>OX438817.1:12397840-13597840 GCA_949316475.1 Hypomecis punctinalis
TTTGCCCACAGAAGTTCACACCTCCAGGTTCAAAGAATGAGAAATTAATACCATGTTTATATGATAAATTTCAGTACGTTATTCATTATGTGCATCTTAAAACCTGTTTGAAACATGGGCTGTTGTTAAAAAAAATTCATAGAGCTATAAAGTTTAAGCAAAGCCCATTCTTGAAAAAGTATATTGATTTAAATACAGAACTGCGAACAAAAGCCAAATCCGCATTCGAACAAGATTTTTTTAAGTTACTTAACAATAGCATTTTTGGCAAAACATTAGAAGATAGCGAAAAAAGAGTGAATATTAAATTGGTTAATCAATGGGCTGATAAAAATAACAAAACAAAAAAGATGAATACAGCAGAACAATTGATAGCTAGACCTAACTACCATAGCTCAACCATATTCACAGAAAATTTTGTTGCTATTCAAATGAAACCGGAAACAATCGTACTCGATAAACCAATTTACGTAGGATTTACTGTATTAGAAATTTCGAAAAGCCATATGTATGACTTTCATTATTCAGTAATGAAACCATTTTACGGACATCTATTAAAATTGTGCTATACGGATACTGATAGTTTCTTATATTCAGTACAAACTAAAGATATTTACAAAGATTTAAATAAACATTTTCTATCTTATTTTGATACAAGCAATTATTCAGAAAATAACGTTTATGGTATATATCGATGTAACAAAAAGGTTCCCGGATTATTTAAAGATGAGATGGGTGGGAAGCCTATTGTTGAATTTGTGGGGCTTAGGTCTAAACTGTACTGTATAAAAACTCTAGATGAGGAACATAAAAAAGCAAAAGGAGTGAAAAAAAATGTTATCAACAAAATGAAGTTTAGTGATTATAAACAAGTTTTTCTTAATAATTCTATAGAATCAAAGAAAAACATTTTATTTAGATCCGTCAAACATCAAATATTTACCCAAGAACTGAACAAAGTCTCGCTTACTTCGAATGACGACAAACGCATTCTTCTGAAAGATAGAAAGTCTACTCTATCTTGGGGTCATCACAACTCCATTTTGTAAGGGCGGGTCTCGCTCATGTTTTATAAATAAATTTCGAGAATTAAATTTAAATAAAATAGTTTTCGAGATTTCGTAACGAGTCAGTCGGTTAGTGAGCGAAGAATCCTTATCGTAGCGCTCTCGCAAAGAAAAACTTTCAAGTACTTAGCTAAAAAAATAGAATGCTTGGTTACCTAAAAATAGAATACTTGGGTACCTACTTACTTATGAGTTAAGTTTAGTGAAAAGGAAGTTTTATGTAATAGTATTTTAATGTTCTAGAATAAGATGGGATGGGTTTTATTGTATATCTAGTTTATAATGTTGTATAATTTTTTTTCTTAAATAAATGGTGATATGAAAATATATGTCTTGTTTTTTAAACAACCCTTCACAGAGTTCTTAGATAAGTAGTGATATACAGTCAGCATTAATGAAAAGTATTTACAGTTCTAATAATATAGCTAACAAATATTTTTATTAAACTTTGAATGAAGTAGGTACTATTGCAATTTTAATGCTGACTGGATCAAATCACAAATGAATAGGTATTAGTGTACCATACTGCGCTGTGGTGCAAGTAAAAACAAGTTTAATTAGTTTGATGAAATGCACTTTAAAATAAAACATTATTGTATTATTCATTGTGGCGCATTCAAGTAAGGTCGGGTTGCTTTTTTAAAGGCGGAGTAAGTAGAATTTCATTATTTATTTGCTTACACCTAATATCATCTTTTGATTTTTATAAACTATTTACATATTTGAAATTGTTTCAGATGATGAGTGATGATACTATTTGTTTTTCACAATACGCGCAAACGTATGACGACCCGTTCCCCGAACCTGAAATATCGTCTGAAAAGAATAAATTTTCATCAAAACGCACGCCTGGATCTCGGCCTGGTGCATCGGGGAAATGTAAGCAGAAAAGGCAAACCTCAAAAAAACTTTGTGGAAAATCGTACGTCATAACAAAACAAGCTGACAAAGCTAATAGATTGATCAAAATCAAGGTGGTAGATATAAGTGTTGACTCGAATAGAAATAGTGAAGTGGAAAGTGATACCGACTCAAATGTGATGCTGCAAGCGCAATATGTGACAAAAGACCTTAATGATCCTATTTTGGCAGAAACTGAAGGTATTATTCGTAACATTTCTAAAAAATTATGTGAAACCCAAAGTTTTTTCTATTAATAACAATAATATGAATATACGCACTTATCTATCTATGCATGAATGTTGTTTTTATTTTAGATGTGTACCTAGTAATTGTAATAAAATATGTGTATAAGTATAACTCGTCTTTTTATCTTCCCTTGATTATTAGATCGGTAGGTAATTAAACTCTGAAAAGTAATATAAAATATTTGTTTATTCAAAAATCAATACGATTCACAAATCAATTAGGCTCTTATCGTAATACAATATTTTTGAAGACATAATGCTGTTGAGGGCTCTCGTTAATATCATTTATTATCAATCACTTCACAATTTCACATAGATATTTTGCATAGATTTTTTGTTCATAGATATCAAAGATTTAATGGTAGTAGTAATGCCATTAAAATCAAATAATTGCTCGCATTCGAGAATACAAAGATCTCACTAAGTATTATTTACAATTTTGTACGCAATTATCAGAATACCATTTATTTATACATATAGCATTTTTGAGCGCACAACATTTTTTGTGACTTAAGCAATTATAAAAATGTTCGCTATTACAGTATGTTGTATATAATGAATGAAAGTTAGGACAGCCTTTATCTTCAACGTCGATCAAAATACAATTGTCACATAACTCCTTCAACCATGTTTGTTTTTCAAGACCCTTCATAATTATTGTTTTATTCTCCAAAAGTTGTTTTATTATTCTTTTGAATTCTCTATAGTCAATATGTCCTTCCCTCCAGGTAATACCTCTGTTGCGTTCAATCCAACCAATTCTTCTTTTTTCTTCCGTTGATAGTTTTGCATATGGGTATGGAGGTTTTATTAAAAAAACCTGAGTAAATTTTAAGGTTGAGATAGCAAGCTCTTTTAATATAAACTGGTTAAGCGAGTTTTTGAAACCTTGTACATCGACAAAAACTGATGAATTCATGATATTTTTCGAACTATGTTTGTTAACGGTTTATATTCCACTAAGCAATCATTCAAAATAAGGCAATATGCTGAAGTATGATCAGGTATCTCTTTATCACTCTCTAATTCAAGGCGAATATTTATTACTGGTCCAGTTTTTATGTTGTCGTTTTGGCGGGAGCAATCTATTACAAACAATGGTGCTATATCTTTAAACTCTTGGGCACTGAGCAGACAGCTAGATCTACGTCCATAGTAAGACTGTTGAAAATTTACATATTGTTCATATATTAAAGCAAAATTGTGTTTTGTAAAGTTGGTATTATAACTTTCATAAGGATAATAAGTAGAATTCAAAAAAACTTTAACGTCACGTATGTCGCAGTGATCAAATTGGGACATATCTTTAAACCCATTATTTTTTCTATTAGTCTGCAACGCTAAAATAACATACCTAGGTTTTTCGATTTGTGATGAAGTTTTAATTGACCATGTATGTTTTGTGGTCTTAGGTAACATAGGGTACTCATAAAGATCCCAGTTTCTGAAAGCTAACTGAATAGGTCTATCTTTTTCTAAAAGCTTGAGTAAATTTATTTTTTCTCTATCTGACACTTTAACATGAGGCACTCGCCAAATCAGTTTGTGAATATCAACACTTAGCATTATCTCTCCCGCATTAAGTTTCAATGCATTAAGGTCAGTATTGCTCCGCAATAAAACGAGCTCATGTTTACAATTAACAATAACCTTGTTATAATCTTCTGCAAATCCCAAAATGTTCCTGAGAGGTACTGACGCCGCAAAATGACCTCCGATGTTGTTTTTGGTTCCATGTATATCCCAACCCCATACTTTTGATATTTTTGATTCTGCATCATTCATAGATAGCAACGATTTCATAGTTGTAGTTATGCCTGCATTTTTTACTTTATCTATTTCAACACCATTCAGTTCGTATCGTATGTCTTGAAACAGATACATTAAGGGATTATTTGTAAACTGTACGATAGGTACTGGTTCTTTGTTGTTATCATTTTTAACAACATTGATAACAGCCTCTACATACAAAGTACTTGCACATGGTAGTAAGTATAGGTCTTGTTGATTTATCGGAATTCTGATTTCATCATTCCTGTTGAAACTTGTAATATACGGCTTGTATGAATGAAACTCGATACTCTCGATAGAGTTATCATACGCAGGTGAATTTGTGATATTTAAGACATTCATTTTATAAGTCCAATTGATTTCAGAAATTGTCTATTGCCAGTCGATAGTTTAATTTTTTTATTTCGAGTATGTGTTATCTTTCTGATCGCTTGATTGATACTAGTCTCCCGAGTGCATAAAGTTGTATATTTATTGTAATCGATCATATTTTCTTAGATGCAAATATAACTGTATTTCTTCACCGCGAAAATTTACTAAATTGTTATTTATATCTAATATTCTTACATTTATATTATTAACGGTATTTCTGTTTACAGGAAAATATATCGTATTTTTTGGTATTTCTATAATTCTGTAACCTGGTGGTACATTAGGAGCAAATTCATGTATAACATGACTTGGTTTCCCGTTAATATACGAGCCACTTATGATATCACATTCGACCCTCACCACAGTTGTTGATAGAATGTTCACTGGAAGGGGCGATTCGTGTAATATATTACTTTTAAGAACCACTTTACTAAAACCTAGTAAAGCTCCAATCGAGTTAGGTTTTTCAAAGTGAAGTTCTTTATTGCAGAATATAGATGTTTTAAGTGTATTATTATTACAATATAATTTAATGACGCAGTTTTTCACTTTAGATTGTAAATAGTCGCAGATATCTTGAAGTTCGTAAGCCCCTACAGGAATTTCAACAACTTCATTAACATCATAATACAGTTTATTGTTATTTTGTGTTACATTGGGTGTGGAATTAAAAGTAGAGAAATGTAAAAGAGCACACTCGTAGTTGCCATTAAGGTCCAAAGGAGGTGTATATATTGTAGATAATAGCGAACTATTCCCAGTAATGGACAGTGTGACAGACATTGTAGAAATGATTACCAATAAAACGCTTCTTTAATTATATAGCATCTTTATTCCAAAAATTATGTAAAAATTGTAGACATAAATGACCACATACAATAGTATCAAAGTTTTGAAAACGAGTATAGTTGTAATTCAGGTCTATTTTACCTAAATATTTTACTAATTCTTTCGGTGGTTTTAAATCACCGAAGCTATCAAAATATTCACAATATCTATTAATTTTTGCATAGGCTACCCAGTGTGTCCCACTACTTTTATAATCGTCCAAGTTAACAATACCACACTCCACTGCCTTTGGTTTAGCTGGTAATCTATCTCTCATGTAAACTCCGCGGAAGTATGGTATTCTTTCAGCGTATTTGACAATGTCAAGATTTGTCAAAGCACGGTGAGGTAGCCGGTGAATTAGTTTTTTGTATGTTTTATCATTAACCCCTCACCTTTTTTGTATGGCTTAATGTATAGACCTTTCCCTATAGCTATGGCTTCCATAGTTTTGTTGTGGCGTTCCGATTCTTGTAAGTTATCTCTTGCATTTTTAAAATCGTTTATAGTTTTTGCTACACCAGCTGCACCACCAGCCAAAGCGCCTAGTGCAGATAAACCGGCAAAAATTGGTATCAAAGGTAAAATTCCTCCTGTTTTAGGCATTGGTATAATTCTTGGTAGTCGCACATGAGATTTTTTAGGTATAAGTTTCTTGGCAACTTCATAAGCATATTTGATAGCAGTTTTATTATCTTTGTGCTTTATTTTTTTTATTTTAGACCCTATGTTAGATACTATGCTTCTAAATTTCTTAATTCCTGTGCCAGTTCTGAGCTTTGTTTTCATAATTTTGCTGACCAACCATGACGCTATTTTTTCTCCTTTCCCAGTGTCTTTGGAATTTAATCTGTTTTTAGCCATTTTCAACAACTCTAAATCTGCTCTATGACGATCGCTTAAATTATTAGAATTAGAGTATGCAATATCGTGATATTTACAAGCTTCATCCAATTTATTGATTCCTTTGTCACCTCGCTGTAATCTTTCTTTTAATTTTGTACCCGGTCCACAATAATTATATCCTGGTAGGTGAAGCTCGAACGGTATATTATTTATTAAGTTATTAACGAGTCCTCCCCCTTGCATTTCTAAATAAACAATGAATATCGTGTTTCATTACTATGATTTATATTATGATAGAAGTTTTATCAACCCAACTATTTTCATGATGAGGAAGTCCTAACCATTTCACTAAAAGTTTGTTTCCTTTTGTTTTTATAATTTGTTCAATTAAATATATATCAGGATACTTTGTTTTTTGCAATTCCTCTTCATAGAACGAACCTAATATGTCTTGTTTCCTTTGATCTTGTATATGGTATGTGATTGGGTTTGTTTTATTAACAGTTTTAATTGTAAATATTTCAGTTGACCAGTTAGGTGTGTATCCTTTTGCAAAACTACTCTTATATTTGCTTATTCGAACACAATCACCTTCTCTAAATTTATTTTTTAATAGTTGTTTTCGTTTTTTCTGGAATTTCTTTATATTGTTATTTACGAGTGATTCATTTTGCATATTAATATCAACAGGTTTGAATTTAGTCACGCGATGCTTACTGTTATTATAAGCAATTAAAATGTCTTCCAAACATTTTCCTATCCACTTATAGCTACCTCTATAACTGAAACTTTTGTATAATTTATTCTTTAATGTTCTTATCAATCTTTCTACTATGGATGCTTTTTTAGTTGAATAAGATGAATAATGGTTTATTTTTAACAAACGCATCTGTCTTTGAAACACGTCATTATAAAATTCTGTGCCCATATCAGTTTGCAAGTTTTGTGGTATACGACCACTACTTTTGGTGACAAAGTTGAATGCATCTGTTACTTCATTTTTTGATTTAGTTTTTAATGATACTGCCCAAGCATATTTCGTAAAGCAATCAATAACAACTAAAATAAAATTGAACCCATCATTGTATTTTTTTAGAGACTTAAAATCAATGAGGTCTGCTTGCCATAAGTCATCAATTCCCTTCAATAAAACAGAACGCCTAGGAAAATTTCTGCGTGCTGATTTGTGAATTTCATTTACCACTTGCTCTTTGGACATTCTGTGGTTTCTTAATCAACTGGTCAACGTACTCTTTAGTACAAAATTTTTTTTCAAACTGCTTAAAATTGATTCGTACATCTTCTTTTATTGCATTTACTAATGTTGTTATTTCGTCAGATATTCTTTTATCCACATACTTTTTGCTCACAGCATCTTCAGGTTTCACAGGATCTTTTATTCCGGTTAATGAAGAAAATTGTAAATCAAAATCTCCTGCTTCAGTTTTAACCAAACAATTTTCTGAGTTAACCAGTAAATCGGATAAGCGTAATCTTTTATGGACATGATGTCCAAATTTATCGATATTCATTTTGATAACTCTTTGTCGCTAGAGGTCGAATTCTTGAATAAAATATATCTAATTATGTTCTTTAATTTATAATGCCGCTCTCACGTAACTCTTCTATAATTGAAATAATTTCATTATCAAGTCCTGTGTTGCCAGCATCTTTGGAGGCTATCAGCAACTTTAGTCTATCTACAAGCTCATTAGGATTATCCCAATAGACATAATCAGTATTTTTGAAATATTTTTTCTTAATCATTAATCCTTCTCCTTCTGTTAGATCATCAGAATTGTTATCTAATGATGATGCAGAAGATTTAGGTTGATCACGTGTCTTAAAAAGGGGCTTGATGATTTGCAAATACTTCAGACCCTTATTGGACTTTATTGGTTTACTGGGATCAAAATCACGTCGATGAGCATTTGTTTCTTTTAACATAATTTTGTAGTTTTGACAGTCATTATTTGTGATTAAATTTATTTGAGGAATCTTATTAAATAGTAGTTCCATAAGTCCTGGTGTTTTTTTATAGGTACGACCAGCTATGCATAGATTTTTTTCATTAATTACAACACGCGAAGTACCCATCATTAGTCTACCTAGTTCTCTTCTAACTCCAAATGGAACATCATCGAACACTTCTGAAGTTAGAGACCAAGATGAACAATCCTTGAGAGAACTTAAGGTTGAGTCGTCCGTTAGGACCGATGCTTCGTCGATATTTATTTTTCTAGTTTTGTCGCCATTTAAAAAATTGTCCTCGGCATTATTGATTTCTTCATCAGACGAATCTTGTGCAGAAATGATATTAGAATTTCTTTGAAGTGTTTTATTTAAATAAGATACCGGAGTAGAAAATTCATCCTTCATTGTGGGAGATTCAATCACCGTATCTGAATTAGATTTCGAAGTTTTGAATTGTTGATTGTCTTTGATAATAGTATTAAGTGGATCTGTAATAGGTTTGAAAACAGTCCCTAACATATTTTCATTATAAGATTCCATAAGACGCATGTCTTTTATTTTCTTTTTAACAGCATCTGCAACTTGAACAACTTTTGCTTTTAATTCAGTCTCCATTATAGTTTCACGTTATTTGTCTAACGAAACAAAAATTAAAATGAAACTATTCGATCATGGGAACCTTTTTATATTTGTTTGTTATTCAAACTTTACAAACGTGTCAAAGTTCATTCTATAGCAGCCATTGTTTTTTGAACAATCCTTGTTGATAATAACATAGTTGTAGGGTTTACACCATATTTTTGAACACATTTCTCGAAATTCTATCCACGTCATATCGGTATTGACATGTTCATCATAAATATGATGCAAATTTATATCATCTTGTTTAAATAATATTAAAAGGTTTGTATTATCTCTGATAAGCTGTTTAGGAATTTTGCTGTAAGTTTGATTCAAATAGAAACAGTCTATGTTTTTATGTCTACCCAAAGCAAAATAGTCCCTCATATTAGATTGGTTTTCACAAGCAACATCGTCAAATATAATTACTGAATCACATTTTGCATCATGCGGACTCATTATAAGTTCACCAGCATTGAATTTTTCAAACGATACATCCGGTACTAGATTGAGTACTTTTTCTAAAAACAAATATTTAGGTTGGTATAATGTTTTAGAATACACATAAACGTTCCTAAAACGTAAACCGCTTTCATGTAATAAGAGACCTATTACAACGTTCGTTTTCCCGCAATTCGAAGGACCACAAACTATACATCTGATTGTATTAGGCAGAAGATTCCCATGTCGGTTTTCAGATGTTTTTGATTCCGGACATATTTCGTCTAAATGCAACTTCTGAGATTGCTGTATGAATTTCATTTTAAAAGTAGTGGTTATCCGGAATTCCTTCGAGAAAATGGCATAAATTCGTGATTTTATTTCTTATATACAGTACAGACCGGCTCGGCACTAGGTGAGTTGCTTTTCTTTCCAATTGGTTATTGGGATTGGAATGAATGCAGTGAGGACAACATGATATCTTTGTGACGATAATATTAGTACAATAGCCTGGGGCAATATAAAATTAAATAAAAAAACTTGTTATATAATTGTAAAAAAACATATTTTATTTCCCAAATTATCCTCCTCCTCCTTTTCATAACTCGTTAACATAATAGGAACACTTTTTAGGATAGAAATACATGTAAATGAAAGGACACTGACTAAAGTAACGAAGATGTAGCATCCAAGGATTGTCATTTTCTTCCCAGTCCTCTAGACCTCCACCACAATAGAAACACATAGTTCTATCTTCATCACCGGTGTAAAAGAATCCTGCATCCGCAAGTTGACTTGGTTTTTGATGTTTGTCCTTAGGCCAATCAATAAAAGTACAGATACGCGCTTTTCTTGAAGTAAAGTATGGAAACTGAGGATAGCTTTTATACTCGTTCAACATTTTTTAACTGTTCCCTTTTTATTAGCTTTGAAACATATAAAACGTGCACTCTGACAGAGAATTCAATTTTAACTAATATAATTTAATACTCACAGTAAATCAATACACAATGATTTAACGTACCTCCCTTATCTATAACCATAATTTGTCTGTCGTCATTTGTTTTATATTTTACTGCATGTTGTAGAGTTTGGAATCGCGCTCCAGATGGTGAATGGTATGATTGAACGCTAGTTGGTGCAGTGATAAATGAAGGATTAACTTTGATTTGGGTTTGCTTTAAATGTGTTGTGAGGGAACAATCATCTCTAGGTGTCAAAAATTTGACACGAGCAAACGGCCTAGAGATTGATTCATCCCCTGAGCAATCGGCCACAACACAGTAAAGACACCCCAACTTTGTGAGAAAATTTTCAACAACTATCTATAAATTGATTCGGCTGTTGAAATGTTTTCTGAGCAACCAGCCACATTGAATAGTCAATGTAATCTTTCTCAAAACTGTGCTGATTTGAGTTTACTTAGGAAAAATATGTGTTGTGAAGGAATATCATCTCTAGGTGCCAAATATTTGACACGAGCAAACGGTCTAGAGACTGATTAATTCCTTGAGCAATCTACAGTGTTTTTCAAAAAATCGAAAAAAGTCATTGGGAATTCTAAATCCAAATGTTATTGGGCATTCTAAATCACTTTGATTTAGAATGCCCAATAACCACCTACTTACGGATCGACACTATTTTTCAAGAATAGTTGGTGAAGCGGTGGAAATCAAAAAACATTAGAATTTCAACCGGGAGGATGGATTTAAGTTATCGGCGTCGTGGAATCCTGTTGTCAACAAATGTAAATCGCGTAGTGTAGGTAGAAGGACATTGTTAGATACCGTCAGTGTTATGTGTCGTAGTGACAATTTTTCAAGTTCAAGTTGAATTGGCGGTACCAGCTGTTTCACATTCCAGTCTACCCGTGACCACGACCGATGCAACTCGGCCGAAACGTCGGGATGAGGAGGTATTTATATATCTCGTGATTTTAGTGCGCGATCAGTCCCGTAGTATATAATAATAATGTATTCAAATCGCGAAAGTTTAAAAACAACATATGTGCATGTGTATTACACCGCTCGACATTTCTTGAAATTTGCGCGATTAACTCCTTCCAAGCTACATCATATCGCCTGCTCGTGAGTGGGAAGGATAGAGCGCGACAAATTGGGCTACGCTTTCCGTGATATGCGACTCAACATCCTTTTGGAAAAGTGTGTGTGATATATGAGCCGCGTGCCAATGAGTTGTTTTGTTATCACACATGGTACACTACACTACCACATAATAATTTACCGTGTGAACTTAAGTTATTTGTGTTAAAAATAAATATTTTTTGCAAAGAATAGCACAACCGATTTCCATTGTGTACAAAATTTAAATAGTTCGCTCAAATCGATGTATACAATTTTAACATTATTGTTCAGACAATTTCAATAAATTTTAAATGATAATTCCCCTTGGATCCAAAAAAGATCTTTTAATCGGTCCACAATTTCTGGAAATATCGATTAACTTACCAAAATAGAAATACAAACAGACGAACATAGAACCTCCTCTTGAAAGTCGCCCAAAAATAATAAAACACAGTACCTAACATTCCCTATCTACTCAACATTCTCATTGCAAACTCTAGGTAATATTTTCCAAAATTCTTTCGTAACCCACAATAGTGATGTCGCTCAGACGAAAATGATAAATGAAATGTCACGGAGCGCAATCTGAGCGCGAGTCGGAAATATTGCACCGAACTACCGCAATGGGAGCGCTTCCCGTTACAGAAAACGTATTGGCACGGTAAAGCGCTATCCACACATTTCCGGGTCAGGGTATTCCGTGTTCTGAGTTGTACATTTCAGTGTTCTCTCTCTATAGTGTATCTCAGTGTATCTCTCTAGTTGTAATAGCTCTGTGGCTCAACGAGATCTACATTTCGGATGACAACTGTCAAACTTCAAAGTAATTTGTCTCCGTAATTATAGTTTCTATACCATCACTGTCCGCACAAAATTGATACTATCCCCACATTTCCGGGTCAGAGCTATCTGTGTTCTGAGCTGTACGTCAGTGTTCCCGTCAGGGACGTGCCATCTGCCACCCGTTTTCACTCAAATCAGGGAAATCGGTGTCAATTAGTGTAGCTTGCTTGACTGCTTCAGTGGCCCAATTAGTGACACTGACTCCTGGATCAAAGAAGCGTTTCGATTCCTACCGAGGGCCAAGTATTTATGTGATGAACTTAGGTATTTGATCTTTGTTTGGGTGTATATATAAGTAAATATTTAAAAATATGTAGCATATCCGTCTCAGGCACCTTACACCGTGTGTAAGATGTCCCCTTATATTTATATTTACTTAATCTGTTTCTTTAGCTGATGCGCGCACAAAAAGACGAAGAAGAAGCCGATCACCTTTCTGAGTTCATGTTGTCCTCAACATAATTATTTAGATAAAAATTGAATAGCACTTTCAGAGTGTCCGTAAAAAATCTTAGAAATATACAACGTATAAACTTATTCTGTACCTATATCAAAACTAACAACTTTTGTTATGCGACTTTTGTCAAAAGAAAAAAAATAATTGTTGTTCCTTAGAACAACATCGTTCACCCGCGACAAAATATATGGATCAGCTGATTTTTTAGTTTTGACAAAATTCGCAAAACAAATGTTGTTAGTTTTGATGTACAGAATAAACCCCTAAAAGGAAATTAATTGATTAGAAATAACCCTGTATAATTACGAATAAAAAAATGGGAGTTTTTTCAATAAGCCAGTAAGATAGGTATGGTAGTGGTGGTAGTACCATAGAACATGTTTTTTTTAATTCAAATAAATATAAAAGTATACAAATACAGTGACCTAAACTAGAGTGAAGGCTCTGTACAGTATGAGATATAAACGATATTGCTGACGAACAATGGTAGTGCCACAGGGACGCGGCGCGGACATGGCGAGTCTGGCTCGCGTACATGTACACGTACTCGAATGGTAATTGCTCTCACATCACTAGTGTTGTCAAGCGTTGACTTTAGATCACGTTTAATGTACAAATTTGCTCGATATAAACATTTATTAATTAATCCTTTTTAGGGTTCCGTACCACAAACGAAATAAAACGGAACTCTTATAGAATAGAATAGAATATCATTTATTGTCATAGTATATCATTTACACATTTTTACTTAGTAAAATAAATTATATAAATGGTTCTACCATGGACTCGTCATAATTACAGTAATTTTATTTAAGTACTCTTATCTACCCTCACAACAAGAAAAAATATAGCTTGTATTACATCAGAGAACGACAACAGCAATAAACATAAACAAAAATATAAGTTTTAACTTCCATGTTTCCCTCATTGGACAATAGGTTTGATCATAATATAATTGTTGTTTTTTGAGAATTGTCAGACATTAATAACAAATATGTAGGTATTGTAGGTACATGAATTCACTATATACAAATAAAATCAAAATGACTCAGCTCTGTACAGAGGCATCGTTAAATTATAATTACAATAAAATAATATTTAAGAAATCCAGTCCTATAATTTAAAATAAATATGGGTATGCATTAATTTTAATTAATTTTGGAAAATAAAAATAATTTAACTGAAAAATGTCAGCTGAAAAGGGGCTTCGTCAAACAATATATATAATTATATAGGATCGTCAAATAATATATAATTATAGGATAATTTTGTTGTCCGTCTGTCCGTCTGTGTGTATGTCAAGACTCTTTATCTCAGGAACACGTAAAGATATCGAGTTGAAATAAAAATTGTATACGTATATCTATAATTTCTTGCAGTTGTATGAAAGAAAAGCTTCTCAGTTATCGTATAAAAAAGTAAGAGCCATTTATGTCGTAAAAAACCGCATATTTCGACACTCACACTACTTCCCGTTGGACGTCAAGGATGGATAGATGATTTGATCAAAACATCATCTCACCTCACTTAATATGTAGTTTAAAATTATTATACCTACTTTATTAGGCATCACCTTAAGTGATCGAATTCGAAGTACGAAGATCCGTAGGAGGACCAAGGTGGCAGATATCGGATCCCGTATTATAATCAATCTCAAGTGGCGTTAGGCTGGACATTTAGCTAGATCTGATAATGGCAGGTGGAGCATGCTCTGACTGAATGGTGGTCCCGTGACGCAGCGCAAGCGCAGTCCCGGTAGACCCCTACAACGGTGGCGTGATGACATCCAAAAGTTATGCGGCAACACCTGGATCAGACTGGCACGTGATAGGGATAGTTGGCTTAAGGGGGAGGAGGCTTATGCCCTGCAGTGGGCTGAAATAAGCTGATGATTATGATAACTATACCTACTTTATTACTCTAGCTCGAAGCCCACTAAATTACTATTAAAAAATTTACAGCTAAATAGAGTACAGATAAGGCCTGGGACCCTCAAACCGCCATAAATATTTAACGACCAATTTACCTCGTGAAGAGCGCAGCCTAAATCACCTAGTACTTCATTTTAGTTAATTAACCAGCTGAATTAGTACCTAACGTCAGTTAAAAGTTTTACTCGTGAATCTCGATTCAGTTTCGAATAATAAGATGATTTTTCTTAATAGTAATAGACTAATAAAATGATTTTTATCGTGCTTCACACACTAGGTGTATAGAAACTTTCTTTTTGTGATAACCATTTTAAAAATTGACGCGTTCGCAGGATTTGAACCTGTATCTCTCTGGGATTCCGGTCCAGATGCTTTGTCCAAATTAAGCTAAAACGCTGTCTTCAAAAGCGTCGAATTAGTGAAAGTGTTTTATCATTTTTACCAACTACTACATTGTTGGAAGCGCCATCTGTGAGAACTGCTTTAAACCAGTTAGTCACTTAATGTGAACTTCTTACCATTAACGAGAAATGGCGCATTGCTTAATCAATGAAATGATTTTTATCGTGTTTCACACACTAGGTGTATAAAAACTTTCTTTTTGTGATAAACATTTCAAAAATTGACGCGTTCGCAGAATTTGAACCTGTATCTCTTTGGGATCCTGCGAACGCGTCAATTTTTGAAATGTTTATCACAAAAAGAAAGTTTTTATAGTACTAGACTATTTAAAAATATCCTTCAGTCAAACCTAATAAACGCGTTACATTTTTAGAGTTCCGTAAATCAAATGGAGAAACGGAACCCTTATAGGATCACTTTGTTGTCCGTCTGTCCGTCGGTCCATCTATGTGTATATCAAGACTCTTTATCTCGGGAACGCGTAAAGATATCGAATTGAAATTTAAACTGTATACGTATATCTATAGTATCTTGCAGTTGTGTAAAAGAAAAACTTATCAGTTATCGTTTAAAAAAGTTAGAGCCGTTTATGTCGTAAAATACCGCATATTTCGACACTCACAAAAATCAAAACCTACAGGGTACTTCCCGTTGACATAGAACTATGAAATTTAGCGAAAAGCATTGTCTCAGAGTACACATATAGGAATAAATCTAAAAACTGTACATTTATATAAAATAGGGCTTCAAAATTCACAAAATATGGGTTCAAAATTCCAAGTCAGTAAATCGTATCATGTAAGGTATCATATAAAAAAACTTCATTAGCACATGCTAAAAGATAATTTTTTGCAAAAATTAGCATCACCGACTTCACCCGTGTACAGAATTAGCGAATATTTCGCACGGATCGATGTAGTATTTTTCACATTATTGTTGATTTATCAAAAATGGCTCAGCAGATTTCGATAAAATGTAAACAGGACCAATTTCAAAGTATATTCTTTCCAATAAAAAAATAATTATTGAAATCGGACCACGACGAAAAAAGTTATGCGTGGTTATACATAAAAAAATATACGCGTCGAATTGTACACCTCCTCCGGTGGTTCGTCGGTCAAAACAGGTTTTTAATTATTTTAATAATGTGTAATTTTTGATGTACGAGTATGACGAAAAAGTGAAAAAAAATCTTTTTGTCAATAGTATCTATAGAGATTTTTACAACTTACTTCCCAATTTTGTGAAATTTTCTGGATTTGTATGGAACCCTCGATGTACAAGCCTGACCCGCACATGTCCGTTTTTTATTTTTCCCCAATTCTGGTTTGGCCATGTAGAAGTTAGAAGAATTCATAATGATAGTCTGAATCGCCTCCTTTCGCCTAGTACAAGGAACGCAGATAACCCTGTATAGAGCAATGTCCTAATCATCATACATGTTTACTTTTCGTGTTTACAGTACTCAAACTAAATTAAAATTCTCAAAGAAATCACCAGTATTTTTTGAACTGAGTGTTGCTCTATTCCATTTATACATTGGTAGTTTTGTATTTCTACAATTGTTTATTTGTCTGTGTTGTGTATTCGTGTGTGTTTTGTATTCCATTTAAGTATGAATAAAACGTAGAGATGATTCGAATCGTAGCAGTTTTCATTAACTGAAATTATAGTTTGGGAGCTGCAACTAGTTTTTTTACTCACGAAATAATAGTAGGCAATCTTTCATTCCCTACATTTTTTTCTGTTAATCTATAATAAAACTGTATCTCATTTATGCATCATATTGGCATTTTTTTTTGATTTTATGTTTGTTTCAGAAAGCCTTAGGCTGGGGAGGAGAAAGGCTGAGAATGCAATCCGGTCATAGCACACAGAATCAAGATCACGCGGCAACCCTTACATGGATTGTCTTGTTTATTTGCATCATAGTGCTACTGTCACTAGATCGTCCAACCCTTCGTAGATTCCAATCACAACCCCCCTCTGAACCAGCAATCGGCTTCATTGGTTCTAATATAACACGTATATTTACCCCTGAACCAAGAATACTGTATTTACGTGACGTGTGGAAATCTGGTCACATTCGTGCGCACCCAGAGCTGTGTCCTAATTCTGGTGCACAACTGCGTCTTTTAATCTTTGTGATGTCAGCACCAGGAAATGCGGCTTCTCGAGACGCCATCCGTAATACCTGGGGTCAACACCATGACAACATATCCCTTGCATTTATACTCGGCAGACCATTTGCAAATTTTGAAGCAGCACTAGAACACGAAGACGCTATTCACGGAGATATAGTGATAAGTCCCAACTTTGACTTGTACAACAATCTGCCATTAAAAACGCTGGCAATCCTTGAATGGATTGATAAATACTGTCCGCTTGTACAATTATTCCTCATAACAGACGATGATGTGTTTATAAATACTCCAAGGCTGCTAAAGTTCATATCTGAGCCCAGAAGAATCAATGCAACGCGAACTATTTGGGGCAGAATGTCACATAATGAAAAGCCTAAACGTCGTAGTAAATATGGTGTGACGAAGAAGCAGTTTCCTGGGAACGTATACCCAGATTATGTGACAGGACCTGCGTATCTTATGACAGCGGATTGTGTGAAGCAGTTATTGATTGCTGCAAAAGCGCCCCTTGTACGTTATTTGCGTCTAGAAGACGTATTTGTGACTGGTGTGCTAGCGGAGTGGGTAGGCCTACGGCGTCAACGAGCTCATGAGTTCTTTAATAGAAGATTTGCAGCGCATCCATGTGTGATCAGAAATCATATAGCAGTACATAAAATTCACTATTACGAACAATTTGACTTTTGGCGCAAGTTATTTGACAATAAAACTAAGTGTATAAAGTTGTAAGTTACCTATCTTCTTAAGCAAGTTATCGTTTATGTTGCGATGGTACCAACGTGGTGGTATTTTGAGTGAGTTTGGATTCACGTAGTGAATAGATGAGAGGAAAAAGATAGATGCTCTCGAGATGTGGTGCTGGAGACGAATGCTTGGGGTGTCGTGGACTGAATTTCGCACCAATGTCTCGATACTTCAAGAACTCGGCATCAGGCTACGTCTATCGGCCACAGTACAATCTCGTATACTTGCATTCTTCGGACACGTTTTCAGACTTGGTAGCCAGTCCTTAAAGCGTCTAGTCGTCCAGGGCAAAGTGGAAGGCACAAGACCGCGCGGAAGGTTGCCCATGCGATGGACCGACCAAATCAAATCTGCTGTGGGAGGGCCGGTGCATGAGTGTACTAGATTGACATCTAATAGAGAGAGATGGCGAGACATCGTGAGGCGTATTATATCTGCCTCAACACAAATACTACGTGATGACCTCGACCGCTCTGTCAAGAGCGTAACGACTAAGAAGAAGTGAATAGATATCAAGTTGGATAAATAAACATAATTTTATATCGATCGTTGCTTAGATTTTTATGAAAAGGCCTGAAAAGTTTTGATTTTATTTGTTATTATAAGAAAGATTTTTAATGACATATTTAGTGGTATAAGAAATAAAAACGGTATATTTTGAAAACGAGGCTCCAAAGTAGAATTTTTTGTACTTAATATTATTTTACTGATTTTTTTAGAAATGTTCTTAAACGAGTTTTTATGCTTTAGTATTTTTTCTGGTATCTAAATTAACTATCTATTTAATCTTAGATAGTAAACTTTGAAATTTAGCCAATATTCTTAACGATTGATTTATTACAATTAGGTCACGTAATGAGAGTCACCAGTGCCTCCCCGACTACATTGGTATTCTTGCGCGGTCTTGGTTAATGATTGCAGCACTGGCACGTCCATGCCGCTGGTTGGGAATTCATAAGTTCTAAGAAATGTTACGTTACATCGTAATTAAAGTTTTCTTTTATATCAATTAGAACTTAACACTAATGCGCTCTCACTAAGTGTGCTAAATAATTTATTTTACCATTTTCTACGCTTCTATTTATACCGGTGCTCTTTTGTTCTATAATTATAGTGTTACCACTATACTTACAAATACCTAGATATTCGTTAACTCTGTAAGCAAGTATATGTATGAAGTAATACGGCGGGCATCGACCCCCAAAACAGTTCTTTAGACTAACGAATATGAATTGAAATATTTCAAACGCCCTGATCCCAGTGTAACTATTTACAACTTTATTTCTAGAGATACCTAGGTAAATAAATAGGATATAGTTTATTTACATATACAGGGTTATTTCTAATCAATTAGCATCTTCTTAGGGGCTTATTCTGTACATCAAAACTAACAACTTATGTTCTACGACTTTTGTCAAAACTTAATAAACATTTTTGCTGTTCCATAGAAAAATATCGCTCACCCGCGAAAAAATGTATTGAACAGCTGAATTTTTTTCAGTTTTGACAAAAGTTGCAGAACAAAAGTTGTTAGTTTTGGTGTACAGAATAAGCCCCTTAAAGGATGCTAATTGATTAGAAATAACCCTGTATATATAAAGCTTAGAGAGTAAAGTTTGTTAAATATGAATAACAACAATAACAGAAAATAAAATATTTACACCTACTTTGAAAATTAATCAAATAACCCGCCCCTCATCGTTCCTGGTGCAAAGGTGCCCAGAACGCTTGCTGCATTGCCGAGTTGGATTGAAGTACGCGGCAATGGTGCCCAGCTATTATTTCGTGCCCGTTGCCGTGGAGACCTTTGGCCTCAACGCCCCAGCTACCCTTGCTGGGGCGTTTAGGCCAAATTGTTAATTTCTGAAATAGGGCGCAGAATTCGGGAAAGAGGAGGTGACTCCCGTTCTACCTCGTTTCTGGTGCAAAGAATGTCCATCGCCTAGGTAAATTATAAAACATCATTCTATGCTACTACTTCATTTTGAAAATAAAGCAATCTTGTTACTACCGAGCAAAGAAAACCTAACACAATTCTATCTTAATTTTAGCGTCCAATTTCAGTTTATTTTATCCAACTCTAATTTATTCTACTCTCCTTAATTTATTTAAATTAATCTTCCTCCTGCTGAAGGCCTGGGGGCTTCATTCTGGCACTTTAGACTTTAGGTATTACCTACTATTATGTAGTTTTGTGACATTTAGTAAAACATAATTATTTTACACCAATAATATTTTTTTTTACTATGGAAATTGACGTGGTTTTCACACATTTTATACTATATATAACGGGACTGAACTCACGTGTAGGAATAGTCGTAACGACTATAGTTTCGGTCGCATTCGGCGACCTTTCTCAAGTTGGCGAGTGCTAGCACGCGGAGCCGTCTCGCAATGCACTGAGAGACGGCTCCGCGTGCTAGCACTCGCCAATTATAATACACCTGTGCGAAGCCGGGCCGCATCGCTAGAACTCAAATATGTGTATTATGCAAGGATCGATGTAACATTTTTCACATAATTGTTGATTTATCAAAAATGGCTCAGCCAATTTCGATAGAATTTAAATAGGACCAATTCCTAAGTATACTCTTTCTAATAAAAAAATAATTATTGAAATCGGACTACTATAAAAAAAAGTTATGCGTGGTTATACATTAAAAAAAATATATGTATACGCGTCGAATTGTATACCTCCTCCGGTGGTTCGTCGATCAAAAATGGGAATACCGACTTCAACCGTATACAGAATTAGAATAGTTCGCACGTCTCGATGAGGTTATTTTCACATTATTGTTGATTTATCCAATACTAGTTTTTGCCCGCATCTCCGCCCGCGTGGTTTGTTGACTTTTGGGCTATCCCACAGGAACATTTCATTTTTTCGGAATAAAAAGTAGCCTATGTTACTTTTCGGCCTTTGAATTATCCAAGCCAAAAATCAAGTCAATCCGTTGCTCCGTTGCTGCGTGAAAGAGGAACAAACCAACAAACTTTTCGGATTTATATTATTAGATGATTAAGAACAACGGAAGGGAGGCCTCTGCAGTGGGACGATTACTGGTAAAAAATATAATAAAATAAATAAATAAGTATTTATATTTTCTGTTAAAGTGTGAAACAGTTCACACCATAAAATTTGAATATTTGAAGCATCTTCCTGTTGCTGGTATTAACACCGAGCAAAAAAAAACATGTTTCTTGTATGGGAGCCCCCTAATATATTTATTTAATTTTAATGTTTATTTTAAAGTACATATTTATTCAACTAAATATTCTGTAAATATTACAAGTAGGTACCTATCACCGTTTATAATATCAAGCGAAAAATGGCTAAAAATCAGGCTCGTTGTATGGGAGCCTTAAATATTGTTACAAAGTAGGCGCCCGTTGTAGGTATGCAGTAACTATGATGTAATCTGCGGTGTTTACGTGATCCGGTTCTGGGAAGCTCTATTGTTCTGCGTTTTTATTGGTGCCTTTTGGATTCGGTTTTATGGCTTTATGACTCGAGCGGGATCAGTCTTTGTATCTCGTCTATTGTTTAGTTTATTTGTTGGGTGTTTACGTATTTGAAAAACAATAGGGATTCTCGAACTTTCAAGTTGTTTACTTGTTAACACAATAGCGTTTATTAAGATCGAGTAATGTTGCGAAATATCTCGTAGGTTCGATATAAATACGCCGGCTGACCCTTGGGGATCAGTTTATTCGTTTACCGTCGAAGCGATAACTTCTCGAGTTAGAGTGCGATACCAGTGATTGTGAAGTGACTAGTTTCTGTGAATATCAGTGCCAGTGTAAAGTGTTTGTGCGAACCAGTAATTGTGTCGCGTGTTTTTGTGAAGTGATTGTGTGCAATAAAGTGCAAAGTGAATAATCGGCGTTTTAACTGACTATCCAAGGACCCATCTCGTAACAATATTTATTATTTTGTGGTTTTAGTTTGTTATTTGTTGTTACAGAGGCAACAGAAATACGTCATCAGTAAAAATTTCAACGTTCTGACTTTTACGGTTCTTGAGATACAGCCTGGTGACAGACAGACAGACGGACAACGGAGTCTTAGTAATAGGGTTCCATTTTTACCCTTTGGGTAAGGAACCCTAAAAAATTAAATCCAATACAGTATAAGTTTGATTCAATATTATTTTCTTTCTTCTCCAAATCCTAAGTCCTCAATTACGTTGCAAAATTAAGGTTACCCCGAGCACACAAAAATAAAACTTTTGACCTACTCATATTAAAGTAAAAATTAAAAATTTAGCTATTCTACTTCTTGTCTGAAAAATATAAAACTGTAACACGAAGCCTACAAAGTACACATAAAACTTTTCTATGTTGTGTGGACATACCTGGGCGTGCTAGGCGACTGCAGTATACGTTACGTTCTCTATTTCAACGCAGATATCATTTTTGGTAGCCGTTACGAAACTAGTCGACACTAAAAATATTAGTTTCGTTACGGTTACCAAAAATTCTATCTGGGAAAGCTATAAAAATATGACTAGTAGTTGTCCGAACAGTAGACTCGCTCTTGACTGATTTCGTTTATATTCGCAAATCTTGCTACGGTTTAGTTACTAAATAATTTTGCCAAATATCAAAATCGGTACAATTGCCACCTGAGATACAGTTTATACTAGTTCGGGAGGTAAGGTGAATCTTGATTAATTACAAAGCATAAATTGAAACGAATACCTAGTATAAATGTCTTAAGTAATGGTGTATTACGATTAATATGTTTCAATGTTAATGTATCTATCAATGTACCTACTTGTTCGGTTTATGTAAATAAATAAATGAAATTGAATTAAATTGAATTGAGTGGTCACGGGCTTTATTTCGGAAGTTTTTAACGATTTTAATGTTTAAATAAACAAATAAACCATCTTTTACGAATTTAAATATGCTATTCTCCTGCTATTTTCCTCGCCAAGTTTATTTTTTCTTCGAAAAGCCAGTTGTGTTTTTTTTTTTTTTTTTCAGGTAGGTTCGCGTTTGACTACACACTGCCTGATGTTAAGCAGATGTGCGGTCTAGGGTGTAGCACGCTTACCTAGAAGATACCTATTTACTCGGGATTTGAAGACACTCACGTTGTACTTTAACGGGAAGACAGACCCAGGCAAAGCATTCCACATTCCGGCTGTTCGTATGAGGAATAAGGATTCGAAACGCTTGGTTCTAACGCGCGGAATGTCCACCATAAAAGGGTGGCGCTTTGGTCGCGTCCGTCTAGCCGTACGATAGAAGAAAGGGGCAGGGGGGACCAGATTGTGCAACTCCTGGGCGCACTCTCCGAAGTGTATCCGGTAAAAGACCAAAGTCCTTTTTTGTGTCAAAGTCTATGAGAAGATTTAATTTTTAGACAAGTGGCGAACGAAGAAGGAAAACATGGCAAGGAAAACTGCATACCTAATACGTAGAACATAATTTATTTTCGAATTCACTATCCCAAACTGAGCAAGAGTGGTTTGTACTCCGTGGATTCGTCTATGGGGTACGAATGACTGTGAGCCTTGCCTATTCCAGAAACTTCTTATTCTACCCCAGAAAACTTGAAAGTTAATACATTCTATTTTTGTGAGGTGGACAAAATTTGGCAGTTCCCTAAAGAATATCTCTAGCTGCGCCAATCTTCGTAGTCGCTTTTGTAGTTTCAGTGTTTAAAACTATAAATAATCCCAGAGCTGAGTCGTAAAACTTTCTTGTGAATTGAAAACTATGAAGCCTAGAAAATGAGACTTAGAGAAAGTTCTCGATTAAAGAAAATAAAAGCTAGCTTTGTAACAAAAGTTACAAATGAAAAGGAAGGATATAAAATTATTACAGCAAAATATCCGATGAAAATAATTCTTTTTTTGTATTTTATTTATTGTAAAAAAATATACGAGTTATAAATCTTAAAACATAAAACAAACCTAGCTTCTAATCTCGAAAAGACTTTAAATATATGTGTATAGAACATATACTGACATTTACCTACTTTAGTTTATTACCGAATTCCAAAGAGGAGGAGGTTACTATGTTCGTCGGTTTTTTTATTGCTTACCTATGTTCAATGAAATTTTCGCCAAGTAGGATCCGATTTAAAAATATTTTTTATTTCAAAACAAAATCGACAAAGCCATTTTTGATAAATCAACAAAAATGTACATAGATGTCACATCGATTCGTGCAAATTATTTGAATTCTGTACACGGTGTAAGTCTGGGTGGAAAAATAATTATGGGTGCGTGTTCATTACGTAGACATAGAGAGTCCAATTATTAAGTACAGATATTCCAAGACCAAAATTATCCAAATCGGTCCAGCTGTTCTCGTGTTTAAGCGAGACTAACAACAACCACTTTCATTCTTAATTATAAGAAGATTTTATACAGGGTTATTTTTAATCAATTAGCACCCTTTTAGGGTATTATTATGTACATCAAAACTATTTTGTTCTACAACATTTGTCAAAACTCAAAAAAAAGCAGCTGTTCCATTCATTTTGTCGCAGGTGAACGATGTTTTTCTATGGAACCACATTTTTTTTTTAGTTTTGACAAAAGTCGCAGAACAAAAGTTATTAGTTTTGATGTTCAGAGTAAGCCCCAAAGAGGATGCTAATTGATTAGGAATAACTATAACAGAATACGGCTAAAACTCACGTTATAATTATACGGTCGATCCGTAAGGAATCCAACCAGTTAAATTCCAGTCATTAACTTTCACTTTTAAATTGCTACTGTTTTTATGTTTAATCTAATAATAATAATTAAATTATAACTCTTAATGTATTTAATAGGACACCTCCACTTATAAGTTGTCTTGATTGTCGATATGTGAGGTTCCCACAACACGGGCCTAGAGCCTAGTGTGGGACCACTGTCTGGACTTGGTGTGGATCTACTGTAGTTTTTTTTTAATGGAATGTAGTATTGTGTTGTCCTAATTTATAATATGAAAAATTCTATTGTATTCCACTGTATGTTGTCAAAGATAATAAAAATTACTTACTTACTTAGTGTCAGAGTATTTAGAACTCCATCCTCAGGGAATACGCGCACCCCCGTCGACCGGCGCGCGCGCCGGTCGTGCGCGTATTCTGTTATAGTTATGATGAATACTCACGGTAGTTTTAATGAAGTGATTAGGAATAACCCGGTATATAAGAAGAATAAGATTTGATATTTTAAATATTATGTGAGTAATAATATATTGGGACATTCAAAGACTTTTTGGTAAGTACTAACGTTCATTAGAAAATAAATAGTTGAACAGAGTTAAAAGATAAAAAGACTGAGTTTTCAGAACTTTGTTTATTTTATTCCGAACTACGCTCACCCCTTTCGTGGCTACTCGCAAAAAAGCGAACGCAATTAGGAACTTCTGGTCGTCTGCCTCGATTCGTATTCCACACTCGCCCCAACTTCCCCCGACCAATTTTCCAAAAGTTTGCCTCATAGGTTTATTATCAGTATGGGGTTACAGGCATAAGGACTTGGAAAGTAATTATTTCTGAGCGTTTCACTCTCATCTTCTCTTAACTTTGGCTCTTACATAGAGTCCAAAGCCCAATTAGCCTCCAAAAAACTTGGTGTTCTCTCTAAGGTGAGACGGTATTTCACACCTGAGCAACTGCTTAGTCTTTATAAAGCACAAGTCAGGTCTTGCATGGAATACTGCTCTCACCTTTGGGATGGCTCTGCCAAATATCAACTGTAGGCTCTGGAGTCGATTGAGAGGAGAGCCAGGAGGCTGGTTGACAACGACACCTTGACTAAGACGCAGCTGCAAAGTCTTGAACATCTTCGCAAGGTAGCGTGTTTGTTGGCCTTTTCTCGGATACACTTCGAAGAGTGCGCCCAGGAGTTACACAATCTGGTCCCCCCTGCCCCTTTCTTCTATCGTACTCGTACGGCTAGACGGACGCGACCAAAGCGCCACCCTTTTATCGTGGACATTCCGCGCGTCGTTTCGAATCCTCATTCCTCATACGAACAGCCGGAATGTGGAATGCTTTGCCTGAATCTGTCTTCCCGTTAAAGTACAACGTGAGAGTCTTCAAATCCCGAGTAAATAGGTATCTTCTAAGTAAACGTGCTACACCCTAGACCGCACATCTGCTTAACATCAGGCAGTGTGTAGTCAAACGCGAACCTATTTTTGAAAAAAAAAAAAAATCGCAAAAATGTCATGACTGACTTCAACCGAATATTTCGCACGGATCGATGTAGCATTTTTTACATTATTGTTAATTTATCAAAAATGGCTCGAAATGGCGGAAAAAGTCGGTCATGCTAATTTTTGCATCAAAAATAATCTTGTTTATCTCTTTGTCTATTTAGTCGCCTACTTCCTAATGTCTTCTACCTGTAGATTGACTGGCAGATAATGCTGTTTATCGTTAAGTCCTTTTGTACAAATGGTGTGCAATAAAGTGTTAAATAAAATATAAATCATTCCATATTCGTGTTATGTAATGTAAGAATTCAAATTAATTGTAACGAGTGAAATTGTAAATAGCGTGCCAAAGGACATGTCCATAAAATGTATGGAGGCTGGTATAATAATAATCGAAAATTCTAACCACAACACTCGTTACATTTCGAGAAAGTTCATTTTTTTCTGAGTCTATTACAACATTAGGTACAGTTAAAAACAAAAAAGAGCCATCCGTTTTTTAAATTTTGAATTTATTAGGATAAATAAATATATTTGGCTCAATAAGTAGTTTACCTCTAGCAACCCTGGTTCAGTAACCTCCATGATTGTTAAATGGAAGCATTATTACCAATTAGACACAGTTTTTAAGTGTTTTTTGTCACATTGTACCTACAAACTGGTCACACTGTTAGGTTATAATTTTTAATTTTAGCAAATTATGAGATGAATGTGGTAGAATAAGCTACGAATGAAAGTAAAATAACGATAGAAGCACTTTATTATTGCTAAACTTGAAAAAATACAAAGCTGTGTTATTATTTTTCATACAATTTATTTCTCACATTAAAAAAAATGGAGGGATAAAAAAATCAAAATTAAATATTTTTTAAAAGCTCATATATCAAGCTTTCAAATGATGTATATATCATCTTGGTTTGATTTTTCTCTGAATAATATACCACTTGTGGACGTCACCTTTACTGTTGTAACATTGATATAATAAGAATGAAGTAAAAATACAAATACTTGTTGACGGAAGAGCCCATACGGTTTGTATGTTAATTTATTGTTCCAAAGATTTCCACAACTTCAAGACTTTTCTAATACCCCTTAGGACGTTGTTGTTTATCTACAAATCGGGTTTATGCAGTCAGCTTTCGACATTTCAAATTCTACTTTGTTCGGAGGAAAAATATTATTCACAACTCGCTGAACAAAACATTCTACAAATGGCGATTTTACAATAGTTTTTCAACAGAATTTCTATCCAAAACATGTTATCAATTTACAGTATGTATTATGTTTTGTTGGGTTTGTTACTCTACATAATATACCTACATATACGTCCCTTAAAGCAATTTGATTAAGCATGTACTGTGAATCTGACAAAACGTATGTAATTATTGACTTTTTGAGATTACGAGGGTTGGTTCCATAGTAAAATGTATTCATAATTATAAGCGAAAATTAAGTACCTACATTATTACATGTGTATTTAAAATAAAATGAGTTTAAATTTATAGTTTTAAGGAGACATTGCAAAAATTGTATGCAGTCAGCTTTTGTTTTGTAAAATGATTTCCCTAATATTTTTTTTCGTAACAGCTTTCAGTTTAGGTAGGAAAATATTTCCTTATTGAATTACTATAACACTGTTTGAAAAATACACCATACATACAAAAAAGAAAATACAGAATCACTATCACTACATAGTATAAAACAAAGTCGCCACTGTCTGTCCCCATGTATGATTATATCTTTAAAACTACGCAACGAATTTTGATGCGGTTTTTTTTTAATAGATAGAAAGATTCAAGGAGAAGGTTTATGTGTATAATACACCTGTGCGAAGCCGGGACGGGTCGCTAGTAAAAAAAAAATCACAGCCATTTGTTTGTCATATTTATAAAGCTCACTTTAAATTCAGTGCAAAGTGATTTTTTCGTCCATTTTACAACAACAGTAAATAAACAGAAAAACGAACCGTAATTTTACTTTGTTAGAGAAAAGCGGTAAGTCAACCGAATCAACCAGTGGCTATGGCCATCCATTGACATTTTCAATGTTTAACCACTGTCCAGAACGAAATCCAAACTGAAACAATAAATACACTAACCCCCATTCAGTCAGATTCCATTCGCAGGCGATGGCTATAAAAACAAACGCGCTTTTTGAAACGTCAGCCGTTTTCCAATGGAAAAGATTTAGTGTGGGAGCTATTGATTGCTTTTCTTACGACTAAATGGCCTTCAACACGGTCGGAACCAACCGCCGACCGTCGCATCAACGGTTGGGTCAACAAATTTTTATATTCGTTCCACACTATAGGTGGTTGACTCAACTTTTTGACGGCCTCGGTGGCTCAGTGGTTAATAGTGACCCTGGCGAGGGTTTGTTTCCCACCCAGGGCAAGCATTTATGTGATGAACATAGGTGTAGGTTGAGTGTTGGGTCCTTCCAGCACTCAACATTTTATAGCTGAGGTGAGTCCCTTTCGACACTTTTGTTTTTTCATTAGTTTTATAAGGTTTTTGTACGTGTTATGCATGAGTCGAATAAAAATATTTCGTTTCATATCATGTCTGGATTTTACTGAGGTACTATCTATAAAAGTATCTATTTTAAATATGTAAGACCGTGTTTAAAATTTAATGTCCCCTTATATTTATTTTATTAATTTATTTGTTAGTTCACTGGTATTCAAAGCGGTGGCTCTTTGCTTTTCAGAGCATCACAAGATCGGTTTGGCAATAACTTTTTAATGGTTGAGTTAAGAAAGCCTTTAATTACCACTTCAGGCACGTTTGATACGTATCAAGTGGTTTGACTGTATCACGGTAATGGTAGATGTCTATGCAGTATTCTGTCTTGTTCTTGATACCAACGGTCGGAACGCGAATCATACCTATTTGCCTCGGAGTTCGATACGCAACAGTCGCAGGGGCGCCGCACCGTAATGACGAACGAACATGTGGAACACTCCCCATTGGGGAGAAAAACTGAAAGCTCAGAGCAGATGGCGCTACTGTCTACTGTTCTGCAGAGCATCCATATTGTTTTTGCTTCTATGCGTTTTGCTTTATTTTCTATTTAAAAATGTATTCGACGTGGAGTGTTCTTCAGTTAAAAGATGCATTACGAAAGAGGAAAGCGCCCATAACTGGAAAAAAGGCTGCTTTGATTGAGAGGTAAATAACTGAAAAGATTTAATATATCTTGAGGTTATGTTTCACCTCTTGTTTATTTAACGCTTTGTTTGTTATAGACTAGAAGCATACGACAGAAACGACCTTATCGGGGTTGAGGATGAATTGGATGATGAGATTCCTGACTTTCCTGCCCTGGATAAGTTCAGAGATGTCAATGCGAGCACCAATCTTCCGGCACTCTCGAAACATCATATTCAAGAGTTCGCAGACAGGTAAGAATGGTTCAGGCTTTTTCGAAGAAGGTCAGACCTTTACCTACATTGTCTAATAACCATACAAACCAGATAGGTTGCAAGTACTGGTCGTATATGTATGTAAGTGAATATTTTAATTTATAATATTGTTTCAGATTCCAAGTACCACCCATAGGAAGGCTTCTGTATGAAAATAGAAGCCTGGTCACTCTTTGCGTGGCTTTTGAAGGGAGCTATGCATATTTTCATGCACAATGTAAAGCTCAAATGAAAAAGTTGCTTTACATTGTCTTAGTTAAATTGGATATAAACGGCATGATAGAGGAAAGCCATTGTGAATGTGCTGCTGGAAGTGGCTTGGAAGCACATTGTAAACATGTGTTTACTGTGTTGTTTGGACTAGAGGACATAGTGCGATCAAAAACCATTGTGATGTATAAAATGTGCACAGAAAAATTGATGACATTCAAGAAACCAAAAAAAATATTCTTTGACTCTGAAAACTATTCTGAAAGGAGGGACAAACCAAGCGCTGGTTAACAATATCTTATACCCAAAAAAATTTTCATCGAGAGCAACAACACACGGAATAGTAAATGAAAGCGTAGCTTTACAACAATATGAGCAATTTTTGAGCACTGATATAGAAAGGTGTGGTTTGTGCATATCAATCACACACCCATTTCTTGGAGCATCGCCTGACGGGTTACTGCAGAATGATACAGTGGTTGAAGTAAAGTGTCCTTATGTGAGTAGGAACCACTATATCTCACCAAGTACAGTACCATATTTGTATCATGATAATGGTGAACTAAAGTTAAAAAAAAAGCATAAGTACTACGCACAGATTCAAGGGCAGCTGTTCTGTACTGACAGAATGTACTGCAATCTACTAATATTTACATTTAAAGATATGAAAGTGGTATATATAGAAAGGGACCATGAGTTTATCCAAGAAATGTTATTAAAGTTGACTAAATTCTATGAAGAATATTTACAACCAGCCATCTTAGATAAATATCTGTACAAAAATTATGATTCAATAATAAAACTAAATTAAAATATACCAATATGTTTTATTTCATTATACATTCTCTAAAATTGCAACACATTAGACACACAAAAAATATTTTTGATGCAAGAGGTACAAAACTATGGTTTAACTCTTCTTTTACAATTTTATAAGTTTTCATTAAACCTATCAAACGTTCAATATGAACACGTTGACTTGCTAATTTCCTATCTTTCAACAATTTCAAATTGGGTATTTGCCCTTTTCCTTTTAAAAATGTAGGTATATTTAAAGTAATATCTTTTCCTATAAACATGTCTTGGATATTGTAGCCTCTGTCTGCTAGAATACTATCTCCAGGCTCACACATATTCAACAAGTTGCTTCGTTCTACGGTTTGTCGGTCACTTATTGACCCAGCATATGCAGGCGAGCAGTAAGAAAGCAAGCCACCAGGTGTAGCACCAACTAATACCTTTAATGTGTTATTATGCTTGTAACTACTCCATGATGCTTGTTGAGATACAGGATTGCCAGGTTTTTGTATTCGTAGCTCGGTCCCATCTAGAATAACTCTGGTATTTTTGTCATACTGTTTAAAGCTATCTGGCATGTAATAAGATACTAATGCTTTTTCAGGCCATATATTTAATTTTTCCCAAAGTTGGTTCATATAATTAACCCATGTAATAAATATGTTCTGCACTGTTGTTGAACTTGTTTGAAAAAAAAGTGCAAGTTCGAAGTTGCATTTATTTTGTCTTAATTTCATCATTGTCATAAAAAATTGATTTTCATGGGTAATATTCTTTACATCACTACGGTAATATTTTATGAAATGAACCATCGGGCTTAAAGTTGAATAGACAAAATAAAATTTAGCATATGATTCGAAACCAGTATAGAAAGCAAAAGCGCTATCATCATTTTTATATCTTTCTATAGAACCATATATGTATTCAAAATTCACTTGGGTACTCTGTGTTGCAACTATGGTACCTGATTGGTTGATAGGTAGTTCTACTTGTGAGTCCATGGGTATTTCGATTTCCATTTGGACTGAATTTGTTTGTTCATCGGTGTTTTGAGCTTGTCCTTTGACTGACTCGGATTGAATCCCACTTGGTCCAGGTATTGAATCATCATTTCCCCTCTCAAAATTAAGGTTCTTTTTACTTCGTTTTAGCAGTCTATCTCCTCGCTGTTGAGCTAAGGGATTTGGTGGCTTTACTCTTGTGAATGAAAATAGAGAAGGCACTGCAGTTTTTCTCAAAACTTTATTGATGTTTTCATCACCTAGAAAACAAAAAATAATGAGTTATTTATATGCACTATACTTAAATACAGAACTTGTATTATAACACAAAGTTTCAGCTCTATCAAATGGAGTCTTACCTGTGTAGGAATTTCTCGTAAAGTAATCCTCTGGTATGAAATGAGCAGAACATAACCTTGAATGTGCACTAGGCTCCCAATTTTTTCTTCTCACAGCTTTAATCCACTGTTTTCTCCTTTTAGCATCTTTGGGAAACACGTGAGTCCCCGTGTTTTTGCAATCCATAGCCACACATTGCGTCATTGTTGAAATAAACCAGTTTCAATTTGTTTGTATACAAAAAAACTATGAAAAATGACAGATATCAATCAGATCTACAGAACACCGCATAGTGCTGCCATCTGAAGTGAGAAATAGGCAGTTTTTCTCCTCATTGTAATCAGTTAGACGTGCGATTTACTTTTCAGGCGGGCAGCCCTAGAGCGTGTTGCGTACTGTGGGGCCAGGCGGGGCTGTAGGTGTTTATTTCAAGGACAGGGCTGAGACAAAGATACTATTACCGTCACTCTACGTTTCTGATCCGTATGGCCATGGAATGGAACAGACTGCCAGCTGAGAAAAAAAACCTGAATTTTTTCAAAGTTATTATGAAAAGGTATTCTCTAAATCTATGCTATGTGCTAGGTCGATTGTGTGCTGCTCTACACTTTTAGCTGTGAGATCGTACACAGGACTAATAAAACACAATGTTTAAAGGTGATCATATTAAAATGCTATTTAAAATAACCGCTTTCTGTGTTAGGTCGATTGTGTGATCATTTTAAAAAATATTTTCAAAAAAACATCATAAGTAAATTGCTTTCTCCGCGCCTCCACGCCTATATTCCAATGAAAAAACTATGGAATCGCCTGGCAGTTAACTGCACGCTTTTATTTTGAAGTTTAAAGCCGCGTGTTGTTTGATTTTCTTCACAAAACTGGAAACTGTTCTGTTAATTACGCTTTTGCGAGCCCGGAGTCTGGAAAATAGATAATTCGTTTAAAAGAGCGACTGGCCTCTTAAGTTACGGGCAAAATCGTTATTATTTTTAGTAAGTTCACGGTAGCATGAGCCTATTTTAAGTAATAAATGGTTTTGGATTTTGTTTTTTGTTTACAATGAAAAATAAGTCTTTTTTATGATTAAGTGAAGAGACAAGCTATGCGTGCCTGATATTAAGTGGTATGCAACTATGCCGTCCCTAGGCAAATTTGCACCACCTAAAATGTTGATTGCAAAATTCTGTGCTGCACAGCACAGCGCTAGTTGCTGTAAAATAAACATCTAAAACATCTTATTATGAAAACTAACGTGGTAATCACACATTGTAATATTTACACAATGGGAATGCACTCACGTTTATTTTCATTGCCATTACATAGTACGACTATAGTTTCGATCGCATTCGGTGATCTTTCTCAAGTAAGCGAGTGCTGGCGCGCGGAGCCGTCTCGCAATGCACTGCGGACTGCAGCGCGAAGCGCTCGCGATGACAGCCTAAAACATCCCCTTTCGATTATACCGTGATTATACCAAATTTTATGACTCTTGCACTCTACTGCTTGATGGTCGAAAAACTGCCAAAGATGTGGCATTTATTTTTGCGGACCTGCAACAGATTACTACAAAATAAAAGCGTCAGTAATATAATATGTATTTCCAATGGGATCAGCCGGGAATGGCTTGAATCTACAGCAACGACGAAAATATAAGTTGGATATACCGCAACAGTGACTTATGGCACAGAAACGTGGTCTCTCACTATGGGCCTTATTAGTAAGCTCCAAGTAGCCCAACGAGCTATGGAGAGGGCTATGTTCGGAGTTTCTCTGCGGGATCGAATCAGGAATGAGGAGATCCGTAGAAGAACCAAAGTTACCGACATAGCCCAACAGATTAGCAAGTTGAAATGGCAATGGGCAGGGCACATAGCGCGGAGGACTGATGACCGGTGGATTCGAAAAGTTCTCGAGTGGAGACCACGTACCGGCAAGCGCAGCGTAGGACGTCCACCCACAAGGTGGACAGATGACCTCATTAAGACCGCAGGATCGCGCTGGATGCAAGCCGCTATCAACCGGTCTTATTGGAGATCCATAGGGGAGGCCTATGTCCAGCAGTGGACGTCCTTTGGCTGATGGATGGATGATACCGCAACAGAGGGTGTGTATATATAGTAATAATGTTTATTGTATGGCCATTATAGTATACAACAAATTGCCAAATTGTTTTAAATAACTTAATTATGATATTTTTAGACACAAATTACACAAGTTCCTTATTGACAAGTGTTATTACACTATTAACGAATTTTAGAAGACTCACTTAAGGAAAAAATGTATAAATAATGTTAAGCCAAATACCTCTATACTTATATTTTCTAAAAATATTTGTACACCTGTAAAGGTAGAATATTTGAGACACTATTGTTCTTTTAACATCTACATTGTAAGACAATATTCTAAGAAATAAACGAATTTTGTTTTTTTTTTTTTTTTTTTAATCTAATGTCTTCCTTTTTGCAGGTTGATTTATCTACTACCACTCAGGTAGTTAGTATTTTGATCAAAATTACTTTAGTGTTCAGGTTGATATTATTTGATGGTTTAAATTCCTATAAAATTACCATCGACAAAATCTATCAAGACCTTATCTCGCCATACTTCATGGAGAAATAAAGCACATATTTATTTGTGACTCCATCAACTACAAATTACCTTTCCGCGCTATTTACCTGCTGTGTCCATTACCTCTTTAATTTTGGTTATCAGTTGGGCTGTCGGTACTGGTATCCTTAGGCCCTTCGCACATGTATAAACGTAGTAGTGTCGTAAGCGTATCGACGAAGCGACGCGACGCAACACGTATGAGACGAGCAGTGTTCTACACACGACGTTCGTTGCTTAGACCTATCGTGTTGTAAGATCTCAGTTGAAATAATGGGTTTATATTTACTTACACACTCATATACACTCTAACTGCGGAACTGCACAAAAACTCATGCGGATTGTTGATTTGCGTCGTCTGATTGATTTGAATATTATTGCGTTGTATGAAAGGCCTGATGTGTGAAAGTTGATTTAATCTCATTTTGATGTTGATCCTATTCTTGTTATGCCAATATGATATAGCTAAATTGATGTGATTTATTTAATTTAATGTGTGTTCTAATTTTGATTTCAATTACTTAATTTTAATTCCAATTTTTATTGAATAATATGTAATAGCATGCGTTAATTTTTAAATGTTTTAACATTTATAAAATTTGATTTGATTTATTTCATTCGATTACATTCGATTTGATTTATTTCATTTAATTTGTATTTTAATTGTACTTAATGATGATTCCGATTTTATGTTATTAATACTATCTAATTCTTAATATAATTCTCAAAGACCCTTTTTTAAATGTTAAAGCGCGAATTTCGTTAGAATAACTCCATTTGTAAGGTCTCCCAAGAGACCGGCCTAGCTCAGTTTGGTACCCACTATTAATTTCACTATGTAATACTGGTATTAGGCAAATTATATTGAAATGATTAACTTAATCACTAATAAATATTTTCTTTCTTCTTTCATATTGGCGTTTAATGAAATCAGTTTATTTTTGACGACATTTTTGCCCAACCTTTATCAGTAACATCTTTCCTTAAATATTCACTTAATAAATGGTTTATAGACAAGGGAACGCTTCAACCAGTTTCACGAATTCAATCACTTTTTCAGTCATGTTGAAATTAAAAGTCGTAAGAAGTTACAAAAATTTAAATTCAGTTATATTTTTAAAGAAATTAATGAACTGTTAATTTTTACGCTTGCTTTTTCACGACAGTATGCTTCATCTGCCGTAATGACAACATCTCCTACGATTGGCTGCAGTACCGCTTTGTTTGCGGACTTCTTTGAATATGTACCCGATCGTATTGCTCTCGTTATGCGCGCGTATTACGATACGCTTACGATACGACGCCGTGTACGAAGGGGGTTAGTTCGCCTACAGATCTCCCCATTTTAGATTTATCCAAATTAAGCCTAACGAATTGAGAGTAATTTTTGTAGTAAAATATTTAAAAACAAGCAAATCGAGTCGTTTACACATAAATACGCTGATCCCGGCCATGGCCGATTACACAAGGGGTATAGGATAAATAATTACACCAAAAGAAGGGGTCTAATTGCCTTTTAATTATGATTTAAACGGACCCTAGACGATTAAACAATATGTTTGTATTAACAGTAAGACAACCTTTCTAATTTTTCTTGTCAAACCGCGCATCTTTTCTTACCGAATCAGCATTTGTGTTTGGTGGTCTTACAACAAAATATCTATGTAAATGATAATGTGATTGGTCGATTCATAGTCCTTTTAAGAGGATTCGGAATCGACCAGTGTTTTTGCGTTTTCTTTAGAACATGAATAAAATTCTTAGTAAAAACTTTAAAAAAGTTGTAACAAAATGCATTTTTAGTGCCAATAGTTGGATTAAGATAATACTGTACTCTTGTACGTCTTATTATTTACAGAAACGTTTATATTTTATGCCAAACCTAACCTTTTGGAGGCTTATAACTTTAAAGTCACACACAAATTCGAAACAAGGTCAGGACTGCGAATTAACTCAGTAGGGAGAGCGTCGGGCTAGCGATCCGAAGACGCAAGGTTCGAGTCCTGAATTCGCGACGAATTTTTGAAATGTGTATCACAATAATTCTTTGAGATAAAATTAAAATCATGTCATTGATTTAGCAGTGCGCCATCTCTCGTCAATATTCAGAAGTTCTTATAACTTCAATTGAGTGATAACCTGCATGTCTAATACGGGTATCACAGGTGGCGCCGCCAACGCTATTTATTTAGAATTTTAAGAATTTTAGTTAAAAACTACTCAAACTATGTTTGATTATTTTAAGAATAATTTGACTGTAATTATTGAATTCTGTTCTATGGACTTTGAGTTTTTAAAACAGAATTCAATATTTACACTCAAATTAATCTTAAAATAATCAAACATAGTTAAAAACGCATATTATTGACTGTATTCTGTTTTGTGTACCAAATAAATAAATAAATAAAAATCGGAATACAATGGATAAAAATAGTTTAAATCGTAAAAAAATGTCAATAAATATCAAATTACTTACACAAAGCCAATAAATAATTAAGTTAATTTAGCTATAAGTTCCTTAAAATGATAAACACTTCAAAAATTCGACGAAATGCCAGAATGCGAATTAAGTCAGTTGGTAGATCGTTGGGCTAGCGATCCGAACACGCAAGGTTCGAGTCCTGCATTGGCGTCGAATTTTTGAAATGTTTAAATTAAAAATAAAACTCTTTGTACTTTAAAGTCATTTAAAATCTTTAAAAACAAAGACGTTTAACCCTAGCAATTGAAGTGTTGAATACATGAAAAAAAAACCACTCAAAACATGTATCATATTTAGATATGGATAACATTTTATCGTTTTTGTATAGATGAGTTCGCGGTTCACAATTGCCTTAAGTTTTCCTACTGCTAACCTTCTGTACTGCGACTAAATGTTACTAAACTGAAAATCATGAAAACCATTAACAGGTGAAAGATTAATCAGAGCCCGGTTAAAATAAACCGAGCGATTGTTAATTTGTTAATTACGAGGAAAAATTAAATGCCTACTTGTTTAAGCTTGTTAAATAATGATCCGTTTTATAATTTGCTTAACTAAGTAGGTACGTAGGTAAGCAATCTTATTTAAAAACTTTCTTTTTGTGATAAACATTTCAAAAATTGACGCGTTCGCAGGATTTGAACCTGCATCCTCTGGGATTTCGGCCCAGATGCTTTGCCCAATTAAGCTAAAACGCTCTCTGCGAAGGCGCCGAATTAGTGAAAGTGTTTATCATTTTTACCAATTACTACATTGTTGGAAGCGCCATTTGTGAGAACTGTTTTAAACCAGTCAGTCACTTAATGTGAAATTATTAGAACTTCTTACCATTAACGAGAAATGACGCATTGCTTAATCAATGAAATTATTTTTGTCGTGCTTCACACACTGGGTGTATAAAAACTTTCTTTTAGTGATAAACATTTCAAAAATTTTATTTAAATTGAAGCTAGTTTTAATATTGAGTATCGAGAATAATTTATCCTATGGCGCTAAAAGAGTGATGTTAAATTGAGATGTAAGATGTCCCCTAATATTTATTTATTTATTTAATACTAGCTTTTGGCCGCGGCTCCGCCCGCGTAGTATTTTGACTTTTGTGCAATCCCACATGAACCTTTTATTTTTTCGGGATAAAATGTAGCCTATGTCACTTCCGGCCCTTGAACTATATCCATGCCAAAAATCAAGTCAATCTGTTGCTCTGTTACTGCGTGAAAGAGGAACAAACCAACAAACTTTTCGGATTTATAATATTAGTATGATTTATATAGAAGCCGTGGTGGTCTAGTGGTAGTGACACCTTACAATCGTGAGGTCGTGGGTTCAAATCCCGGTCCCGTACCAATGAGTTCTTTGGAATTTATGTACGGAATTCAACACCGCTGGCTTTTCGGTGAAGGAAAACATCGTGAGGCAACCTGCTTATGTCAGTTAAAGAAATTCGTTGGCGTATGTGAATCCACCAACCCGCACTGGGCCAGCGTGGTGGGCATGGCCCAAACACCCTTCGTCCCCTACTTCCTGCAGTGGACTATTAAAAATGCTGATACAGTACAGTACAGATACAGTTATATAAATGTGTATACAGTGACACATTACATAAATTAGTACATTACCTAAATTGTCACTGCACTCTATCATTACGTCAGTTATTTAAGGATTTTTTTACAATACATGGATACAAAAAAATATAAATAAATGTAAGTTAAAAAAAAAACAGGTGAAAACCAGGTAATTTTTATAACTCTTTCATATGGAACATATTGTTGTTTTCGCAAAACCAGGGTAGGTCTCATAGTAAAAGTTAGTCATAATTATGATTGCTTTAGTTTACTCGTACTTATTTGTTTTAAGTAAATAAAACATGATTATATGATTACGTCATTACGAGCACCTACTTTTGGATCTAATTCAATTAACGCATAACTTTTTTTATAGTTATCTGATTTCAATAATTAGTTTTTTATTCGTATACTTTGAAATTGGTCCCATTTAAATTTCATCGAAATCGGCTGAGCCATTTTTGATAAATCAACAATAATGTGAAAAATGCTACATCGATCCGTGCGAAAAATTCGCGAATTATGTACACAGGTGAAGTCGGTCATGCTATTTTTTGCAAAAATTGTTTTGTTTTATATTTTTCATGTGAATAAATTTTAATTCATCCCGAGTAGTTATTCCCTGTTTTGTCGATTAGTTAGGTACACGTGAATTAAAATTGTCAAAAAACAAGACAAAACACGTGCGAATTAACCCTGTGTTTATTAAAAGGGCGAAAAATGCTTTAAAATACGCACCTAATACAGTGTTACCGTGATAATTATGTTACTATACAGTTCCAATATGAAAGTTCAAGGACGTTACACAAAAGGGACCAATTTTCACGGTTTCGACTAATAGCTGGAGCTGGTGAATGGATAAAAGGATCGATTAATTGTCGTGTCAATCGACGTGCATCAATCAATCGTTCTACGTTAAATGTGTCAAGCGTTAATGTAGAGTGACAGACTGGCATACGTGTGTTTTTATCTTAGAAAAATTACAAGTAATAGAAACAGTACTAAAATAGCAAGAGAATCACTTTGTCTCATTTTAAATATGAAATTTAAAAGGTGTTAGATAAAGATGCACATACACCCGAACTTACGTAATTTCGAAGGGTTTCACAAACTAGCATTGAGCTATCTTGGGTGTCCAAATTCAAAAAGGTAAAAAGTAGGAAGGTACAATTATCGGAGGTTTGAACCTTCTTACTGGAACTAGAAGGTAATCTAATCTAACCAAATTTTAACCATTTTGACATTCCAACTGGTGATATTGACGTATGCGACAGACATTGCGTTTTTTTTTGTTCCACTCACTCTCGCGAATGCTGTATAACCAGATATGAATAAGACAGCTGTAACGTAGTTTTTATTTGAGTAAAATTTAGCAATACTTCTATTACTTGTAATTTTTCTAAGGTTTTTTATACATTTACTTAGTTAAGTATACCCTCATAGCGTAGTTTGACTAGGTATTTGTAAGCGATCAACGAGAAATTAAGCAACGTTTCGTACCATCGTTTGGACGGGTGGTCGTGGGTAGTACTATTACGTTCAATCTGAGCGCTCCCGTGGCTCGGGTGACAGGTTTAATTGTAGGTCCTGACTGTTTTAACCATTTAGCTATGTCAGAGGTATTCAGGCGCCATAAAAATGGTCTTGTCATTGGGCTTATAAGATCTTATTTATTAAACGTTTTTGTTTAATACTTCATAATCTTTTTTTTTATAATTTTATTTGGTGCCATTGTTTCTGCTTACGAAATAAATATCAGTAAAACTTTGGTGGTCTAGTTTAGTGGTAACCCGCCTTACAATCGTGAGGTCGTGAATTCAAATTCCGATCGTACCAATAAGTTATTTAAAACTAATGTACGGAATTTCACTTTTTCATTTTAACTGGCATTTCCGTGAGGGAAAACACCGTGAGGCAAGCAGCATAAGTCCGTAGAAGAAATTTGATGGAGTATGTAAATCCACTAACCCGCACTGGGTCAGCGTGAGGAATATGGGTTAATTGCCTTTCAATAGCACAGTACAGTAGGGTGATTTTCTATAAAATACGCACGTTACATGCCTCTAGGTAAATAATAAAAATTACGCGTATTACTATTTTCAATAAAAAAGCCGTGGTGGTCTAGAGGTAGTGACACCCGCCTTACAATCGTGAGGTCGTGGATTCAAATCTTTCTATGGAATTTATGTACGGAATTTCACACCACTGGCTTTTCGGTGAAGGAAAACATCGTGAGGCAACCTGCATACGTCCGTAGAAGAAATTCGATGGGGTAAGGTGAGTATAGACTACAACATTTTCTCGAGTATTTGTATGTAATATAACGTTTTTACGAATGGAACAATACAGGTAAACGCTCAGTCTCATGTAATGTAACGTTCCTGCGAATGCTTGGCGCTCTGTTCGGCGTAATGTTCGCAGCCAGTGTGCATTTACCCGTAACATTTCGTTGTACCTTGCGTTCAAATATCGGACGTAGAATGTCGCACCAAAGCATCGCCCGCGCTCGTCCAAAGGCTCTACAAAATGTTACACCAATACACTCGTTGGTTTAAACAATTGCTGTAATAACAAAACGGCGAGCGTGCTCGATGTCTGGTTCGTGAAAGGTGATACATTAGATTATATCATTGAGCGGCTCGTTGTATTGTTACAAGTAAATGTTGTAGTCTATACTTACCTGTATGTGAATCCACCAACCCGCACTGGGCCAGCGTGGTGGATATGGCCCAATCACTTTTAGTGGGTAGGCTGCGTCCCGTAGTAGACTATTAAAAGGGCTGATACAGTACTATTTTCAATGTTTAACGATATTTTAAAACAAAATTCGCGAAAATAAAATCTTACTTGGCAAGTTTTGTTACGGTTTGTCGATAGGGAATCAGATCCCAGTACGAGCTGAAAAGCTTAATCGAATCGGCAGGCACTTCGAATCGAATTTCATTTTTAATCAATCGATTAAGGGTTGATCAAACATAAATGCTGTAAACCACTAGTTTACTACTCGCCAGTTGATACAGCAGATAGTATCTTATAAACTTTTTTACTAACTTTCAAAAAGGAGGAGTTACTATGTTCGTCTGTATGTATTTTTGTTGTGTATGCTCATCGGTATTTTCGCTAACTGTGAACACATTTAGAAAAATCTTTATTATTTCGAATAAATATACTTACTCCTGAAAATATAAAAGGAACCACCTATTTAAATGTAATCGATAACGGCTGAGCCGATTTTGATAAATCAATAATAATAAAGTATTTACATCGGTGTAACATAGATTCTAGCAAAGTATTTGAATACAAGTTGGATGTTGGATGTTGGATGAGGCGGTGCCATTTTTTTTTTCGAAAAATAATGATAAGTAAATAAAATAAAATAAAATAAAATTGTTTATTTGGGCATAAGTTTACAATAGTCTCAATAATTGGCCCAAAGGCTCCTAAACTGTATTTCAGGTGCCGACGAACTCTCCAATATCTACACAATTTAAAAAATTACGCCATAAAAAATAATAACTGTAAATATAAGTAACATCAATCTAATTTTGTGCTAAAGGTTTGTGTTAATCAGCAGGAAGTTCATATCGAATTCCATTTTTAATCAGTCGATTAAGAGTTGATCAAACTCGAATGCCGTAAATCACTAGTTTACAGCTCGCCCCAACGCGGAATTATGTGGATTGCCAGATACGGCTGAGGGCACACTAAAAACTTATTAACGACTTTTAAACGCCTGTTTATGGTTTCGAGATATTCTCGTAAACCAACGATTAAGGGCAATTAGATTGTTCTTTTGTTATGGGGCCTTGAATGGAATAAGTGTCTGGATTTGTGTGACCTAGAATAGGCTTGTTTAGTTAAAAATGTATACCCAGTACTGTACTGTACTGTACCAGCCTTTTTAATAGTCCACTGCAGGACGTAGGCCTACCTACGAAGGGTAATTGGGCCATATCCACCACGCTGGCCTAGTGCGGGTTGTCCAATTTTCGATGTTTGACGAGAAAAGTGCAAAAAAAAACTTTTGTCGATGGTTATAGTACAGAGATTTTAACGACTTACTTCCCAATTTTGTGAAATTTTCTAGATTTGTACGGAACCCTCGGTGTGCGAGCCTGACTCGCACTTGTCCGGTGTTTATTTATTTGGTCTTAGATTCACAGTTGCGATTTCGAATAGAACGCAGCTGATTTCTTTTCTCGAATTCCGAATTGACACCTATGTAACAGTTAATCATAATGGCTATCTTAACGAACCTCTTTTGGTTTAGTACGAGGCAATCAGATAACCCTGTATTAGCTGATAATTCAAGATCCCACAGTAGCGAAACCTCCCCTATACTTGCCGACTTCAAAACTGTCGATTGTCTATAGGTATATAGAAATATGATTCTAAAGATACACTGAGAAAAATAACCATCTAAAGGTGATGTCCACAAGTGGTATATTATTCAGAGAAAAATCGAACCAAGATGGTATACACAATCATTTGAAAGCTTGTTTTATGGGCTTTCCAAAAAATTTTTATTTCGATTTTTTCACCCTTCCATTTTTTTTTTAAAAGCGACCAATAAATTGTAGGAAAAATAACAATACAACTTATTATTTTCATAGAACCATTCAAAACTTTTAGTGGCGTCTTATCCAATGAATTGTGTTCCCAAAACTTTAATAAATACATTATTGTACACAAAATTGAGTTCCAACCACAGTTTATTTGATAAACTGGCCCGACTTAGTAAAAACGATGCCAAGAAATATTTCAATGAAATTTATATGTGACCAAAGATTAAAGTAATTCAAGTAGATATGAGATAAATTTTACTGGGGATTTAGGTCTAATGGTTACAAACGGATTTTCACGTTTTAGTAATTAATTTCGTTGAATATTTTAGTTCAGGGGTGAATATCATCTAGAGCACGTAGCTCACTAAAAACATGTTATTTCTCAAAGTACGCGGACTTTCAGTTGTAAAATAAGTAGCTATACTAATCACCATTTTGAGCAATTTTCGGCCAACCCTGAAATCGAGAATATAGGTACAAAATTAGCTGTTCCATATATTTTAAAAATGTCCACTTTACGGGTAGATAGATATTCTTTTTTGTTACCACAAAGAACATAAATATAAAACAGCACAGATAAAAAAAATTAAGACTATAGTGTGTAAAAGTGGCGGTCTTATGGCTAAAAGCGATCTTTACCAGGCAACCTTTTGTAGGTAGTTGTCAGTCACTGCGCTTGCCGGGACGAAAGTACTTTTCAACCCCATCGGTCAAGACTTCTCCGTGCTATATGCTCTGCTATTGCTATGTTAACAGCGTCTAGAAATATATAAATCTTATTTAAAAATATATAAGCCTTATCTAGAATTATATAGACCTCATCTGTGATTCTTTCTACACCAAAGTCTACAGACACGTACCATCTAGACAGCAAGTAAGTCTATGCCAAGACCTAGCAATCCGTTCCAAAGGCACCCGTCGACAGGAAATGAGCACCGTTTGAAGTCCATCGCAGAGCCGCAAACGTAGAGGGGTAAGGCGGCTTTTACGCGGCTTTCGTACTACATTTCGCTTGAAACAATTCCATAATTATTAGTTTCACTTGGCTATCACAATACGGTTTTCTGTTAGTAGTGGGTACCATTAAAGGTACCATTAGTAGTAGGTAGGATAATAAATAATTTGGGACATCTCACACACTGCCACTGACTCCAAACTAAGCAAAGCTTGTGAATTGGCTGCCAGAGACAGATATACTACATATACTTTTTTTTAAATACATACTTAAATAGATAGTAACTATAACACCCAGACACAGAGCAAACACTTATGTTCATCACATAGGTAAATATTTGCCCTGGGTGGGGATCGAACCCACGCCTCATTGATCCAGAAGTTAGGGTCACTAACCACTCCTGTCAGTCATACAGTCGCGTTGATGGTACTACTCACGTTGGTACATAACCAATTCTTCGCTATTACCATTCAAAGACCGAATAAAAAAAACCAGACAAGTGCGAGTCAGGCTCGCACATCGAGGGTTCCGTACAAACACATTGTGAAAATAATTAAAACGTGTTTTAGCATGTGCTGATGAAGTTCTTTTATATGATATACCTTAAATGATACGATTTACACTTTGAATTTTGAACCCATATTTTGTAAATTTTGAGGCCCTATTTTTTTGGGACTTAAATAAAAATGTACAGTTTTCAGATTTATTCCTATATGTGTACTCTGAGACAATGCTTCTCGCCAAATTTCACAGTTCTATGTCAACGGGAAGTACCCTGTAGGTTTTGATTTTTGAGAGTGTAGAAATATGCGGTTTTTTACGACATAAACGGTTCTAACTTTTTGAAACGATAACCAAGAAGTTTTTCTTTTACGCAACTGCAAGAATTCATCGATATACGTATACAGTTTAAATTTCAACTGGATATCTTTACGCGTTCCCGAGATAAAGAGTCTTGACATACACACAGACGGACAGACGGACAGACTGACAACAAAGTGATCCTATAAGAGTTCCGTTTTTTTCCTTTTGGGGTACGGAACCCTAAAAATCAAGACAGAATGTTGAAGAACATGTTTTTTCTCACGGTGCCGCGGTGTTGGTGAACATTTTTTTCTACTAAATATTGCGTTTTCGAGAAATTTTATTATTTCTACGAGTATGTCAAAAATGATCTACTGATTGATAAACATGCAAAACTACTCTGAATTTCTATCAGCGTAAAGTTCAATGTTGCGGCATATCTTTTAACTGAACTGTCATGAGCAAATTCTTACATAACCTCAACACGTTCTACGCCAATGTGGTTCATACTCGGAAATCTCAGCGCCTTGCCTACCCTAGAAACTTTTTTGCTGCCTATCAAGTTTTTTGGGATGGGGAAAAACTATAGGATAATCTCTATCTAGCTAATTAACCTATGAACTAGTAAGTTTCGTCAAAATCAGCACAAAAAATGACCTGTGACGCGAGAAACAACATCCAAGCAAAGTAGCATCCGGAAAGATTTTAATTTATTATATAGATAAGTAAAAATTAAAGAAAAAATTATAATTAAAAAAAAATCGTATATACAGGTTTATTTCTAATCAATTAGTATCCTTTTAGGGGCTTATTCTGTACATTAAAATTAACAACTTTTGTCAAAACTCAAAAGAAACTCAGCGGTTCCACATTACATTCTGTCGCTGGTGAACGATATTTTTCTACGGAAAATCATTTTTTTTTTAATGTACCTACAGAATAGGCCCCTAAGAGTATGCTAATTGATTAAAAAATAACACTGCATAAGTATTTATGTAGGTTGTTATTCTCTAGATATAATATTTTTCTCATTATACTAGAGTAACTGTGAATTCATATTGGTTTTAGCGCAACCCACCAACCGGCATACGTCTATTTTGATGAGGTAACTTAACTCTTAGCAATGTTCTCATATAGCAGGAATACCTACTTAGTACTCAGTCTATATTTAAGTCTATTTTGATGCGGTAACTTAAGTTCGAATCTTAGACAATAGACACAATCCTACTAATATTATAAACGCGAAAGTTTGTGAGGATGGATGGATGGATGGATGTATGGATGGATGGATGTATGGATGATTGTTACTCTTTCATGCAAAAACTACTGAACGGATTGAGATGAAACTTTGCAATAATATAGCTTATATATCAGAATAACACATTCTATCCTGCTAATATTATAAGCGCGAAAGTTTGTGAGGATGGATGGATGAATAAATGGATGTATGGATGTTTGTTACTCTTTCACGCAAAAACTGCTGAACGGATTGAGATGAAACTTTGGAATAATATAGCTTATATATCAGAATAACACAGGGTATAAATTATAATGATATATTGCGTGAAGCCGCGGGTAAAAACTAGTACAAGTATAATTTTGCACTTTTTGCATTTTACTCGAGCTATCATGAAGAAATAATTATTGTGTATTGTGTTATCTTATCTTCTATTTTCAATTTATGATATATTTTGTAGGCCTTTTATAAATATAACCTTTTGACTCCCTCGGTGGCTCAGTGGTTAGCGACCCTAACTTCTGGATCAAAGAGGCGTGGGATCGATCCGAAATTTTTTTTTTAATTTTGACGAAAGTCGTTGAACAAAAGTTGTTAGTTTAGATGCACAGAACAAGCCCCTAGAAGGATGCTAATTGATTAGAAACAACCCTGTATAAGTAAACTTGCTCCGTGGTCACAATTTATATACTATTCCGTGGCTTAGAGGGAAATGGTTCTAGTAAATCAAAAGTAGCAAGTGTAGTTTGGCTCGACCACATTGACGGCGTGTAGCAAATCAATAAACTTTCGCAATATAAATTGAAACTAGAGCTATGGATTATAAGTAACTTACTTGTGGTATGACATTTCCTCTTCTATTATGTAGATCTATGTATTGTTGTAACTTTCCGACTAAAAATATATAACATTGAAAAGCGCGCACTTTTTGTGCGGTTATGTGTGCGTGTGCGTGTGTGGGTGTGTGTGTGTGTGTGTGTGTGTGTGTGTGTGAGGGTGTGTGTGGGTGTGTGCGTGTGTGTGTGTGTGAGGGTGTGTGTGTGTGCATGTGTGGGGTGTGTGTGTATGTGTGTGAAGATGAGAGCTGATAGTGTACCTATGTGTGTTTCAGGATTTATTTATAACGTTTACCTCTTACATCGATTTCGTATCATTCGATGATTCCGTGTGTGTGTGTGTGAGGGTGTGTGTGTGTGTGCATGTGTGGGGTGTGTGTGTGTATGTGTGTGAAGATGAGAGCTGATAGCGTACCTATGTGTGTTTCAGGATTTATTTATAATGTTTACCTCTTACATCGATTTCGTATCATTCGATGATTGATTTATCATGGATTTAAAAAAATGTTCTCAATTAGTGTATTTTTTTCTATGTACCTATAATACGCAGTTTATTGACTGTTCTGGCGAAAATGAACCGAATTTGGTGATTATTTTTATGATATATATATTCTTTGTTTGACTAGATCTTCACATACACTAATTCGAGCGAACCATTTATGTACTTAGAGTCAATCAATTGATTAAAGTCGGTAATGCCTTTTTCTGGCGATGAATTTTCTTAACGTGAATAATTTCGCGCTTGAGCACTATACTCTAATATTTAACTTGATCTCTGCGACAGCCGTCAGAAAAATCACGCCTATGAAGTCCTGAATTTCTTAATGGTAGGTACAGTTAGTACTTGTCAATGTCATACTTTATGGGCATGCCGATTAGTGATGGGCGACGAATGATCGTGACTACAGAGTTTTAGATAGAGTTTTAATTAAAATATCGATAGTTTATATTGACGATATTTTAAATAAAACTTAATTTATCATTAATTTTATTGTATATTTTAATATCATAACATTTTTTACATGTGTAACTAGATTAAACCCAATTATATGTTACATTAGCATCGATAATAGTGAAAAACGTCGATAAATACTATACTTACATTATTATGAGTATTTAATTAATATCATAACATTATTTACATGTGTACATACTAGATCTTAAATAAAAGTAAGTAAATAAGATAAGCGTAAAAATAAAATCCAATTTCTCACCTTCAACTACTCATTCGATTTCATTACAACGTTGTTTGAAAATCGATTTTTTCCACCACTATCTCAACTCTAAATATGTCAATCTTCTATGTCAATTCCACTGTCGCAGAGATCAAGTTAAATTTTATAGAGTATAACTAGCCTGATGGTAAGCGACGTTGTTTCATTTATGTAGGTACAACGTCGCTTACCATCAAGTCAATCAATTGATTGCAGTCGGCTATGACTTTTTCTGGCGAAGATTTTTTTTAACGCGAATAGTTAAGTCCGCGCTTGACCACCAACTCGCCTGATGGTAAGCGACATTGTGGTCGAAAATGAAGCACGCAGACTTAGAAGAAAATTATATTCGTTCATTCATTCATTCAGTTTGGTATATCTCTAAATGTTTCTGCCTGTTGAAACGCTATAGCATGTATTTAGTCAGTAATATTTAATGTCACCCGACACAAGAATCCCAATGTCTCGTATAATTTGTATCAACATGTTCATCTGAATGTAACGACCTGACGGCACTTCAAGACGTTAACTCGACAGTAAGTACCCTTCAACGCGAACAAAATAATACTGGAGCAGTGTAACAGTTTGTGTTAAATAAAACATCTTATACATACAAGGTTTTTGGTAATCAATGAGCATGCTTCAAGGGGGCGCCTAATGCCAAAATCGACTTTTTAAAGACATGGTGTAAAGATAACAAGCATAAATATCCATATTAAAAAAATACTATAGAAAAGGAAAGAACTAATAGTAGCAGAGTAATCGCGTAGAATTTTGGAAAATAATATGGTTACCTTAGAAAAAAATTAAAACTACGCATCATAAAAAAAACTTATTTTTTCAAATGCTCGAAGTTATCAGCGACAACACCACATTATTTTTGACAAATTACGTAGCCAGAATAATGTTCTAGTAGAGTAATCGATTAGTTTTTTTAATATAAGCTGAAATTTTGAATAAATAAATAAAATGTCATCTAAAAATGCAAGCTGGCGCTCGAAGCCAAATTCATCGTGAAATGTGTCATGCGATTTTCGACTCTAAACATAGCAGCATAGATGATAGCGGGCGATGCAAGAAGCGCGGGTGTAATCTGTTTTTTTTCATGGCATTAGGCGCAATCTTAAGGGGCTTATTCTGTACATCAAAACTAGCAACTTTAGTTCTGCGACTTTTGTAAAAACTATAAAATAAAACAGCATACAGTTATACATTTTGTCGAGGGTGAATGATATTTTTCTATGGAACACCATTTTTTGAGTACAAGTCGTTGAACAAAAGCTGTTAGTTTTGACGTATAGAATAAGCCCCTAGAAGGATGCTAATTGATCACCAGTAATCCTGTATATCGTAGTCTTCGAGCAAATATCTACGCCGCCTTGGGTTCGTCTCCAGATAGGTGTTTGCTCGGTGTAGGGAGTAGATTAGAATAAAATAGGAACCATTCCAGAATTTGTTTACCGTATCGTTAGTACCACCCTATAATAAATATAATCTTTTTTAGGGTTCCGTACCTCAAAAGGAATAAACGGAACCCTTATAGGAACACTTTGTTGTCCGTCTGTCCGTATGTCAAGACTCTTTATTTCGGGAACACGTTAAGATATCGAGTTTAAATTTAAACTTTCTACGTATACCTATGGTCTATTGCAGTTGTGTAAAAGAAAAACTTCTCAGTTATCTTATAAAACAGTTAGAGCCGTTAATGTCGTCAAAACGCATATTTCGACACTCACAAAAATCAAACCCTACAAGGTACTTCCCGTTGATATAGAACTATGAAATTTGACAAGAAGCATTGTCTCAGAGTACACATATAAGAATAAATCTGAAAACTGTACATTTTCATTTAAAACACAAAAAAATTGGGCCTAGATCCACAAAACATGGGTTCAAAATTCAAAGTGCGTAAATCGTATCATATAAGCTGTCATAAAAAAGAGGTTCATTAGCACATTCTAAAACAGGTTTTTAATTATTTTAATAATGTGTGTGTGTGAAATTTTCTATATACTAGATGACAACCCGGCTTCGCTCGGGTGAAATATGACTTATAATACAGACACACTCATCATAATTTTACTTGATCACCATCTTTACGAAGAGCTCTTCGCTGCATCATTTTTTTACAATAATGACAATGATTACCAAATGCAAGGAGCATAGATGAAGGAAGGATCGCTTTGCTCTGAGCGAAAACTTATCCTTCATCTATGGCAAGGAGATTAGACTGATAACAAAATGATGAAGGTCAAGCAAAACAATTATGAAAGACATATATTAAAAAATAGGTAGGTGATTTCGGAATGATGGGTGTAAACAATATCCCAAAGTAATTGCTCAAAACTAAATGAATAAGTACTGAAAATGTATCTATACATTCTGATAAAACGAAAAGAAAGGCAACGTCAACTTTAAAGATTAGGTATGGCAAGTATTATATTTTCTATGATTATCTATCTATCTATCAGCCGTAGGACGTCCACAGCTGGACATAAGGCTCATAGATTTTCAAAAAGGCCGGTTGGTGATATATTATGATGTACTTTATGTAGCCTGTATCCTTTGCTTCTCCAGTGGAGTCTGATTACTACATACACAAAATTAATAGCCTACACTCCTGTCCTATTTTATGTTTCGGATCATTGAAAACATTAAGTAGGTATATTAGATATCTGTGGTACTAACCAAAGGTTGGAACTTAACGTGACTACGACAGTGACTATTTTGATACAATATTATCAAAAATTATTAAAACTTAATACTTAACACTGGCAAATGCACCAAAATGCGACGCCAAAACATAAAAAACTTGACTGCTCAAGATCAGTGATGCCAATTTAGCATTTTTATACTAAATTTTGCATATTTTCATCTTGTTTAGCATATTTATTTGCAATTTAGCATACGTCATATTTTTAGCATGTAAAATAATTGTACAATAAGTTTTTTACCATTAAAATTACATGCAGAATTGCAGATTTGTCAGCAATATCGTTTTTAACGCTACCACTTTCAAATGACGAAATTGAACGGGTTTCTTTTAGTTTTAATACATTCAGTATTCAAAATTATGCTACTTGTTTGTCGGTAAAAACTTTAAATGCTATTTTATACTTATAATAATAATAATAATAGACTATCTGAAACAGAAAGTCTATGCGTGGGCAAACCGCATTCGTCGCTACAGAGAGCGTGTGGACCGATATTGGCTAAATCGCCTCTTCCAAAGTGACCAAAGGAAAGTGTACCGAGGCTGGGAGAGAACCGACCAACGTGTGAGCGACGGGCAGTTGCCAGATGCTAGCGCCATGAATGACTTCTGGCGCGGCATCTGGTCGGTGCCCGTCGAACACACGGAGGGTGACTGGATGCGTGTGGTTGAGCGGGAATGCGAGACTATCGAACCTATGGGATCTGTTTTAATAGATCCCGTAGACGTTAGTTGTGCGATCCGTATGGCTCAGAACTGGAAAAGTCCTGGGCCGGACGGGCTGCACAACTTTTGGATAAAATGGTTTCGATGCTCGCATGACCGCTTAGCCACACAATTCCAGGAAGCCCTTGAGGTTGGTTCTCTACCTAGCTTTTTCACCACCGGTGTCACCTTCCTGCGCCATAAGTCCGGTAGTACCACGGAAGCAAAGAACTATCGACCCATTACGTGCTTGCCTACCATCTACAAACTCCTCACATCCATTCTGAGCATCAAAATTAACGCACACGTCGTTGCGCAAAACGTTTTGGCTTTCGCTCAGAATGGTTGTAGGGTTGGGTCCCGTGGTACTAAGGAGCTCCTCCTCATAGACATGACCATAAGCCAACAAGTCCGGCGGAACAAGGGAGCCCTCTCTGCCGCCTGGATTGACTATAAGAAGGCCTATGACTCAGTGCCTCATTCGTGGCTCGAGAGGATTTTAGAGTTGTATAAAATCGATACAACTCTAAAATCATTCTTAGTGTCATGCATGGGGCAATGGGCCACAGTCCTTCGTCAACCAGGTGGTGGAGACGGCTCCGTTGGCCCGCAAGACTTGATGAGGATTGAGCGGGGAATATTCCAGGGTGACAGTTTGAGTCCATTGTGGTTCTGCCTGGCCCTGAATCCTCTCAGCACTTTGCTGAGGAATTCAGAGCTAGGCTATCGGCTTCGCAGACAGGGTGAAGTTATCTCTCACCTGCTGTACATGGATGATCTAAAGCTGTTTGCACCGAAATACCAAGACCTGGTGGAGCTGCTAAAAACCACTGAAGTTTTTAGCAGGGCCATAAGGATGGAGTTCGGTGTAGATAAGTGTGCGGTCATGCATGTACAGCGAGGGAAAGTTGTGGATTCTCCGAATCTACAACTTTCTGAGACGATGACTATCAGGTCTCTCTCCGAAGCCGAGACCTACAAGTACCTCGGTATGTCAGAGTCGTTGGGTATATCGGCAGTGGACATCAAGAAATCGGTGAAGGAGCGCTTTTTTTGTCGCCTGACAAAAGTACTTAATAGTCTTTTGTCCGGCGGCAACAAGGTGCGCGCCTTCAATGGTTGGGTGATGCCGCTGCTGATGTACTCCTTTGGCATACTGAGGTGGACTCAGACTGAGCTGGACGCCCTGGATAGGAGGGTCCGTCGACTGCTCACTTTGCATCGCATGCTACACCCGCGCTCATCTGTCATGAGACTGTACATTCCGCGGAAGTGTGGTGGCCGAGGCTTTTTAAACGCCAAGGACCTCCACAACCGCGAAGTGTACAGTCTCCGGGATTATTTCCGAAACAGGGAGCATGGGATGCATTGCGATGTGGTGGCAGTTGACAGAGGCCTCACCCCGCTCTCCTTGGCGAACGAGAACTGGCGCAAGCCATCGGTGCTCAGCATCGATGATCGCAAGGCGGTATGGAGGAGCAAGGAGCTACACGGGCGGTTCTATCGGGCCCTAACAGGACCCGATGTGGACCTGCTCGCTTCGGTGGCCTGGCTACGCTTCGGTGACCTCTTTGGGGAAACCGAAGGTTTTGCCTGTGCAATTGCGGACGAAGTTGTCTTGACGAACAACTACCGGAAGTATATCCTGAAGGACGGTACGGTCGACATTTGTCGGGCATGCCACCGTCCCGGAGAGTCACTCAGGCACATTACTTCCGGTTGTTCTCATCTTGCCAACGGCGAGTACTTGCACAGACATAACCAAGTAGCCAGGATTATCCATCAGCAACTTGCTCTTCGATACGGCCTTGTCGAGTCTGAGGTGCCGTACTATAAGTACGCACCGGCGCCAGTTCTCGAAAATGGTCGTGCGTTGCTCTATTGGGACCGCTCTATCATCACTGACAGGACTATTGTCGCCAATAGGCCTGATATCGTGGTGATCGACCGGTCCCAACGCCGGGCAGTGCTCGTCGACGTCACCATTCCACATGACGAGAACCTCGTGAAGGCCGAGAAGGACAAGCTCAGCAAGTACCTTGACTTGGCTCACGAGGTTACCGCCATGTGGGATGTGGACTCGACGATCATTGTCCCGATAGTCGTTTCGGTAAACGGCTTAATAGCGAAGAGTCTCGACCACCACCTTAAGAGGCTCTCGCTAGATGGTTGGGTCAAGGGTCAGATACAGAAGGCGGTCGTTCTGGACACGGCGCGCATTGTCAGAAGGTTCCTCTCTCTGTAGGCCCAACCACCGGTAGCTTGAGCCCCGCCCCGCTGCCGGCGGCACTCTAGGTTTAGGTTTTTTTATAGTATTTTGTTCTTTTATATAAATATTGTAAAAAAACTTAGATTTAAGAAAATAAATGAATATGTTGATAATAATAATATCGCAGGGGCGGCTTTGTGGCGAGCCGTCGGTGAGTGGCGACACCGCGAACCCTGATTCCCTGGGGCTAAATGAGACCCCTGACTCCTCTCTTGCCTTAGCTGGCCGGTTTGGAGTGGAAACCGCAAGAGCTAAGAACCCAAGCTCCAGGGTGGAAGTGTTAAAGGGCATAACGCCGCTAGTAGCTCTTAGTGAACGCGCAGCACACCTCTCGACACCCTAAGCCGTCCACACCAATGTTGCCCCTCCGGCGCCAAAATACGGTAGCTATTATGAGGGGCCCATTTAGTAGATGGCAAGTCACCACCCGCCTGAATATTTGAAAATGAGGCATTATTTGGTGGGTGCCGTACCTCATTCCATAATCCAGTTTTGTATAACACCCAGAAGTTCACCACAATAACCCATTATTTTTTCAATTCATTACTAACAATAGGCTCCTTGTACCTTCACCCCTACAACATAGCTAAATGATGTTTAAAAAGGGCCTCTCAGTGTTGGCTTCGGCTCCACTGATGCCCATCAAATAACCGGGCTTGGCCCGAGAGATGTATATCAAATAAAGTGAAATAATAATAATATAATATCGCAGGGGCGGCTTTGTGGCGAGCCGTCGGTGAGTGGCGACACCGCGAACCCTGATTTCCTGGGGCTAAATGAGACCCCTGACTCCTCTCTTGCCTTAACTGGCCGGCTTGGAGTGGAAACCGCAAGAGCTAAGAACCTAAGCTCCAGGGTGGAAGTGTTAAAGGGCATAACGCCGCGAGTAGCGTCTAGTGAAAGCGCAGCACACCTCTCGACACCCTAAGCCGTCCACACCAATGTTGCCCCTCCGGCGCCAAATTACGGTAGCCTTTATGGGGGGCCCATTTAGTGGATGGCAAGTCACCACCCGCCTAAATATTTTGAAATGGGGCATCACTTGGCGGGTGCCGCACCTCATTCCATAGACCAGCTTATAATCATGTAATAATTCATTATAATAGCCTAAGAAGTACCTATTCCCCGCCTTTACAATAGTTTACCTCTTCCTATCACCCAAAAACTGTATTTTTTTACTTGAATGATTGTAAAAGGGCCTCTTGGTGTTGGTTTCGGCCCCATCAATGCCCTTCAAAGATCCGGGGCAACCCGTGAGTTGTAAAACAAATAAATGGAATAATAATAATAAAGCCTTTATTTCGGATACTTACTACAAACATTTTGGACTTAAATACACTAACTTATAACTAATCGGTATCCGTGTGCTCTGGCTGAGCATAGGCCTCTTCCAACTTCTTCCACTCTTTTCTGTCTCTGGCTATTCTTGGCCAAAGTTTACCGGCAATAGCCTTAAGATCGTCACTCCATCTTTTAAATTGACCTCCTCGTTTTCTTTTAAACTCTTTCGGAAGCCAGTTTATAACTGATTTGCTCCATTTCTCTGTCCCTCTTAGTGTGTGACCTGACCATCTCCATTTATTCTTTTTTATGACAAGCGTAACACTTTGAATCTTTGTCTTTTTCCGAATCAGCTTATTTCTGATTTTATCTGATTTTTTCACGCTCAGCATACTTCTCTCCATTGATCGCTGACAGACTTCCAGTTTCTTTAGGTGAGCTTTAGTTAAAGCCCAAGTTTGACATCCGTACGTTAGAACTGGCAGAATGCAAGTATTATAAAGTTTTCTTTTTATTTTTACGCTAATTTCTTTGTTTTTCATAATTTCTTTAAAAGTCCAATATCTTTTCCAAGCGCTTCCAATCCTAGTTTCAATTTCTTTAGTAGTTTGTTCTGAAGGTGAAATAACTTGGCCAAGATAAGTGTACTCTTGCACATATTCTATATTTTTACCGTCTATCATTATTGGCTCCATTTCACTGTTGGTCATGATTTTTGTCTTGATCGGATTCATAGATAGTCCCGCTTTAAAGCTTTCAGCATCTAAATCCTTTATCATTAATTTTAGTTCCGATGGGTTGTTAGAAAACAGAATCAAGTCGTCCGCAAACCTTAGATGGGTAAGGTTTTCCCCATTGATGTTTATCCCATATTGTTCCCAATTTAGGTTACGGAATATTTCCTCTAGGACAGCCGAGAATATTTTGGGAGATAAAGGGTCTCCTTGGCGTACTCCTTTTTCTATATTTATCTCTTTTCCTTCTTTTTCTAATTTAACTTTAGTTGTACATTTTTTATAGATGTTCCTAATGATCCTTAAGTATTTATGTTCAATGCCTTGGTTCTTAAGCGCCAGCCATATTTTTTCGTGTTCCAGCGAATCAAAGGCTTTGCTGTAGTCTACGAAGCAGCAGTATAAAGTCATGTTGTATTCTTTACTTTTCTCGATAATTTGTTTAACTACATGGATATGATCTAATGTCGAATATCCCCTCCTAAACCCTGCTTGCTCTTTTGGCTGATTTTCGTCTAGCTTTTTTGTGAGACGGTTTAGTAGGACTTTAGAAAAAAACCTTATATATGTTCGACATTAGACTTATCGGTCGATAGTTACTGATATCGCTTTTGTCGCCTTTTTTATGCAGTAACGTTATTGTTGATGACAGCCATTGTTCTGGAATTTTTTCGCTGTTCAGCACATCATTAAATATGTCAGTAAGAATGTTGACGATAAGCTCTTTCGTTGCTATTAAGAACTCGTTTGATATATTGTCAGGACCTGGTGCTTTATCTCTCTTTTGAGTTTCAATAGCCTTTTCTACTTCTCTTGGAAGTATTTCAGGTACTCCGTCGGTTTCTGACAAATCTGTAACTGGCATGGTGCATTTACTTTTGTAGAGGTCGCGATAAAAATCCGTGGCTGTCTCTAGTATGTCTGGCCTTCTGCGTATACATTTCCCGACTTTATTTTTTAAGTTAGGTATCCATTCTTTGTGGTCTTTAAGTACTTTAAGCGCCTTTTTGATTCCACCTGTTTTAGCGATATGTTTCTCGAATGTTTTTAATCTGTTTCTTTGGCGATCTTTTCTCATGGTTTCCCTAATTTGTTTATACTTATAAGATTCGACTTAAAAAGGGCAAGGAAATGCTGCTAGTCTTACGCAGTTCCAGAGAACGCACTACGCTCTGTAGGCAAGATCCAAGACCAAGATACTTAGGTACATTTTATTTGATAACATAATAATAAGTCATAGTCGATTAAAACAGATATTTTTTAATTAATAATAATTTTATAATTATGTTACGTTTCATTTCATATTGAAAAATATTATCACAATTTTTAGCATGTTTATATAGCATTATTTTGTCACAATTTTAACACCATTTTAGCAGATTCTTTATTTGTGGTGTTGGCAACACTTCTCAATTTATGTCATCCGTCATCCGGTGTCAATATGGACTATGGACCAATGATGTTTAATGTCATAACTGTGTATTATACTAGGATTGAGTACTGGCAAAGAAAAACGTGCCGACAAGGATACCACATCAGATGATTGTGTCTCTTTTCAAGTAGGATGACCAAAACATCTCGATCATCTTGGGATATAATTTTTCTTTGGAATGTTACTGCACGCAGGAATCGCAGTTATCTTACCCCTAACTCGTCGTCCTTCGTCATCGTCGTCGCTTTAGCAATAAGACGCCTACTGCTGGGCATAGGCCTTCCTTGAAGATCTCTATAAAACCAATCCCCATAAAAACAATGGTCTAGAATTAATATACACGGAGATAATGCAGTTTCAAGTTTGACAGCTGTTATCGGAAATGTAGATCTTGAAGAGTTATTTCACCTTTGTTAAGACAGCAATGGTCTAGAATTGATAATGACGGAGATAAACCACTTTTAAGTTTGACAGCTGTCATCGGAAATGTAGATCTCGATGAGTTCCTTCACTTTTGTGACGACAGTAATGGTCTGGAATCCATATTTACGGTGTTGAACAACGTTTAAATTTCATAGATGTAATCTTGACACATATCACGCAACCCGTGTCAGTACTTAACCACGAAAAATTTTTTCACAAAAACTTTTTCACGGAAAACTTTGTCACAAATAGACCTTATCACGAAAAATCTTAATCACGAAAACTTGTCCACGAATAGACTTCCGTAGTTAACATAATTTTAAGGCTTCCGTAGTAAACAAGGCATCCATTTTGAAATAAAAAATAGCGGACTCACTTTTTTGAAAAAGTCGTCATGGGTGTAGTTTTAGAGGTTTTTGGGGGTTTATATTTCAAAATTGGCATCCATTTTGAAGTAATGTTCGCCATCTTCAATTCCAAAATGAATGCCAATTATGAAATATAAACCCCGAATTCTCAAAAAATAACACTTATGACGACTTTTTCAAAAAAGCAACATCTGCTATCTCTAATTCCAAAATAGATGTCATTTTTGAAATCTACACCCCCAAAAACCTCGTAAACTACTCAACGTTGTCCCCACCGTCGGCGTTAGAGAATCATCGAGCCCCAACGACGACGATGGAAGCACCGGGTTTAGAGCTTTTTTTGGCTTAAAACGCGGAGGAAGGCGTATATTCGACCCAGGGATCCCGCGAGAGACCCCGCGAGCCACGCACCCCTAACGAATCCGGCGTGGAAGCGGCTTCGCGCCGCTATATTGTGTTTTCTCCCCTAACAAGGGTGTCTAGGTGAGGCATGTTTGGGCATACCCCCAACCGGGCTCACATGGTTTAGCCGCCTGGGCGTCGTTGGTGCACCCAGTCGACGGGGCGACCCGTGATATCCCCGTGAGCCCTGCCTAGGTATTGGCAGTCTACATTTCACTTCAGTTTTTAACTGGCGGCGCATGCAGGAGGGACGGTGCTCCCGGAGGTATTTTGTTCCCCGTTGATTACCGTCGACCAACTACCTACTCTTACCATTCATAGATTTAAGTGAATACAGAACTCGACCAAGCGACCCACCGTTCTCATTCTCATTCTCATTTGAAGTAGGGGCGATAAGTCCTGCACTGACGTCCCGCATGGGGTGTTTTGTGCATTTCCCCCTCCAGCGTCTACCCCAGCCAGCCCAGCTCCTTAAAATAACGGAGCGTGGCTCTGGGCCGCTGGCATAACTGCTCCAGTGGCTTGGTTGGTATACCAGATGGCGATGAGGATGCGTCATGCAACCCGAAAGCGATTCTAGTTTCTGCCGTGGCCTTACAATGCCACAAGACATGCTCTACCGTTTCATTCTCCTGCAGGCAACCACGACAGAGTGGGCTGTCGGTGGCTCCCAGTTTATACATGTGACTATTCAAGTTGCAGTGACCAGTGATGAGTCCTACCATAAGTCGGAGGTCTTGCCGCTGCAACCTCAATAGATCGTTTGTAATGTTTCTGTTCAGGGCTGGGAAAGCAGCTTTGGCATGCCTGCAATCCTCCCTCCCTCTTACCCACCACCGTTATATTTAATTCAACTTATTCTAATTGACCGTTCCTCGGATCACTGTTACATATAAACCTACCTTGGGATCAGACGGCTTCACCGTCTGCATTCCCCTTAAATTGTTGTATCCAGTTGACATAGAATTCGCCAACCCTTGGATCGCCACGTAATTGGGTGGTTGGTGAACTCAGACCGTTCCTCGGATCACTGTTACATATAAACCTACCTTGGGATCAGACGGCTTCACCGTCTGCATTCCCCTTAAAATTGTTGTATCCAGTTGACATAGAATTCACCAACCCTTGGATCGCCACGTAATTGGGTGGTTGGTGAATTCACCGTAAATTATTGTAAGACACCCTGGGGAGTTGATTAACTTTAATAAACAAAAACATGCCGGTGATGAACACTTGGATTTTATTTACCAACCTTAGCTCATAAGTGTAGGTATATCTACTCACCCCCTTCCATAGGGAAAAACCCTGCTACATATTGACTTGATTTTTTCAAAAAAGTGACGTCCACCATCTTTAATTCCAAAATGGACGCTAGTTTAAAAATCTACACCCCCAAAAACCTATTAAACGACACCCATGACGACTTTTTCAAAATAGTGACGTCCGCCATCTTTAATTTCAAAATGGATGTCATTTTTGAAATCTACACCCCCAAAAACCTCAAAAGCGACACCCATCGCGACTTTTAGCAAAAAGTGACGTCTGTCGTTTTTAATTCCAAAATGGATGCCAATTTTGAAATCTACACCCCAAAAAACCTCGAAAACTACACCCATGATTTTTTCAAAAAAGTGACGTCTGCCGTTTTTAATTCCAATATGGATGCCAATTTTGAAATCTACAACCTAAAAAAATTAAAAATGACAACCACGACTATACACCAATTGTACACCCAGCATGTTTAAGAAATATGTCCAGCATAGTCACCCTACTACACTTCTTTGTATACACCATAGTACGCCATTTGCAATCGACGGTGATACTCTAGTCAAAAATAAAAAATAACCATTAATCATAAAGACGTAGGTATATTCATACAAGATAAATATCAAACTCTGTTTTATTGGCATCTATTCGCAATTTTAACTAAAATCTTATCAAACTACATTGTTAAAAAAACTAAGAAATGGTTAAGACAGTCACGGCTTTACAGGTAATAATTCTACCATTTATAAGTGTCGTTTCGAAATGGCAATAGTGCGAGCGGGACAACTTCATCACTTTGGGAAGTCTCACTCGGCACAGCGTCTCTCTTATACCATTTCAAAGGAATATATGTTTTGGTACAACGCAATAAGGTTGAATTTTCCTAAACTAACTTTGAGCCAAATTTCGTCTGTGCGCAGTCCAATGATAAATCCATGATTATACTTCAATGATATGGACACCGTGTTTTTGTTTGTCAGCACCGTTATAATTTATTAAAATACTCGATAATCCGAATTTTCCGGATATATGTTGTCGACTCGAAATCATTATTTTTTATGTTTTATCATTCAGATAAAGTTTCAATCGAGTCTACCGTACCCCTTGACGAAATTATTAATATAGATAACGAGAAAAGTGAAAAAAAATTTGTCGATGATTATAGTCAGTATACTTAGAGATTTTAACAACTTACTTCCCAATTTTGTGAAATTTTCTGGATTTTTACGGAACCCTCGGTATGCGAACCTGACTCGCACTTATCCGGGTTATTTTTAACATAGGCCTATCTGTAAAAGGCGATTAAGTCACGTAAGCACAGCCCATAGTAACTCACAGAAGCGCACATTGCGTAGTTTGACGAGGTGTTTCTTAACTATCATCGAAGTTTAGCCACGCACAGCTCTACCTATCAGTATCTACCTTTATGGATATATGACATCGGGTGGTATTTAGGTACATCTGAACTCTACCGTGGCTAGCATGTCACGTGAAATTGTTAGTCCTGATTATTTTAAACGTTTAACCATATCAGAAGCTTTCATGCGCTAAGCGACTTATAAATTCTGACACCAGGGCTAACCATTCGGCCAATACGAACTTACAAACTTACTATAGCCCAGCTGTGTGTTGGTAGATCCACACCACAAATTCAATTTTTCATAAGTGTTTTTCACTACAAAGATATAAAGGTATAGATAGATATACAAGTGCTGGAGAGCACAGAGCTACAGCTTCTGAGTGGACGCATACGGTATTTACTCCTCTACATAAGAAGGGTTCCACGAAGAAATGTAGCAACTATCGACTTATTGCTCTAATTTCACATGCTAGTAAAATTTTGTCACATATTCTGAATGAACGACTGAAGGCGTATCTATCGAAGGAAATTGCACCAGAACAGGCTGGCTTTGTCAAAGGAAAAGGAACGAGAGAACAGATCCTAATTGTCCGCCAAATTATTGAGAAGGCTAGAGAATTCAACAAACCAACCTACATCTGCTTCGTTGATTTCTCAAAAGCGTTTGACTCAGTAAAATGGCCAATATTGTGGAAAACCCTTCTCGAAATGGGCGTACCAAAGCATCTTGTACACCTTCTAAGGCGCCTATATGAAGAAGGTACCGCATCGGTACGTACAGATGACGTCCTGTCTAGTAATTTTCATCCTAGTGCTGGGGTCCGTCAAGGGTGCATCATATCACCTCTCTTGTTCAACATATACACCGAAATGATAATGCGCATCACCCTGGAAGGTTGGACGGATGGGGTGACTGTTGGTGGCTATAAAATTGCAAACTTACGGTATGCAGATGATACCACACTTTTTGCAACTAGTGCACGCCATATGGAAGAGCTGCTTCTTAAAATGGAACAAGTGAGCCTTGCATTAGGGTTAAAGATCAATCGCAGTAAAACCAAGGTGATGATTGTGAACCGAACGAATGACAACTTGTGGGAAGTAACTCTGATTGCAAATTGTGAAGTAGTCCAATCGTATACATATCTTGGAGCTTCGATCTCCTGCCAGGGCGGTTGTATCGACGAGATCAAAAGGCGTATGGCGATCACTAGAACCGCCATGGATAAAATGAAGAAAATTTGGAGGAACAGGAACATCACCAAAACCACGAAGATCAGACTCGTGCGAACACTAATTTTACCCATATTTTTGTACGCCTCTGAGACGTGGACGTTACGAGAAATCGAAAAGAAGAAAGTAGATGCGCTAGAGATGTGGTGCTTGATGTGATCTGACCTGTTGTGATGTGATCTGAGGTACTGGAGAAGAATGCTTGGGGTATCGTGGACTGAATTTCGTACCAATGTCTCGATACTACAAGAACTCGGCATCAAGCAGCGTCTATCATCCGTAGTACAGTCTCGAATACTCGCTTACTTCGGACACGTCTCACGGCGAGGTACTCAGTCCATAGAGCGTCTTGTCGTCCAGGGCAAAGTTGAGGGCACAAGACCATGCGGAAGGTCGCCCATGAGATGGACCGATCAGATCAAGTCTGCTGTGGGCGGGCCCGTGCATGAATGTGCCAGAGTCCAATAGAGAGAGATGGCGAGACATCGTGAGGCGCATTACATCTGCCCCTACCAACAATAATACTGCGTGATGACCACGACCGTTTTGTCAAGAGCGCAACGATCAAGAAGAAGAAGAAGATATACAAGCTGACCCGCTAAACGTTGTTTTGCCAAAATTGTATTAAAACATATTACAAATAAAAAATATTGCAATTATAAATTGAAATACAAACTATCCTATCTCTCAATTGTACACTATTTGTACACTATCCAAAATTTGGTGAAAATCGTATCAGTAGTTGAGGAGTTCATCGCGGAAGAACAACGTGACACGAAATGTATACATATAAATAAAATATAATATCTAATCCATAAATTTTATTCTTATTTTAAAATTTTGAAAAAATAATTGTACTTTTAATCGTGGTTTTAATCTATCACAGTCTGGTTCAGCGTAGTAGATAGGTTTGGCTTATTCACTTTTTGTAAATACGTAATTATTAGATCGGATGACGACAAATTAATTTTAGTTGTATGATAACAGTTAATCGAGTAAAAGATATTAATCGCTGAAAAGTTCTTCTACTCAAGTTACTTTGGTATGACAGTATAATTGCACTAAGGTACCAATATAAGCGAGTTTCAAGTTATCAAAGTTATTAAGTCGGAAATTCGCTCGGTTCTCGCCATTCAAGTAGTTTTGACTACAACGTTAATTAAATTCCTCAGTACCATCTTTGTTTAGTAAATGAACAAAGATTTCAAATGGATTTGTTCTTGTTGAGCTAAGTACGGGATTTTCTGGTGACTAGTTGGGGAATTAACGCTTCTTCGAGTTAACGCAGCATGCTTTCAAATAAATTAATGATTGGAATAAAAAAAACCGGCCAAGTCCTTCGAGCAAATCGTTGCTTTGGTGGTGAAAAGAGGTCAACCCACATTTTTAGTAAAATTAGTTACATAGATAATTAACAATTATTTTATTTAAACGGGGATTCAATAAGCCTATTTTCCTTATACGACTCAATTTTCATAAAATCGGACCAATGGTTTAGAAGATATTATAAAAAATATATTTTGTAGTTGACCCTTGTTCCTTAATTGCTCATTATCTTAAAACTTGATTTTGTGGGTTAGCTCTCTTCACCACCAAAGCGACGAAATATATATAGGGTCACAATCGTGCAAAAAAAGTGTCTGAGCCCTGCCCAAGCTACATAGTGGGCAGGCTTTTCAGTTAGTCGTAAGGTGATTGTAAGTCAACTACAACGCTGCGCGATGCCAGTGTTCAGTTAGAAGCACCAACTAGGTAACAAAACGTCGAGATTCAAGAAAACGGGTCATTGTGAATTATTTAATGTAAATATCTATTTACCGGTTTGTATGACGGCGCTCAGACATTTTTTTACTACTTTCACTTAGGGACTGTGGCTCTGTAGATATTTGCTCAAAGGTCAAGTGCCAGTTGTGCTAGGGTCACGCGCGAAGGGTTCCGTACTGTGTGAGATCCCCCTTAGAACTATTTAAAGCTTCTACTCGTACATGTTGCCGTTTTAAATATCAAGCAAAAAACGGCAAAAAAACACGTTTGTTGTATGGGAAAATGTACATTTCATTTTATTATTAGTATTTGTTGTTATAGCGGCAACAGAAATACATCATCTGCAAACATTTCAACTGTGTAGCTATAACAGTTCTTGAGATACAGCCTGGTGACATACAGACGGACGGACAGCGGAGTCTTAGTAATAGGGTTTTTACCCTTTGGGTACGGAACCCTAAAAGTTAGCCAAGTGCGAATCAGATTCGCGTACGAAGGGCTCTGTACCGTAGAGGACGATACGAGTATACCCCCTTGGCCCCTTTTTCAGATTATTCTGCTATAGCGAGCGAAATTCTACTCTAATCTTTTCCATTTTTCTTATTTTATTTCAAAGTAATATTTGTAGAGCTAGAGATTAGTTATTTTGAGTTGATTATATATTGATTTTTGAAGTGAATATAGTACAAAACATTCTGTGAATATTTCAAGCGTCTACCTTATTTGTTTTTAGCGGCAACAGGAATACGTCATCTGTGATCAACTGTCCAGCTGTCGCACGTTTCATGAGATATAGCCTGGTGAGTGGTGACAGACAGGCAGACGGACCGCTACATTTTTCGTTCGCGTACCCTTTGGGTACGGAACCTTAAAAATGAGCTAACGGCCTTTAACCGGGCACAGCTCACTTGCAAATATGCAGGTTTAAGTACATAGGCAGTCATCCATCAGCCACAGGACGTCCACTGCTGGACATAGGCCTCCCCTAGAGATCTCCAATAAAACCGGTTGGTAGCGGCTTGCATTCAGCAGGGTGGACGTCCTACGCTGCGCTTGCCGATGCGTGGTCTCCACTCGAGAACTCTTCGACCCCATCGGTCATCAGTCTTCTGCGCTATATGCCCTGCCCATTGCCACTTCAACATGCCAACCGCTGGGCTATGTCGGTAACTTTGGTTCTTCTACTAATCTCCTCATTCCTGATTCGATTTTGCAGAGAGACTCCGAGCAAAACCCTCATGCCCCATAGGCAGTGAATTTGTGAAAACCTATATTTTGATCATTGATCGCCTATTATAGTCTAGTCTAGGTATTCAATTGCAGCGTAGAATGTCTGCCTCCAAGATGGACAGATGACCTTATTAACCTTCCTATACTCGCGTCAAATTTTGTAACAGCTATACCCGCGCACGGTGTCACAGACCGTAACTTCGGGACCCTATTTTTTATTATTAGCAGTAGAAGCTACTTAGGTAACATTTTTTTCCGGTAGCTGTAAGATTTGATAACAAAATAAAGTTAATTAATCGGAAAAATAATTTAATTTTAAAAGCCGTGGTGGTCTTGAGGTATTAACACCCGCCTTACAATCGTGAGGTCGTGGGTTCAAATCCCCGGTCCAGTACCAATGAGTTCTTTGGAATTTATGTACGAAATTTCACACCACTGGCTTTTCGGTGAAGAAAAACATCATGAGGCAACCTGCGTACGTCCGTAGATGAAATTCGATGGCGTATGTGAATCCACCAACCTGCACTGGGCCAGCGTGGTGGATATGGCCCAATCACCCTTCGTGGGTAGGCCTACGTCCTGCAGTGGACTATTAAAAAGGCTGGTACAGTACAGTACAGTACAGTACAAATAATGTATTATTGTACTATCAGACTTCGCGTAACAGTCTTCAAAAATATCAAATTTTGATTCAAGTGTAGAATCTGTTCTCCTAAAAATTTAGTTTAGTAGATTATGAGTTGAGATACGAGATGTAGCTATCAAGATTGTAGAACATAAAATTAATAAATTAATATATGATCCATACAAACATTGCATGCACATTTTTAATTGCACATAATACTCGCATCGATTTCACGGACCGATTGGCGCCAAATGCAGCCACACGTCGCACTTGCACAAACTTGTTCAGCGTACTGAAATGAAGCTATCAACAAATGAGGCAGCTAGCAAAAAGCTCAAAGTCGGTGCATTGTTTAAATATAAAATAAATGCGAAATAATATTTCGTCGGTCTCACAGACCACCGCGCGGGTATAGGAAGGTTAAAGCAGCAGAATCGCGCTGGGCGCAAGCCGCTTGGGTTGAACTCACAATTAGAGAACAGTAAGAGAGGCCTACGTCTAGCAGTGGTCGTTTTATGGCTGAGAAGATGAAAATTTAAAGAAAAAACATACAACTTGAGTAGTACTTATATATTTGCGGAGACAATAACTACGACAAACAAGAGAGCAGAATATACTTAGCTTTACTAAACTTAATACCTACTATGTACAAGTTATTGAAGTAATTTTCCCGCAAATTAAGTATGATGTATCATATTATGCACACTAATAAATTTATTAGTTTGTTGCTGGAACCACAGTTCCATTTCAGAAAGAATTTGCTGACGGAAATACTCACACCGAGCTGTACAAACATTTTATAATTGTATAGTTTAATTTTTTTTTAATCCCTTGGCATTGTATACTTATATCATTAATTTGATGTATTTTTTTTTTATTTAATTTTTATTTTTCAGGTTTCTTTTAATTTAAAATTAAATTTAAGTTAATACGTTGGAAGACGTTAGCATCCGGGAATCAGAATTTCTTGTCTGGGTGCTAACACATCTTTGTACATATACAAACAAAAAATAATAATTCATCATCATCTTAAATCGTATCACATTCACTGTTAGATAATATAATATGTAAATTGCCTCCCCGGATGTATTAACAATAATACCGGCTGGAAGCGGCTTTCATTCAGCGAGTGGTCTTGTCTAGTCTTGATTAAATCGTCGGTCTATCTTGTCCGTGGACGTTTTACTCTGAGCTTTTCGGTATGTAATTTCTATACAGGATATACAGATTAATCTTTAAATCACACTCATCACAATAGAGAGTGTGAAAAAGAGCTAGACGCAAAAAAACAAGAACCGCACAACTTTGTAACAGAACTACAAAGTCTTAGAAAAATATTGATACTTATCAATTATTCCACTAATAAAATGATGGTCTTCTAAAACTGGAAAAATGGGTGCAAAATAGCAACAGAAGTAAAACGATGCTACAAGGGGTACAAGATCTATAAGACTGATGCAACGTTCAAATTACTTGGCGGCGCGTCTTTGCGTCTCAGAGACGCTAACGAGTTGTTGAGCCGACAGTCGACACGTTCAGGCGTCGAGAGCTCTTCGTTCAAACGTGTTTGATTCTGATTTTGAATCTTCACATAGTTGTAGAATTTATATGAGTGGTTATATTTACTCCATTGCCCTAACCTATTTCTGGCAAAAAGAGGTACAGAGGCATCGCCATTTGAAACGCATCATTTATTACAGGCAAATAAATCATCAATCTTTATTTTTATTTTATAGAACAGGAAATAATAACAGAATAATAACTACATTATGACCATAACAGATTAGGCCAAGACGTGAAGGAGAAGAATTTAAAATCTTTAAACAAAACTACAAATCTGTAAAATAATAAAACATATTTTTGAAATGTTCTGATAAAACGTACATACTCGTACATCTACTAAAACCACGGGTGCTAAATAGAAGAAATAGAAGAAGACGTGAAGCGTCGACCCTTTACTTCAAACGAGTTTGGGTCTGATTCTGGATCTTGAATATTTACATTAAAATATTATGCATTACAGTAATTAGAACTTCATTAAACAATAATCTGCTATAAAAGTTTGTGATTTGTCTGGATTGCTGAAGTTCACTACCTCTAGACCACCACGGCTCACAATGGTGAGGTCGTGGGTTCGAATCCCCGGTCCCGTACCAATGCGTTCTTTGAAATTTATGTACGGAATTTCACACCACTGGCTTTTCGGTGAAGGAAAACATCGTGAGGCAACCTGCATACGTCCGCAGAAGAAATTCGATGGCGTATGCGAATCCACCAACCCGCACTGGGCCAGCGTGGTGGATATGGCCCAATCATCCTTCGTGGGTAGGCCTACGTCCTGCAGTGGACTATTAAAAAGGCTGCTACAGTACAGGACAGCTGAAGTTCAAATTGAAGGTGCAGGGTGTGGGCGTTGTATTTCTAAAAACTATAGTTAGCATTTATGAATCCAGGTATAATATAAAAGAATTGGTTGGGATATTTTTTGTTTTATCACACGAGATCGAAAAAATACTTACTTACTGTTTTTTATTTCCAATTTTTACACGATGGAAATCGGTTTTGCCATATTTTATGAAAAATAATTGTTGTGTGTGCAGGCACCGTTTAACATATAAGGCGTCATTACGTCAAAAAAGTATGAACTCCTGGCCTAGTCTCGCATACATGCAGCTAATAATTATTTTTTTGCAAAAAATAGCATGACCGACTTCACCCGTGTACAGAATCATTACATAGTATAAAACAAAGTCGCTTCCCGCTGTCCCTATGTATGCTTATATCTATAAAACTACGCAACGGATTTTGATGCAATTTTTTTTAATAGATAGACTAATTCAAGAGAAATGTTTATACGTATAATACACGTGTGCGAAGCCGGGGCGCATCGCTAGATCGTAAATATTACTCACGAAACGATGTAGCATTTTCATATTATTGTTGATTTATCAAAAATGGCTCAGCTAATTTCGATAAAATTTAAATGGGACCAATCTCCAAGTATATTTTTTTCAATAAAAAAAATAATTATTGAAATCGGACTACTATAAAAAAAGTTATGCGTGGTTATACATAAAAAAAAATTTTACGCGTCGAATTGTATACCTCCTCCGGTGGTTCGACGGTCAATAAAATTAATACATGTCTAATACAAAACTAAATTCCTTTTAGACAATTCCGCTATGTCACAGAAACTTTGCCGGCACAAACGGACTAATCTTATTGGTTCTCCAATCAATTAGCCATTCCGTCGGGACTCGGGACTCGGCTCGGGATGAGCGATGGCGCGAAATGTGACGCGCGGAGAGATTATTACAATTGTGTCCGGGAATTAATTAATCCACCCATGTATATTCTGTAGGTAGGTACGTATCTTTTTAACCGACTTCCAAAAAAGAGGAGGTTCTACGTTCGTCTGTATGTATTTTTATTTTGTACGTTCATCGATATTTTCTTTAATTGAGTGCCGTTTAAAAAAATATTTTCAATTTGAAAGGGTATACGAGTATTCCCGAGTTGGTTCTATTTAAGATTTATCAATGAGCTGAGTTGTATTTGGAAATGCTCGAAATTTTATTCAAGTGGAGACCACGTAATAGCAAGCGAAGCTTAATATGTCTACCCATGAGGTAGACGGTTGATCTTATTAAGATCACAGGATTGCCTTTTCCAAGCTGTGTTATTGAATATCAGGCTTGTTTACTCAAAAAAAGTCCGTCAAATAGATAATCAAATGATATGCGAATTTTTTTTTCTTTCGTCAGTTCAACAAAAATTGATGAAAATATGGTCCGTTAAAGTTTCTCGTAACGTCACTAACGTGCTACAAATGTACCGGTACCGGCTAGTGACGTCACGAGCCCCTACTCTCAAAAGACATGTCCACAAAATGTATGGAGGCTGGTATAATAATAATCAAAAATTCTAACCACAACATTTTACATTTTGAGAAAGTTCATATTTTTCTGAGTCTATTACATCAGTTAAAAATATAATAGAGCCCTCCGATTTTTTAAAAATTAATTTTGAATTTAGATAAATAAATATATTTGGCTCAATAGGTAGTTTATCTCTATCGACCCTGATTAAGTAACCTCCAGATTGTTAAATAAAAGCATTTATACCAATTATATTTTATTTACCAATTACACACTTTTTAAGTGTTTTTGTCACATTATTGTACCTACTAACTCACACTCACACGGTCACACTGTTAGATTATAATTTTTAATATTGGCAATTTAAGAGATGAATGTGGAAGACGAACATATGGAAGTAAAATAACGATATAAGCACTTTATTTACTGCTAAACAAATAAAAATAAAAAGCTGTATTGTTATTTTTCATATTTAAAAAAAATGGAGGTATGGAAAAATCTAAATTAAATATTTTTGAAAAGCCCATAAAACAAGCTTTCAAATGATGTAGTATATATCATCTTGGTTCGATTATTTTCTGAATAATATACCACTTGTGGACGTCACCTTGGTCATTGTTTGATTGACAAAAAAAATTCATGTCCAATATTTTTTTTTAATAAAACTCACCGACTAATTATAATGGTAGTTATGAAGGTGTCTTATGTGGCCCGAAATGGTTTGTGTAATATTACACACGGCTGCTGCGTGGCCTTTTTCTTTGTCTTGCCTGGACTTGCTGCCGCGTGTCTAGATTATGATTTTTATACCCAGTAAACATGCATATGGGGGCAAATTATGTCCAACAGATGACGTCTTACAGCTGAACTGATGATGAATTAATGATTATGATGACCATGTATTTGTACAAAAGACATCCATAAAGATCATATTTCTCTCCAAGAATGACGGAAATGCCGAGTTCCTCAGAAACAAGACATTTTGCCAAAACCACAAGTCGCTTATTCAAAGTAAGTTGACCTCAGCAAACCGAGTTTGTTCTGTAATCATTGTTAGCCAGTTTCTTCCGGCATTGTCGTAACTTTATAATGGCCTATCCTTTAGAGTTCGCATAATAGAATCTATGCCTCGGGCAGTGCAACAACATAACCATTTGTTGTTATAATATTTGTTATGTTGAAAGGAGTTTGGAATTTTGCGTTACTATTATCAATTTTACATTGAACAAATTGATATTCAGTCATTTTACTATGAGCCCGTAGCTGTATAGACTGGGTAGCCTGAACAGGCAGTAAGTCGCAGCTGCAAAGTCTTGAGCATCGTCGCAAGGTAGCGTGTTTGTCGGCCTTTTACCGGATACACTTCGGAGAGTGCGCCCAGGAGTTGCACAATCTGGTCCCCCCTACCCCTTTCTTCTATCGTACGGCTAGGTAGACGCGACCAAAGCGCCACCCTTTTATGGTGGACATTCCGCGCGTTAGAACCAAGCGTTTGGAATCCTCATTCCTCATACGAACAGCCGGATGTGGAACGCTTTGCCTGGGTCTGTCTTCCCGTTAAAGTACAAAGTGGGTGTCTTCAAATCCCGAGTAAATAGATATCTTCTAGGTAAGCGTGCGACATCCTAGACTGCACATCTGCTTAACATCAGGCAGTATGTAGTCAAACGCGAACCTATTCGAAAAAAAAAAAACAGTCTAAAAAAATCTAGTGAAGGCTGGATTAATGTAGGCCCAATTAAACATCTTGGCTTGTAAAGTTAGCTACAAGCTGCGCAAAATCTTCGGGCTGCTGTTATGAGAGCTTCAGTCAGGATTGGGTTTTCCGTTGTAGCTAACTCAACACTCGTCAAGAAGGTTGATTTCCGTATCTTTTAGTGTTCGCATATAGTTATTTCAGTCTTCAAATAAAATCTAAACGCTGACCCAAAAAAGTGTATAAGTGTATGTACGATTACACAATAATAACTGGTTCTACATGACTAGAATACAATCAAGTACAGTTATTATTTTTTATTCTTTGACTATGCTATTGCTGAATAACGTAACTTGATAATTGTTCCCTAACTGTGATGTTAATAACCGTTATTTCTGAATAACGAAATAAGCTATTTATTTTTTATCTGTAATGATCATTTATTTTCTACTAAAATAGCTCTGTGATTTTCTATAATAGTCAATGTTTTTTATTCTATTTGTCGGTTATCGTTGACATTAGTTACTTTACATAGACTTTGAATTTGTTATTCTTATTTATTTATTTTTTAAAATTGTTTATTAATAGAATTGATAAATTGGTTCGGATGTCGTATGTAATAATGACAATACTACACTACTACTACATAGAAAGCAATTGGATCATCCACAGACCATTGAAGGTCTAAAGAAAATCCAAATCCAACCCCAAAGATCTGCGCCTCAAAATATTGACATCGGAGTCCCACAAGGGTCTTCAGTTGGCAACGTAATGTTTATAATGTTCCTTAATGATATAGCTAACTTAAACATTAAAGGTGATATAATACAGTATGCGGACGACACCACACTTGTGGTATCTGGCGATACTATGGAAGATCTTCATCAGAACATATCTGAATCACTTGACATTATAAATGAGTGGTTCGTGATGAATGGTCTTAAATTAAACACTGATAAGACGAAAGTGATTATATTCAATGCCGTTTCTCCACAACTAAAAAATTTACCCATTTCTACTAAAAAATTAGATTCTTTGCAAAATGTAAAAACAGCAAAACTGTTATGTTTTGAGCTGGATGCGGCACTTACATGGAAGGAGCACATAGACATGACGTGTAAGAAGATGTCAAAAGGCATATACGCTCTTAAACAACTAAGACACATAGCATCAGAGCCACAGCTCAAAGAAGTTTATTTTGCATATATACATTCCATAATGACCTACGGAATTATTCTATGGGGCTGCTCAACCGATTACGAACGGGTGTTAAAAACACAGAAACGTGCCATTAGAGTATTAACTAAAAGTAAGTCGAGGGAGTCGTGCAGGGGCCATTTCAAATAACTAAATATTATGACATCTGTCTCTGTCTATATTTTTGAAATTTTAAACTACGTCCGTGCAAATCTACATGAATATGATATTAAAAAAACCAAAACGAGGGCCAAGAAGTGTAAAAAAGGAAATGATTATCTACTTCCCATCCCTCATAGACTGAATATGACAGGAAAACTTCTGAAAATAATGGGTCAAAAACTGTACAATAAGCTACCTGAAAAAATTCAGCAAATAGAAACAAATGGTAAATTCCGTAACAGTGTGAAAAAATTGCTTATATCGAAGTATCTATAAAATATCGGAATTTTTAGATAATGACTACAGTGACAACCAATCATAAAATACGAACGGGCGCTGTGCACTTGTGCTTATTGATCTGGTATAAATTAATAATTTTTGTCTGTCTGTCAGGTATATTACTATTATTTATTTTTGACTAGAAATATTATGAATGTAGCCCCTTTACAGCTAAATTACTGCTTATGTAGGTACTTTTATTACTAAGGTGTACTTAATAATTTTTCCAATGTTTACATTTATTTTACATTATTTTATTTGATTATTCTACTGTTATTATCGTATTATTGTTTGACGAAGCCCCTTTACAGCTGACATTTTTAAATTAAATTATTTTTATTTACCAATATTAATTAAAGTGTATACCCATATTTATTTTAAATTATAGGACTGAATTTCTTAAATATTATTTTATTGTAATTATAATTTAACGATGCCTCTGTACAGAGCTGAGTCATTTTGATTTTATTTGTATATAGTGAATTCATGTACCTACAATACCTACATATTTGTTATAAATGTCTGACAATTTAAAAAAAATAACAATTATATTATGATCAAACCTATTGTCCTATGAGGGAATCTGGAAGTTAAAACTTATATTTTTGTTTATGTTTGTTGCTGTTTTCGTTCTCTGATCTAATCCAAGCTATATTTTTTCTTGTTGTGAGAGAAGATAAGAGTACTTAAATAAAATTACTGTAATTGTGACGAGTCCATGGTAGAACCATTTATATAATTTATTTTACTAAGTAAACATGTGTAAATGATATACTATGACAATAAATGAAATTCTATTCCATTCCATTCCATTCCATTCCATTCCATTCCATTCCATTCCATTCCATTCCATTCCATTCCATTCCATTCCATTCCATTCTATTCCATTCTATTCTATTTTATTCAAGTGCTCAAGCCAGTTGGCAGCGTGCCCAGCATGCTGGCAGCATTGCCACGCTGAATGGCAATGCTTATACGTTGAGCCAAATAAACACCAGCATTTTGGTCACTTGGCTTTGTGGTTTGTCGATAGAGAATCAGGCCCCAGAATGACTAGATTATGTAATTGTAGATAAGTATTTCAAACAATGTTATTGAAGGTGATGCCATCAGTCGATTCGTGCGGCGTGCATCGTCTGCGTCTTTGAGGGCTATCAAGGACTATAACCTGCAGATGGCCATCAGAGACCGGAACGCGGCGGTGATGGAGGCTCTGGGCCGGGAGGAGGCAAAAGAGTTGTAATAGAAGGACATGGGAGCGATCACAAGCAGAGTAGATACCACCGAGTAACACACAGAAACGTAGCCTTGGACTCTGCTGGTGATCGCTTTCACAAAATAAATCAGAATAAAATTAGCATTGAATAGAAATTAGCATTGCGTGCATGCCTTGAGCATTCATGCTCGCCATCGAAGGCTCCTTCTTGCGGCGGCGTCGTGTGTCGGGTCGTTCTCTTCCCTTAAATATGGTCGAGGAGAGTGATGGCTGATACATGCGTCATACTCGTGATCGGGTGCTGCATGCGGGTCGCCGGTTTGCTCGTGGCATTCACGCAATGCAATGAAACCACTAACTTAGACTAAGATTTAATCTAACCCCTCTCTATTGTACAGTCGCATTCTTTCAATTCGAACTAACTTAACAAAAGGCACAGACCCTGGAGTCTGTGGGCCATTCAATTTAAATAAAAAAAAAAAAAAAAAAAAAACAATGTTATTTGACGATTCCAAGTGCAAATGTTATGTCTACGGGAGGAACTTTGACTTTGACTTTGAAAAAAGTGAAAGTTTTACCAGAGTACCTAATACCATACATTTTCAAATATTTCAAAAGATAACATTGTTATTTATACCTTCATTAAATAGTTTTTAGTGATATCGTGTCATGTAATTTTGTATTTTGAGTATTCATATTTTTATTATGAAAAAAAAATACTGTTAAATTCCTATAAATTAACTTAGTCTTCGCCTGCGCGGTACAAGGGAGCCGGGGGAGGCGACAAAGGGGGACTGAGACAGGTGCGGGCCCCGGGGACTTGCCGATTAATATATCTGAAAAAATATACCAAGCACGGCTAGCATACGCAACATGACACAATTTTATAGACGTTGATAGTACTTATTAATAGTTCGAAGAACTAATGGCTGATGGGGCTGTAATGTAAAGCTCTCGAATGGAGAGCACGTGCCCATTAGAGCAACGCAGACTCAGAGCAAATAAAAAAATCAAGAGAGAATGTTGTGATCAAACAAGTGAAGCCAACCAAAATTACGCCTCGCCGTGTACAGACAATTACACACACATCCAGGTAACTATGAAACTACGCCTTGGATTGTCAGTCAAACTATGGCGGCGCAACAGTGACGCACTCACACATGTATAAAACCGGTTTCACTTGACTGTTCAACGACGTTCCCTCTGGATTTTTTTATTTGCTCTGAGAACGCAGAATGGCGAAATAGGTAATTAAAACCACCGCAACGCGCTGGATGCTGGCTACCGACCAATGTTATTGAAAGTCCATTGGGAGGTCTATGTCTAGCATAGATGAATAGATGGAATAAGTTAATCATTTAAGAACATATAAACTCCTATATTTCGTTGTCTTTAAACACGACTGAAAATTCACTGCAGAATTGTTTCAATAATTAACAATTTATTTCGATAAAACGAAACAAAACTCCCCTAATAAATTCCAAGAGACAAATAACTCCAATCTGTACAACCAATTATTTCCAATACATTATCCCTTCCTTTATTATACAGTACATTTACTAGTTTGTAATTCTAATGCACCGAGGGGACGGCAGATGGCGCTACCGTTGCAAATCCGGCCTCTTATTAAACAGGGGAAGTGTCGCTGATGTAGACGTAGGCAAGGCTAAGTTGCACAGATGCCTAATAATAACAGAATTATAGTACTGGTGTTGCAATTTTCAACTATAAAATTACAGATATCTTGATTAAACAGATTGAAAATGCTATCACTTTAGGCAATTTTTAACCACTAAAATGTATGGAAAATCTCGCAGAGCTGCTGTCTAAACTATCAAATACATAATATTATTATTGGAATTTGACGTTAACTTAATAAAAAATCGGCATAATCCACCTAAACGAGTTCTTTTGAAGGGAAAAACTGTTTAGCGCCGTTGTGCACTTTTTGGTACGGATATAAAACGTTTAACTCGCGTCAAGACACGTGAACCCATTAAGTACCTAACCAAAAGGAATCGACACGCCTAAGCACTGAAGTCTGCCAAGTAAGTGGGGGGTGAAGAAACGCACACAAACCAAAATATAAGCAAGTTTACATGCACACAACTGTAATTAACTAACACTAGCTAAAAATTAACGCAACACAAGCGCAACCAGACCGATGTATTTATACAAAGAGCATGACCGCCGGTCGCGTACTTTTGGCAGAGGGGTACGCTTTGCAGTGTCGACTCCTTTTGTTTAGATACTTTATGCGTGAACCTGATCGAAATTCGTAAGACGGCACCGGGCGCTTTCACGAGAGTGCGTTTATTGATTATTTTAGTTCAAGTTTTCACTTCACTCCCGGAGTGCGACCCGTTGCTTTTTGTCTCTTTCCAACTATTGTGCCATATTAAATCGATGCATCTCTTTCAGATTTTCTCGATCGACCACAAAACCCAGATATCATTAAGCTGGACGCAATCCGCTTCCAATCGGTCTTATTGGAGATCCATAGTGGAGGCCTACGTCCAGCAGTTGACAACAGATGGATGGACCCTTTCTCAATGTGGCACCTTCAACTCTATACTACAAAACAAAACCTGCGAAGTCTACAAGCCTCCTCAGTCTGTGGGATTTACGCACTGTTCAGGGATTAGGGGATTAATTTAAGAGGTAGTTTTGTAGCGGATGGCTTGTAATCAGTGATTTTGAGGTTTGATTGTGAATGGTGAACGGTAATAAAATAAATTGAAGCTTACTACGGGGTCTTGTGGTTGATGTTTCGTGGCATTCGTAGCTGGTGAAGCAAAAGAATTTTTAGTGTATATTACACTTGAACTAAATTTTTAGAGTGTGTATTATTCATAGTTGTTCCAGTTCTTGGGAATAATCAATTTTTGGAGTATCTATTACTCATATTTGATGATGAAACTCAGTAAAATTAATAGAATGTTTATCACTCACAGTTTTCTATTTTTTATGAGTATTCATTAGGGTTCCGTACCTCAAAAGGAAAAAACGGAACCCTTATAGGATCACTTTGTTGTCCGTCTGTCCGTCTGTCCGTCTGTGTGTATGTCAAGACTCTTTATCTCGGGAACGCGTAAAGATATCAAGTTGAAATTTAAACTGTATACGTATATCTATGATCTCTTGCAGTTGTGTGAAGGAAAATCTTCTCAGTTATCATATAAAGAAGTTAGAGCCGTTTATATAGTAAAAAAACGCATCTTTCGACCCTCACAAAAATCAAAACCTACAGGATACTTCCCGTTGACATAGAACTATGAAATTTGGCGAAAAGCATCGTTTCAGAGTACACATATAGGAATAAATCTGAAAACTGAACATTTTTATTTATATCACAAAAAAATAGGGCGGTTAAACTATAGCCACCCGGTACCCGCAGGGAGGGGGGAGGAGGGGTGGGGGAGGTTGTGGGGAGAGAGGGGAAGCCCCACCTGCAATCCCCCCCCGCCGGAGGCCCTTAGTTTATGAGTAATATTTTTTTTAGTACTTAACCTCACTTTCGGCTACATCAGTATTTATAACCTATTTTTTGTTTCACACCTAATCTATCAAGGCGGTTCACTTCTGGCACTTCGCCGGCCGCTGCCGCGGCACGCTCGCTTCGCTCGCTCGGCTCGTGCGTTGTTTGTCATGTTCTAACCTAACCTAACCTATTTTGTGTTCCACACCTAATCTATCAAGGCGGTTCACTTCTGGCACTTCGCCGGCCGCTGCCGCGGCACGCTCGCTTCGCTCGCTCGGCTCGCGCGTTGTTTGTCATGTTCTAACCTAACCTAACCTATTTTTTGTTTCACACCTAATCTATCTAGGCGGTTCGCTTCTGGCACTTCCAAAGTCGTAACAAAAATCGAAAAACAAGAAAGCACACATGCACGAAACTACGAGAGAAACGGAATAAATGGATGACAGTCCATCGGTCAGTAAGACAAAATAGCGGCTTTTTTTGCTTGTGATACGTTTCGTTTCACTCAGTTTGACAACTTAATGCATAATATTGTACCATTTTCTCAACATTGCGTTCCATTTCACATGTTTTTATTAAATTTTAATTTAATCATAATTAATTTAAACTACGCCTCCGGCAAAAAAAAATTACTGGAAGAGCTTCAGGTGGACCCCAATGATACCCCTACACTCGCACCTTCATCAAAATCAGGTACCGGACGGCTATAGCCAACCCAAAAGAGCTTCATTAGCACATGCTAAAACAGGCTTTTAATTATTTTAACAATTTTCCATGAATGTCGAGAAAAGTAAAAAAAAACTATTGTCGATGATGATGATGAATATAGAGATTTTAACAACTTACTTCCTAATTTTGTGAATTTTCCTGGATTTGTACGGAACCCTCGGTGTGCGAGCCTGATTTGCACTTGTCCGTTTTTTTTAGATCATGTGTCATTTGCAGAGTAGCTCTAAGCTAAAAACAAACTATCGTATGCGGCTGACGGACGCGGCTGACCGTCGCGACTTATAGGTATCTAGATAATGAATGTCCACTGAGCCGTGAAAACTATCGGACATCGATTCAGTCGCGGACGTCACTTTGGGTCTGAGAGAGATCTAGCACGCCGGAGGGGATGTTTTAAGACACACTGCTAAGTCGCGACCGTCAGCCGCGTCCGTCAGCCGTATCCGATAGTTTGTTTTCAGCTTAAGCAACCACTGAGCGGTTAACCAATAAGGGAGCCTATACTTTATACGCGCATTCTTAACTACTTTGGTCACGTTGCTCGCAGAGACCCAAATAACCCCGAGAAGTTAATGGTAGTAGGAAAGGTCGATGGGAAAAGATGACGATCGTCTACGAGATGGACGGATCAAATAAAATCTTTGACCAGCATGCCCATCCCAGACGCCATGAGATACGCAGCAGACAGATCCAAGTGGAAGAACATTGTCCAAAAAGTGATCCAGGATCAAGTCGCTCCAAATTAGATACGACCTTCAGTAATGAAGAATACGACTAAGAAGAAGATACTTTATACGGTCAGTCTTCGGTTGAGTGACTGCGGAAGGGCGGATGGTACTCGTAATAAGAATAAAGATTTGTCACCACTCATCAGTCTGCGAGATTAACGCACTATTCGTTATATTTACGACAACGTCTATTGACCAGTGTTTAATTTTATTCATAAAAAACCGTGAGACCATACCGTTCTAGGAATCAGGGCGAGTTTGGCAGATAGGACCCAAAAATAACTAAAAATATTTGTGAGTGTCTATGTACGCAAATCAGTTTTTATCAACTGTACCAAAAATAAAGCAACTTTATGACGATATCATGGCAGTAATTTAAAACACATTTAACCCAATTCTAATGCTCAGTGGCTGCGTTATTTTACGGCTCTACCATAAACACATTTCGCCATAAACATTTGATGACCCACGGAATGACATCGGGAATATTATACAATAAAATATATTTTTATTTCGTAGGCAGGCTTGGAAGAACTTAAATAGTATTTATTGGATTTTTGTCCGTTTTATGAATTTTGGAGCTGTTAAAGTGAAATAAAAGGTTTTAAAGTGAATGTGATTGATTTTTTTTTGGCACGCAATTTTAAGTTTCTAGATTTCGATATCGATTGAATTCTACAAAATAGAATAAAAATGGGAACGGCTACCTGATATTTTTTTTTATAGAAAGTCTTGTCTAACGTTTTTTACACGAGTGAACAAAGTGGTATTTATATAAAGTGGTATTTATGTAAGGTATATATTTATATACTAATATAAATATATACTTTGGTGGTAAAATTTTCATTCATCTGTTCGGAAATTAGATTGTTCGGGTGTTGTTTTTCGCATAGAGGTTGTATTTTTTACGAACTTTGAAGAAAGTTGGTACTGTACTGTACCAGCCTTTTTTATTTTTAATAGTCCACTGCAGGACGTAGGCCTACCCATGAAGGGTGATTGGGCCATATCTACCACGCTGGCCCAGTGCGGGTTGGTGGATTCACAAACGCCATCGAATTTCTTCTACGGACGTATGTAGGTCACATCACGCTCAGAGCAAATAAAAAAATCCAAAGGGAACGTCGTTGAACAGTCAAGTGAAGCCGTTTTTTATACATGTGTGAGTGCGTCGCTGTTGCGCCGCCATAGTTTGACTGACAAGGCAAGGCGTAATTTCATAGTTACCTGGATGGGTGTGTAATTGTCTGTACACGGCGAGGCGTAGTTTTGGTTGGCTTCACTTGTTTGTTCACAACATTCTCTCTTGATTTTTTTATTTGCTCTGAGGCCTCACGATGTTTTCCTTCACCGAAAAGTCAGTGATGTGAAATTCCGTGCATAAATTCTGAAGAACTTATTGGTACGGGACCGGGATTTGAACCCACGACCTCATAATTGCAAGGCAGGTGTCAATACCACTAGACCACCACGGCTTTGAAAGTTGCACGGAAACTTGGTACACATGTCTTATAGGTGAGATATACAGGGTAACTGGTAAGTATAGCATAAACACATTTAACTTGTCTAACATACGCATGTCTCGACACGCAATCGACAACTTATTTTTTTTGGAAAAGCTGATTTTTTCCGTATTATAAATGTGGTCCATAACGATTCGAGAAAGTTAATGAGTAAGTATATTCACCTGTGACAGCCCCTGTATTTTGAAAATCAGTATGGATGTATGTAAAAAGTAGTTGCCATTCCTAATACGTATTCAGTTTCAAAGCATATCTTTGCATATTTGGATATCTAAACGGCGAAACTAGATAGGTAATGTCAGAGAGAAATGGAGCAGAATTTAGTAGACACAGTTGGCGTGCCTCCGTACTATGAGCTGCACGGCGAAGTGTGAAATGAGATAGCGACGTGCCAGCTTTCATATCAGAACTTGATACCTATTATAATATTACTTGTAAGGAGGTAGGCAGTTATGATAATGTTTGCTTGTGCTAAGACTGGTGCCAAACAGTTAACTAAGCCAACGTTACACTGGTGGACTAGTTAGGCAATAACGTCGTAAATAGGTAGGTACCTACAGATATTGTAGTTACCAGTGGTCAAAATTCATCAATGTTGTAATAATACGGGGTTCATAGAAAAATAATAAGCTATTGTTACGAGATAGGTTCTTGGATAATCAGTTAAAACGCCGATTATTCACTTTGCACTTTATTGCACTAAATCACGATACGCACGACACAACTGTTCCCACAAACACTTCACACTGGCTCTGATATTCACACAAACTAATCACTTCACAATCACTGGTACTGCACTTGAACACGAGATGTTTTCGCTTCGACGGTAAACGAATAACTGATCCCCAAGGATCGGCCGGCGTATTTATATCCGTTATTTCCTACAGTCTCGAACCTACAAGATAATTCGCAACATTACTCGATCTTAATAAACGCTATTGTGTTAACAAGTAAATTACTTGAAAGTTTGAGACTTCTCTATTGTTCTCTAATACGTAAACACCCAAACAAAAAACTAAACAATAGACGGCAGAGAAAGACTTATCCCGCTCGAGTCATAAAACCATAAATCTCGCACTTAGGTGTAAACAACTCACCGTCATTACCGCGCGGCTTACCTACTGCGTCACACTATTATAGAGCTATTCAGCAAAACTAAAGCCAAAGAGGTCGGACTTAGAGCATCGCGTCGTTACGAAAAAAAAACAGTTTTCCTGAATGTCACCTATTACTTATGTCAAGTTTTGTTATTGCTTGCCCTTCTATAATCTAAGTTGCTTGCTTAACGGCCTACTTATGTCTAACAGCACAGAGATAATACAACTAGAGAAATATGTCTGTTGTCGCTTGAGGTAATACACTAGGTCTAGCCACTTTATAAATTAATACCTATGTAAATACAGCCCTGGCCAAAAGTATTAGGCACCCTGTATTTTCACTCTATCTTCTAAACTAATATCACTCCTTTTTGGCATTTTTACCAACATTAGGTGTCAATTTAATCACATCAACAGAAATTTGTTTTCGGTCACCAGGTGTTTTATGACCTTAACAAAGAGCCGCTTGATATTCTAAAAAGTTATTTATAACCCCGGTAAGTCATTTAGGATAAGCACTCAGTTATTGGTTAAGTAGTAAACATGTATTTTGATTTTTTAAAGGTGCCTGATACTTTTGGCCAAGGTTGTATGTTTCATGTTTGAGTTTAACGCGTTCTCCGGGTTACAAAATGAACTTTTCAAAGAATCCTACGTTTGATCGGTGTGGTGGATTAGGGCTTAATTATTTGTTTTCAAGAAACCTATATGGACTAGCACTACGCTTAAATCTAATAATCTGTTGTGGGCTAGTGGTAGTAACGCTTCCCTTGCGACCGTGATATCGTGACTTCAAATCCAGTCCCGTACCAAAGTGAACTTTGAAAGTATTTTCACACCTCTGGTCTATTGATAAAGCAAAACGTCATTAAGACAAAATAGGTATACTCGTAATAGATATAAATACGACCGCGAGTTTGTTTGATTGCTAAGGTAAAATCCGCCAATCCGCACTGGACCAAAGCCCAAGGCCCAATCACCATAATTCGTGTGTGAGCTACTAATTATATAATTAGGTATATATTTAGCACTGCGCTACTAAAAAACTATATACTATAATAGGGAAGTTTCCCGTTTTCTAGTTTTATTTTTATTAAATTACACTAAGTCTGCAATAAATTATGGTGTTTTTATTTTTCAATTATCTTCAAAAATGACGGAGTTATGAATTTTTAAACATGACCGCACGAAATCAAAAAACCTCGCGACGGATTTACGCGTGTGACGTCATTCGGCTTCAGAGCCGCGCCGTGGGTTAGGCGGGAGTAAGGAAAAAAGGAAATAAAGTGGTTCATTCTATGTCGGGTATTTTTCTAAGCCACGAATACGTTCTACAATATCATTGTACTTATCTTTATGTTATGATCAACATTTACTATGGGACCAACCTCCCAATATAACGAATAAAAAGTCAGCATTCCCATAATTTTGTCGTGAGTAAATGAACTTTATATCTAAATGGAACAAGACTTGGTGTATGTGTCTAGTGTACTGCGGTTTTTACATCTGTAACTATTAACTAGTAGCTCTCCAAACAGTAGACCTCGCAAGTATACATTTTCTCGTAATAAGTTCTCAAAAATGCACAACTTTCACAAAATGTATTCTTAATCATAAAAATAGTAGATAGATAGATAAACTCTTTATTGCACACCAAGAAATAAACACAAAAAAGAAACAAATAAACATAAACAGTGTAACAATGGGCGGCCTTATCGCTGATAGCGATCTCTGCCAGGCAACCTTAGGATGGAGAGGACAGAACGCGTATGAATAATGGACGGGGTACGCATTAAATAAAATATAAATTAGATTATACATCATAAACATACATACTAATAAAAAAAATGATATAAATACTTAAAATACAAACAATAAATAAAATTAAAAAAAAATTATGGTAAAAGAAACCTATGATAAAACAATAAACTAATACATAATATAAATTAAAATATACTACTTTCATAAAACAACATAAGTAACAACAACAACAGTTACAAAGTCAAAGGATCAACATTTTCTGCAGGTAATGGCTTTTAACCTGATCTTTAAAAATGTTAATTGACTGAGCTCTTCTGACAGTAACGGGCAAGGCATTCCATAGCTGGACTGCCTGAAACGCAAACGACCTGCCGTAAAAAGTTTCACACCAAGTAGTAAGGTTCTTTACTAAGATATTATTGTATATTACGGGACTAAGTAAGTAAGTTTGTATAGGCCGGGTGGCTAGCCCTGGTGTCAGAGTTTGGGACTGATCCCCTATACAGGGTTAGCTAGCTAGAACTGGTGAAGCGTAATATATTTTGTTCTAATAAAATACTTTAGATAATTTTTAAGGCTTTTATTTTCTAGACCCAATAAGTTGTCAAGTGCGTGTCAAGACATGCGTATGATAGGCTTCCGTAGACGTGACGATGATTATGATGATGACCAAAACCAATTTTTAAGATGGTTGATTACTAGGAAAACGTAATTTAGTATGAATTCTTGGTTGCCTGGGAGAATTCGCTTAAAGCGATAAGGCCACCAGTTAGAAACCTATTAATTGTATTGTTTTGTCCCTGTCATTTTTTATGTTATGTGGTTGTCTAATAAAGTGTTATTGTTTGTTTGTTTGTATGAAATATACATGTGAGGTCGATGACCTCTAATGTTTAAAAATTTCAATTTTTTCTTTATACCTCTAAAATTTATGATTCCACAGTGCTCAAAATAATTTTCAGGGAAAGTTTTTAATATGGTCTGTAAACGGCGTCCGTTCGTTACACGGACATAACGAAGTTTTAAGTTTTACTACCAAACCCTAAAAATGACTGAACAAAGTGACAGCTGTCAAATTCTAGAATCCATACTAGGATGACATATCAGGTCTCAAAGTGACAGCTGTCAAACTTAAATGCGGTTTATTTCTGTAACTAACGATTTTAGACCATTGCTGTCTTCACAAAAGTGATAGAACTCAACAATATCTATATTTCGGATGACAGCTCTTTAAAGTAATTTATCTCAGTAACTGTCGTTTCTATACCGTTACTTTAGGCACAAAATTGATAGAGCTCAACGAGATCTACATTTCGGATGACATCTGTCATGCCACTCTAGTATGAATTCTTTAATAATATGCCATATAATGGCAGATGTCACTTTCACATCTGTCATTTTCGGAACTAAAAAATAAGTCCTGAAAAACCTATTACCTACAATGACTTTATAAGAACAAATATTAGGCTGAGAAGTTTTGGATAACCCTATACAGGGGATTAGTCCTATAGTAAAAGTTGGTCATAGTTTACAATGATATTTTAGGACAGAATATTGTAATTATGAATAAGTATATTTGCCTGTGCAAGTTGTGCATTTTTGAAAACTGATTACCAGAAAATGTTCACCAAAATGTAAACTTGTGAATTCTACTATTTGGAAAACTACTAGTCAATATATACAGATGTAATAACCGCAGAACAGTAGGTACACACGTTAAGTCTTGTTCCATTTAGAAATAAAGTTCATTTACTCAGGACAAAATCATGGGAATGCTGACTTTTTATTCGTTTTATTGGGGGGTTAGTCCCATAGTAAATGTTGATCATAACCTAAAGATAAGTACAATGATATTCTAGAACGTATTCGTGGCTTAGTAAAATACCCGGCATAGAATGAAGCACTTTATTTCCTGTTTTCCTTACTCCCGCCTAACCCACGGCGCGGCTCTGAAGCCGAATGACGTCACACGCTTAAATCCGTCGCGAGGTTTTTTGATTTCGTGCGGTCATGTTTAGACATCCATAACTCCGTCATTTATTAAGATATTCGAGTAATTTTTTCACCGTGTCTAATATAATTCTAACGTCCTTAAATGTATATAATTATTTTTAGTTTTTATGATAAAGGAAACTTCCCTATTGTAGAATTTACATTTATATCACTTTAATTTCATTATTGAGTAAAGCAGTTATTTTTTGGTTTGGTAACATTGTTGAATAGAGGCTTTTATAATTACTAAAAAGCCGGTACTGTATAGAGTATAAATGATCTTACTGATTTTTAGAGTTCCGTACCTCAAAAGGAAAAAACGGAACTATCACTTTGTTGTCCGTCTATGTGTATGTTAAGACTCTTTATCTCGGGAACGCGTAAAGATATCGAGTTGAATCTCTTGCAGTTGTGTAAAAGAAAAACTTCTCAGTTATCGTTTAAACAAGTTAGAGCCGTTTATGTCGTAAAAAACAGCATATTTCGACACTCGCAAAAATCAAAACCGACAGGGTACTTCCCGTTGACATAGAACTATGAAATTTGGCGAGAAGCATTTTCTTAGAGTACACATATAGGAATAAATCTGAAAACTGTACATTTTTATTTAAATTTAACTAAACAAGAAATAGGGCCTTAAAATTCACAAAATATGGGTTCAAAATTCAAAGTGAGTAAATCGTATCACGTAGAAAAGTGAAAAAAAAAACTGTTTTGTCAACGGTTATGGTACCTATAGAGATTTTAACAACTTACTTCTCAATTTCGTGAAATTTTCTGGTTTCGTACAGAACCCTCGATGTGAGAGTCTGACTCGCACTTGTCCGGTTTTTTATTCCAAGAGATGAAATAAATTAGCATTAAATTCGCGAGCGAAGCCGTGAGGTACTGCTAGTTAGTTATAAAGCTTGTATCCATCTATCATGAATCTTAATTAGATGGTGTCAGCTGTTATTGTTATAAATTGATTCGCTGACTTTGTAGGCGAGGAGCTGGGGTCTTGAAAACTGTGACGCAAATCAGTGAAAAAGGCGAATCAGGCTCGCACATCGAGGGTTTCATATAAATCCAGAAAATATCACAAAATTGGAAAGTCAGTTGTTAAAATCTCTATACTATAACAATCGACAATTTTTTTTTTCACTTTTTTCGTATATATCAAAAATTAAACAATAAACCCGATTACAGAGGCGCCAGCGTAAATTAATTAGCAACGTAAAAAGCGTTCTCTCTATCGAATGCCTAAAGTGAAAAAGAAACAGAACTATGCTATTTAGCTAATATAGTTACGATAGCGCCTTTGTAATTAAGCATATTGTTAAAATAATTAAAAACCTCTTTCAACATTTGCTAATGAAGTTATTTTATATGATATCTTACATGATACAATTTACTCATTTTTAATTTTGAACCCATATTTTGGGAATTTTGAGGGCCTATTTTTTTGTAATTTAAATACAAACGTAAAGTTTTCAGATATATTCCTATATGTGTACTCTGATACAATGTTTCTCGCCAAATTTCATAGTTCTATGTCAACGTGAAGTACCCTATAGGTTTTGATTTTTGTGAGTATCGAAATATGCAGTTTTTTACGACATAAACGGCTCTAACTTTTTTAAACGATAACTGGGAAGTATTTTTTTTACACAACTGCAAGAAACCATAGATATACGAATACAGTTTAAATTTCAACTCGATATCTTTACGCATTCCTGAGATAAAGAGTCTTGACTTACACACAGACGGTCAGACGGACAACAAAGTGATCCTATAAGGGTTCCTTTCCTAAAAACTATTGAGAATGTGAACTATTTAAAGCATACACGTAAAAGCTATACATATCCGCTAGAGATGAGAGAGAAAATACAAATACTTATATAATAGATACACAAATACGCCTACATACATAAGTAGGTACATAAGAACATGCATACCTAAATAATTATGCGACGTGAAAAGGTGACGTCCACAAGTGGTATATTATTCCGAGAAAAATCGAACCAAGATGACATATACATCATTTAAAAGCTTGTTTTATGAGCTTCCCAAAAATATTTAATTTAGATTTTTTCACCCCTCCATTTTTTTTTAAATGCGAAAAATAAATTGTATGAAAAATAACAATACAGCTTATTATTTATTCTAGTTTAGCAATGATAAAGTGCTTCTATCGTTATTTTACTTGCATTCGTAGCTGATTCTTCCACATTTATCTCTTAATTTGCTAATATTAAAAATTATAACCTACCAATGTGACCAGTTAGTAGGTACAATGTGACAAAAAAAACTAAAAAACTGTGTCTAATTGATAAAAATGCTTCCATTTAACAATTTGGAGGTTACTTAATCAGGGTTGCTAGAGATAAACTACCTATTGAGCCAAATATATTTATTTATCCTAATAAATTCAAAATTATTTTAAAAAAAATCGGAGGGCTCTTTTTTATTTTTAACTATTGTAATAGACTCAGAAAAATATAAACTTTCTCGAAATGTAACGAGTGTTGTGGTTAGAATTTTTGATTATTATTATACCAGCCTCCATACATTTTGTGGACATGTCCTTTGTAAAAAATATATTTTGGTTAAATAAATTAAATAAAGAACCTACCATAAAATGTACGTCACATTTTACTGCTTATATTTGTTTGATTTTTCTTTGTACATAATTATTATAAACTTGTCAACCATAACACAACAACAAAATATTTAGAAACTTTTTTGGCTAATCAAATATTTAAATGTTAGTTTAATATTTGGCTAGCCAAGAACGTAATTAATATTTTTTTACCTGTTTTAAGTACCCGTAAGTTTTAAAAGATATATGAAAAATATCCCATAGAGTTTTTAATATTGGCTAATAGCACAGACCACTTATAAAGGTTAGATCATAGTCAGACCTCCCAAGACAAGACATATATTTAGCGAATTTTTTCTATGATACTATAAGCTTGTCGCTCTCACAAGATCACCAATGTGTTTACTCCAAAAGACACAAAAATAAACATAGAACATCAAACGTCCATACATTCGTTCGAACTTATACATTAAATGGTTCCTGAGTTATGGCATCATAACTTAACATTAACCATATTAAGTGTAGTTATAATTAATGGGCACTTAGCTCCTGGTCTATCATTAGCCAACTGATGTTATTTTCCGGATATTTCGCATCCCTGTTTTACCAGAGCACAGAATAATATTATCTTTGCGTATTGAACAACGGAAATAATATTGCTGTAGGTACCTACTACATTTATCAAAATTACTTATTGTTTAATAAGTAATTAGTATATATTTGTGTCCAGTTAATAGGCTTACCCACAAAGGGCGATTGAGCCATATTTGCTACGCTGGTATAGCTGTGGATTAGCGAATTCACATTCTTCGCCGAATTTATTCTAATTAAATACTTGGTATACACATACAATGGTGCGTCACAATCTTTCCACTCACCGTAAAGTAAGACTACGGTTTAACAATTTCCTAATCAACCTTCATAACGGACGATTTAAGATCTTAGCTAAGATCGGTCGTATTGGAAATACATAAGGGAGGCTTATGTCCAGAGGTGGATGTCCTATATGTGCCTATATGTGGTTATTCATGAGCAGGGCTCTTGTCGATAGAGCAAACTCTACGTCTCGGCGTCCTTTGCCAGTGTTTTCACCTCCTAGTACTGTACTGTACCAGCCTTATTTTATTATGCACTGCAGGATGTAGGCTTACCCACGAAGGGTGATTGAGCCATATCCACCACGCTGGCCCAGTGCGGGTTGGTGGATTCACTTACGCCAATGAATTTCTTCTATGGACGAATGCAGGTCACTGTTTTCCTTTACCGAAATGCCAGTGTTGTGGAATTCCGTACATTACATACGTACGAGTACCTACACCTCAAAGTACGACATGACATCTAGGGATTATCATTTTAATTTGATCTAAGAATGCCTTCAAAATACTACGCACTTAAAGTACATGTATAAACTGTACTTTCAAAATATGTACTACATAAGTTCCAAAGAACTTATTGGTACAGGACTGGAATCTTGAATCAATGATTGTAAGGCAAGCGATTTTTACTGCAAATTGAACTGTAATGAACCGAGCTTTCAATAGCCCAGTGCTTAACATGGAGCTACCTTGTACCTATAAACGATTTCTGATGTAAAGTACTGGTATAGGCCTTTCAATAGGTCACTGTTGAACAAGATTACAAAGTACACACGAATGAAGATTAGTCCATATTACGTTTGCAAGATGAAAATATGTACAGTCACTCAATTTCACTGAATAGGTGTTCTAAAGGTAGTCGTAGTCATCTACGATGTACAGCCTTGGCCAAAAGTATTAGGCACCTTTAAAAAATTAATCATTCAAAATATCAATCATCAATTAACTGAGTGCTTATCTCAAATGACTTACCGGGGTCATAAATAACTTTTTAGAATATCAAGTGGCTCTTTGTTAAGGTCATAAAACACCAGTATGCTGAGTGTGAGTTTTGTCGTAAACATGACGCGCTCTTCGGCGAGCGCGTAAGTATGTAATTTGTATGAACTTGTTGTGTTTCAAAAACGCGCCGCTAGTGGCGCTGTACATTTCTTCATACAAATTACATGCTTACGCGCTCGCCGAAGAGCGCGTCATGTTTACGTAAAAATTCACACTCATCATACTGGTGACCGAAAACAAAGGATTCGGTTTTCTTTCGGTCTTATCAGTCAATGTTTGGTCACTTGTGTTCTGGACTCTAACAAGTAAACAAGCTTTCATTTCTGTTCATGTAATTAAATTGACACCTAATTTTGTTAAAAATGCCAAAAATGAGAAAAATTAGTTTAGAAGATAGAGTGAAAATACAGGGTGCCTAATACTTTTGGTCAAGGCTGTACACCTACGTGAAAGGTAGTTTTAGAGCTGTATATAGGAACGCCAAATATCAAGTTAATTCATTGATTTATTTTTGAGTGAAACAGTTACAATACATACCAACTACACACTTTCAATTTTGTAATAGAATCCCAATTAAGTAATTGGTATGGGACCGTGACCTGAAGGCACGTTAACACGTAACGTGAGCATTTTAAAAATGAAAATAAAATAAATTTACCCATTTTGCTCGAAGTAACTCGATATCCCTACGTGTTTAGCCCATCTCACGTAGATATCACTAGACCTAAATCGTGGGATTCACAGTCGGCCGAGCGCATAATCAGTTCACACGTGATTTATGCCAGCAGATAGATGATACTACAGAATAAAAAAACAGATGGTCAACTATATACGTCAATATCATAATCACCAGTAAGTTGAATTCCAAGAGAGAGGTTTTGATTAGGCTGGGTAGAACTGGATGCTATATTCAAGCTACCTATAAAATTCGTGCACCATGAGAATGGGATAATATCTTGTCAGAATATTAAAAAAAAAGAGAGGAAAATATTATTTCCTCTCTACGCGGCGCCGGTGCGGTGGTCTATTCTTGATCCGTCTTACAAATTTTGATCAACTTACGCGTCTGTTTTGACGCGAGTTTAACATTTGTTTTTACCTATCCCAAAAAGTGCACAGCGCCGCTGTAGAAGTTTTAACTTCAAATATAGTCCTCAAATTGACACGATTGCATCGAATTCTCGTCGCGCGCGGTTCTATACAACCACGCTTCTTTACAGAAGTTTAATGCAAATATATAAGCAAAATCGTAAACATTCTACAGCTGCTGAGGTAACTTCGTTCCTTCCGTTCGTTAGTTGGATTTTTATATTATCTAAACGCATTTGGACGTATTTTTTATTTTGTCAATTATAACAAAAAATCATTCAGTTGTAGCCTCTAAAGTTCTACGTAGACGTCATGTCTCAAATTTTTAGGGTTCCGTACCTCAAACGGCAAAAACGGAACCCTTATAGGATCACTTTGTTGTCCGTCTGTCCGTCTGTGTGTATGTCAAGACTCTTTATCTCGGGAACGCGTAAAAACATCGAGTTGAAATTTAAACTGCATACATATATTTATAGTTTCTTGCAGTTGTGTGAAAGAAAAACTTCTCAGTTATCGTTTAAAAAAGTTAGAGCCGTTTATGTAGTAAAAAACCGCATATTTCGCACTCACAAAAATCAAAACCTACATGATACTTCCCGTTGACATAGAACTATGAAATTTGGCGAGAAGCATTGTATAGTACACATATAGGAATAAATCTGAAAACTGTACATTTTTTTTAAATCACGAAAAAATAGGGCCTCAAAATTCACAAAATATGCTAAAACACATGCTAAAACAGGTTCTTAATTATTTTAATGACGTGTTTGTACGGAACCCTTGATGAGCGAGTCTGACTCGCACTTGTCCGGTTTTTTTTTTACACAGAAGTGACGTTGTGACCTCTCACTTTCAAAAGATGCGCTTTAAATTTTTTGATTGATTGACAAAAGAAAATAATTATACGTGTTTAATTTTTTTTTGATGATTTAACTAAGTAAGTAAATATAATAATGTGTCTTTCACCCAGCCATCATGACTACTATAAAGTATTTGTGTCTCTACATCTATTCAGTGTTTGCACCATGGCAAGTTTGAGGTCTATCTTGATAGATGGTGCTCTACACTTTACTGGAAGTTTATAAGATTAAGTAGTTTTGTAGGGAGGTGTTTTGTGTTAAGTTACTCGGAAGTTGTGGATGATTTACGGACGGTTCGCTCGAAAGGGAGGAAAATATTAAGTATATACTGAAACATTCTGAAAGGTTTGAACTGCATATATTTAAAAGGGTGTATGTAAAGAATACTGCTTGCGGGTTGCCGGTTTGCTTGTAGCATTCACGTACCTACTGCACTGAAAATACTAATTTAGTAAAAGTATTATAAACGAACCTCTCTCTATTTATAGTCAGAATCAATTACAAAGAGATAATTGAGACTTTTAAATTACTAATCAAAAGGCACGGACTCGAGTTTGTGGAACAGTAAAAAATCGAATAATTGTACCTAGTTTTGGAGAAAAATGGCAACATAATTGCACAAACAAACATACAAAACCAACAAACATCTTATCCCAAACGCATATACCGTCTCTGTTTTGTCGCAGGTAATAGAAAAAATCTGTATTTAAAGGCAGATTAGAGCTAGATATCCTATGCTTTCTAATATCTGGGCGTTTCTTTAAACGACACGAGTCTGAAACAGTAAAGTATAATTTACTATACCTACTTAACAACAAATTGTCCAAAATACTTATCCAAAATTGCAGGATTTCCTCGTGGACTAACTGCTTTCGTACAACTAGGTATATGGACATCCAAAATACGTATTCTTAATGGCACAGCTACGCACAATATTTTTTTTAGCTTTGCCTAAGAAAAGTATCTTCATATTTTGATTGTAGTTATGTCACAACATGACTACAATCAAAATATGTAGATATTTTTCTTATTAAAAACCTCAAAAGAGGCGCGAGTTACTATCCCTACAAACGTGTAAAACACTACTTGTATAGACGTATATATTTTATTCTGACTTACTACTGTATTTTACTTAAAATAGCGGTGTGAAATGATTAACGACATTTATTTAATTGTGCCTTCGGGTAAGATTTTAAAATAATATTCCTGGTCGCACAACTAGTAGTGTGAAAGCAGTTGGCCCACAAAGTATTCCCCGAAATCTGTTATGCATGCAACTTAGTATTAACTTAGCAAAATTTAAGCACTACGATGAAATTGGATAAACTTGTGAATTTGGAATTAAGGCTATAACGAGTTAAACAATACCCAGCGCTTAAACCGAGATTAGCAAACTAGTTTAGAGCTAACATTCGCGAAAACTTGGCTAAGTGTGTCATATTAGTGGAAATGTTCCTAACAAAGGCGAAGCTGGCCGAGGAAATTTATTTAGGTAAAACTGTTCTGATTCTTTAGACAAGTCAATTCGGTTATTAACAATACTGTACTCTACTGTAGCGAGTTTTTAAACTAAAATGCTTCTGAACTCTATATTTACATGAAAATTTCTTAAACGTTAAATAACATAGCCATGATTGACTTCACCCGTGTACAGAATTCGCGAATATTTCACACGGATTGATGTAGCATTTTTCACATTATTGCTGATTTATCTAAAATGGCTAAGCTAATTGACTGCCTTGATGGCTCAGTGGTTAGTGACCCTGACTTCTGGATCAAAGGGGCGTTGGTTCGATCCTCACCCAGGGCAAATATTTATGTGATGAACATAGGTGTTTGCTCTGTGTCTGGGTGTTAATTAGGCAGTATCTATATAAGTATGTATTTAAAATATGTATAAGTAGTATATCAGTCTCTGGCAGCCATATCACAGGCTTTGCTTAGTTTGGGGTCAGAGACCGTGTGTAAGATGTCCCAATATATTTAATTTATATTTATTTATTTTATTTAAATGGGACCAATTTCGAAGTATGCTTTTTGCAATAAAAAATAATTAGCGGTGAAATCGGACCACCATGTAAAAAATTATGATGATGGTATGGCAACCTTAAAAAAAAATTTTAAAATTATAAGCGTCGAATTGAGTACCTCCTCCGTTTTGGTCGGTCAAAAATGTAGCAACATTCAGAAAAGTATAAAAAAGTACTAAAATAATTACACGACTTACATTTCGTCGGCAAAAAAATGTACTTTCATGATTGTAATGTCTTAAGTACTTACTGCCACAGATCAACCGGCTTTTACCGAGTTCCAAAAGGAGGAGGTATGTTCGTCTGTATGTATTTTTTTTGTGAATGTTCATCGATATTTTACGATGAACATTCACAAAAAATCTTTTTAATTCGATAAAGTATACTTCCGAAATAGTCCCATTTAAATTTTATTGAAATCGGCTGTACCGTTTTTGATAAAACATGGATGTCACATCGATTCGTACAAATTAATAAAATAATATAGACGTCGTTGGTGATGCGATTTTTTGCAATAATAATTATTAGTTAAGTGAAAACAGTCAAAGATGTCAACAAAAGGGATAATAAATATAATAAAAGATTTAAGATCAGTCTTTGATGCATTTACATTATTTACAAGTAGTATTTACCCGCGGCTTCGCCCGCATGATATTTTGATTTTTGACGAACTATCATTATAATTTATAACCTATGTGTTATTCTGATATATAAGCTATATTATTGCAAAGTTTCATATCAATCCTTTCAGTAGTTTTTGCGTGAAGGAGTAACAAACATCCATACATCCATCCATCCATCCATCCTCACAAACTTTCGCGTTTATATTATTAGTAGGATTTTGTTTTTGTTTTGCTCATTATTTAACCTCGTTCCCTGAAATCAAAATCCATCTCGGCCTTCTCCTTGTAATACGGTCTATATTTCCATACCAAACATCATTCAATTTCATTACCAAGTTGAGTTGTTACAAACATTTTGTTAAGCAAAAATAATGCACTTTTTATGTCTTTTTCTTTGTAAATTAAAGAGTTTCCACTTAAGGAATGCTTTATTTTGGAATAACTTGTAACAGCCTTCTTTGTTTGTAAACAAGCAACAAATTGAGTTTGGGCTCTGCCGGTCGAAAATAAAAACTTTTTGAGATATAATAAAAGTTGGGATTTTTGAACAATCTGACCTCCGCCTTAAAAATTTGTTGTGAAGTTTTTTTATTTATATTAGACTTGAATTTGCCTCCATTTTGCTACTGAGTAAGCGCTTGTTGCGAGTTTTCAACCAACATCCAAAAAAGGAAGTTTTCGGTTAGATTTATTTTGTTATCCCTCTGTATAATACGGTAGACTGTAGGCATCACCGTTCGAAGCCCTGCCAAATTCGTACTAATTTTTTGGAACGTATTCTTTTTACAGAAATATAATGCAACTACCGCTGTTTTTGATAACTACAAACTTATTGATATTTTAAAAAATAATTAATTTACATGTCTCATAGATAAATGTATAATTTCTCAAAAACTACCCCATCGACTTGGCATTCTTTTCTGTTTTATATATTGATGTACCATCGACTTGGCATTTTTTCTATTCCATATTGCTGTACCTACCCCAAACTATCAGGTGACCCCAAACGTGACAGTTTTGGGTACCACGTTCTCGAGATACTTATATATAAAGATCGCTGTACGAGAACTTTGCGATCCTGTGTGTGTTCTTGTTTAAAATTTTAAATATATGGAGTTGGCACAAACCTTAATTCTTTTAAAATTAATTTAAATAAAGTACCATACTATATAGTAGCCGTTGTGGTCTAGAAGTAGTGACACCCGCCTTACAACCGTGAGGTCGTGGGTTCAAAAACCCGGTCCCGTACCAATGAGTTCTTTGGAATTTATGTACGGAATTTCACACCACTGGCTTTTCGGTGAAGGAAAACATCGTGAGGCAACCTGCATACGTCCGTAGAAGAAATTCGATGGCGTATGTAAATCCACCAACCCGCACTGGGCCAGCGTGGTGGATATGGCCCAAACACCCTTCGTGGGTAGGCCTACGTCCTGCAGTGGACTATTAAAAAAAGGCTGGTACATTACAGCACAGTACAGTACTATATAATAATGTTAGGTACGAACAAAATCACAGTAACAACCGAGTTGTAAAATCCAACGAGCGGAGCACCTCGTTACTGCTCTCATCTTTTTCTATTTCGCTCTGCAAACTACAATCAGCGAGCCTTACGCTAGGTTGACGATTTCTGCACTGAATATCTTCCTGTAAAGCTTTAGGTGTCCTTAAGACGAGGTTCTTATAATAGTCGGCCAATTGCGAATCAGACTCGCAAGCGAAGGGTTCCTTACTGTATAAAAGTCCCCCAAATAATGATATATTATTTTAATTATTTTCTAACAACTTACATTCCGTGAATATTTCAATCAACTTCAAAAGTCCCCCAAATAATGATATATTATTTTAATTATTTTTTAACAACTTACATTCCGTGAATATTTCAATCAACTTCCTGTTACCGCTACTAACGAGAAAAAAAACAGGTTCTATTTTATTTTAAGGGATATACATATTCCCCTCAAAAACTCGATACTTCCTATATAGAAACTGTACGTGATACACATTTTTCAGCAAATCTTGTAACAAACAAAAACGTATACCTTGTGTTGTCGAGAATCGTTAAAAAATGGTTTCTATAAAGGAGAATAAACATTCAGATAGACGAAAATAAACTTGTAAAGTCAAACCTGACACTTCACTTATTTCGTTCACTTTGGTCAATTAAATCAATGGTAAAACTGTCATAATATACAACATTTTGTCACACTATAATTTAGATTTAAATTTAGCTAATAAGATTTAACTTGTTTTGCTAACCCCTATAAAACAGGGTCCTCAAGTAGACGTAAGCATATAATTATATTAAGTTCTATATGTTAATACTCTCTTGTTGGTGCAAATAAATGTTCTGGTTTTGATTTTGATTCTGGTACCACTGACAGAAAACCAATTATTACATTAAAATTTTTAAACAAGGAAAAACAATTAAACCTCGGATTTCCTCCCACCAAAGGCAGTATTCTTATACAGCTATAACAATTCCAATTCAAGCACTAAAATTCGACATCTGTAGTCGGCTATAGGAAATTAAATTAATACAGAAATGTAGCGAAGGTCAGACCCCAGACGTCGGAAATTGGCTGACAATCTTCTAAGAACATTTTCAATAACGACTTTCGCACATTCGGCATTTTTACCAGCAAAATTCAGAATTTTGCTTTACCTACACACATAGGTTGGAAACCGGTTAAACTCTTCAACCCCTCAAGGCTTAGTACCCGAGGATTTAACGCTTTGTATACTGTAGTGTACTGTATCAGCCTTTTTAATAGTCTACTGCAGGACTAAGCCTACCCACTAAAGGGTGATTGGGCCAAATCCACCACGCTGGCCTAGTGCGGGTTGATGGATTCATAATTATACACCATCAAATTTCTTCTACAGACGCATGAAGGTTGCCTTACGATGTTTTCTCTCACCGAAAAGCCAGTGGTGTGAAACAGTGAGTCAGTACATAAATTACAAAGAATTAATTGATACGGGACCGGGATTTGAACCCACGACCCCACGATTGTAAGGCGGGTATTACTACTACTAAATCAGCATGGCTTATTACGCTTTAATTTTGTCCTATTATTACCCGAATGCCAAGGAACGGTATTATTAAATATTGATAATAGTTTTTGCACACTATTACTGCAGGTACCGGTATTCGTACTTGGTAAGTAATATTCGTTAAGTTGGGAATGATCGCTGAATGCGGTCGAAACTATAGTCGTACCTTCTATTATACTGACTTGACTAGTAAACCACGTATATAATTTTTCGATATAAAAAATAAAAAATTTCAACTTTTCAAAAAAAAAACAAAGTGTTGCACTCCGGGAGTGCCGGTAGAAGTGAAAACTTGAACATATAAAGTACTATCATTTATGTGGTAAAATTCAATATCACACTCACGCAAGCGCCCTGCGCCGCGTATATACAAGAGCAGGCAAACATTTCCGATGCGCGGTAGAAAGAGAGGGGGATATTATTTCCTCACCTACCACACTAAAGTGTTCACTTCAAAAAAATGTAAGAAATAAATGGTTTGTTGATTGTATTACCTATTATAAAACAATTAACAAAGTACCTAGTAGGTTATTGTAGATCCCCATACGTGATTTAAGTTTGCAATTTCGTAATATTATACGAGCTCTTTCAGAATTGAAAGTCTACGTGCCTACATTAGCGATTTCAGTCATTAGCTTGCCAAACAAGATCATTTTTGCAAAAATTTGCAATACCGTCTTCACCCGTGTACGGAATCATTACATAATATAAAACAAAGTCGCAATCCGCTGTCTGTCTCCATGTATGCTTATATCTTTAAAACTACGCAACGGATTTTCATGTGGTTTGTTTTAGTTCAAGAGAAATGTTTACATGTATAATACACCTGTGCGAAGCCGGGGCGTATCGCTAGAACGCAAATGTTATGCACGGATCGATGTAAAATTTTTCACATTATTGTTGATTTATCAAAAATAGCTCAGCCAATTTCGATAAAATTTAAATGGGACCAATTTCGAAGTATACCCTTTCCAATAAAAAAAGAATTATTGAAATCGAACAACTATAAAAAATGTTATGCGTGGTTATACATAAAAAAATATACGCGTCGAATTGTATACCTCCTCCAGTGGTTCGTCGGTCAAAAAGCAGAATGTTTCTAAAAAATGTCAGTAATTTTCTGTTATTGTTTTCACTTCGGTTATTTGCTTCGAAATAATAATAAAAACCGGTCAATAACGTTTACAATCCGGCCAATTTTAAACCGGTTCCAAGCCTAGTCTACAGAGTTACAGAGTATTTTTATGATGTAGTCGCTTTTATGTCATATGATCTAGTACCTGTTCACGAACTTTGCAACCGATTTACCTTAGAGTTTTCATTTTATATAGGAAGAAGAAAATTGTTTTGATCTTATTTTATGCGAGTTATTTGCGTTTAGTCAACGATTTTTTCATATATTTTGCATAATCGGTGCATTATTAATTTGATAGTTGCAATTTTTTTTTGATAGTTTGAAGGTACTATTAAATGTTTCAATGCGTACTAAAAAGGGGTAAAGAAAGGTTGATCTGAAAGTTGAAAGCGTAAATTTTACTATTACTTAGTTTACTCAATTGCTAATTTGAATAAAATTATTACAGGCACCGACGTAATTTCACATACAATTTGAAAGTATTCAGTTGTAAGCCGCTAAAAATTATACATTTGTGTATTTACCTACTTCTTCTTCTTCTTAGTTTTGGCGTCGATTATTGTGCATTTGCCAGTGTCAAGTATTAAGTTTTAATAATTTTTGATAATATTTTATCAAAGAGTCAATGTCGTAGTCTCGTCATAGTCCAATAAAGTCGCTGTCAAGTCCAATTATATAGTCCAAGTCATACCTCAGTAGAGCAGTGGAGACTTTACTAGAGGCGTCTATGGAGTTTTGGTAACAAAACGGAATAACATGATACGTCACATATCACTTGCCTACACTCATGCACGTAAATCATAACATTTTTCACTAATTATCACTGATAAAAACACAAGTTTAACAAAATAATACAATGAGGCGACATGATTTTTCCGAGTTCCCGCCAAAACTCCACTTCAAACAATGTTTGAATTTAATGTAACTTACGTATGTATGTATATATTGGACATGGGCATTTTCAGTGGGCTTGAGCATTTGGATTATCTTTAGACCTTCAAGGGTAGGTAATTAGATGATCCAATTACTTGTTAAATAGTAGTTGTTTAAGTACGTAGCTTATGTAAGTACTAATGTATTATGTTATGCTTAAACCACACAACAGGTTTCACCATCATGAACATAATTCTTTACTATCGACTCTGAAATTGCGGACAGTCAAATCAGCTGTTCCATAATAATATATTTTGTCTAGGGTCTGAAAATAACAAGAAAACTATGAAAAAGTCGTTCTGACCTTCAACGTTTGCGATTTAGTCTGCCTGTGACCACGACCGATGCAACTTGGTCGAAACGTTGGAAAAAGAGGTATTTAATTAAATATATCATGTTTTACAGCGAGATAAGTCCCGTAGTAAAAGGATATATTGCGGATTTAAGGTACAAGTATGAACTTATATTTGACCATCAATATAGAATGTAAATCAGAACAAGATTATTTTTTGCAAAAAATAGCATGACCGACTTCACCCGTGTACAGAATTCGCGAATATTTCGCACGGATCGATGTAGTACTTTTCGCATTATCGTTGATTTATCAAAAATGGCTCAGCCAATTTCGATAATATTTAAATGGGACCAATTTCGAAGTAAACTCTTTGCAATAAAAAAAAAAATATTGATATTGGACTACTATGAAAAATGTTATGCGTGGTTATACGTAAAAATATGTATACCTATACACGTCGAATTGAGTACCTCCTCCGGTTCGTCGGTCAAAAAATAATATAATATAATAATATTTTTGGGACATCTTACACACAGCCTCTGACCCCAAACTAAGCATAGCCTGTGATATGGCTGTCAGAGACTGATTTACTACATATTACTTATTTTTAAATACATACTTATATAGATAGTAACTAAATAACACCCAGACACAGAGCAAATACATAAACATAAATATTTATCACATAAATATTTGCCCTGGGTGGGGTCACTAACCACTGAGCCACCGAGGCAGTCATTGACAAAGTCGATGTATTTATTTTATTTATTTAGGCTTTACGTTGATAACTGCATTGACACTTACAATATATAACTTAACTTACAACATAGATCTAAGCTAAATGCGTCACCTTTTAAAGGAAGCACCGCATGTAATTACTACTTCTTATAAAACAGTTTGAACATGAACAATACTCACTTAAAAAAATTAAAATACAATTATAAATCTGTGCGATGAGAAGAGTTAGAGAGCGGGGTTGACCATTTCGGTCATAATTGAGTTTAAATTAATTTTAAATTTCATTAATGAATCTCCGAAAATGTCGAACTGGTTGTAATTCTGAAATTTATTGATTTATTTGACACGTCTTTCTGTAGATTTTTCTCCGTGAAAATCAACTTAAAATGAAATCTTATTACCTATACGTATATTGACCCTAAAATACGCCGCGTATGCCAATGAGTAAGAAATTTAATAAAAAATCTCAACCCTACTGCCGTCACCAGAATTATGCCGACGAAAAACGGCACGCGTTATGAAAACATAAATTTTAACAGCAGGTTGGAGTTATTACAAAAACCCTGTTTTGAAATACAAGCTCCTAAATTACAGTGAAACTATTTTTTGGGTGCTGACACTTCAACTTGTTTAGCTAATTTTGCCACAGTGTGGCACAGCTATTGTTTGGAGAGAATTTATTGGATAAATATAATCGGCCAAGTGCAAGTCGAACTCTCGCACGAATGCTCCTTTATTGTTTTACAATTTTGGTTTTATAATGTCTTTAATCTTTGTGTATTTTATGTCGAATAAATATTATTTTTTTTCGCTAAAAAGTATACATAATATTTATTTACATAACTTAAAAACATAGAAATTCAATTCTTAACTACCTATATAAATATATCCTACCTATATACAAATATTATTTCATTTCATTTCAGAATGGTTGCGTACTGTACGGGAATTGATTTTAATTATTTCTTTTTGAATTGAATATACCTACAACTCAATAGTCTGTGAATATTTCCAGCATCTACCTGTTGCCGAAAAATTGCTTCTTTTATGGGAAAAAGTAAATAAAAGTAAAGAAACTTACATACTTTTTTAGTCAAGTTGGCGTCTCAAGATTGTCTTAAGGTACTACAATGTTTATGCTTTTGCTAATCTAAATTGGAGGTATTTTTAATCTGCAAATATTACAAAAAACTTTAACCTATTGCGTTTTTACTAGTATAATTTTAATTATAGGGGGTTTACTCTCCCTAGTTTACCCCTACTAATTTTATTAATAGGGGATTTACTCTCCCTAGCGCAACGAGCGCAAATCATTTTGCGCTCGCTATGCTCGCGAAATTATTTGCCTTTTCTGTGTGTCCCCGATGGATCGGAGTGCCTCCGAAAGTTGAACCTGGCCCATGTCTTTTATAAATTGGCGATTAACGCTTTTCTAATCACATTTTTACTATATAGGAGACATTATAGAGGACACATATATAAAGGATATATAGCATTTCAGTGGTTTTTGCGAGTATCTTAGAAGATATGCACTTGCAAGCTATTTTAATACAATTACGCTAAAATAGTACCATACCAGCCTTTTATAATAGTCCACTGCAGGACGTAGGCTGACCGAGGAAGGGTGATTGGGCCATATCCACCACGCTGACCCAGTGCAAGTTGGTGGATTCACATCAAATTGCTTCTACAGATGTATGCTGGTTGCCTCACGATGTTTTCCTTCACCGAAAAGCTAGTGGTGTGAAATTCCGTACCCAAATTCCGAGTAATTCATAGGTCCGGAATTTAGGTACGGGATTTGAACCCATGATCTCAGGATTGTAAGGCGAGTGTCCTTACCAGCAGACTACCATGGTTTGGTGGCTAAAATAGAATGATGTTATAATCACACTAAATTTACGTTGCACACGTTAAATTTATTACCTCTCGTTTTCGTCTGGGTTAAAAAAATACAGACATCCATCTGTATTTCGGGGATTATAGCTGCGGTCGTCCAAAACATCAAACAAATAACTTTTAGCGCCCCATATATTGCCACTAAAGACTGGAAGCTGGTAGATTTTTAACGTATTTTTGGGAATTCACCTATTGCGTGCGTCCGCTGTCACAGGCAAGAGAAATGTACTGAATCTGTTCTCTGTTGCAGTCATCGGGCTCAGAGGATAACTTCATTCAGAAAAATATAGTCCGTTTCAAATTTTTTGACGTGATAACATGTTATAAATTGATTAAGGTCGGCTGCACGCATGAATAAGTGTCACGTAATATAAATATATATGTATATATAATTACATTATACACGCTATTTTGCTTTAGAACCTCTTTAGCAAAGCTTTCTAAAGCAAAATAGCGTGATTATATCCTATAATATCCTATTAAAGACTATCATTGTTATGAAATATATAAATAAAATAAAAACCATTTAAGTATTTCATTGTAGGCACAGACCCATATTAACAAAACATAATGAGCATAGTGCAAACATTACATGGAAAAATCCCAGTAGGCATTGATTAATAAGAGCCTTGTATATTCTACCGGACATCACAAATTCTTGTGGTTTAATTAGTCGTCTCATAATATACGTTTTAATGTTAAATTAATATTTAATATTGTTATGTTTTCCTTAGAGCAATAACATATTTATATTCAACGTGTCTATTTTTTTCATTAATACTACACTATAAATTGCTGTCTTCCAGACTTTAAGAAGTTATTCTGATCGCGTTTATTTGTGTTGTGACTGCTTGTATTACTTCGCAAATATGTTTAAATTATTGATATTATTGGCATCGATCTTAGTTGTAATAAAAAGTGATTCTAAAGAAAACGTAATATCAAAAATTCTGTCCCAAGAGTTTTTTGCAATAGCGCAATCATCGCGCGACTTGGCCCCTTTACAAGGGCTATGTTCTGTAACATTGAAATTCACTAAAAATGAAAACGAATCCTGCAACTGCGGTGGTGAAGAAAAACCCATATATAATTCTACAACCGACGACCGATTTATATTATTTGGTATTGAAACCAAAGAAGATATACAAAAAGCTATGAACGCTAGATGTGACTGTAATATAAATACGCCTGTCTTTAAAACGTTGATTAAACAAGTAGCAACTGGTTACTATGTGACGATAATGTGTCAAAAAGATTACCTGGTAAGCATATATATACTAATGTCTTTATTTCTAATGAATATTATATTTCCGCAAGTGTGTTTATTACACCAACAGAGACACAAGTTGACTTTTTTTAAATTCTTTTGGGACATCTTACACACGGCCTCTGACCCCAAACCAATTATTATATCTTCTTTGCCCAAACTAAGCAAAGCTTGTGATATGGCTGCCAGAGACTAATATACTACATATACTTATTTTTAAATACATAATATATTATGTACTTATATAGATAGTACCTAACTATGTAACACCCAGACACAGAGCAAACACTTAAGTTCATCACAAAAATATTTGCCTTGGGTGAGGACCGAACTCACGCCTCTTTGATCCAGAAGTTAGGGTCACTAACCACTAAGCCACCGAGGCAGTCAAAGTCACTTGGTTTTTGTTATGGATTTAGTTCAAAAGCCGCAGAGTGACGGGCTAGTGGGACCACCTCGGGGAGTAAACCATTTTGAACTGAAAAGAATTCGATGCGGTTCATAATTGGTGAAATTATCGATGAACACAAATAAAATAATTATTTTTTGCAAAAAATAGCATGACCGACTTTACTCGTGTACGGAATTCGCGAATTCGCGAAAAATCCTACATCGATCTGTGTTCGATGATTGATTCTCGTTGTAGGATGTAGTATTTTTCACATTATTGGCTCATCCGATTTTAATAAAATTTAAATGGGATCAATTTCGAAGTATACTCTTTCGAATGAAAAACAATAATTAAAATTGGACAACAATGAAAAAAGTTATGCGTGCTTAAAAAAAATACGCGTCGAATTGAGTTAAATTGCCAAATACGCTATTTTAGACCTGTAGAATACAGTTTTTTTTAATCTAATTGCATCAAACTTATTGTCTCTTACTGATAGCCGAGGTAGTCTAGTGGTGACACCCGCCTTACAATTGTGAGGTCATGGGTTCAAATCCCAGTTCCGTACCAATGAGCTCTTCGGAATTTAACGCCACTGGAATTTCGGTGAAGGAAAAAATCGTGAGGCAAACCGCATACGTCCCTAGAAAAAATTCGATAGCGTATGTGAATCCATCAATCCGCACTGGGCCAGCCAGCGTGTTGGATATGCTTACGCCCAGGCCTACGTTCTACAGTGGACTGTTAAAACTTATTTAATTTTATTTCATTTTTCAGATGTGTGACATTCCTCTTCTAGTATCCGAGAGTATACCAAAAGAGCAAGAAGTGTCAGCAGTGATGAAATCGAGTCTAAAGCCGGTTGCAGACTACTGGGCAGACTTTCGTCGCAATGATTGGGTTGTTTATTGCTACGAAGAACAGTTTAATTGGAGTATCTATTCGCCATGATTTTTTTAAATTTTTTCTATCTTCGCTCATTTTTCTTTTCATATTTTTCTTATTCTATACTAGTATTACTGGCGGGTTCCAATACCCTTTAATGTTTCGGTGATAAAATGTCATGGATTTCATGGTCAATGGATTTACCAACCAGGTCTGGGAATGAGTTAGTTGTTTGGTACTTAAGTAATGGACTTAAAAATCTATTCTGAGTATGAGTTAGTTGTTGTCTATTTGTGTATTTATTATACCTACCTCTGACACAAATAATCTTCTTCTTCTTCTTCTTAGTTTAGGCTTCGCATTATTGTGCATTTGCCAGTGTCAAGTATTAAGTTTTAATAATTTTCAAAAATAGTCACTGTCGTAGTCTCGTCATAGTCCAATAAAGTCGCTTTCAAGTCCAATCATAGTCCAAGTCATCCAAGTCATACCTCAGTAAAGCAGTGGAGTCTATGGAGTTTTGGTATCAACACGGAACAACATGATACGTCACATTATATCACTTGCCTACACTCATGCACGTAAATCAGCTCATAATCAACGAAATACCACAATTTTTCACTAATTATCACTGATAAAAACACAAGTTTAACAAAATAATACAATGAGGCGATATGATTTTTCCGCGTTCCCGCCAAAACTCCCAAATAATCTTATTAGGGCTGTGAGTGTGAATCTTTAAAATATAAATACAGGGTGGAGAGCTGATATCTATTAGGCATCATACTGTCTCAGGAACTCAATAATACAATTTTTATATTAATTTGACGCTTGCCGAGAACTAATAATGCTTCCCTAAATTGTGTTTTATAAAATTGTTTAAAATTAAGTATACAGTTTTATTTTTTGAATTAAAAACATGTCAAAATCTTTAAAATGTAAGGGTCAATAGGTATATAATTTTATATTATTTAATGTGAGCATCAGATCCTCACCCTGTATATTATATATTTCAATGTATATAATATAATCTTTTAAAACAACTTTCAAGAAGGAAAAGATTTTCCATTCTTGTTCCTATGCGTAATTATTAAAAATTATTATTGTTATGTTAGTGATATGTATCGATATGAACTATATAATGTATTGTCCTATTTACCACTAGGAAATATGAAACTAACATAGTTATTTAGTGTATTTTTTGTAATAAATATAATTCAGAGTATAATTGTGTTGTTTTCCTTATAACCTATTTATAATCATTTCATAATAATAATAAATAAGTAAGTAAGTAAGTTCGTATAGGCCGGGTGGCTAGCCGGCTACTATAATATTTAAATTAAACGGTGCCTACTGAGATGTTTTTTCAAATAAGTTTGTATTTGATTTATGAATCTAATAACAATAACCAAGCTAGTAGTTTTCTTAACAGTAGTCCTTACATCTCTTTAACTGAATATGTACCCTGAAAGTAAACAGTACCTAAGTACATAACCAGCTGTTGCTTTTTATAGGTAGGCGTAAAAATTTCAACTACTTTCAAAAGCTGAATTTTTGGTTTTATGTTATCATGGTGGTGTAAAAACAATAAACCGGAGGCAGTCAGCTAGGTTTCTTAGCGAATAATAGGTACACCCGTTCGAATTAAAAAAAAAATGATTATCTTGCATTGGAAGTACCAAATGCTGAAAAATGTGTACGAGTAGAAAAATAAGTAAAAAATAGTGCGTAGAATCCCTCCGCGCGGAAGAAGTGAAACTTAGACGCAACAGTGCTTTCATACCCCCTACATGGTAGCGTTAAACGTTTAACGCAATTTTGTTGAAAGTCGCATTAGAAGTTTCAAGAAGCTTGCGCATTTTACTTACGCGTGTGATGCGCATCTTTACTAGCTCCAGCTACTTGCTCCGTGTACAAGCACCCTAAGTGGAAGAGCCTTCAGCCCACGACACAGGTCACCCTAGTGTGGGTTGCAGTGCACATTTTGTATATTGTATAATCTTTAGAATAAGTAGGTACCTAATCTAGTATACTGTATCTGTTAAAAGATGTACATAGTTCTTAAGTCTGGAAAATAAACATTATATCATATTTTATTATATGTTATAACTTTCCTGTACTTTACAAAACAACACTTTGTAGATGTAAGATACAGTGCGACACAAAAGAGATGAAATGAATTATTCGGGAATTAAATTATCATTTTTGCTGGAACCACAACCTGAGCTGTCAATCATTGTTTACTCGTACTTCCTAGTATTTTTCTGATTGTGAACATGAAAACAGTATTATTATGCAAAAAATAATGCAAAATATGCTAACAAAGCGATGGTGGCGACCTCATTTGTTTTAAGTCTTTTATGTCGCACTGTACATTGGAATAAAGTACAAGAGTAACATTGTCAACTTTTTTCTACAGTTGAATATTTTTAAAGGAGTATTTTTAAGTACTAGACAATACATAATTGACCTTGTGTACAAAGAGTTTGAGTTTAAAATCGCATAGCTTAGAAAATAAAATTAAATAACTCTAGCCTCTCGACACCTTTCCAGAGTTATTACGTTTCTTGCGGTTTATAGTTACTCACATGAGATTAAAAACAACGTTAAAGTTTTATTTAATGCATTTTCACGAATATTTATTATTATCCTTTAAGTAACCTTTGCTATAAAACAGGATAGTAAGATTGTTATCGCATTCGGTTTGAAAAAGAATCTAGAAATCTTTGGTAAGATGCGAAGAGTGGAAATTACATTATCAATTAAATTATCGACTGATCAAGCGAAGCGTTTTTTCGAGATACAAAATTTAATTTCATATGTGCGGATTTTGATTCTTCTCCACAGGTCACATTTTTGGACAAATCTTGACGAAACAACTATGCTAACCTCGGTAGTGGTTATATATATATATATATATATTTAAGCCGTTTGGAGTTGAGACATTGGGTCCGTGGGAGCCGGGAGCTCATCTTGTTCTTTGGTTTCATCCAGCATGCTGGGCATGGTGCCAACTGGCAGTGGTCTTGAGCATTTCGATTATCTTTAGACCTTCAAGGGTCTGTGGATGATCCAATTTATTGCTTTTTATGTAGTAGTAGTGTATATAGTTTTAGATTATAAAGTATTGTATATTGTTGTAGTTAATAAAGGCACTTTTGCATGTTAAACAAAATAATCGAATGTGTCGAAACTTGACACACAGGTTTTGATTTTTGTTCGTAATTTGGAGGTATTTCTATCAAAAAAGGGGAAACTTTGCCATGGCGTTATTTATCAGCTGATTTTGATTATATTTTGATTACATTTTCAAAATTACTCAATATCTGAATGCTAACAAGATCTGCGAGTATAAATCAAATCTGCCAAGAAAGAGTCAAGATAAATGCTGATCAAGATTCATTTAAACAGAGGTAAGTCTTCTGTTCTAAGGGGTTAGTCCAGGTTTGTACGTATATTGAAACTACAGCTGTTTCTTTATGGCTCTATACATTTTTGTACAGCGCCTCTGGCGGAAACGAGGAAGAACTAACCAAGATGTATGGAGCCACACAAGAACGCAAAAGTTAAGGTAAACTACGCAAAACCTGGACTAGGGCTCTGAGAACTAATATAGTTCAATAATATTTTTACAGGTACGGTATTTAGTATAAGTACGTTATTTTGATAATATCTTCTACCTACTTGGCCATCACCTTTCGTGGGTAGTCCTACGTCCTGCAGTGGGCTATTAAAAAGGCTGGTACAGTACAGTACTTGGCCATCAACACAATTCTCATTGCTAAAGGTGGACAAGAGACAAGGAAAAACAACAATGGGCATTATGTTATAAATTTTATGACCCATTTTCCTGCAGCAGTGTTCCGAGTAAACCTACTTTTGTTACTCTAGATTTAAGTCCGGCTTATCCTTTATGTCAAAGACACAATAAAATTGATATTAAATCTGTTCATTCAAAAATATACCATATGTAGGGGAAAATAAAATTCATAATTGCTGAATAGTGGACAATTGCAGTCTATTTGATACCCGGATGGACGTATTTTCAATCATTTGCTATGAATAACTCGAAGAAAATCATAGAAAATACTATATGTTAGATGTGATAAGATTAGTAGAAAAATAAAAGGTAAATAATAGGTAGGGTCAGCAAGTTGTAATGGCAGTGGGCAAGGCACATATCATACAAGATTTCCTCATCAAGCGTCAAGCGCATCAAGAGCAGCGTAGGACGTCAACCCACAAAGTAGAATGATGACCTCATTAATAATATTTCATATAACGATGCAAACCGGTTCTAACTGGTCTTTTTGAAGATACGGGAAGTCCATTTCTCACGATGGACGTCCTCAAAGAAAATATTTACTCCTAGAACTTCCTAAAGCTGATACTTTTATTATGATAATTATGTTCGTACCTATAGCCAAGATGTCAGATTTTATTAAGTCACCTAAAGGCCACTGACATGATTAAACGGCTAAAACAACCGGGCCCTACAGTTTAACGTGTCATCCGAGCCACGGTAGCGCTCAGTTGTATGTGACCCGAGATCAACCATCTGAAGACTGACCGTGATGAACGTTGCTTAACTTCAATGATCGCTAACGAACACCTAGTCAAACTATAAGCACTACGTCGCTATGACGATGGTGATATATTCCATAGAGTCTTTAAAATACTGTTAATTACGTAAATAATTGTGCAATAAATTGATTCTTTTTGGTAAATATATTATTATGGAATATAGGTAGTACTACAAGTAATTTATAGTTAACTTTATCAAATGTTATCAAAATAAAAAGCTTTTTTTGACCGTGGAACCATCGGAGGAGGTACTCAATTCGACGCGTAAATTCTTTTTTTTATGTATAACCTCGCATAACTTTATTCATAGTTTTCCGATTTCGATAATTTTTTTTTGTTGGAAAGAATTTACTTCGAAATCGACCCCATTTAAATTTTATCGAAATCGGCTGAGCCATTTTTGATAAGTCAACTATAATGTGAAAAATGCTACATCAGTCGGTGCGAAATATTCGCGAATTCAGTACACGGGTGAAGTCGGTCATGCTATTTTTGCAAAAAAATAATTTTGTCTGTAAACTAGTAAACTGTGACTATTTACAAAAAAATACAGGAAGGTAAATTGTGATTCATTGGAGCTGCAAAACAAAATAGTCAAATTATGCAACAAAGTTGAAATAGCGACGAAACAACTGTCAGTTGGAAAATTTTAACTGTTTGTCGCTAAACTACAATTGCAAGTTAAATGCGCAAAGTTTGAAACGAGTGCAATTCCGTACCTGCGCGGAAATGTTGGTAATCCCTGCATAAGTGCTTTGTAGACTTTGTAACGGAGATACGATGGAGCCAGGGGTACTGAACGCAAGCTTTGAAATTGAAGTAAGTTTACAAAAGAAAAATGAAATGGCCAGAGTAGCCAGGCCAAAAGTAAAATATTGAATTCGATTTAAGTTTTAATAAATCTGAACTAGAATTAGTATTATTGTAATCTTGTGTATTCACAACTTAACACGTTCACTGTTCCAGTAATAAGTTACAAACTGTAGTCATAATTTATGTAGACTTACAATTTCGCTCTAGCTTGATAAAACTGGAAACATTTTACAACTGTTGTTTTTTTTTTTGGTAGCCATACAACTTACTTCATAGTTCAATGAAAATCTTTTGTTTTTCTTTAAATGCAATGAAATAAAAGTAATCAATTTTACCTTTCAATTATGACTCCAACTAGAGCCGTAAGCATTTGACATAGTACCATGTCATATTGTAAATCACTGACACATGACATGGTACTATGTCAAATGTCAGTGATTTACAATAATTAATTTATTCTACATTTGTATGATTCTGTGATACGCGCTAATCTTTTCGTGTTTTTTTTTACATAATTTATGTTACATAGGTAAATATTATTTTTTATTATTATTCCATTCATTTGTTTTACAACTCACTCGGGTTGCCCCGGATCTTTGAAGGGCATTGATGGGGCCGAAACCAACATCAAGAGGTCCTTTTACAATCATTAAGTAAAAAAAATACAGTTTTTGGGTGATAGAAGGAGGGAAACTATTGTAAAGACGGGGAATCGGTACCTCTTGGGCTATTGTAATGAATAATTCCATGATTATAAGCTGGTCTATGGAATGAGGTGCGGCACCCGCCAAGTGATGCCTCATTTCAAAATATTTAGGCGGGTGGTGACTTGCCATCCACTAAATGGGCCCCCCATAAAGGCTACCGTAATTTGGCGCCGGCACTATTGGTGTGGATGGCTTAGGGTGTCGAGAGGTGTGCTGCGCTTTCACTAGACGCTTATTATTATTATTATTAGAAATATTTTGGAAAAAAAACACCCACCAGGACTCTACATTTACAAGAATGTGGTAGCTACTCGAGAACTTTATCTGCTTATTTAAACTTGCCAATACGCTGTACTACGATACTATTGCTACTTTAGCTCTTTTGCCAAGTAATTATGTATTACGCTATGCACGCTAAGATTGTTAGCGCCTGCACCTTAAAAGCTAAACTGAGCTAACGCTAAAGATTTTAGTAGGTGTAGTTTTGTCTCTTTTATGAATCTCTTATTTCAAATTGTAGAGGCACCGAGCATAGCCTTTCCACAGCTGTTTGAGCTAAGAGTACTTTCGTCTTATTATACAGCTTATTTTCAGATCATTTCGCCAAGTAATTGAGTATTACGCTATGCACGCTAAGCTTGTGAGCGCCTGCATTTTATAGCTTTAAAACGGCTAAATCTAACTTTAAAGGTAAATTTGTGCTTTTTACGATTTTTTTCTTTTTGACCGACGAACCACCGGAGGAGGTATACAATTCGACATATAAATATATATATATATATATATATATATATATGTATAACCACAAATAACTTTTTTCATAGTGTTCCAATTTCAGTAATTATTTTTTTATTGGAAAGAGTATACTTCGAAATTGATCCCATTTAAATTTTATCGAAATCGGCTGAGCCATTTTTGATAAATCAACAATAATGTGAAAAATGCTCCATCGATCCGTGCGAAATATTCGCGAATTCTGTACTCGGGCGAAGTCGGTCATGCTAATTTTTGCAAAAAATAATCTTGTCATATTTTGTCTTGCTCAGAGCTCTCCTCTACAGTTCGTTGTGCTTAAAGTACTCTTGTCGTATTAAACAGCTTATTTTCAGATAATTTTGCCAAGTAATTGTGCATTAAGCTATGCACGCTAAACTTGTTAGCGCCTGCACCTTATAAGCTGCAAGACGGCTAAACTGAGCCGGGATCTCGGAACACGAACTTAATTACTGTGACGTCATTTCACGCCTATTTCATGATAGACTGGCTTTTAAAGTTGTAAGGAGTTTGTGGTTTATTGACTTATACTTATTAACGTCTCAAGAATAGTTGAACGACACATTGTCTTTTAGTTTATTATGTGATTTTTCATAGGAGATTATAAGGCCTTAGTTTCAGTTTCTTTAATTATGAAATTATCTCTTTACTGTGACGTATTTTCATGACTGTCACCTGGTGGCATTTAGGATTTTAACTAAATTTTTGTTGACTGACCTTTATATAGTTACTATACTCTATAAAATTTAACTTGATCTCTGCGACAGTGACTTTGACATAGGAGATTGACATTTTTAGTGTTGAGATAGTGGTGGAAAAAATTAGAAATTGGATTTTATTTACTTACTATTATTTAAGATTAAGTTTGTACACATGTAAATAATGTTATGATATTAATTAAATACTCATAAAAATGTAACGATTTTCTTTTTCGACGTTTTTCACTATTATCGATGCTAATGTGACATATAATTGGGTTTAATTTAATTACACATGTAAAAATGTTATGATATTAAAATATACAATAAAATTAATGATAAATTAAGTTTTATTTAAAATATCGGCAGTATAACCTATCGATATTTGAATTCAAACTCTATCTAAAACTCTGTGGTCACGATCATTCGTCGCCCATCACTAATCGGCATGCCCATAAAGTATGACATTGACAGGTACTGTCTGTACTATTAAGAAATTCAGGACTTCATAGTCGTGATTTTTCTGATAGCTGTCGCAGAGATCAAGTTAAATTTTATAGAGTAAGTATATTTAAAAATTATATATAAATAGGTGAAGATGACGAGAAAATTTTAGAAAATCGTTAAACTCATAATTATAGACAGTTTTTACAATGGCACCCAACCCTGAAATAACGAAACTTACGGCTCCAAACCAAAATGTCCAACAATGTGACAATAAAATACGAAACTTGTTTGAAACATATTCTGATCTTATCACAATTTTGATATTGATTCTATAGTTGAAATTGGTCACAACTTCACAACCTTACAAGGCTAAGTGCGTTCACCTCTGAAAACAGCTTTGCAAAGAAATATACCTATTGCAGATACTTCCATCCATCCATTTATCCGTTAGCCGTAGGACGTCCAAAGATATAAATAGAAAAGGCCTCCCTCCCCTATGGATTTCCAATAAAGCCGGTTGGAAGCGGCCTGCATCCAGCGCGTTCCTGCGATCATCATTAAATCGTCAGCCCACCTAGTTCAGTGTCACGCTGCGCTTGCTGGTACGTGGTCTCCATTCGAGAACTTTACAACTGTGTGCCCTGCCCATTGCCACTTTAATGTGCTAACCCGCTGGGCTATGTCGGTAACTTTGGTTCGTCTGTGGATCTCCTCGTTTCTGATTCGATCTCGCAGAGAGACACCGAACATGGCCCTCTCCATAGCACGTTGGGCTATCTTGAGCTTATTCATGTAAATGTAATGCGTATCTTTCTGTAAAAATGTATAAATCAAACTGGAGGAACCGATATGGATACTAATGGTCGGGCCAAACGGCGCGATAAAACTTCACGCGACTGTCACAGGCCTCAGCTATGATTGATTGATATGAATTAGCCTCGGAACACACGCACGGATTCGCCAGAATCATTCCATAAAACAATATGACTACTGTAGGTACTATTTTACCGCAGTCCATAGGTATAAATCTATTCACGAAGGATGTACTGCGTACTGTACCAGCCCTATTAATTGACGTATACATGTTTGTACAAATAAATGAGCATTAGTATTTAAATTATTACGAAAGGCGATTGACTGATTGTGCTATTTCCACCACGAAACCTACCCACGAAGGATGATTGGATCATATTCCCAACGTTTCAACAAACAATTGGATTATAGCCCAGTGCAGGTTGACGGCATCGTTTTTTTTTTCTATCGACGAACGTAAGTTGACTCACCATGTTGTTCTCCACCTAAAAGCCAATGATAAGTACCTAAATCTGTACATTGATTTAGAAAAAAAATATCATTCCCGCTATACTTGTATATGGGAGCTAATCCTTGAATTCATTTTTTCGGATATTTTTTTTTGTAATCATATCTAAACTTAAACTATCATAATATCGAATTTGATACAATTTGGCTTATACATGTAAAATTTGTAGGTAGAAACATTAGGACGGACGGACGTACAGACAGACAGGCAGACGCATGGACCCAATGGAGTACGTATTTAGAATTCCTTGTTTCACTATGGAGCCCTAACAAAAAGTTCGTGGAATTATATCGCAATTAAAAAGTAGGTCCCAATATACGTTTTGATATAGATTTGATTTTATAAATGTCAATATTCGAAAGAATAATTACTTTGCAAAATGATAAGATTTAAGATTTGACTACACAAGCAAATGAAACGCTAAAGATAAATGCGGTCACTGAGCATAATTGCGGTGGCTGGTCACACTTTGCAGCCAACGCAACGCTGCAAGCTACAGCTGTCACTACGAATATAGCCACACAGTTATGGCTGTCGCGCGTGTGCACTAAGCCTTAGTTTCCTCGAATTTGAAATATCTTTGCGACGGTGGCACGAATTTGCGGGTTGTTAACCCTCCAATACAAAAAGTTTTGTAAATAGGTTAGTGCAAGGACACGTTTAGTCGGATATGTAGACTTGCGGTCTAGAGTGTAGCACTCTTACTTAGCAAACAAGAATTAAAAAATAAAACTTTTTTTATTTTTATTTTAAAACAGTTTTTACTGAATGCGTAGGTACTCGCCAATACGACCCAGATAGCATTTTCGGTAGCCGTTACGACACTAGTGGATACTAAAAATACTAAGTAGTTTCGTAACAGCTACCAAAAATGCTATCTGGACAGTCTAAATTCGATGGAGTTGCGACGTTTTATTACGGAGTTCCTAAGACCACTTTCCAGCTCTATAGTCAGACCCTGGTTCACATTGAAAGACATACTATACTCTCTAAGATGATCCAAATGAGCCCAAACTCGTTGAAGTTGAGTCGTTTCAATGCGACTTCCATTTGGCCACCTTCCAGCTTCATCATCAGATCAGCACCATGTCATCATAATATTGCATTGTCACGCGATTTACACATGTATGAAAAAATCGGAAACCGGGACGCGGATCTTTAAATTGCAAGATTTGATGACAGACATCGGACAAGAGAAACTAAATAAAAGTTTGTAATACCTATTTATTCGGAATCGTTCAAAAGAAGTGTTTGCAAATTATTACAGATCACAAATATGTATTTTTTTATTATTTCACTTAACACTTCCTTTTTGACCGACGAACGGACGGAGGAGGTACTCAATTCGACGCGTACTTACCTATATTTGTTTTTTTTAATGTGTAACCACGCATAACTTTTTACATAGTGGTCCAATTAAGATAGTTCTTTTTTATTAGAAAGAGTGTACGTCGATGTTGGTCTCATTTAAATTTTATCAAAATTGGCTGAGCGATTTTTGATAAATCAACAATAATTTGAAAAATGCTACATCTTTCCGCGCGAAATATTCGCGAATTCTGTACACGGGTGAAGTCGGTCATGCTATTTTTTGCAAAAAATAATTATGTATTTTGTGACTTCGCCATCATGAAAAAAATCTTATGCAAAGTATGTTTCGTAAACATGCATATTGCGAATGATTTTTGCTATTTACTGTCTCGCCGGGGCTTTTCTATTTATCTCCATGGCTTAGCCTATGTTCAGTAGTTGGCTATTAAATCTTGATATATCTCAGTACTTACGGGTAAATTAAATTACTCTAAAAGAATCTGATCTCCTCGCTAAAGTTAACTACCACTATTCCTACTTTGGGTACACTAATCCCTAGTTACCGAGTAATGAAAACGCTCAGCTGGCCGAGTGTCAGACTAAGCACTGCAAGTGTTACACAAAACACTAAGTGCTTCACTAAGTGTTGAACTAAATACTCCAAGTGTTAGAGCTGAGATAAGTTTCGGTTAATCTGGCTTATGTTTTGGCAACACCGAGACATTTCCTGAGGAGATTTATTTGCCAAATTCCGTCTTACTTGCGCTATTTCACATTAATACAGAGAAAAAGGTAAATAACCATTCGTAAAATCCAAAAGTGCACGTAGTTTTATCAATCACTTTTATCATAAACTGTTGCATGCTCAAAAAAAAAGATAATACTTTTTCGCAAAAAAATCGCAACACCGACTTCCTCCGTGTACAGAATACGAATAGTTTGCACGAATCGATTGGCATGTAAATTATTGATGATTTATCAAAAACCACTCAATTAATTTCGACGAAATTTATATAGGATGACCTTGGAAGAATACTCTTTAGAACTAAAAAAAAAATAGTTCAATATTGACGAAAATATTGATGAACATACGAAAAGAACACGTACAGACGAACATAGTACCTCCTCATTTTTAAAAGTCGGTAAAAACTGTTAAAACTTACCATTCTTTCAGTTATCCGATTGAAAGGTCGTTTAAGTCATATTTTTGCTACACTTATGTACCTACGGATCTTTCGCCAATAGTTTTTCGATAAGGAGAAACGGTACGTAGAAAAAAATGATGGCCAATGTGATTCCTCTAACTTGTCCTAATGGAAATGGCGCACTTATAGTATCAAGGATTATATTTCTGGCAGGGATTCTCTGCGCGAATTAACTTACGAGTATATACTTTACTAGTTTTTTTACCCGCGGCTTCGCCCGCATGATTTTTTTTATTTTTGACACAATATCATTATAATTTATAGCCTATGTGTTATTCTGATATATAAGCTATATTATTGCAAAGTTTCATCTCAATCCTTTCAGTAGTTTTTGCGTGAAAGAGTAACAAACATCCATACATCCATCCATCCATCCATCCATCCTCACAAACTTTCGCGTTTATAATATTATATATATATATATATATATATATATATAGTAGGATAGTAGGATTATGATGTTTTTCCGATTGATTGAATTACTATTGTTTTGTTATTGTATGTATTTAAATTGTTTTATTCTTTGTAATTTATTTGACTGTTTCTTTGTCAATGTTGACATTCATAAGTGTACTCGTACACTGATGTGCCTATATTTGATAAATAAATGAATCGAATTGCATTGGGCTGAAGACGTGTCGGATAAAGTCCAATCAGCTTTCAAGAGTAGGTCTAATAATACAATGTGTTTGTCTACAGGTGTCGGAGCCTTAAGCGGTGACATCTATGGCAAATTTTGAAAAACTTTTACCATGGGCCCATCTTTGAAAATGTAAAAAAAACTGCTGTTCCATACGATTTTTATAGACTTTTAACAAAAAGCATGGAAAAGCTGTTTTTTGCGTTTTTGACTGAGTTGACTCCACAGTAAAAGTTGTTCAAAATTTGCCATAGATGTCACCGCTTAAGGTTCCGACACCGGTAGACAAACACATTGTATAATATTCAGCAGTGGACTACTGAAAGGCCGACATAGCTGTACGGTGTACAGCATGCTGCTCTTCAAAATAAGTAAATAAATCTTAAATTACAATAGGCATGAAGACTGCGTAAAAAAACGTAATTAAAATTAGTCCGAGAGTTATATGATCAAAAATTATCAGACACGTTTTTTTTCTTTCGGCAATCAAACAACAAATGATAAAGATAAACCTTACCAAAGTTTGGGAGTGGGGGTCGTGATGTCACTTCTCTCACAGAAGAACACTATACATTTGTCCATACACTTGTGACGTCACGCCGAACTTTGACGGGCTATATCTTCATGAATTTTTGTTTAATTAATAAACGAAAAAATATTTTGTATATATGTCTAAATAAAAAATAAATGTCTAATACTTTTTTAGTCTATCTGACGGACTAATTATATTTTCTTAGTCAACATGCCTATTCAGCCATGTTGCCCATTTTGTCAATAAATTGTTTTTGTAAATAGACGCGACTTTTATTTACATATCAGCCATGCGATTTTACACCCTGGAGCACCGTTTCAAACCACGTGGACGTGCACTAGATGACATTAAAATTTGCTTTCTGCGCCTTAGTAGGTTTGTAGACCCTACGTTTTCCATGCTCTGGGCTTTGGCGGACACTGGCGTAGAGAAAATTATCTACGAACAGCCGGAATGTGGAACGCTTTGCCTGGGTCTGTCTTCCCGTTAAAGTACAACGTGGGTGTCTTCAAATCCCGAGTAAATAGGTATCTTCTAGGTAAACGTGCTACACCCTAGACCGCACATCTGCTTAAAATCAGGCAGTGTGTACTCAAACGCGAACCTATTCAAAATTTAAAAGAATAAAATGCGATTGTGACGATATAATTATATTATAGTTACTATCTATATGAGTATGTATTTAAAAATAAGTATATGTAGTATATCAGTCTCTGGCAGCCATATTACAAGCTTTGCTTAGTTTGGGGTCAGAGGCCGTGTGTAAGATGTCCCAAAATATTTATTTATTTATATTATACCTTTGTGACGTCTTTCGTCAAAAAAACTCTACAAATCTATGCCTACAATACGCCATTTTGGTTTCAGTTATTTAGCGCAAGTTGTACTGTACAGTGGAATCACTAATATTTAAAAAATAATTGCAACATGATACTGCATCGAAATCAAATTCCTCCCACGTCCTATCTTGAAAAGCAATCTAATATACACGTGTTCTAAGAATGTGCATTCACAAGCGTTCTACATCCTCTCATAATTACACCCAGTGCAACGTTTCAATACCCTTCTAATGAGCTCATCTAAAGCTAATGAACTAGCTTTGAAGATATGTAGTAAGGGCATTTGACTGATGTCACTGCTTATACCACGGTGATGGTATCTAACAGTAGGACGTTGTACTTAACCGGGAAGACAGACCCAGGCAAAGCGTTTCACATTCTGGCTGTTCGTATGAGGATTGAGGATTCGAAACGCTTGGTTCTAACGCGCGGAATGTTCACAATAAAAGGGTGGCGCTTTGGTCGCATCTGTCTAGCCGTACGATAGAAGAAAGGGGCAGTTATGACCAGATTGTGCAACTCCTGAGCGCACTCTCCGAAGTGTATCCGATAGAAGGCCGACAAACACGCTATCTTTCGCATACCGACGCGCCTCAGAGTTTGGTATACACCTTACACAACGGTCGCAGGGGCGCGACGCAGTGACGAACGAACGTGTGGGTTTGTAACAGTGAGCGTGCGATTTACCTACCAAGCGGGCAGCCCTAGCATGTGATACGTTCTGCGTGGCCACGTGGGGCTGTACGCATTTATATCAAGGATAGGGCCGAGATAGTCACAATTCTCTTAGATACCATTACCGTGCTTATACCGTGAAATATAATGAAAGAGACCATAAAGCAGTCTGACATAAATTATTTCAACCAAATAGTCCAAAAACTGTTTACAAAGATTACAAACATATCAGACGTAGATACACCAGGTTGAGCCAGCTGATCAGGCCGTAAAGTTTTCGAATAGAGACCATATTCTGGCCAGCGAAGAACAGGATGTGCGCCGACAAAGCACCTCAAACTATTCCAGATCTCAGGGACGCACTGGATGCAATCAAAATGAAAATAGATAGAGTAAAATATCTAATTGAAATCCTAAATTTAAATAAAAAATAACTGCTTCGTACAAATAGAGCCATACTGCAACTACTGCGTTAGTTAGGATGTCTTAGCTCAAATAATTAACTTATCGCAACTGAATCTGCTCCTTAACCCTATCACTTTAAGATTCACTATGGTACCTCGCACCGGAAGATCTTAATATATGAAAGGAAAGCTCTCAATGAAACTAGCAATGCTTAGAAGCTGCAAGCTAAATGACGCTATTTGTACGTTGGAGTCTCAGTCGTAAAGTAAAATCTGGATTCTGTTAACACACCATTTAATTAGCAACTCATTTCAATTGAAAGGAATTTTCAGGAATATACACCGGGAAAGTGTTTATTATAATTAGCTATAGAACTACCATAGCTGGATATACACAGTGTTCACGAGAGCAAGGCACGAGGTAGCATGGAGAACTGTTGACCAATTAGGTTAAAACTGTTTTTAATTTAGAAAGAAAGATAGAAAGAAATACCGTTTATTTCGTGACATACATGAACAAATATAAACTACAAACAAGAGTAACAGTGGTTAAGCAGCAAGTGAGCACGGTATGCCACGAAAACCGGTCCCAACTCAGCGTGAATTGCTGATTGAGAACAATCAGCGCGGGTATTTCGTATAGGTTTTCGTTTGACTACATACTGCCTGATGTTAAGCAGATATGCGGTCTAGGGTGTATCACGCTTACCTAGAAGATACCTATTTACTTGAGATTTGAAGACACCCATGTTATTTTCGTCATCTTCTTATTACCATAGCTGGATATAGACAGTGGTCACGAGAGCAAGGCACATAGCATGGAGAACTGTTGACCAATTAGGTTAAAACTGTTTTTAATTTCGTATAGGTTTTCGTTTGACTACATACTGCCTGATGTTAAGCAAATATGCGGTCTAGGGTGTAACACGCTTATCTAGAAGATACCTATTTACTTAAGATTTAAAGACACTAACGTTATTTTCGTCATCTTCTTATTTAACCTTTTGTTAAGGTTTGTTTGGTAGGAAAAGTACACGATCGCGTTGGATAAAAGCTGCCTCCATCCGGTTTTACAGGCGATCTATATAGGGGAGACTTATATCCTGCAGTAGACCCCCACTGCTTATAACGACATAATTATAGTGTTACAGGTTCCCAAGTTCAAGTAGCCCAACGAGCTATGCAGAGGGCTATGCTCGGAATTTCTCTGCGAAATCGAATCAGGTATGAGAAGATCCGTAAAAGAACCAAAGTTACTGACATAGCCTATCAGATTTGCAAGTTGAAATGGCAGTGAGCAGGGCTTGGAGAACTGATGACCGATGGAGTCGAATAGAACTTGAGTGGAGACTACGTACCGGCAAGCGTAGCGTAAGACGTCCATCTACAATACAATACAATACAACAACACTTTATTGACACCAACAAGAAAACATAACAAAAGAAACAAAGACAGAAAAGGCACAAAAGGCGGTCTTATCGCTAAAAGCGATTTCTTCCAGACAACCTCTTCTACGAGGGGGACAGACTGATGATCTCATTAAGACCGCAGTATCAAGCTGGATGCAAGTCGCTTCCAACGGGTCTTATTGGAGATCTATAGGGAGGCATGTGTCCAGCAGTAGACGTCATGTGGCTCATGGATGGATTGATTTAGGTTACAGTCACTTTTCAGGTCGTTGTACTTCTTTTTCCGTCTACATCCTGTCATCGCCTTTAATGTACATAACAATATTATTGTGACGCAGTAAGCATGCCGCGCGGTAACACACCCAAGTGCTAAATTTATAGTTTTATGACTCGAACGGGATCAGTCTTTGTCTGCCGTCTATTGTTTGTTTTTTTTTTGTTTGGGTGTTTACGTATTCGAGAACAATGGGGAAGTCTCGAACTTTCAAGTTGTTTACTTGTTAACACAATAGCGTTTATTAGTTCGAGTAATGTTGCGAATTACCTTGTAGGTTCGAGATTGTAGGAAATAACGGATATAAATACGCCGGCCGACCCTTGGGGATCAGTTATTCGTTTATTGTCGAAACGACAACATCTCGTGTTCAAGTGCAGTATCAGTGATTGTGAAGTAACTAGTTTGTGTGAATATCAGTGCCAATGTGAAATGTTTGTGCGAACAGTTGTGTCGTGCGTATCGTGATTTTGTGCAATAAAGTGCAAAGTGCATAATCGGCGTTTTAACTGATTATCCAAGAACCCATCTCGTAACATTATGTTTTATACGGCAATTGGTTGTTTCAATAGTTAAACGTTTTATTTCGAGCTACAATTCAAGCGCTAGTCAACAAGGCGTGTCCCGACGTGTATTTATTTGTCAGATAACAGAAATGCACACCGCAGCTACCCGTATATTGCTACTTAGGGTGTTGTGGCACTAAGTCAGAAATTAGTGCAACAAATTGCCACTAGCGCCGCAAAGTTTTCGTACAAGTAACTATATAAAGTAAGAAATCTTCGAAAAATTGCTTAACGTCTTTTCGTCCGACATACTTCAGTACCTTATGTCAAAATTTTTCGACCAGAGTGTGTTGCCAGTGATGTTTTATGGCACAAAATCGTAGTCTTTTACTATGGGCTTTATTAAAAAGCTCCAAATAGCTCAACGAGCTATGGAGAGGGCTATGTTCGGAGTCTCTCTGCGGGATTGAATCAGGTATGAAGAGATTTGTAGAAGAACCAAAGTTATCGACATAGCCCAGTAAATTGGCAAATTGAAGTGGCACTGGGCAGGGCACACAGCTCGGAGAACTGATGACCGATGGGGTCGAAAAGTTCTCGATTGAAGACTTACTACTGGCAAGCGAAGCGCAGGACGTCCACCAGCCAAGTGGACGATGATCTCATCATGACTACAGGATTACGCTGGATGTAAGCAGCTTCCAACCAGTTTTATTCTTAATATAATTCTCAAAGACCCTTTTTTAAATGTTAAAGCACGAATTTCGTTACAATAACTCCACTTGTAAGGGCTCCCAAGAGACCGGCCTAGCCGAGTTTGGGACCCAATGTTAATTTTCACTATGTATATAACTAACTACAATACTGGTATTAGGCAAATTATATTGAAATTATTAACTTAATCACGTTTTGGTAAATACAAATTTTCTTTCTTTCTTTATTGGAGATACATACGTCGAGCAGTAGACGTCATAATAATTCGGCTGATGGATAGATTAATAGCTTACTTGATTATCTTCAATGCGCTTCTTAAAGATAAGTCCTTTCATTTTATTTTAGTCGAAAAGTAAAAAAGATAACATTGCGCATTGCAAGTTGCACTCGATATTAGACTTGGTGATGAGCAATCTGAACGAAGAGTGTATAAGAGTGCAAGGTGGCATAAAGGTGATTGAGCCAGAAGATGCGTACCACCCGGCGCTGGAGGTGCGCCTGCGCATCCCGAGGCCGCGCGCCCCGCCGCCACCGCTCGCTCGTCCGCCCCCTCCTCCCGAAGCTCCAGAGTGGAACTTTCGTAAGGCCGATTTTCACTCTTTATATACCACATTTGAATATTTAGATTGGGACGAAATTGTTTCAACAAGCGACGTTAATAAAGCGGTAGAATTATTTTATGATAAGTTAAGAGCATCTCTTTATAATCACGTTCCTTTTAAAAAGAGATCCTCGTTTAGTTCAAAATTTCAGTATCCAACCTGGTTTACTTCGGAAATTATATTAAATTTAAAAAATAAATTTTTTCATCTCAAAAAGTATCGCGAATTTAATGAGGAATTTAATCTTGAAATGTTTAAATTTTATAGGCAGCATTCAAAGCAACTTATCAAAAAAGGATATGAATCCTATATTCGAAAAACTGAGCTTGATATTTCTAAAGATCCGAAAAACTTTTGGAAATTTGTGAAAGACCAACAAGGTGGTAGGAATACCTGCGAAGAATTTGAGTATGAGGGTCAATTAGTCACTGGAGGGGACGCTGCGAATGCATTTGCTAGATACTTTGAGTCTGTGTTCTTGAGCGACGCACCTAACTTGTCAGCCGAGGCCGCCGAGCGGGACGCCTCCACCGATCCGCTCTGCTCGACACGCATAGCTATAGATCAATTAACGTCCGCTGATCTCAATTATGCTATTAAGAAACTAAAAGCGTATTCGTCAGTTGGTCCGGATGGTATACCGTCATTTATTATAAAAGACTGCATAGGGGCATATGAAATACCACTTCTCCATATTTATAACTTGTCTCTAAGGACCTCAGTTTACCCAACTGCATGGAAAGTTTCTCGGGTGACTCCCATACCTAAGAGCGAGGTCAAATCTAAAATCGAGAACTATAGGCCTATTGCCGTTCTCTCAGCATTCGGTAAAGTTTTCGAATCTATTCTGAATCGTCGCATTTCCTTGCAAGTTAAGCCTCTGTTGAGCGACTGCCAGCACGGTTTCCGTGCTGGGAAGTCTACAACTACTAATCTTGTGAACTTTGTGGATTATGTGACGGATAGTATGGACCATGGCAAGCAAGTAGATGCCGCATACTTCGATTTCAAAAAGGCATTCGACCGGGTCGATACCGATATCCTGTTAAAGAAATTTGCCGAGATAGGGTTTTGTCCTAAGTTACTAAAATTTTTTGCAAACTCTTTTTCCGATCGTTTACAGTATGTTTGCTATCTTGGATACCGATCTGATACCTATACGACTCTATCTGGGGTAAGCCAAGGTAGTACAACCGGACCGACCCAGTTCTCGATAATGATTAACGATTTGCCGAATGTTGTCAGAACGGCCAAATGCTTAATGTTTGCAGACGATCTGAAATTGTTCTTGGGTATAGAAAGCCTCTCGGACTGTGAGGCGCTCCAGCGCGACATCGATAGTGTTGCTAGATGGAGTGAGCGGAACAAATTAGATTTCAATATTTCTAAATGTAAAATAATAACTTTTAACAGAACTCGCTCGCCCTACGACTACAACTATAACTTGAGTCAGGTTCCGCTGGAGCGCGTCACGGAAGTGCGTGATGTGTGCAATACTCACATTGTGGAGTTGTGTAAAAGAGTATACAAATCCCTAGGGTTTGTAATGAGGCAGTCGGTCAGATTCAAGGACAAGGAGGCCATATTGTCTCTCTACTACGCTCTAGTGCGCAGTAAGCTTGAATTCAATGCGTTAGTATGGGACCCTCATGAAAAAAAAATATACTTTATTGCTTGAGCGACTCCAAAGAAAGTTCGCACGCTTTCTATATAAGAAAATTTATGGCTACTACCCCACCTGGTCATATCCTTCCCTATTTGTGAGTGGGATGGTAGGACTAAACACGCTGGAACTAAGACGAAAATGTGCACTGGTCGTCCATTACTACCTACTCCTGAACGGCAGTATAGATAATCCCACAGCATTATCCCGTTTCGGGTTGTCCGTCCCGGACGTAGAGACCCGCGCGCGGTGGAAGAGGCGCGCGCGACTGCCGGCGCTGCTGGCGCCACTCGCGCCCGCGCGCACCGACACCGCTCGGTATGCGCCCACGCATCACGCACTCACGTTACTTAACGAACTGATTGCTCGTCAGCCTGATATCGATGTATTTTTCTCAAAGCAGAAAAATATTACTCAAAACTGCATGAGTTGCCTAACTGAGATATGTTATTATTCTTAAGTATAAAATTCATAAGTTAGTTACTAAGATAATTTATAAGAATTATGTGTATTTAAGTTATTTTGTAATATTTAAGTCAAAAACGTTTGGTCTGCATGTGACTGTAAGTCTTTGACTCTATGTAGTAAATAAATAAATAAATAAATAAGTGCCTCCTAATGCCGCCTTACCTTTCGGGTATAAATTGGAATTACAGCACCTGCTCCTCGTCTTATCTTCGCCATAAGATGGCTTTAAGCCTCGAAAACGGTCGCTCGATTTACATTTTCTTCGGTGTCCCGGACTGAGAGACCGGGCGACGCCGGTACAAGAAACAAGACTAAAAATACAGTCAGTACATTTTTTTTGTAAGTTCTTGAATGGAGACCACGCACCGGCAAGCGCAGCGTAGGACGTCCACCGACCAGGTGGATCGACGACCGCAGGAACGCGCAGGCTGCTTCCACTTATTGGAAATCCATGGAGGAAGCTTATGTCCAACAGTGGACGTCTTACGGCTGATAATGATGATGATTGTTTTTATGTTTGTTCGACATTAAAATAAAGTAAAAGCTTAAAATAGACACCTAAATAATACGTTTTTTAATAAATTTAATAATAAAATTCGTTTAGCCGGGTGGCTAGCCCTGGTGTCAGAGTTTTTAAGACTCCTGAAAACCTCTGACATGGCTAAACGGTTAAAACAACCGGCACCTACAATTCAACGTGTCATCCGAGTCACGGTAGCGCTCAGTTGTAAATTCCACCCGCAGTCACCCATCCGAAGACTGACCGTGCTGATCCTTGCTTAACTTCGGTTATCGCTGACAAACACTTATTATACAGGTTTATTTCTTATCAATTAGCATCCTTCTAGGGGCTTATTCTGTACATAAAAACTAACAACTTTTGTTCTACGACGTTAGTCAAATGAAAAAAAAAAAAAACTCGAACAACCTATTGTACAGCCAGAAATTAAATTCAAGAGGAAGTCGTTATAGCTCCTCATATAAATGCAAATGCAAGCTACACCTTTGTTAGAAGTTGTCAAATTACTGACAAACTTGGCACTTGGGTCAATCTCACACGAAGAATGTACTAAATTGCATCTTGTTTGCACCAATCTCAGAGCAATTAAAAAAATCAAGAGGGAACGTCGTTGAACAGTCAAGTGAAGCCGGTTATTTATACATGTGTGATTGCGTCGCTGTTGCGCCGCCATAGTTCGAATGACAAGCCAAGGCGTAGTTTCCTTGTACGTTGATGTGTGTGTAATTATCTGTACACGGCGAGGCGTAGTTTTGGTTGGCTTCACTTGTTTGTTCACAACATTCTCTCTTGATTTTTTTATTTGCTCTGAGGCACCGATTTACATTATTGAGTACCACTACGGGACCTAGAATTTAATGTGTCATCCGAGCCACCGCTCAGTTGAAAGCTGCGTCTTATGAAAATATAAATAATATAGTAGATATATGTTAATGCAATTCGTTACGTTGCGCGTTGGTGGAAAACAAGTTTTATCTTGGTCGTTTCGTGTAAGATTGGCATAAACTTTCACCTTCAAGCAACATAGTCAGTATTTCAGAAGACAATGTTGCTATTTGAATTGCCGAGAAAATGCCAGCAAGAGTCAACCTTACTGTATTTTTGTTGAATGTGTTTTTGTAACGTGGATCGTCCAAGCGGAAGTAGCGTTCAGCTAAATCGCTAAAATTCCTATGTCACTTCCGATCACCCAATTTAAAATTGAACTTAGGTAAATGCCGTTGCTGTACTTAGGTGATATGATGCTGTACTTCGGTGGTATATATAACCTTCTATGTCACTTCCGATCACCCAATTTAAAATTGAACTTAGGTAAATACCGTTGCTGTACTTAGGTGATATGATGCTGTACTTCGGTGGTATATAACCTTCTATGTCACTTCCGATCACCCAATTTAAAATTTAACTTAGGTAACTGTTAACCGTTGCAGTACATGTATCATGGAGCCCGTTCAGATGCGGTGTACTCTACGCACGATTGGGACCATATTGATAGAGAGAACTTTTTTTTTTACATCACCAGTTATCCCTAACAAGTCAGTGTCAAGGGTATTTACAGCAGATTTGACAATTATAGACATTATTATATTTTTTTATAGTGATAGTGAGTGATAGTTAAAACTTAATATTATAAAAGGCAAAGGCCCATCCTGACTGAAGGTCACTTAATACGCGACAGTTAGGTTTTGCGCAGCTTGTGGCTAACTTCACAGCCATCAAGATATTTGATTCGACCTTTATAATATTAAGTTCTCACTATCACTCACTATAATCACTATCACTATAAAAAAATAATGTATATAATTGTCAAATCTGCTGTAAATACCCCTGACACTGACTTGTTAGGGATAACTGGTGAAGTAAAAAAACGCGCGATTTTAGTCGTGCCCTTTCTTAAAGACAGTCTTGTCTCTCTAATCAAGATGAAAATATTTTAAGTACATAATATTAGTATGTACAGCCCAATTACAGAGGCGCCAGCGTAAATTTAATAGCAACGTAAAAAGTGTTCTCTCTATCGAATGCCTAAAGTGAAAAAGAAACAGAACTATGCTATTTAGCTATTATAATTACGATGGCGCCTCCGTAGTCGGGCTTAGTGTGTATGTTTGCCTCGCTTTGTCTTTTAATAAGGATTAATTAAAATTATCTCATTAAATTCTACGAAAGTCTTTTAAGCAGCACATTTAAAAGCATTACCTATGTTTTAATATTTTAAGTCGCTTTTTGTAAGTGATTTCTGAAAATACTATGTCTTAGACCCTAAACTTTGTCTCGTTAAGACAATAGCACGAACTTGGTATTATAGTTAAGTACCGAGAGTAAGACGTACGTTTCATTGTTATGAAGCACAAGTTTTGGGCTAAACAAGAATTGTGATGTTTTCAAAGTTTACTTGGTAGTCAGGGAGCCCATGTATTTTTTTTATAATAACTAAGAATCATCTTCGTCACGTTTCATGTCATTGCAAGTATCAAGTCAACTAAAAGTTCCGCTTCGGCCGTCTAATAAAATCGGTTCGCTAAGAATATTTTTGTTTGATTTATCAGTTATAAGGTGAGATTGATCAGTCAGAAGGTGAAGGTGAGGTGAGATGAGTCATAAGACAATTTTATTTAAAAAAAATTTTTACAAACAAAATCGTTATTTTAGCAATTTTGTTCAACTTGTTCACTAAACACGCGTTTGTTCTAAAATATACAAATAAATTGTAAAATATCGTCTTGACCAAAAATACTTGACTTAAATCGCTCTGAATATAACTTTAATAATTATTTTTTTACTGAAGAGTACATTTATATTTTACGTTGAATTGAAAATGCTTGTCTTAGAAAATCATTACGATATGGACTTATCAGGGCAATTATTACAATAGGCATGCTGACTGTTTAAAACAATCATTATTATAATTAGTCCGTGTGTAAAATTATTAAATAATATTTGACACATATTTTTGCTTTTGTCAATCAAACAACAAATGACAAAGATAAACCTTGTCAAAGTTTGGGAGTGGGGGTCGTGACGTCACGTCTCTCACGAAAGTCTATACGTTGGCATGACTATGTGATGTCACACGGAACTTTAACGGGCTTTATCTTCATCTTCATTATTTTTGTTTAATTTACAACAGATAAAAACTTGCCTGATATTTTTAAATAATCTATCTGAGTGCTTCCACTTTGCCCCACCAAAGCGCCCCACTGGTGCCCCACCAGGGGTGTCGCATGATTTTAAATTAAATTATTAGTGCCATGAAGTGCGTTTAGTCAAACTGACAAACCATACACTATTTCAAATATTTATGTTCGTAAAATAGTCATCTGGGGCTCTTTTACTAGAATATTTTCCAAGTTTGCTTGAGTGATTTACTTGGAAAAGTGTTTCAGACTCGACTCGTTATGATTTGATTAAAATAAGTGTATTTTTCATTGTGAAAAGTTTTAACTTAAACAAAACGAAAACTTCAAAGAATTAATTGACGTTTGTATTTTTTTTATATTTACTTACTTAACTCCAATATTGAATTAAATAATATAGAACTAGGCTAATATATTTTAATACGTAAAATAACCAAATTAACCGACATAGCCCAGCGGATTAGGAAGTTGAAATAGCAGTATGCAGGGCACATAGCCCGCGATGGCCGCTCTCCCTATCCTCTGCAGCCGTAGTGGCAGGTGCGGGGCCATTTTATTGACCCGTTGCATCGGGACCAGGGCTGTCGAACACGGGTACTGTCCGACGCCCAGTGCTGGTTGGTCCCAGGTGATGGATGACGATGTGTGTGTTCGACACATCGTAATTCTGGCGGGAGCGTAAGCTCCGTGGTGGGGCCCGAAATGGGCCTGCGCTGTCGGGTGCCGCGGAGGAGTGCGGAAGCGTACCCGTACCCCCGATACCAGGCGCAGTTGTGGGACACCCAGGGGTTTTGGTGGGTATACCGCCCAGTCGACAGGACTCCAGGATTCATAAAGGATTTTCCCAGGTAAAAAAGGGCACATAGCACGGAAAACTGATGACTATGGTGTTGAAAGTTCACGAGAAGAGACTGTGTACCGGCAAGCGTAGCATAGTTCGTCCACTTAACGACCTCAGCAAGACCGCAACGTCGTACTGGATGCAAGCTGCTTCCAACTGGTAAAAAGTGTAGCACGATTTAACGTTCCGAAGAACTTTAACTGGAGATATTTTCATAATTGCGTGTTTATTTGACAAAATAATAATAATATAATATGTATGTAGGTACCTACCTACAATATTTTTGATTACATATTATGTAGGTATTGTATCTAATAATTTTAAGGTAAACTAGTTTTTACCCGCGGCTTCGCCTGCATGATATTTTGATTTTTGACGCAATATCATTATAATTTATAGCCAATGTGTTATTCTGATATATAAGCTATATTATTGCAAAGTTTCAGCTCAATCCGTTCAGTATTTTTTGCGTGAAAGAGTAACAAACATCCATCCATCCATCCATCCTCACAAACTTTCGCGTTTATAATATTAGTAGGACGTGAAAGAGTAACAAACGTCCATTCATCCATCCATCCATCCATCCATCCATCCATCCATCCATCCATCCATCCTCACAAACTTTCGCGTTTATAATATTATATAGTAGGATAGGATATAGAACAAAAGTTCTAATATTGATATACGCCTAAATTTGAAATTGTTGTTACCTATAATGTTCTGCAAGCTGTTCATTTTAATACCCTATGCTAATTCTATGTAAATATTCTATCAACTTGTGCACTAATATAATTCACAGTAATTTAATAGTATTTATTTATTGAATATAGATCTTAATCAACAGAGTCAATGTTACAATTTATAAAATTAAATGAATAATTCATTGTCATTAAAATATAAATAATTACAAAAACAAATATAAAATGTCAAAAACCTACGCAAACAATATGTCAAACAATCATAATCGTCATAATAAACCTAATCGAACAGCCCTCCCCTGATAGTGCCCTGGCCGAAGTTGCCCATTATGCTAGCTGCGTTGCCGCGCTGGATCGCCAGTGATATATGCTGGGTCAGATGAAAGCCAGAGCGTGGATCACGGCCTCTTTCTCTAAGCCGCCGTCCCAGATCGCGAACGAAATCCCGAGCTTCAGAGCACCACGGACCGGCCGTCTCGACAGCAAAAGGAACGAAATCGTACGTCGATTCCAGGCAGGCATATTTAAGGCGTTTGCCTCTGGCGGCAGCCTCTGCTCCCGCACCCGCTGATTGCTGAGTGGCGGGGAGGTGGCAGGATGCAAAGGTGCTAACACATGTTGCATCCCACACGAGGCAGCGCCCTTTCCGCCATGGAATCAGCGTCAGGCCGTCGGGTCTCTTGCCGTCTGACCGAGACAAACCGGGGGGCTCCAGAACGCTCGGGACCTCGGCCGAAACGAGGGCACGCTGTTCATTCACAGTTGGATTGAGAACTTAGGTACCTTAGGTTACATTTACTTGCGAATGTACCGAAACATTTAAGGCGCTGCCCAAAGACAAAAATCCGTAAGACGTCATGTTTTTCATCGCACAGTTAGGCGTAACTGTTACTGATACAAACTTGGAAAAAATACAAAGCATACAAAACATACACAAGAGAGACTTTTTCAATACTATTGTAAAAAAAATATATATGGTAGTTGGAAAAAAAATTCACAAAAAATGTTTTAGAAAAAACCTTTCGTTTCGCATTTCTCAATATTTAGATCGATAACTACTATATTTTTGTAATCATTAAATAGGAAATTTACTAAACTAAAGACATATCTATATATTTATTGCCAACACGGCTTCATTTCTTTTGAAACGAACTAAAACTGCGAAAAATTATCGTATTCTCATCTCGAGTTTCTTCTAAAAACAAACGACACGCGATTTTAGATTATTTTTGTATACTGCAAGACATTATTGTAAAATACCTAAAAGTTTACTGTTGGACCGCCTTAAGAGGCAGTAGTAGTTGTAGTACTTACTTGAAAATTATGTTATGTAAAGGCCTAATGAAACTTTTTGGCGCTGCGAAGTTAGTTACAAGTTGCGCAAAACGCAATCCTCACGCAGTTGTTGAGTGATAACAATACTACGTATAGAACGGCCACTCGTTACCCCGTTTGAGTCTTCCTCACTTCCACCCCGCGTCAGGACACGATTTACTACTCTGCGCGCGGGCTGCACTGGCCGCTGCATATACCCGTGTAGCGTTCGTGCGTATGTGTAGTGTCTGTGAATAAATATAGTGTTGTTTGCGTAAGACAGCAGATTTTGTATGAAGAAACGCGGAGTGTCCGGGCTGTGCCTTTAGTTTGATTTGTTTTTAAGTATTTGTAAGCGCGCCATAGCGTTAGCATAAACTACATTTTTGTTTTGAAATGAAACTGCGCTAAGTCAATGTGAACAGATAGTTGATACATCAACTCAAGCTTAGCTGTTAACTACTCTAATATTAATCATACTAATATTATAAATCAGAAAAGTTTGTTGGTTTGTTCCTCTTTCACGCAGCAACGGAGTAACGGATTGACTTGATTTTTGGCATGGATATAGTTCAAGGGCCGGAAAGTGACATAGGCGACTTTTTATCCCGAAAAAATAAAAGGTTTCTGTGGGATAGCACAAACGTCAAATTCCACGCGGGCGGAGCCGCGGACAAAATCTAGTTTATATCATACTAGTACTAGTAAATATTACTCATACTAATATATCTTCTTACATTTTACACAATTAGCTCACTTTTTTTAATACAAGGTCGCCAAATGTAGCCCTAAACATTTGGCCACCTTGACCTTCTCGCCTCGTAAGCGATGTTGTAAATGAGGATAAAGTAGCAACATACCTACTCCATCCTTACTCCTCACACCTAAAAGTTGTCAATTCACTCTTGCCTATATCCAAATTAAATTGTCAGGAAACGATGTAAAGTTTGCAGTGTCTTGTCGATGCCCATGAAAAGGAGTATTGATGTGTATCGAGACCTTAGAATAATGACTAAAAACAGAAACCTTGCTAAATTTTACTCAAATAAAAACTACGTTACAGCTGTGTTATTCACAGTCGTTAAACGTAAAAATCACAAATTGGAATGTCATAATAGTCATAATTTGGTCTACTATATTTTCCGATACGGTCAGAAATTTCAGAGAGTTCAAAAACTCTGATCATTTTACCTAGATACTTTCTACCTTTTTGAATTTGGACAGCCGAGATAACTCAATTCTTGTTTGTAAAATCCTTCCAAATTAAGTAAGTTCGGATATATGAGCATCTTTTTCTAACACCTTTTTAAATGTCATCTATATGTATTAATAAAAAGCTCCGACGTGAGTGACTGACTGACAGATGGTCTACAGCCCAAACAGGAATATAAGCATTAAAACTGCGCGGGCCAAATCGCAGGCTAATATCATTTGTAACCACATACTTAGACAACGCGAATCTAACAGCGGGCTGTTATAATATTTAAGCAAGTACTAACACAATGCGTGCAAAGCCGCGGGCATTAAGCTAGTATTTAAAAGAAGACAAAGTGATGTATATCTCTTGCTATTTTAGTACTGTTTCTATTACTTTAGTCCTTATTCTGAGATCGAAACGGATCGTAGGTACTTTAGATATTTATTTACATTATACACGAAGTGTGTAACCCATTTATGTTACCTGCTTATTACCTTGTATCAGCTAAAACCTTGACAGATAATAAAAAACCTGTTACGATGCAAATATTTAACAATTCTAATAAAAAAGATAACTTCACCCAAATTGAGTCTAAATTAAAAACGCTGCCCTCGTATTTTAACAGCGAAGGCAATTTTACGTGATGTTAAACAAACACAAAACGCTGGTGTAATTTGTTCAAAATCATAAAAAAATGCTCGGGATATTTTTTAATTTCTCCCTTTTGTGTGGGCACAAAGACTGTTAATAAACATTAACGGTTCGAAAGAGGTTCGAAGTGTCGCAAAGGAGAAAATGCTTGGACGTTAAAGTGGTTTGTAGTCTAGTGGATTAGAAAGTTGAAATGACAGTGGGCATGGCTTTTCACGTCTGAGACGAAGCTGTGGTGGCCTAGAGGTAGTGACACCCGCCTTACAATCGTGAGGTCGTGGGTTCAATTCCCGGTCCCGTACCAATGAGTATCTACCTTGGAATTTATGTAAGAAATTTCACATCACGTGCGCTTCAGTGAAGGAAAACATCGTGAAGCAACCTGCATACGTCCGTAGAAGAAATTTGATGGCGTATGTGAATCCACCAACCCGCTGGGCCAGTGGGGTGGATATGGCCCAATCACCCTTCGTGGGTAGGCCTAAGTCCTGCAGTGGTCATATTATCTCTATCTAATCTAAAGTTCTCAAATAGAGACCTCACACCGGCAGCCGGGAATGGAACAGTCTTCCTGCTTTCCTGTTTCATAAGATATAATCTAAACCTTTTCAAGATCAGAGTGAATCTTCTAAGTCTGCGTGCTTCATCTTCGACTACAACGTCGCTTAGTAAGTAGGACGTCAACTAGGTAGACCGACGACATAATTATGATTGCTGGAACTCGCTGTATGCAAACGGCTTCCAACCAGGCTTGTTGTAAACCTAATTAATAAATAATAAAATTAAATTAAATTATAGTAATAGCAGATTACGCACCGAAGGAAAACTATAGTATTCAGTAAGAATATAATACCAAAATACTTATTGAATTCTACGTACATAAAACTAAATACCTATTGATTGATTAATTTCTAAAATAAACTGAGAATATCAAACTATGCAGTTCGTTGGATTGGAAATCGGCTATTTATGTAACTGAATCTATACTAATAGAGATAATGTGATTTTCTATATAGGTATTGAAAATGAAAAACTTGTGTGAAAAAAATGTGTGATATAAAGATTTTTTTGACAATTCATCGGTACTTATGAATAAAATCCACTTTCAACATTCAGCAATTCTGTAAATTTAAATTTTTGTTACAATTTTTGTGTTATTTTTAGTTCGTTTTCCGATTGCGACGGAAGGGGGAAACGCAGTGATTTAAACATAATAAATGAAGTAGCGACATTGAGAAATAACGCCATTTTGTCTCTATGCGGACTTAATTGATTTAATCAAGACTTTCGTCCCTTGTTTTAATCATTTTACACTTTTATAAATAAGTTAATAATTTATACTGATACGTTCACGTTTGTATGAAGCAAAGTAAGTACTAATGTTTTTTACTATTTTTCGTGATTTAAAATTTTGTTTTATAGTAAGGGTAGATACGTTATCACTGCATAGTATAAAAAAGTCGCTTCCCCCAAACATGCAAGTAAATGCTAAAAATTAAAAACAATTAAAATCACAACAGAAAAAAAAAGATGTTGTATTTACTGCACAATATGTGTATATTGCACTGGTAAACATAGGCCTACGCCGAGCTGGCCTAAAACCTGTTGGTGAATAAAACTAACAACAAACAAACATTTAATTTTAAAATCTGAAATATGTGTTTACGCAATACCTATTTTATTTATTCTAATGAAATGAGATTTCTAAGAATGCACTTATTTACTGAAATCCGTATTTTATATCACAAGAGCTTTATATAAGCATTGTCTTTAGGAATAAATATCGGATATCTCGAGCGTATATCAAAAGCATCTGAGCCATTATTCCGATTCTAAAGGAATTCCCCTGAATCCGGGCTTTGCGATAAGAATGAATCCGTATAGATAGTACCTACTTTACGTCGTAAGTCTTAGAAAGTAGCGTTGAAAAGTTGTTCTATTTTGGCTATTATGTTAATTACTATTAAGTATAAATTTGTTTGTATAATGATTACAAAATGACAATGGATTTAAAGAGGCTGATATTGTTGTAATTACCTAAGTAACATTGTACTGTGTTCCTTGTACTTATCTACTTAAGTTACATGGATATGGCTAGAGGTATGATTTAATGAATGAATGAATGAATGAACACTTTATTGTTAACACTAAAATGCAATACAGAAAAATACACAGAAAGGAAAAAGGCGACTTAAAACTAGTGCAATAAAAGGCGGCCTTATTGCTCATAGCAATTTCTACCAGGCAACCCTTATAGAGGTGTGTGGTATTCTATCGACCCCAAAATGTTAGTCTCACGTAGGACCTATTATTTTCACGCTCGCTACACTCGCGCTTAGTAAAAACACTGATTTGCATTTTCTCTTCTGCTATTTAGCAATTGTTAAAAATATTAGTATAGTTAGGGTTGGAAGTTCTTAGGCACGATTTCATGAAGTTAGCTATTATCTCTATTTGGAAATATATTTTTATCATCGATTCTATTTGATGAAGTATTATTTGAATATGTACCAGCAAGTACAGAAGAAGTAAGACCTCGAAAAACATAACAATTTCAACCGGGAGGATGAATTTAAGTTATCGGCGTCGCGTAATCCTGTTGTCAACAAATGTAAATCGCGTAATGTAGGTAGAAGGACATTGTTAGATACCGTCAGTGTTATGTGTCGTAGTGACAATTTTTCAAGTTCAAGTTGTATTGGCGGTACCAGCTGTTTCACATTCCAGTCTACCCGTGACCACGGTCGATGCAACTCGGCCGAAACGTCGGGATGATGAGGTATTTATTTATCTCGTAATTTTAGTGCGCGATTAGTCCCGTAGTATATAATAATAAAGTAAGTCCTACTCCTACAATTCTTACAAAGTGAACATAAAGCTGGACACACACAGTGCGATGAATTAGTCAGTTGGAAGATCCTGCCTAGCGTGTGACTCCGGCCTAGTTCACAGATATAGATTTAAAAAATTCAGTCCTGTAACTGAGCGACGGCTAAGAAGTAAGACCTCCTCCTACAATTCTTACAAAGTGAACAGAAAGCTGGACACACACAGTGCGATGAATTAATCAGTCGGATGAATCTGTTTTTGCTGCGGCCTGTGACTCCAGCCTAGTTCATAGATAAAGATTTAAAAATTTCATTCCTGTAACTGAGCGACGGCTAAATTGCGCTAAGCATTGAGGAAGGAATCAAATCCTCAATGGCGCTAAGCCACAGCTTAGCCGTCGCTTAATTGTCACTGTCATGAAATTTTGACAGGTATTTTTTGTACGCAACGGCGGCAAAACCTACCAAACGACGCACAAAGACTAAATAGACTCAAACATCGCTAGAAAATTCTTATAAATTGGTGAATTATGGAAAACCAACAAGAAAAGCTATAAACTGTGCTGGAATTTCATTTTCTACATTTTCTACGGGTTACACAAAAAAACATTAAGAATAAAGAATGCCAATAAAATGAAAAAAGTGAGAACTAAAGTTTCAAATCGAATACAGAATAGATTATTCAGATTATGTTAAAGAAAATATAAATAGAAAATTTCAGACAATATAGAAGAATTTTAAGAAAACTAAATAAAGTGACAAGAAAAGCATTGCAAGATGAAGAAAATACATCCTGAGTTGAATGTATTAATTTTCTTGCATTGATTTTAAATCCCTGACGCGACCTACGACTGAAGCTGTCTGATCCCCGGGCCACACATTGGCAATGTTGGCTCAAATTATGGTCTCGGTTTTAACACATCAATGTGTGAATCAGTCTTAGACTGATATTGAACGTCCAATCACCAAGACTTAAATTTGTAGCCAACATAGCCAATGTGTGGCCCGCCTTGAGGGACGCCGCACAGATTTTAATCAAAAACCTATTAGATTAATCGCTCGTATCTTAGTCCAGACACATGAGACGAATAAACAAAGTACGATTAGATCGGTTGAGTGGTGCTACTGTAATATATTGCCGAACTTGCAATTGGTTTTTTCTGCAGCGCCTCGGGGATAAAATCGAATGAAAGTATAATTGGATGCAAGGTTTTTTCATTCGAATATCTGCGTTATATTAAAGTTTGAATAGTTAACTGTTCACGTAGATTTTGCCACTTCTATCATACATTAATAGATACAGTTTTATAGTGTAACCTAAATTCGTTCAGAGAGTAGGTAATTATGACGTAGGTACGTGGTTGTATTATAACCATAGAATTATAAAATGGAATACTTACAAATTTTTTCTCAAATAAAAACTATGTTACAGTTGTCTTAGTCATATCTGGTTATACAGCATACTCGAGTGAATATAATAAAATAAGCAAAAAACACGCGCGCATATAAGAAAAAATATTATAAAAATATAACTTTTAAAATACAAACTTTTGAGATCCTGGATATCATTTAGCAGCTGAGTGCCAGCCAAGGCAAGTAAAACGAGCCCAAACACGACGGGTCTATCTTGTTTAGTACAGGAGTTCCTATGGCAACCTTCCGATCCATCATCAGATCAGATCCAGGGTACCATATAATTGCTCTATCACGCAATATACATATGTGTGCAAAATATCAGCTTAATTGAAAACCAGGATGTTGGTCAAGTTTAACTTGCAAGATTAATAGAACTTACATACATATATTGCTTGTAAAAACGCATTGTCTGTCGGCATACGTCAAAGTTGGAATGTCAAAACGGTTAAAAGTGGTTCCACTTTGTCTTTTGCAATATGATCGGAAATTTGAACATTCTTGTTCCAGTAAGAAGGTTCAAATCTCTGATCATTTTACCTGGACAGCTGAGATAGCTCAATGCTAGTTTGTGAAACCCTTTGAAATAGGGATGTTTACTAAAAAAATATAATTAGTCCGTCATATAGATTGTCAAAAAATATTACACACGTATTTTTTCTTTTGTCGATTTAACACAAATCGATGAAGATATAGCCTGTTAAAGTTCCGCGTGACGTCATTAACCACTATGAAATGTACCGGCTAGTGCCGTCACGAGCCCCTACTCTCAAACTTTGACAAGGTTTATCTTAGTCACTAATTGATTGATTGACAAAAGAAAAAATACGTGTCCAATATTTTTCAATAATCTAACTGACGGACTAATTATAATAATGATTTTCATACCCAGTAAACATCCCTATTACGTAAGTTCGGGTGTATGTGCATCTTTTTCTAACACATGTTGTTTTTAAACTTTCGCGATTTGAACACATTATTATTATATACTATGATGAGGATTTTTTTATCTCGTAATTTTAGTGCGCTATTAGTCCCGTAGTATATAGTAATAATGTTTTTCTAACACCTTTTACATTTCATATATAAAGTGGGACGAAGTGATGTATACATCTTGCTATTTTAGTACGGTTTCTATTAATTTAGTTCTAATTCTATGATTTAAACCATTGGCGACAACATACCTACGTATATTACTTATATAGAGTTAAACTTTTCGGAGTTGTATTGCCCAGTACATAAATAATGTAAATATCGATATAAGTATATATAGTTATTTGTATGATAAACAATACGAAAATTTGTGATAACCGCAGGATTCGAACTTGCTTAATATAATAAAATTGATAATTTGATATTTGAGTTTCCATCCCGGCTTAGAGAATAAATAATATTAATACTTTAAGCATCCCGGTGCTTTACCAAAACTAGACGTTATCGTAAGACTATTTCTATAGCTGCAATTATACAATTATATGTCATAATTTACATATTTTTAGGCGAAAGAAAACATTTTGGTATAATTTGCACCCATCTGAAAAGAAAGGTTTGTGGTATATATATCTAAAAAATCCAACTAGCAAATAGTTTAGTGTCTAAGGCCAAACTCATTGACTTGGTATATATGGCTATGTTCCAAAGTGAACTATTTTGCTACCATGTTCTCAGTTTTCTCGTCTTATGAAAGGAAAATATTAAATCTCGAATTCATAAAAGCAAGAGAAAAATTATATTTACCGAGCTGTCCCGCTAAGAGGCTTAGGCTGCTTCTTCACTTGCGGTTGCAATGCCATTTTACTCGATTTATTTTGGTTGTCATTATTCGGTCGGGTTCTGTGGTCGATATGGCTTAGATAGATTACATAGACAGCTTGTACTAAGCGGTTTGCTTGTTCCTTCATAATGAAGATCACCAGGGATTAGAACGCTCTGCCTCCGGCAGTGTTTCCTAACAAGTACAATCTGGATATCTTTAAGGCAATAATGAATAGGAATAGCATATTTCCTAGGTTACTCCATCTTCGGCTACAACTTCGTTTTCCATCTAGCGAGTTGGTGGCCATATATAATGGCTTATCATGTATAAAACAATATAGATAGTCTCTAAGGTTAACTATATAGTTACAGGTAAGCTAGCTAGGGCTTATCCTTCTTACTTCCTTGCTAATTTTATGAATTCAGAAGTGTGCTTGTTGGTTTATTAATCTTTCTCTCTTGTTCTATCAGAAACAGAGCAACAGATAGACTGGATATAGTTCAAAGGTCGGAAAGTTACATAGGCCACTTTTGACACGGAAAAATAATAGGTTCCTATGAGATGGCATAAAAGTTAAAACATCACGCGGGCGAAGCCGCGGGAAAAAACTAGTCTATCATAATATTATTTAACGGAAAATAGAAAATATTGCGTACAATTGCCACCTAGTGAAGGAGCGGCCTAAGGAGCATTCATTCTAGGGCCGCCCTGTTAAACTTCCCGCTTCGCTGGACCGACGCAACTTGTCCCAGTCGCTAGTTGTTCCGATGAATCCTTTGTGGGTAGGCCTACGTCCTGCAGTGGACTATTAAAAAAGGCTGGTACAGTACTTATTAAAAATCGATCGACAAATACATACAACGGCTAATACATTTTCTGATTCGTCCGATACACCTCAATGCCTCAAGTCGAAAGTTTTTGACCAATACGTGTTAAAAATGATGATTTATGGGCACTAAAACGTAGTTTCACACGGTCTCTGACCCCTAAACTAAGCAAAGCTTGTGATATGACTCCCAGAGACTGATATACTACATATACTTATTTTTAAATACATACTTATATAGATAGTAACTAAATAGCACCCAGACACAGATCAAACACTTATGTTCGTCACTTATATATTTTCTCTGGGTGGGGAACCACGAACCTCGAACCCACGCCTCTTTGACTCAAATATTAAGGTCACTAACCACTGAGCCACCTATCCTAAGGAGCTATGGAGAAGATTATGCCTGAAGTTTATCTGCAAGACATCTCCTCACAACCACTATCACACGAAAATATTACAAAACCCACAATCTGCCATAATTTCAGTATACAGATAATATAAAATAATGCACACCGTTGCCACTTAGTGAGGGAGCGGCCTAAGGAGCATTCATTCTAGGGCCGTCCTGTTAAACTTCCCGCTTCGCTGGACCGGGGAATTACCGACGTGTCCCAGTCGCTAGTTGTTCCGGTTTATATTGTTCCTTGTGCTAGCGGTGCCGCATCCGAGATGGAAATGTTTAAAACGGGCCATTATCAGAGATTATTAATAAATGATGATTTTAGAAGTAGTAAATCTATGTTTTGAATAAATATTTAGTGTATTTCCGCTATCTTAAGAAAATATATAGGAAAGTAAGATTAAGGGCATTAAGTGCATTAAGGACATTTCTATATATTATATAAAAAAAAAATGTGTTGACTAAAAAAACGTGTTGACTCTTCGAAGAGTCAACAAGTCCTGAAGATGCCTCGTTGAGAGGCGAAACACTCGTGTCGAACAGTGCAGTGAGAATAAGGGTGTTATTTATTAGTGAAGTGTTTTCAATATTTTGTCATATAATTTTGAAAAGATTTTTATAATATTTATTTGTTGTTAACAGATTATTAATATAGTATTTTAAAAATATATAATAGAGTGTAGTGAAAATAAGTGATATTTATTATTATTTTATCTATTTTGTAAAATTAAGTTTTTAAATGTATAATTATTGTAATATTAGTTTTTTTTTTTATATATCTATAAATGTCCTTAATGCACTTAATGCCCTTAAACTTATTTGCCTTCAACAAGATAGCGGAAATACACTATATATTTATTCAAAACATAGATTTGAAGATGAATTTCCGCAAAGTAACGCCTGATTCAATCAACTATCTTAGAAGTAGTACTTTAAATAGGAATCTTAAGAAAATATCGCCTGTAATTTCATTTTCCGATACGTCCGACATACCTCAATGCCTCAACTCGAAAGTGTTGACTAGGATACGTTAAAAATGTCACCTAATGGCACTGAAATGTAATCTAACTAAGGACTTTATTTGTAACCTCCAAGTAGCACAATGAGTTGTTGTTCGGGTCTATCTGCGAGAAATCATTCTAGTGCCGTCTTGTTAAACTGCTCACTTCGCTGGACCGAGGAATTACCGATATGTTCCAGTCCCTAGTTGTTCTGATTTTTATTGTAGGTATCCTTGTGCGAGATATAGATACCCGAGATGTTTTTTTTTTAAATCACATCGTCATTACCATTATGTACTTAAATAGTCGATAGTGTTATTAGACTTAAATTAAAAAATACACGATTCTAGACCATTTGTTAAAAATTTTGGGTGTCTTAATTGTATTTTGCTTGCAGTACAATCGTGAGGTCATGCGCTGAAATCCCAGTCCCGTACTAATGAGTTCTATGGAATTTATCAACAAAGTTACACACCACTAGGTTTTTGGTGTAGGGAAACCTTGTAAGGCAATCTACATATGTCCGTAGAAGAATTTCAGTGGCGTACGTGCATTCACCAACCCGCCCTGGGTCAAAGTAGTACATATTATGTATTACTTTAGCCCAAAGCGTCCAGGTTTTAGGGGCCCTTATGCACCACGAGTATTATTATATTTTCTTTGCCACGAGCCTATATTATGGCCTATAAGGCTTGTGGTGCATAAGAGCGATTACCCTTTGTGGGTAGGACTATGCTTGAGAATAGACTATTAAAAAAGACCATTACAGTTGTGAAAATTATCTGAAATATTTTGACAATATTACCTCAAAACATCGTTAAACACTGCCGCTCGAGTTGTGACCTCATTACTTGATCTACGATCTGCCAGCTGGCATCGCACACATTAATAAACCGAGCAATTTGTATAAATTCACTATCAACACGAATGTTCGAATATTCATCTTAATAATATTCCTTGTAAAGACCCTACACTGGGTCCAACGTGTATGAGTACGTAAACTTCCATTAAATAATAAATTAATGGTTTTGGCCATATTGATCGGAGAACATGACTTAAAACGAAAATAAAATGAGAAGTTGATTACAATTTTTTAGAAACCATAAGTACCTGCAAACATAACCTTGAGAAACCTTGTAATTACATCGATATATTTTTTACGTGAATTTGGGTGATTCCCACCTATCCATCTATCCATCTGCAGTAGAACGTCCGCTGCTGGACATAGGCCTCCTCTATCGATTTCCAATAAAGATGGTTAGATGCCTGGCCTGTATGCGTTCCTGCGATCTTAATTAGATCAGTCGAATACAGTCCACTCACGCCGCTTCACGATTGCCTGAAGAAGGGACCCAGTAGCAACCAGGATTAAGATTCTGCAGCTGTGCTCACCGACCCGGTGTACCTCTGTCCACCTAGTCGGCATGTCATAGGTCTTCAGGCGGCCTAAAAAGCCACCGGGCTTATACGAACTTATTTATTTACGTAGTCAGTGGACGTGATTTTATTTGAAGTTTATCCAGGGTTGGGACTGAGACTTGTACAGGCTAAGTCTGAACTCTATCCAGAATTAGCCTGTCGAAGTCATAGATTTTATCACACCCTTTATTACTTCAGGCTTTAGTGGCGCTACAAGGCAGTACGTGGCATGGCCGCCGCTTCGCTCGTAGACACTTTCGTTGTTTACGAAAGTGTCTACGAGCGAAGCGGCGGCCATGCCACGTACTGCCTTGTAACGTCGGATGCATGAGGTGGACGTATTTAGATATAAAGTCAAAGCTGGGAGCCTCAGGGGCGAGGAGATACGCGGAACGCAGCAGATCATTGTGGTCCGTGAGTCCACTGCAAAGATACCACACTTGCTTAAAAATAACAAAACACAGCTACGCTGCTCACGATTGTCTTTCACCAAAAAGTTTAGTATTTTTGTAGCAAAATATTGACGGTACAGTGCTCTTCCAAGACCAAATCTTCGAACAAACATCTATAGAGCCACAATCGTGCAAAAAATGTGTCCGAGCTAAAACTCAGCCCAAGCTACGTAGTGGGCAGACTAAACTTATTAGTTAGTCCTAAGGCGATTGCAAGCCGACTACAACACCAATATGGTTGGTTACAAGCACTAATTAGGTGACATAACGTCAAGATTCGAGATAACGGGTCAATATCCAAGTAACTATGTAATATGTATGACGGCGCTCAGACATTTTTTTACCCCTTTCTCTTAGGAACTGTGGCTCTGTAGATATTTGCTCGAAGGAACAAATAAAAAAATCAAAACAGAATGTTGTGAACCAACAAGTGAGGCCGGCAAAACTACGCCTTACCGTGCACTCAATTACACACATACACGTACAACGATATTATTATGATGGAATAATATATTTTGTATATAATTATGGCTTTAAGTAATAAAATACTACGCCACGCTAGGCTTTAGTAGCCACGAACGGGACAAATCCCACAAGATTTTGCTTTGAACTCTTTACCAACTTTCACGACTGTCTCCACCTATATACCTCGCCATAATTATGTACATTTATAATTATTTCGGAATAGGAAACTCCGGCAACTCCTAACTACCCTAATTAATGCGAATTCAAACAATTTGTATTAAATGTAAAAAGCTGTGTGGAATCCGTGTGAACTTCGGTGGAAGCTTTGAATCTTGGGTTTTGCAATAAACGTGTACGTATGAAATTTTAATGAATGGAAATGTTTTAGATATTGCTATACTCATTTATTTTAATTGTTCTGTATATACAGGTGTAAAGGTTTGTAAAATGCAGATACTTTCAAAAGTTATAACTCATCATCACCTAGTCACGTAGTCGCGCGAAACTTTAAATCTGTAACTCGTCTACCAAGGGCTACCAAGATACAGGCTTGGCCTACTTTGGGGCCCATTGATAAGTCACAGACTATGTCAATTTAATTATATAACCGCTACAAATAATTAATAGAAATTATGTAATCATCATAATCATTTCGTTTCAATGGCATTTTTTTCGCCCGACATTGTGCTCGTACGATAAAATTTAAATTTCATTTAAAATTTACGCTGGAGGAAGAATATGCTAATGCTATTTTTGTCTCAAAATTTTAGGTAGATAGATAGATAAACGTTTTATTGTGGACACCAAGAAATGGATACACTAAATAAACATTCAAAACTAGTGAAAAAGCGGATAGCCTTATCGCTAACAGCGATCTCTTCCAAGCAACTAATAATGATATCGTATTGTGAATGTTAGCAGCATAAATTAATCTTCTAAGCGGCTGTTATGTTACCTACATGCTGCGCAAAACCCAATCCTTGCGTAATGAGCTTCGTATCAGTCAGAACATTTAATACGACCTATCCATTTATTCAGCCTGTCGGAGTCTCTGCGAGATCGAATCAGGAATGAGGAGATACATAGAAGAACCAAAGTTACCGACATAGCCCAGAGGATTGGCGAGTTGAAGTGGCAATGGGCAGGGCACAGGCTCAAAAGCTCCTCTTGATATAATTTTTCAATCCTGTTAATGTTATAAACGCGAAAGTTTGTGAGGATGGATGGATGGATGGATGTTTGTTACTCTTTCACGCAAAAACTACAGAACGGATTGAGATGAAACTGTGCAATAATATAGCTTTTATATCAGAATAACACATAGGCTATAAATTATAATGATATTGCGTCAAAAATCAAAATAATATGCGGGCGAAGCCGCTGGTAAAAACTAGTATAAGAATAATAAAATTGAATGCATCAACTCAACGACATTGCTAGTTATAGTACTAAACTCGCACGTAAGCTGGAAAGCGCACATTAAAAAACTTAAGACCAAATGAAGTAGCTTCACTTGCTCTTAAGAAATTAAACTTGCTACAGACTTACTGACAGCCAAAAGTGCTTATCACGCTTTTACGTCCTTGTGGCTCCAATATGGAATTATTTTATGGGGGGAATAGTGTTAAACGCGCATGAAACATTCATTATACGAAAAAAATGTATTCGTATTCTTGCAAATATAAAAACTCCCGATATTACCAAACCAAAATTCCATAAACCATACTTTATAAAACTTGAAATTATGTCCCTGGTATCTATTTATATATTTGAAATATGCAAATTTGTCAAAAAGCACCCTGACTATTTTAACAAAGCATCTGATAAATCGCACAAAATTAGATCACAATATAGACATAAACTCGTGGAACCAAAGTCTAACTTAGCAATGCACAGTTCTAGCCCAAATTATGGCTATAAAAATATTTACTAAATTTCCAAATAATCTAAAAGATATCGAAAGAGAAAACTATTTCACAAAACAACTAAAAATAATCCTTTTATCGAAATGCTATTACACATTCGACGATTTTTTAACGATAATCTAGAAAACATAATAATAAATCGTTCCAATACAAATAATAAAATTGCCATATCCTTGTAGGGTCATATGTATCACTATACAAAACATGTTAACAAAGAACAGCACGTGAATATCATATGTTGCAATAAATTATTTGACTTTGACACATAGCGCGGAGGACTGATGACCGATAGGGTCACAAAGTTCTCGAGTGGAGACCACGCACCGGCAAGCGAAGCGTAGGACGTCCACCCACAAGGTGGACAAATGACCTGGATCGCGCTGGATGCAAGCCGCTACCAACCGGTCTTTTTGGAGATCTATAGGGGAGGCCTATGCCCAGCAGTGAAAGTCCTATGGCTGATGGATGGATGGATTCAGCCTGTTCCACCCACTGCTAAGTATAGGCCTCCTCTCTTTTTCGCCATTCTTTCCGGTCCTGTGCTAGCCTCATCTATTGCCTCCCGACAAGTTTGATGACGTCTGACCATCGGGCTTGAGGTCTGCCTCTATGTCTTGGTACTCGGTACCCAACAGAAGGACGAAATCTGACTGCCTTGGTCCACTTGTTGTCATCACGTCTAGCAAAGAGTCCTACCCATTTCCACTTATGCTATCTTGACGATGCGTGTGCCTGCCTCTTTGAATTTCGTACGACCTTATACCTCGCTGAAGTTAATGTTCAATGTTGCGAAAATGTAATAACTTACTAGTTATAGCTAGGTAGTATCTCTACATTTTCGAGCGTAAGATAAGAAATAAAATATTCAAAAAAGGGTTTATTATTAAATTGAAAATGTGAAATCTGTAAGCTTTGAAGAACGAAATTAGATTTTGTGTTGATTTGAATTTTTATATCTTCACAAAGTTTGATAGGATACGTGACAATATTTAGAACAGGTGGGAGTAAACGTATTTTTATTCTAGTTTAGATGTATAATATTTGAATGTCATTTAAACTTTTCGAAATTTATAAAAAAAGTAATCATGATAGTAATAGGTATCGTATAATACATCAACACTTCAAAAAAAAGTTCACACTTAAGATTAAACCAGGAGTGTAATTCAAAAAGCTCAACCACCTACTACAGAGCTTATAGAACAACTGATTTTTCCGTGATCAGAAAAATGAGCGTACAAAATATTTGCCTACAGGGTCATAGGTATTAAACCCAAAACCTTTTAAGGGCGGGTCTAATATACATATAGACAAACAACTTTTGTTCTAGGACTTTTGGAAAATCATGAAGAAACAATCAGCTTTTTCATACAAAAAGTTCGTCAACACGCGGCAAAATGTATGGAAAACCGAATTTTATTTTTGCGATTTTTTAAAAGTAGTTTGTCTAGATGTACTAGACCTACCCTTGAAAGGTTTTGCGTTTAATACCTATCAACCTGTATATAAAAAAAGAAAGCCGAAGAAACTAGATGGTTTCGATTAATTCCATCATCTTACTCAACTTATTTCTTATCAACCGAATGACCTATATACGTGTACATTACACAGCTTGGACACGACAAAAATTGACTATTGAACCATAAAAAGTGTACCAAAAATGTCAATAGTTAGCCATGTGGATAAGACAAGGGTATCCTACAATACGAGTATATGCTTTGTAAAAGCTTATTATATGACGTGTAATGCTACTGATATACTTTTTTGCCTTATTAAAGCAAAGTTCTTTGCGATAATCAGAGTTGTTAACTAGAGTTAGCTCATCTTTTGTCTTTTGCTTGCTTTGACAATATCCATTCTCGAGCGAAAGATAAAAGATGTTAGATGTTTTCCGAAGTAACTTTACTTTTTCCAAAGTTATTGCGCCTAAACTTTTTAGTAGTCCTTTTCAGGACATGTCATAGTCATCCATGCCCAATAAAGGCCATTTGCCCAAATCCAAAACAATGGCTTAGTGAGAGTAAAGAAAGTGAATGTGAATTCACATGACATTGAATTTTTTTTACGGACGCATCACATCACGACTTTTTCCTTCACCGAAATCCCAGTAGCGTTAAATTCCGTACATAAGTTCCAAAAGACTCATTGGTACGGGACCAGGATTTCAACCCAACTATAAGTACCTCTCTATTGTAAGGATGTCGCTACCATTTGACTACTACTGCTTTTGTACTTAATTCTAATTACGTGTTTATTAATAAGGCGATTTATACGAATATCCAAAAAACGGTTGTCTATAAATTCGATTTAGCGACGATGATTTTACGTGGAAACTGGAAACGTCATAAGAAAACATTGTTGAATCAACAACTGAAATAAGCTGAACGCTTGGTAATAATAATAAAATCTCTTTACAATGCCTGGTTGCCGTGCAATATGTGCATTAGTTGTATGAAAACTAGAGTACGCATCACTAGAACCAAGTCTGTTTTTGTCTTGAGCGACTTGAACCCCAAGAAAAGTGAATAAAATTTTATAAAAACTAATTTGAAATTTATAGCAAACAGTTTTTAAGGACATATTTGTAGACAAAGCAATTTGCTACAAATTATGTCTTGACAATTTTTTTGTAAGACGCATAGTTTCTGAGATATCGCGACAAAAGTGTTTGCACCTTTTTTTCCAAGATGGCGGTCGGGGGACATGGGTGGCAACCCCACAAACTTGGGGTTAAGCATATCTCAAAAATAAAGTTGCGTCCTCTAACAAATGCAATATTAGGTGTTTAAATTGTAACATTTAAATGGACTATAGGCTGATCGTGCAATCGTTATATCGCTTGTTCCGCGGTTTAGCTTGCACGCTCAGCTTATGCAGAACGTGACACGTTTTCGTGCATACAGCCGGTGTTCATTGTTTACAAGTCGTTAGCACGTCAATAAGAGATCACGCTGGTATTATAAAAGCAAATTTACACTTTTATTACATTCACACACTAATAAAATTTACTTACATATTTGATACAGCGGTTGCTACGTAGGTAGTCTATAAAATAAGTTAATTATGTAGGTATCTTGTTACGACGCTGTATAAACTACCTCATATCTTTCAACTTGCGCCATATTGAAAACTATGAGAGCTCGTAAACATCCTTTTCATTAGTTAACGCTACAAAGCGTCCCTTAGTACACCTGGTAAAAATTTTTTTCGAATCATCGAGCTATTATATCATAGAAGGTGGACATCTTAGGTCCTAATATTTAAAACGCAAAAGTTTGTATGTTCTTTTTTCATGCAAAAAATACTGAACGGATTGAGATGAAATAGAATAGAATAGAATACTTTATTGACCTTATAACTACGTGTGTTACATTAGGTACGTCAAATTTACAATCAAAAGAAAATCATAATTATACAAATTTTAGCAGTCTGGCAAAAATAATATAAACTATAATGAAAATATAATCCAAAACTGATAACATAAACTATTTATGTCAATGTTAAAAAATATAAAATGTACTAAAAAATATATAAAAGTTTAACGTATGACAAGAAAATAAAAGTCAGTGTCAATTAATAATAAAAACGATCAGTAAATTTAAATGAAAACAAATTGCACAGAATAATATAAAAATAAAAATGTCCAGTACATAATAATCAAGTTAAAAAGTCAAATTTCATCAATTATCTATTAATATTACACGTAATTTCATTTTCTTTTTATTGTTCGTTCTACTTAATATCAGAGTCCTTTTCACACAAGAATGAAGATTCGCTTAGATGCATGCTCATAAATTCATTGATGGAATAAAAAGGATTGATTTCGAAAAATTGCTTTAGTTTCCTTTTAAAATCATTTGCATGTAGTTTAGTTATAGCTTTTGGTAGCTTTTTAAACATAGCAATTTTGTTATAGATGCCTTGTTTTCTAGCTTTGGTAAGCCTTACTTGTGGCATATACCAGTCATCATGGCTTCTGAGATTATAATTGTGCTTTTGTCTCTCTTTTTTTGTAACTACCAGTTTGCCAATTTCATCATACATTTCTATCAGACAGTTGTAAATGTATAGAGATATCACAGTCATAATTTTATTCTTTTTAAACTCTGGTCTAGCAGAAGAACGTTTCTTCAGTCCGAATATTATTCTGATGGCTTTTTTTTGCGCCTTTAGTACTTTTTGGACGTCTGCGCCGTTACCCCACACAGTAATGGCGTATCTAATTCTGGATTGAATATAAGCGTAGTACAAAGCTATTATAGATTTTTTATCTAACAGAGATCTTAATTTCAACAAAGCATAGTTCGCACTTGAAATTTTTTTACATAACTTTTCTATATGGGCCGAATGGCTAATAGTATGATCAATAGTGTAACCTAGAAACATATTTTCTTTTATACCTGGATTTTTATTTAAGCCCTTACGCGACTGATACTGCATGATCACACTCTTATTAGCATTCAAGGCAATTCCATTGGCAGAAAACCATTCTGTGAGGTCACGCATTGCTTTAGATATTTTGGTATTCAATATATTCTCGTCTTTATCTTTTATTCCTACGTGAGTATCGTCTGCAAATAAACTTACGTGAGTCCAATCGGGCATAGCATTTACAAGATCATTGATGTAAATAAGAAATAATAAGGGTCCCAGAATAGATCCCTGCGGCACTCCTACGCTTAAATATTCCTTTGTTGAATTTGCTTCATTGACTGATACTATTTGGTTTCTCCTTTGTAGATAAGTTAGAATCAAATTGTACTCAGAGTCTTCAAATCCGTAATACTGTAACTTGAATAGTAATATGTCATGTCTTAAGCAGTCAAAAGCCTTTGACAAGTCGCAAAAAATGCTTGCACATTTATTTGAACTATCCAAAGACTCGAGAATGAAGTAAATCACTTTTCTTATTGCCATTTCTGTCGAGTGGCCTTTACGAAAGCCAAACTGTGACGCAGTAGTAATGATTATGCATCAGAATAACACATAGGCAAATAATTCATAAAGATATTGCGTGAAACGAAGTTTGCCGGGTCAGCTTGTCTGAAATATTTGGATCGGGTTGCATTTACCAAAATGTTCAAAACTCAGCAAAAATCTATGTAAGATGTTAAAATGATAATTATGTACTGTAATTTTTTATAAGATCATTATTATTTCAGGAGAAACATATTCACTGTTGAGCATAGGGGTCCTTCACCTACCTTCAAAGCACTTGAACATATCGTTTTCTTAGTTTTAAGTAAGTCCCAGTCCACCTTGAACCAGTTACTTAAGTACTGATATAATGGACTTTGTTGAAAACAACTATTCGAAAACAAACAAATCGGACCATGATGTGCGAGGTAAACGCGGCTCCAATCAGTCGTCCATACAATCAATGAAACATGCTTGGAACGCCTGCAGCAATACTGAAAGCCAGTCCTGATTTTTACGGGTTTCACTAAATAAGAACGTGTGTTAGGATTTTTATGAAAAGTATCTGCTTTGGGCTTACCTCTACGTGGTTCCCATTTTCCACGAGACTTTACATCGGCACCTAATATGCTGTTTATAGTAACTTTCAATCAAAGAAGCGAAAAGAACCAAGGGTCATCTACTCTTGAAATCAAATACTGTGCTGTAGTATTTATATTAGGTAATTAAGTAGAGTAGGCCAGTTTCATATCAAGTTTAGTGATTATATACTCTAGTCCTCGTGAAATAGTTCCTTATAAGTCTATTCTTCCAACATTTAGACTCCAAAGTCCATTTCACTTTAGTAAAATATTCCTTTCAAATGCAGTTTTCATTCAAACCTCGTGGGTTTCACGAGATCTTTCGCCTTGAATGAAAGAAGTTTTTGGTAAAAGGCCTAGGTTTTTAAAGCTCTATGCCGTAAAAGCTTTTTAAACGAAGCACGTGATAAATTATTTAGTTTTGAGAATTAAAACTTTGATGTGTAAAGTCTTGAGTAGCGTAATGGGTTTTACGTGTCAGTTTATATTCATTTGTAAGACTCTATACTAATCATGTACTTACAAAAGAGGTCATGGTATTTAAAATGTTTAAGAAAGAAGAAATTGCAAAATGGTATCAGACTGTATAGTAGCTCAAAAAATCCATTAAAATGGTAAATAAATGCGCTGGGTAAAGCAACCGCATTAAATGCTTAATTTGAATGAAATTTCATATTTTCTTAGTTGATTTTTTTCAAGGCCGCCATCGCACCGTCATTTTTAGGGTTCCGTACCTCAAAAGAAAAAAACGGAACCCTTATAGGATCACTTTGTTGTCCGTCTGTCCGTCTGTATATATGTCAAGACTCTTTATCTTGAGAACGCGTAAAGATATCGAGCTGAAATTTAAACTGTATACGTATATTTCTTGCAGTTGTGTAAAAGAAAAACTTCTCAGTTACCATATAAAAAAGTAAGAGCCGTTTATGTCGTAAAAAACCGCATATTTTGACACTTACAAAAATCAAAACCGTACAGGGTACTTCCCGTTGACATAGAACTGTGAATTTTGGCAAGAAGCATTGTCTCAGAGTAGAGATATAGGAATAAATCTGAAAACTGTACATTTTTATTTAAATCACAAAAATAGGGCTTCAAAATTCACAGAATATGGGTTCAAAATTCAAAGTGAGTGAATCGTATCATGTAAGGTATCATATAAAAGAACCTCATTAGCACATGCTAAAACAGGTTATTTTAACAATGTGTTATTTTCGATGTATGACTAGAAAAGTGAAATAAAAATAACTTTTTTGTCGATGGTTATACTAGGTATAGAGATTTTAACAACTTACTTCCCAATATTGTGAAATTTTCTGGATTTGTACGGAACTCTCGATGTGCGAGCCTGACTCGCACTTGTCCGGTTTTTTTTACGTAAAATAGAGCCACATTTGTCCACCAACTCGCGTGATGGAAAGCGAATAGTTTTATTTATTACTAGCTTAAAACCCACGGCTTCGCCCGCGTTGTCTTAGTACATAGGTACTTACTTAAAATGAAAATAGCCCGCGGTTTGATCTACGTTGTCTTTGTACATGCTTATAATAATATCTAATAGTCCGCGATTTGGCCCGCGTTGTCTTAATACTTGCTTAAAATTACTTGCAAGGATAATGCCCACGGTTTGGTCAAAATTGTAACAGTATTTGCCTATAATGATAATAGGTCACGGTTTGGCCCGCGTATTGTTAGTACTTGCTTAAGATGGTTATTTATAGCACGCAGCATGGACTGCGATGTCTTAATACTTGCTTAAAATTATAGAAGCTTGCCGTTTGGCCTGCATTGTCGTATTACTTACAATGATAATAGCCCATGGTCTGGCCCGTATTGTCTTAGTACTTGCTCAAAATGATAAAAGCCCGCGGTTTAGCTCGCGTTGTGTTAATAATTAGGTACTTACAATGATAATAACCCACAGTTTGGCCCACGTTGTTTTAATACTTACTTAATTAAAATAACAGCCCGCGGTTCAACCCGCGTTATCTTGGCATTTGCTTATAATAATATCTAATAGTTCGCGGTCTGGCCCGTGTTGTCTTAATAAATCCTTAAAATTATAATAGCATGCCGTTAGCCTGCGTTTTTGTATTACTTGTAATGATAATAGCCCACGGTCTGGCCTGCGTTATTTTCGTAACTGCTTAAAATGATAAAAACCCACAGTTTGGCCCGTGTTTTCTTGGCACTTACTTAAAATAATAGTAGCTCGTGGTTAAGCTCGCATTAGGCTCGATTATGAATGCGCCATCGTAATTATAATAGCTAATTATCATAATTATATCTGTTTCATTTTCACTTTAAGCATTCGATAGAGAGAACACTTTTTATGTTGTTATTATATTTACTATGGCGTCTTCATAACTGAGCCTATTATTGTATTACTTGCAAAATAATGCCTACGGCTTAGCCAGAATTGTCTCAGTATTTGGTTATTTAATTTACTTGTATCTAAAGCTTATTACGGAGTACGTGAATTTTTGGTTGATAAATTGCCGAATTTCTGAAATTAACTCAATAATAAATAAATATATAAAATAAATATTGGGGGACATCTCACACACGGTTTCTGATCCCAAACTAAGCAAAGTTTGTGATTTGGCTGGCAGAGACTGATATACTACATATACATGTACCTTTTGTACAAATAGTGTGCAAGAAAGTGTTAAATAAATAAATAAAAATACATTAATAACACCCAGACACAGAGCAAACACATATGACCATCACATAAATATTTGCCCTGGGAATCGAACCCACGCCTTTTTGACCCAGGAGTCAGGGTCAACCACTGAGCCACCGAGGGAGCCAATAATAATAATTGTATGAGTAACTATGTAAGAAATTTCACTTTTCATTGCTGGAAAACATTGAGGCAACCTGTACGAACGTAGAAAAAATCAATGTCGTATGTGAATTCAGCAACCCGTGCTCGGCCGGCGTGATGGATATGGCCCAATCGCCCTTCGCGGATAGGCCTATTTTCAGTCATCCATCAGCCACAGGACGTCCACTGCTGGACATAGGTCTCCCCTATGGATCTCCAATAAGACCGGTTGGAAGCTGCTTGCATCCAGCGCGATCCTGCGGTCTTAATGAAGTCATCCGTCCACCTTGTGGGTGGACGTCCTACGCTGCGCTTGCCGGTACATGGTCTCCACTCGATAACTTTTCGACCCCAACGGTCATCAGCCCTCCGCGCTATGTGCCCTCCCCATTGCCATTTCAACTTGCCAATCCGTTGGGCTATGTCGGTAACTTTGGTACTTCTACGGATCTCCTCATTAATGATTCGATCTCGCAGAGAGACTCCAAAAATAGCCCTCTCCATAGCTCGTTGGGCTACTTGAATTCGGCGATTGGCCTCTTTGTTGAAGTCGGACCTACCTAACTGGACTACTTGTCCTAGGTAGACATACGAGTCAACGACTTCAAGAACCGAGTTTCCAACAGAAATCGGGTGTAGGTAAAACATGGGAATTACACATGACTTTCGTCTTGTCCATGTTCATCTTAAGACCCACCTGTTTCTATTATCCGTAGTGCTATCCGTAGTACCTATTTTCAGTAGTGCACTATTAATTAAGGCCGGTACAGGTATTCGACATGTTTCATTAAGTTATTAGATATTTAATTTTCCAGGCAAATGAAAAAATGGCACACAAGTCTTAATTCTAGTCAGGCATGTTCTAGGATACTATTATACTCATAATTTGATTAACTTTTACAATGGTACCAACCCCAAAAGCACGTGAATAAAATCAGCTGTTCAACACAAAAAGTTCATCGGCCCGCGACAAAATGTATGGAAAATGTAGGTAATTTTCGCTTGTCAGGGTTAATCCCATAGTAAAATACCTATATTGATCTATATGTGCGCTAAGCTAAAGACTATTGGCTCACAAAATAAAAAAAATCGTTAACTATTGGGGACCCATTTTGCCCCATATAAGGATAAATCATTATTTTAATCTTATTCTAGATTTGGGACGTATCTAACCCCTAAGGATATTTTTAAGGAAAATTCAAAAAACAGGTACGGCCATATTTTTTATTTAGTCTCAAAAGCATCTATACAAAGTTTCATGTCAATCGGTACAGGGAATAAGAAGTTACATGCAAACAAAAAGGGCCCGTTTTACCCCGTAAGTTAGAGTTGGGTACGTTTTTCATCCTTAGTGCTTCATTATGTCGTACGATGTACGTATATTCCAAATTTCAAGCTCATATCTTCAGCGGTTTGGGCTGTAGCCTAAACTTATTAATTTTGCGTTTCCCTAAGGAACCTTATAGATTTTCCTGGATTTTATTAGTTCCTGTATTAAAACATGCTGTGTGCCTCCTTCATACCAATTTTCAACCATAACCGTTCAGCTGGTCCGATGTAATTGACGCTTTTTTCACCAACTTTGGGACCTTATTTGACCCCTTAGATGAAGAAAATTCGGAAACACAGGAAAAAACGTAACTTTTATTTTGTTTGAAAAGCATGTATACAAAGTTTCAAATCAATCGGTACAGGGAATAAAAAGTTACATACAAACGAAAAGGGCCCGTTTTACCCCCTTAGAGGTCGAAAGTTCAAAATTTTCGTCCTTAGTGCTCCATTACGTCGTTCAATGTACCTATATTCCAAATTTCAAGCTCATATCTTAAGCGGTTTGGGCTGTAGGCTGTCTGTCAGTCAGTCACTCAGGAAAGCCTTTTAGATAATAGATTTTATTTATTTATTATCAGCAAAGTCGAAATATAATAAGATCCAAAAGTTCGAAATATAATAATAATATAATAATAAATATATAAAAAGATTATCATAAAACAAGGAATCTTTCAAGGATCTTTTTCAAAATAAATTAAGCAAATAATTGAATACAGTACAAAGTTATGGCCTAATATCGATAATTATATTTTGGCATTATCTCATTTTGACATGGAATTAGAGCTTCTATTGAAACAATGATTACAAAAAAGTTTTTTCATAATCCTAATCAACTACTTATTCATATTAAGTGAACTTTGCAATGTGCTGAAAATAGAGGTAAAACACTTTTTTTTAAGACAATATCAACAATAATTATTAATTTTCGCAAAAAAATGGCGAAACCGTCTTCCATCATGTACAAAATACCTGATTAGCTCGAACTGATGTGTAATTTTTTTTCTAAAACGGAAAAAATTAACTAGGACCACTTCAGGAGTATACCCTTTTGAACTAAAAAAGACTTATTTGATTCGGTTCACAATTGGCAAAAATATCGATGAACATACACAAAAAAAACATACAGACAAACATAGAACCTCTTCCTTTTTGGAATCGTTTAAAAATATAAAATCATCAATATTATCGAGAGTCAAATAACTAACATTTTGTAGAACAGCTGATATTTTTCGCGAAATTCATTGATACCATATTAAAAAGGCGTTAGAATAATTAATATGTCGGGGTCTGAGAGTGATCGTCTCAATCACCTGCCATCGTTATTTGTGGGTTATTCATTAGTACAGCTCGCTGGCGGTCTCCAGTTGTCCATCTCACCAAAATAAACACTCTGTACTAACTGCAACGGGTGGTTTTATTGACCTAGTATCACTTGGTAATCAATTTAACAAGTATTTTCCAGGATGAAAACCGATTTCAAAGTCAATGAATTTGCACGGGTGCAATCCGCCTCGCGCTCGGAATGGCATGACGTTCGGTCATCTGTCAAAGTCATTTCATTCCAACACAAGCATGCAGTGTTGCCACGTGCGACCCCATTCGGGTGATACCCACTTTAAAATCATCACTATTGCTTTCAACTAAAACCAGCTATGCTGTCTCACTCCGTCAAATATGCAAATATGTACTAGTTAATCTATTTACGTACTGAGTCCCTGAGCTTTTAAATATAAGCCCTATATCGATATAGTTACATACCAACAAAATTATGTTGAACAACGTGGTCACGTCGTTCTTAAATTGATGTAATAAACTATAATCCCAATCTATTACAATCAACCCAGAACCGAACGAAGACGAAAACTCAAGGCACCCTAAATCACGACTTTCTCCATACATTTCAGGCCACAAAAATCCAAATCGCGTCACCAACTACCCAATCACGAAGTTAACCAGCCCCTTGGATTGTGATAAATAAGAAAATCATGTTAGGAATTTATCACAGAATTTATCGGAAGGAACGTGACTTCGACGTAACTTGGAAAGGGAAACTTTTCCTCTCACATATTCTAAGGGTCCTCACTCAATCACGGAGCTGGGATCTTTCTTATTTCTATGGAAAATACGAAGTTTTTGGTCGCGGCCTCCGCTCTGAATCTAGATAATAATGTGCTTTGTAACAATGTCTGTACTTCAGTAGGAGTGAACACTATTTGTATACTATTTCTGGAAATAGATAAGTCGGCCCCAATTATTTTGTAGGGGTGACACGTGAACAGATCCTGGCGTCTACTTGGGCCGAAAGCTAAGTAGAGACAATGCTGTCATTATTGTGACCACCTTACCATCTAGCAAGGGGCTTTTAGATTAGGTTTTTATATGATTTTGTCTCAGGTTTTTTGACCGACGACCCACCGGAGGAGGTACACCGTATTTTTTTTTGTATAACCATGCATAACTTTTTTCGTAGTTTTCCGATTTCAATATTTTTTTTTTTTATTGGAAAGAGTATTTTGTAATTGGTCACATTTAATTTGCACCGAAATCAGCTGAGCCATTTTTGATAAATCAACAATATTGTGAAAAATGTTACATCAATCCGTGCGAAATATTCGCGAATTCTGTACACGGGTGAAGTCAGTCATGCAATTTTTTTGCAAAAAATAATTATCTATATTATTAATAGAAATGAATTAAATTTTCTACACCCTGAAGCTATATTTGACAATATTTTTACAATAATAATTATATTTGACAATATTTTTAAGGCCTTGATATACATACTCGTAGTTACTGCATAAAATAGTGTCGAAAAATGAAAACAAAAATAAAACTAATGACTTTAGTTTCATTTCATGGTAGATAAGTACCTATGATAATAAGATTATTGAAAATAATTATAAAAAAAATATGACAAATGTGATTACTAAATTGACTGTAAGTAACTAATTTACCATTAAATGATTGAGATAATATTAGGAGTAATCATATTTTAAAACTAACAATGTGAAATATTCTAAAATATTACCTACTCTAGAAATCTAAATACTATCCAGAAACAATGACTGATAGGTACAGCAACGCGGAATTGCAACAAAAACAACAAACAAACAAATCATTTATTTTGACATAGTAAATGTGTTACAGCGATACATGATCCATAGGCTCCTGAACTAGTCTAAGACTGTGTCTCAGGCGCCAGTGGCTTCTCCATATAAACATAAAAAGCATGCCAAAATGTAAATAAAGAGTAGACTTAACTAATTTAGAAAAATAAAACGTAATCTTTTAAAAGGTAAAATTGAAAAAAAAAGAAATTAATTCTGATATAAATTATAAATACTAATTTATACATTAACAAAAAAAATATATACTTATATATATTTCAAACCAAAGATAAAATAATAAAGAAAACTAGACTTGTCGTAACTAATTTAGGAAAAAAACGAAGTCTGATAATTTAAATTTAAAAATTTGAATTGAGTACAACAGTAAAACATAAGTCGATTAGTTATGAGTGCAACATGTCACCTCGATTGCTTGCTATGTGGTGAAAAATCAGGTGAACAATATGACAGTTCCATCCTTTTTTTAACGAGTACTTATGTGTTTTTTTTTTTTTTTTAAAACTTAGCTACTATACTACATAAAAAGCAATTGGATAATCTACAGACCAAATACCTAAGGTCCAGCGGGGCAATTCTGTCAACCTATGTCGTTACTAAGGTGAACCGTTCTTGAACCTGTCTCGTTTTTCTGACAGTTTTGAGCTGTCGGAACTGTCAGAAAAACGAGATCGGCTAACAAAACGTATCACTTCAGTAAAGAGATCGGCTAACGGAATTGCCCCGCAGGTATGCTTTATAAATAAAATGATTTAACCCATTGGCTTCAGCCCATTGGCAGTTCCCATTTCTAGCATGCTGGCAGCAATGCAATGAATGGAAATGCTTTAATTGAACCTTATGTAGGTTACTCCTCACTCATTTAATTTTTAACACAAATTTGACGAATAAACGATTTTTGTAAATTTTGATTTCAGATAAAATTACATAATATAATGTAAACAATGTACCATATGATACATATCATAACCAAATGATTGTATGAAATTAAATCTCTATCAGAAAACCTGTGTCAAAGAAATTTTGAACATTTAAAAAACACATTTAAGCACTGCTGTATCACCAACAGAAAACCTGCATAAAATAAACTTTGAAATAAAATGAAATGGAAACAGTTTATTCGACATTACACTATTATGTCTAGTGGTAATGACACCCTCTTTACAATCGTCAGGTCGTGGGTTCGTACCCTGCCCGTACCAATGATTTCCTTGGAATTTATGTATGGAATTTCACACCACTGGCTTTTCGGCGAAGGAAAACATCGTGAGGCAACCTGCATATGTCCGTAGAAGAAATTAGATGGCGTATGTGAATCCACCAACCCGCACTGGGCCAGCGAGGTGGATATGGCCTAATTACCCTTCGTGGATATGCCTACGTCCTGCAGTACCTAATAAAAAGGCTGGTACAGTACAGTACAGTACATTGCTTTGAAAATCAATTTAAACTTGTAATTATTATAATATTTCCCGATAATAATTTCAATTTTAACTGACTCTTAAAGGAAAATATAGTCCAACTAACACCTACCCCAGTATGAAAATTTCATGTCCAGTAATGCTTTGTAATTCAAAATATACAAACTTAAACGAAATTCAATATAAAATACGCCTTTGACAAAATGAAATTAATTTTATTTTACGGATTTGAACATATTCGCATCTCGTTATTGAAATAAAATGTTTCTCAAAAAGAACACGTCGAAAACAAAAGTCAAAGCTCTCAAAGCTCTTGTTTTTGATTTGTAATGGTCGCTCTAGACGCTTTGTGAATTTTGGTTCAAATAAGCGTGAAGTTTCGGTAAGCACAAATATGCCTGACTTACACTGGCATAAGTGGGACTTTTTTAATAGTTTCAATTTCAAGTGAGATCGCAAGTGCTTTATTTTGTGTGTTATTGACATAGTGTGTGTGTTGTTCTGTTCACAGATGTTACTCGCACGTAGTTTTTAAGGCATGACAGCAAGTCTTGTCACTATTTTCTGCCATAAAAAACAATCGAGAGTAACACCTGTATTTTGTTTCTTATTATTCTTGTGTAATTTTTTGCTCGATATTAATAATGCCAACAAGTGAACACTTGAAATAAGGTTAAGGGGGCGCATGTGGTACGGAAACTTGCGTGCGCAAGGCCAACTCGCACTTAGCGGATTTTACGATATGATTGATGATTTTTATTTTGTTAAGATTCTGTGTGAATTACAAAAATCTTATGTTGTTGTTTAGGCAGATTCTATGGAATATTTAAAGTTTTAAGTTTTATAGACCTCAATAAAATTTAAGACTGTCTCTTATATCTAGACTAAAAGCCATAACCACTTAAGGCTCAAGTTTTCAAGACAAAACTTGCTAAACTAAGCGACATACAAATCGGCGAATGGGAAGTTATGCGCAGAACGCTGCGCAAAAGTCGAAATATAGATACACGCGGGAGCCAGAGAGACGAGACGCTGGGGCACACCCGCTAACCTCATGCCTCCCGCGCGCTCCCTACGCACTACGACACGTGCCATCGGCATTGTGCACACATGCGCAATAATTAGCCAATCACGGCGAAGTGTCATCTGCGGCTAACATCTCATCCGCGGATTTGTTTGGCGCTTAGTATAACTAAAGTGCATTCATTCTCATTCATTCATTCTCATTCTCTTTATTAATAACAACTAGTTACAGGTCATTTGTAGTACATGCTAACATATTTCAGCAAACATTACCTATAGTATGATTCCTTATTAATAACATAAAATAGTGCATTTAACAAAATCCAACAAAAATCCGTAATAAATAAATTAAATCATAAATCAATTAAAATTAAATGTCAATAGTAATAATTAAATATTCTGCATTTCGTTATACCATAAATGGTAAAATAATGTCAAACAATAGCCACTTATCAGTAAAAAAAAATAATAAAATAATTAAATACAAACTCTACTCTATCTTCGGCAAGAATTCCTCCACCTTATAGAATGTTTGCTCAACAAGCCACTCCTTAGTCAAATTCTTAAATGCACGTCGTGATGGTGCATTTTTTATAACTTCTGGCAAGTTATTGTAGACTCTAACTGCCATAATGTGCACCTGCTTGGATGTTTTCTGAAGTCGATGAGTGGGCGTGCACAGTAATCGCCCCTTCCGCGGCGGCTGGGCGCGCCGCTCGCCCAGGCACGCATACTCTTCCAGGTGGTCTCTGGCGTACAGAGCCGCCTCTAGAATAGCCATCGACGGAAGAGTTAATATTTTCAAGTCCTGGAACAGTGGACGCGCCGATGTGTCCTCTGTCACTCTCTCTATGGCTCTGATAGCTCTCTTTTGCATCCTGAACACGCGCTCCCAATCTGAAGAGCATGCCCAGAACTCAACACCATATTGTAAGAGAGAGTGAACAGATGCAAAATAGCAACTTCGGACCATGGCCTTCGGTAGTATGGCCGAAATTTTCCACAGTGCAAAACAAGCACGCCCAATTTTGATACACAGTCTGTCTACATGTTTCTCCCATGTTAAGGCGCTATCCAGATGAAATCCCAAAAATACTGTGTCTTTCACCTGTTCCAATTTTCCATTGTTCACTGCTACTTCTAAAAGCTCTTTTCTGTGTCCTGATAGGTCAAAATGAACAAAGTGTGTTTTGGCAATGTTTAGGATCAAACCGTTAATTTTAAACCAGTTAGTCAGGTCACCGGCGACTTTGTTCAGTTTTCGCTCTAGTCGTTTTCTCGTTGGAGCACTGACAACCGCAGCGACGTCATCAGCGTACATAAGTACATGCGCATCTTTTATATTATCAGGTAGGTCGTTAAGAAGAAGGGAGAATGCTATATTGGAGAGCGAAGATCCCTGCGCCACTCCGATCACGGTGGTAAGCGGCTGAGATTTTACCGTGCCCCCTTCTCCCACGACCACCTGGCTACGACCCGTCATAGAGTCCGACATAAGTCGTAGCGCTTGGTTTTCAACGCCGTACCTCCTGAATTTTGCAGCAAGGACTTGATGATCCGCGACATCGAAAGCTTTGGATAAGTCGCAGAATATAACTGCGACCTGCTGCTTTCTTTCTCGTGCATCCAGGATTGCTCGAAGTAGATCTCGTGTGAGAGCCGTGGTAGAGAAGCCCTTACGATACGCATATTGACTGGCTGATAGAGACGAAATTTGTATAGGGGAGATACTTTTACACATTTCATAGTAAAGGGATACACACCGTCTCTGATACACCGATTGTATAATGAGGCTAGTATGCAGGCCAAAGGTGTAGCTACAAGGTGCAGTAGCGAGATCGATATGTCGTATACGTCTTTGGACTTTTTTTTTGCCACTCCCTGAGTCAAAATACGTACCACTTCTTGAGGAGTAAACTGTCGTAGTTTAAGAGAGCGATCGGCAGAACTCTGCACAGCTTCCAGAGCACGAGTCGCCTCGCCGATATTTGCGGTAGGAGCGTCGCATGATGCCGCCGAGTCTACGAAATGCGCATTTACAGCCTCAACGATCTCTACCTTGCTGGAAAACTTAGACCCATCAGCTCGCTTTACCATCTCGGTGTAGTCTCTGATCCTGTGAGATTTTCCAGTTTCGCTTTTGACGACATCCCACATAGTTTTTGTTAAGTTTGGTGATTGATAAATCAAATCACGGTAGTAAGTGCTTCGCTCGCGATGCAACAGGGCGTCATACTTAATTTGAAACTCCTCAATTTTCATATTTAACGCGATATTTGTCGGGAACTTACACAACATGTCCTGCATATCTGTCAACAGAGAATTAAAATTAAATATCTCATCAGTTGCCCAATAGATATTTTTCCTAGTACTTTTACACCGCTTGAGAGGAAAACAGCAGTCAATTTTATTTCTTATTATATCTATTATGATATTTGCCATCTCGTTTGGTGACTTCACCGCGCACTTTTGCTCAATTTCAGTCCAATCTACACTTTCTATGGCAGTCACAAAATTAGCGCAATTAGCTTGGCTATATGACCTACACAGATGAGTAGGTTCTGACTCCGGGCCCGTTGCACTCGGCACGCGGGCTCGCACAGCGTAATGATCAGATAGGTAGCATTTGACGGCCACCGCTCTCGTCTCCGCTACCAAATCTGAGCTCACATAGACATGATCCAAGCAGGTGCTTGTGGTATCTGTTACTCTTGTTGGAAAGTCCACAATATTGCAAAGATTATGTATGGCTAGAAGTTCGTTTAATCTCCTTAAATCACTATTAGAACCACCCAAAGAATCGATATTTACGTCTCCGACAAGTACAAGGTCTTTGTCGCAGTCAATTAGTTTGTTGAGCAAACACTCAAAGACAGGGAAAAATAAAGACGTACTAGTAGTATTTGACCGGTATATGCACACTATTATAACATTCTTATCTAGCAATTCTATTGCTGATATCTCACATACCTGCTCTACTGACAATTTATTATATGCGTTTAGTTTTTTGAAATTTAAATTGTTTTTAACAAAAATACACGAACCACCGTGCTCTACTGTACTTCTACAATAGTAAGAAGCCAATACAAAGTTATTTATATTTATGCATTGCATTTCATTATCTCTACAAAAATGTTCAGTTATACACAATACATCGCATTTTAGATCGCTTTGTATTGCTACCTCTAACCGACTGATTTTATTTCTAATTGATCTAATATTTTGATGGCATATCCTAACATAGCTATGCTCATTGGTTTCATCGCTGCGTTGTTTTGCCATTATGCTCGATCCCTGCGCTCTGGTTTCCGTAAGGCTGCGTGTAGATCTAGTAGAATTTACGCTGATACTGTCTACTGCTTCACTGGATGCGGCTTTGAGGGTCCCCGAAAAAACCAATTAGCAAACCGGATCCCTTGCGGCCACGCATTAGGAGTTGCCACTTGTGATTTTACTTTTTCTGGCATTCCAATAATGAACGAAGCATGTCTGTTAGACTTTATTTGACGTTTTTCTATGTAGTAGTCGGCCTGTACAACACTGTTTAGATATTGTCTTATTTGCTCATTTGTCGTATCGGCTTTAAATTGCCAGGCCTGCATATAATATGATTTTTCAGCAGCCTGGATTCCGCAGTCATTGTTTCGGACTCCTACAACGACAGTTTGTGGGGGTTGCTTATTGCTACGACGACGCTTGTTAACTTCCTTCCATTCGCCAGCGCTGTCACTACTGTCGTCGAGTATAACACATGATGAAGCCGGCCGCATACTGTGCTTATGTAGAGGCACCTGGCTTGCAACCTCTATAACAGAGTTATTACTTGCTGCCTGCGACAAGACTGTCGTCTCCACATTACTTGTCTCTGCTTCTGTAAAACAGCCAGTTGTGACATTCGTGGATGTTTCGTTTTGCGCTTTGGCCCGTCCTTTACGCCGCAACTGTCGATTCGATGTTTCGTTGACCTCGCCGTCGTTCGAAGGCTTGTCAAATTTTGATGCCTTATTTGCCTCCTGTGGCACTGAATTTTTGACAATATGTTGGGGACGGCACTCCCTGGAATTATATTTATCATCAAGTTTTTTGCAAAACTCTTGTCGTAATGTCTTCATTTCTGTCTCTATTGTGTCCAATTTTTTCAGCCTTTCCTTATTGTCAAGTACTTCACCTCTAAGCAGTGCTATTTCCTGCTTAAGTAGGCCTTCATTCGTGCTTAGTATGCATACCTCTGCTTTTAGTTCACGAACGACTGTAAGTATCTGTAGCATCGTATCCTTACATACACCATCAGGCTTGCCTTGCTCTACATCAGCTGCGCTGTCAAGTTGCTCTACCTGCGGCTGGCTTTCCTCTACGACGTATGTTGCTGCCCCGCGAACTGGAGTAGACGGGTTGTTGTCTCGCGGCATTACACACTTGCAGGTTGGACATAACCATGTTGAAAGCACATTTGCCTTAGCAGGTATATTCACGCAAGCGCGGTGGTAAACTCCTGCGCATTTTCCACATTTCGCGCCCTCTATTGGCGAAATGAATTTTCCGCACCCACCGCACTTCAGCATGGTAATGATGTAGTCACGTAGTTCTTCTGCTTTCCGATAGGTGGCGTTGGTAGTTTGTCAACGCTACTCAACAATAGATGGCGCCACTAGTTGAAAATATGGTAGGTTTCTTCCAAAATGTCTACTTAAAAACAGAGTACATAGTACCCTCTTGTCATAAAAAATGCAAATAGATTTAGTAGAAAAATATGAAAATATTTCTACAAATAATTGTCAATAGTTCGTAATTAATACCTTAAAACGTTCGCCGTTTGGTAATTCGTAACACTAGCACATATCACTGTTGAACAGGGACTTTAGACATTTATAGTAATAAAAATACCTGCAGAGCAACACAGTGCACTACAGAATCTTAGAAGACGAGTTTCGAGCATTCATTGAGTTTCGAGCCTTACAAATTTACGCTTACAAATTTTTGTCAAGCAAGTGGCCCCAGCACAAAGCAAATACACAATTCACAAACAACATACAAGATATAAATCAATCATTATAAGTTATCCACGCTTGAACAAATTGAAGAACACTTAGCAAGGAAAATAAAAATAAACCTTTCTCAGAGTATTATGGTATTTTCAGATGCATTGTTTTTGTATCTTACGGCATATTTATCGCAGAACGTGAAATGTTATTTTCTTAACATAGTGTGAACTGTGAAGTCTTATTTATAAAACACATCGTGTGTGTTCAGAGCGATTGGAAGCGGTTTGCATCCAGCGAAATCTCGTGGTCTTATTGAAGTTAAATGTCAAAGCGTCGACCTTAGGGGTCCTACCATGGTCCTATGCTACGTTTGCCGGTGTGTGGTCTCCACCCGTATACTTTTCACTCCATCGGTCTCCTTTTCTACATGCTATCTGCAATGCCCTGTCTCAGTTTGCTAATTGCTGTAATAACTCTTGCTGAATATTTTTTCTTCTTGCTTTGCGACTCCGTCCGCCATCAGTCCTGCCTGCTTTGTACCCGTTTTGCAACTGTTAACAGACGGCAATAGATGGTTCTTTATATCTAATACAAGCTTCCGCCCATGGCTTTGCCCGCGTGAAATTTAGATATAAGTGCTAAAGCTAAAGGAACCGTTTATTTCTTCGGAATAAAAAGCAACCTATTCATAAAAATATGTAAGTATAATTAATTATGTAGTATATCAATCTCTGGCAGCCATATCAGAATCTTTGCTTAGTTTGGGGTCAGATACCGTGTGTACCTAAGATTTACCGATTATTTATTTATAGACAGGTATATATGTCACTTTCCATCTTTTAAAATATATTTATACCAAATAATATAAATATAGTTTAAAAAACACGCTTATGAACGATATTTTTTTATAAATGCATTGTTATCTGGCTTTGATAGGTGTGCAAAGTTTAGAGAAAATCTGATCGCTCAAATTAGGTCAAAATCGAGCTCAAAGGAGTTGCTTACAAGCAAGGAAACATACAGGTGAAACTAATAAATGCGTGTTAACAAGAAGCTTTTCACAAACAGATAGACTTTCGGATTTATAATATTCAGGACAGTTGAGTATAATCACACAGAATTGAACTGCAACTGCAACTAAGTACTAACCAGCGAGGTCGCCGTGAAACTTGTGAGATATTACTCCAGTTTCTTCTTCGACTTCGGAACTTAGTAAGGGAGTTTGTAGATCGTTGCACGTCGCTCGGCTAGTTCATTAGACTTGGTGGTTGGTACATCATCATATCAGCTGTAGGAGGTGCACTGATGGACATAGCCGTAACTAAGTAAGTAAGTAAGTTCGTATAGGCCGGGTGGCAAGCCCTGGTGTCAGAGTTTATTTAAGCCAACTGAAGGCCTCTGACATGGCTTAGCGGTTAAAATAAACAAAACCTACAATTCAACGTGTCATCTGAGCCGCGGTAGCGCTCAGTTGTAAATGACAGTTGTGGTCACGAATATATAAATAATAATATTTGAAATAAATAATATTTTTGGGACATCCTACACACCTTACACACGGCCTCTGACCCCAAACTAAGCAAAGTTTGTGATATGGCTGCCAGAGACTGATATAATACATAATTACTTATTTTTAAATACATACTTATATAGATAGTAACTAAATAACACCCAGACACAAAGCAAACACTTAATTATGTTCATTACATAAATATTTGACCTGGGTGGGGATCCAACCCACGCCTCTTTGATCCAGAAGTTAGGGTCAATAACCACTGAGCCACCAAAGCAGTCAAATTTTTGTTAACTAACCGTGTCGAACGTTGCTTAACTTTGGTGATCGCTGACAAACGCCTAGACAAACTACGCCATGACCGCTACACTACAGTTGTATGTATTGGTCTGCGGTTTCGCGGTCGCGTCGTTTACTAGGCTATTGTAGGGTTAAGAGTAGAAGAGAAACTCAAGTTTGTGTCAAAGTAGTGTTAGTGTTGGTTTGTGCAAAAAGAGAAGCGTCGTGGGTGAGGTCACTTGTGTGCAATTTCACTCATTTTGTCAAGTGGACAACACTGCTCTGTCATTGCTAGTACATCTAAAAGTGTTTAATACTTGGTAGAAGCCATTTCGGTTTTCATCAATAGACTCGCGTCTACCAAGAGATCGGTACCTTGGCTGCTGAATAAAATCTTACATATTGTTAGTTCACCGCAACGCCACGACGGTTCTCTTTTTGCACAAACTCTAATAAATCTAAGAACCATAGAACAAATAATTATTATTGATAAATTGAGTCAGTCAAAGATATTAACATTATTTCTGCTTCTGGAATACTAAATGTGTTACTTATAGTGGAATAGATATCAAAAAAGCCGTGGTGGTCTAGAGGTAGCAGTCAAATTTTTGTTAACTAACCGTGTCGAACGTTGCTTAACTTTGGTGATCGCTGACAAACGCCTAGACAAACTACGCCATGACCGCTACACTACAGTTGTATGTATTGGTCTGCGGTTTCGCGGTCGCGTCGTTTACTAGGCTATTGTAGGGTTAAGAGTAGAAGAGAAACTCAAGTTTGTGTCAAAGTAGTGTTAGTGTTGGTTTGTGCAAAAAGAGAAGCGTCGTGGGTGAGGTCACTTGTGTGCAATTTCACTCATTTTGTCAAGTGGACAACACTGCTCTGTCATTGCTAGTACATCTAAAAGTGTTTAATACTTGGTAGAAGCCATTTCGGTTTTCATCAATAGACTCGCGTCTACCAAGAGATCGGTACCTTGGCTGCTGAATAAAATCTTACATATTGTTAGTTCACCGCAACGCCACGACGGTTCTCTTTTTGCACAAACTCTAATAAATCTAAGAACCATAGAACAAATAATTATTATTGATAAATTGAGTCAGTCAAAGATATTAACATTATTTCTGCTTCTGGAATACTAAATGTGTTACTTATAGTGGAATAGATATCAAAAAAGCCGTGGTGGTCTAGAGGTAGCGACATTTGCCTAACAATCGTGAGGTCGTGAGTTCAAATCCCGGTCCCGTACCAATGAGTTCTTTGGATTTTTTCGACTGCCTCGGTAGCTCAGTGGTTAGAGACCCTAACTTCTAGATCAAAGAGGCGTGGCTCTGTGTCTGGGTGTTATTTAGTTACTATCTATATAAGTATGTATTTAAAAATAAGTATATGTAGTATATCAGTCTCTAGCAGCCATATCACAAGCTTGGCTTAGTTTGGGGTCAGAGGCCGTGTGTAAGATGTCCCAAAAATATTTATTATTATTAAATTTATTATTAATTTCCGTACGTAATTTTCATACCACTGGCTTTTCGATGAAGGAAAACATCGTGAGGCAACCTGCATAAAGCCGTAGAAGTAATTCGATGGCGTGTATGAATCCACCTACCCGCACTGGGCCAGCGTAGTGGTTATGGCCCAATCACCCTTCGTTGGGTCCTGCAGTGTACTATTAAAAAAGGCTGATACAGATATCAAAGAAATAAAAATTATAATTATGTCTCAATATCTAACATCTATTTTAGCTAAAAAAGCATTTATTGCGATATCATTTTTTTTAAATAATTGTAGTCTAAGCCAACTGTAATAATCGATTTGCTTCCCTGCGACCCGTGTCAACTGCACCGTGTACTGAAATAAAAAAATAAACAAATAATAATAACTAATGTAAACTAAAATGTAAAAGAAATTCTGAAATTCGTAATCAAAAAAACCTGGCATTCATCGTTTTAGGGTTCCGTACCTCAAACGGAAAAAACGGAACCCTTATAGGATCACTTTGTTGTCCGTCTGTCCGTCTGTGTGTGTGTCAAGACTCTTTATCTCGGGAACACGTAAAGACATCGAGTTGAAATTTAAACTGTATCCGTATATCTATGGTCTCTTGCAGTTGTGTAAATGAAAAACTTCTCAGTTATTGTTTAAAAGAGTTAGAGCCGTTTATGTCGTAGAAAAACCCGACAAGTGCAAGTCAGGCTCGCACTTCGAGGGTTCCGTACAAACACGTTGTTAAAATAATTAAAAACCTGTTTTTAACCTTACATGATACGATTTACTCACTTTGAATTTTCAACCCATATTTTGTGAATTTTGAGGCCCTATTTTTTGTGATTTAAATAGAAATGTACAGTTTTCAGATTTATTTCTATATGTGTACTCTGAGACAATGCTTCACGCCAAATTTCAAAGTTCTATGTCAACGGGAAGTACCCTGTAGGTATTGATTTTTGTGAGTGTCGAAATATGCTGTTTTTACGACATAAACGGCTCTAACTTTTTTAAGCGATAACTGAGAAGTTTTTCTTTTACACGACTGCGAGAGACCATAGATTATAGAGATTATACGTATACAGTTTAAATTTCAACTTGACGTTTTTACGCGTTCCCGAGATAATGAGTCTTGACATACACACAGACGGACAGACGGACAACAAAGTGATCCTATATATATATTTTTCCGTTTGAGGTACGGAACCCTAAAAACCCCATATTTCGACACTTATAAAAATCAAAACCTACAGGGTACTTCCCGTTGACTTCCCGTTGACCCATAGAACTATGAAATTTGGCGAGAAGCATAGTCTCAGAGTACACATACAGGAATAAATCAGAAAACTGTACATTTTTATTAAATCACAAAAAAATAGGGCCTCAAAATTAACAAAATATGGGTTCAAAATTCAAAGGGAGTAAATCGTATCATGTAAGGTATCATTTAAAAGAACTTCATTAGCACATGCTAAAACAGACTTAATTATTTTAACAATAAGCCCGATTACAGAGGCGCCAGCGTAAATTAAATAGCAACGTAAAAAGTGTTCTCTCTATCGAATGCCTAAAGTGAAAAAGAAACAGAACTATTCTATTTAGCTAATATAGTTACGCTGGCGCCTCTGTAATCGGGCCAAGTGTGTAATTATCGATGTATGACGAGAAAAGTGAAAAAAAAAAACTCATTTGTCGATGGTTATAGTATAGATATTTTAACAACTTACTTACCAATTTTGTGAAGCCATAGGACTTCCACAGACGAACATAGGCATCTGATACATAGATCTCCTGTAAGACTGTTCGAGAGCGGCTAGCATCGAGCGCGATCTTGTGGTTTTAATGAGATTCGAACTAAAAATGGTTCTTAAATCGGTTCACAATTGGTGAAAATATCGATGAACATACAGAAAATAAAAACCGGACAAGTGCAAGTCAGGCTCGCACACCGAGGGTTCCGTACAAATCCAGGAAATTTCACAAAATTGGGAAGTACGTTGTTAAAAATCTCTATACTCATCATCATCATCGACAAAAGTTTTTTTTTTTACTTTTCTCGTCATTCATCGAAAATTGTTAAAATAATTAAAAACCTGTTTTAGCATGTGCTAATAAAGCTCTTTTATATTATACCTTACATGAAACGATTTACGCACTTAGAATTTTAAACCCATATTTTGTGTATTTTGAAGCCCTATTTTTTGTGATTTAAATTTAAAAATGTATAGTTTTCAGATTTATTCCTATATATGTACTCTGAGACGATGCTTCTCGCCAAATTTCATATTTCTATGTCAACGGGAAGTACCCTGTAGATTTTGATTTTTGTAAGTACGAAATATGCTGTTTTTTACGATGTAAACGGCTCTAACTTTTTTAAACGATAACTGAGAAGTTTTTCTTTTACACAACAGCAAGAATTCATCGATATACGTATACAATTTAAATTTCAGTTCGATATCTTTACGCGTTCCCGAGATAAAGAGTCTTGACAGACACACAGGCGGACAGACGGACAGACGGACAGATGGACAACAAAGTGATCCTATAAGGGTTCCGTTTTTTTATTTTGAGGTACAGAACCCTAAAAATACATACAGACGAACTTAAACCCTCTTCAGGAGGACTTTTTTGAAGTCGGTTAAAAATACCAACCTGTCGAAAAATGAATGTTATCTGTAGCTTCGCCTGCAAATAGTACTCTTGGTGCCCCGGAGGAGTCTACAAGGGGAAGAGCGAGGTCAGCGCGCGCAGTGGGGTGCTTGGGGGTGTCTATGTTGTCGTACGAGTAGCTGCCACGTATGAAGGGGTTTGAATACCATGTTGATCTGTGGAAATCAAAAACGTGATTTGGTAAAGGCAGAATCATTCAAGTCGGCGGATGTGAAGTTAGCTACAAGTTGCGCAATATCCAATCAGCGCGCAGCTTTATGTGAGTTTTCGTTTCGGTCAGAGCGCGAAATTCAAATATTTTTGGGTTTTTTGACTCATTTTAAATGTTCGAAAACTCATTTAGCTGTCATGAATAGGTTGCGTTGATGAGTAACACATACTTATAATAGTACATTGTACACCGAGGGGAGAAAACGATCTATTTGTTGCTTAAAGGAAACGCTCGAAAACAGAAATAGGACTTTCTCCTGAGTGATACATAGTGCTTTATACTAGACCTACGAGGAAAATAAAATACAATATTTCTTTAATTAAAGTTTAGAAAGTAAGTTATTTATGACTTCTTGGGCTGTATTTTTTATTTCTGGTAGCGTCATCATTATAAAATCGTCACTTTCACTATCAAATGACATTTTGGGAAATTATTTAGAAAATTAAAAGCTAGGTACTGTTAAATGATCAATTTAGTTAAATACAAAATTTAACGCAACGAAATAAATTGCTGCGCTTTTTTTTTCGCCTTGCAGCATAAGGTTGCCATTCTCATTTCATTAAAAATAGAAAATAAAAAAAAATCCGCCTCTTTTCTCTAATTATTTCATACAAAACCTTTTTGAGGTTTGATGTTTGTATTTTTTTTATGTTCGCTGCTAAAAAACAAGAGAAAGCTAGCCGGGCAGTAATAGATTTTCATACAACATTCCTGCCCTGCTTCGAAGGGCAGTAATAAAATTCCATATAACTTTTCCCGCCGCACATTTTTAAGGGAGAAATTACGAACTTTGTAACCCGTTTATGAACGAGTAATAAGACACTTTCCGAGTGGGTGTGGTATAAACCAAATTAGTAGTCATCAACTGATTTTCACCTCAGTTTTTAGTTAGTGGGCTCTTGTGCATAAACTGACCACTATTTTGGTTTCTACTTGTATATAATTCATTAACACTATCTATTCATGGCCGTCAAATTAGTTTTTGTAACGTCACAGACAGTAGTTTGTCTGTAAATGCCAAAAAGTCCAAAAATATTAGAATTTCGCGCGCTGACATAGTGAATCCACCTTGAGATTGGATATTGCGCTTTATTGCGCAGCTTGTAGCTAACTTCACATCCACAGACTTGTATGATTCATTTTACACTGGTAAGCCTAGATATTAAGTATCATTCTGAAGTAAGTTTACATAGGCCGTTTCTGCTTTTAAGCCACCTAAAAGCTTTTGAATGAATAAAACAATTTCCTTCCTGATTGTTTAACCACTTGGACGTTAACAGAAATACCTTATCCCATGACTAATCTTCACAAAACCGCTACCAGGACAAATATGTCCCGCGGTGCGATTTTTCAGAAATCAGCTTTAAGCCGTAATAATAGAGTTCCTTTTTGTAGTAACGCTAGTATTTAATGTTCGGAATGAACTGTAGATGGCTTTACAGAGCATAAAAGTTCATTCCCCTTTTCGAGTGGTCCGGCAACCATTTTAGAGTCGGCGCCAGTCGCATTTAGTTAAATTGTCAGTTTATTTTTGTTTCCTAAAAAATACCCAGATACAATCAAAAATTTTCTAAGTTTACGCGCTTCATCCTTGAACTCAGAGTCGCTTACCTCATAAACTCTACGGGTTCCGGTATGGGTTCCTCTAGATATTCACCCATAAATTTCCTGACTAAATCCATAACTTTTCTTTTAACCACGTCTTCTGATATCGTTTCCATCTGAAAATAATCAAATATTATATTTAATAAATTTTGAATGATGTTGTTCAAACTTTTTCAATTTAAGCACTTTTTTATTATACTATGAGACCAAAATTAGGGTAAACTAATAATTTTGACTAGCTAATAATTTTTCGCTAGTTTAAAATAGTAGAAGAAATTTCATGATTTAATGGCGTATATTAGTCCATCAACCCGCAACGGGCAAGAGTGATGGATATGGCCTAACTACCCGTTATGAGTATCTTACTATGGGTCTTATTTATAAGCTGCAAGTAGCCCAACGAGCTATGGAGAGAGCTATGCTCGAAGTCTCTCTGCGAGATCGAATCAGAAATGAGGAGATCCGTAGATGAACCAAAGTTCCCCACATAGCCCAACGGATTGTCAAGTTGAAATGGCAGTGGGCAGGGCACATAGCGCGGAGGATAGATGACCAATGAGGTTGAAGAGTTCTCTAGTGGAGACCACGTGCCGGCAAGCGTAGCGTAGGACGACCACCATGAAGGTGGACGGATGACCGCATTAAGACCGCAGGATCGCGCTGGATGCAAGCCGCTTCTAACCGGTTTTATTGGAGATCCATAGTGTAGGCCTATGTTCAGCAGTGGGCTATTAAAACGGCTGTTACGATACTAAATCTGAAAGACATAAACCTGGGTCAGAAGACGTTTAAAAAAGAAGATACTGACCTTTTTCGCAGCATCACCGCAGACCCACAGAGTCAAAGCTTTGTTATAAGCCATTGGCTCTCCCATAGTGTTCACCTTTAAGAGCCACTGGTCTTCTTCACTAACTTCAGCTCTATCAGCTCTTCGCCACACGAACACATTCCAGCTGTTCTCTGGCCACCAGACGCGGTTGAAGCGGAATATTAGTTTGTCACATATTCCTAGAGATAATGCTTCGATGGGGCTGATCTTTTGCTGCGGTAGTGGAGGTGAAAATAAGGTCTTGTATCTAAAATTAGGATTGCAAGTGAAGAAATTAATGACAATATTTCAAGTATTTATTTTATATATTTATATCAATTACCTATATACAATTATTGTATAGCTTAAGATTTATTATTGTATGGTAAGTTTAATAACGCGCAAATACAGATCATGGATTATTTTAGCATGCGCTAGCAAGGCATTAAATTCCTGCAAATCTAAACGCACCTACAAATGGGAAGTGGCTAACACTAAAACTAAATTAGGACAAAAATGTAATAACTTTCTTGGAAGCTTTATTTATTCCCAACTAAACAAAAAGCTGAATATAGTAAATGACAGCGCATACAAATGTAAAAACTTTCTTACACTCAGTTATAAAAGCACCGAAGAAATGCTTCGCCCTACAAACTAGTAGCTATTCCTTTAAATTAATTTAACAAATATCATTACTGAAAACGTTGACACGAAATATTGTATAATAATTATTATTGTGATCATACGACTCTTGCACATACTCACCAGCAATCACACTATTAAACACTCACTCCTACTAACCCCCTGTTTCAAATCATCCCTGAAGGTATTATTATATCTTCTTTGCCTGAAGAGAACTAGCTTCCACAAACACAGGGAATCCTACCGTGGCAGCTAGTGTTTCACAACTAGTTAAATACGAATAAGTAAACAATGTTTGTGCTTAAATTAAAATATAAAAACTTTTATAATGAACCCTAAAATATGTACCTAATTCGATTTAATTTAATTCATTTAATTAATAATAAATTTTAATTAAAACATGTATTTAAATATCATAAGTAATAAATAATAATCTAGTTTATTTAAATAATATCAGCTTAAGGAACAACATTACGGTAACGAAATAAATTATTCTTCTTTATTCAATTGAAATCACAGGCTTAGCCTGGTCCTTTATTAGGCATCAATGGAGCCTAAGCCAACATTGAAAGGCCCCTTTTACTATTTTATTACGAAATATAAAAACAGTATAAAAAAATAGCGTGAAATGGAAACTATGGCATACAAAATGACTTGAAATATTGTAACTGGGCTATTTTGGTGAAATTTTAAATGTTTTGTAAAATTAGACTACGGAATGAGGTACGGCACCCGCTAAATATGCCCCATTTCAAAATTTCGTAGCGGGTGGTGACTTGCCGTCCACTAAATGGGCTCCCATTAAGGCTATCGTAAGTTGGCACCGGAGGGGCAACATTGGTGTGGACGGCTTAGGGTGTCGAGAGGTGTGCTGCGCTTTCACTAGACGCTACTCGCAGCCTTATGCCCTTTAACACTTCCACCCTGGAGCTTAGGTTCTTAGCTCTTGCGGTTTCAACTCCAAACCGGCCGGTTAAGGCAAGAGAGGAGTCAGGGATTTCATTTAGCCCCAGGGAATCAGGGTTCGCGGTGTCGCACTCACCGACGACTCGCCACAAAGTCGCCCCTGCGATAAATTATTCTTATTCTTATGGTAACTAATTTGGAAAGGGCCCCCAAGACACCGATCTAGCCGAGTCTGGAGCCCGGTGTTAATCCAACTGCTTTATTTTCGTTCTCACGATAATGCTGCTTTGCGAATAATTTGTACCGATTTTATAACTTTCTCAATAAATAAACTTTCTCTCTTACTTTTGGAACGTTATCTTTAAGTTTAATCATTTTGGGTTTATTGTAGTGGGTACATGGAATGTTATAGTTTTGTTGAAGTAAAATATGCTATATTATAATGTCAAATTGTTCAAATTTATAAATATTGTTTGAGTAGGTACTTTTTGGTACAAGTATGGAAAGTTACTCATTTATTTATTATCGAAGATTTTCATACAGAATTTTTTACCTATCACGCGGATAGATAACTAAATAAACATTACGGGACATCTTAAGCATGGTTTCTGACACCAAACTAAGCAAAACTTGTCATATGGCTGCCAGAAACTGAAATACTAGATATACATTTTTTTTAAATAGGTAAATAATATAATTATAGATAATACCTAAATAACACCCCGACACAGAGCAAACACATTTATGTGATGAACATAGCATAACATAAATACTTGGCCTGGGTGGGAATCGAACCCCCGCCTCTTTGGTCCCGTAGACAGCCCTAACTAAGTTCATATATTTCTCTTTTATGATACTACTCGTACGTTTCAACATTTTCAGTATCAAATTTCAAAATATTTACCTCTCTTTCAGTACGCCTATCGACACGGTAATAATAACATTTTTGGCGGTGTATTTGGTACCATCTTTGACAGTCACCACCACGTCTTCATCGGGGCTTTGAGGCCACTGAATATGGGTCACTTCTGTGTTCAGTTTGATTTCCAGCGTAGGGTAACCTGTGCCATTGTTGTATTTATTCTGAAATTAGTATATAAGTTATTAAATTAATTATATGCAAAATATATATACATAAAATTACTAAAAAAAACACATGTAGGTATTTCTGCTTCACGAGATCAGACTGTCACTTAAGTATTCCTGCTCCATCTTCACATTGAAAGGCCCTGGCATGTTTTCGCGTGCCTCTTACTCTCATTGAAACTGCTATTATACCTAACTGAGATTTGTATTTTCACTTTCTGCCAGTACTCCTCCTCCTCCAGTCGAATTCCTCATGTCTGAGGGTCGTGACCACCACCTCCCAATAGTTTCTCTCTAATAATTTTGCGCCATCGTCCCCTATCCTCGGCGGCGTGGAGCGCCTCGTAAACTGACGTGTCCAGAGTGGTGCGGATCTGATCGGACCAACGAATCGAGCTCCGACCTCGCGACCGCCTGCCATCGACTTTCCCCGTAACCATGAGCTTTTTTAAATTTTCTCCGTTCTTTCTAGCTATGTTGCCAAAGTACTCAAGTACACGTCTAAGGCAGATAATCAAGAGTCTATCCGTGACCCTGAGCTGTTTAAGAATTGATACGTTGGTCCGATGAGCCGTCCAAGGTATTCTAAGCATCTTTATCTAGCACCACATCTCGAAAGTATCAATACGTCCACGATCCGCTGCTTTTAGGGTCCAGGTCTCCGCGCCATACACAAAAATAGAGCAGACCAGAGTTCGGACCAGTCTTATTTTCGTCTTCAGAATATGCGTTTCCCCATTTCTCATTAAGCTTTGATGCGGTTTAAAAAAAACTGTTATATTATATGCAAAATAATACAATTTTCGATAATTATAATAAAGGAACTATATTTTGCCTGTGGCTTTGCCTGCGACATTCTTTAATAATAATAGTTGTTACCTCATAGGAACCTTTTATTTTGTCGGAATAAAAAGTAGCCTATGTCACTCTTTATGTCACAATCTTTGAACTACATTGGTGCTAAAAATCAAGTATAAGTATCCGTTGATCTGTTGCTGCGTGAAATAGTAACAAGCACACTTTTGGATTCATAATATTTCTCAGAATTAAAGTCATCTTCATCCTGCCCTTAACCCACTAGGTGGGTCGGCTCAGCACGTTTCTTTTCGCCACTTCACTCTATCATGCGTCATCCCATCATCAACTCCTTTCTCCAGCATATCATCATTTACACAATTCATCCACACTTTTTTTTTGGTCGTCCCATACCATTTCTGCCGCTTACCCTCATTTCTCAGAATTGAAGTAAGTAATAATATTGGACCCAGGGAAAACCAGCTTATGTAAATTGACCCACCAATAAAATTTCGAAAAGCGTCTTATAGCCATATGTATGCCAGCTGAAATCCTGATTGCCTCCAAGGGCATGGTACTTAGACCGAGTAGACACGTCATTCCAGCTATTGGAAGATTCGTAAGTTGTTATCATCTGGTCCATAAGTTCAAGGCATCCTTGCATGAAATCCTTGTCGTTGTAAGCTATGGGGTACTTCTTTTTCATGTATTCTTGTATCCTGAAATAGTAATGAAAATGAAACAGAATAGTGGTGGGTAATGCCGTAGGATTTGAATAGGTACTATACCTATATAATAGGCAGGTGGTTACTGTAACTGCCTTTTTTAATAGTCCACTACAGGGAGGAGGTCTACTTATTTAGATGCGTGGTGGATGATGGATAATAATATGGTGATTGAGCCATATCCATCATTCACCACGCTGGTCTAATGCGAGCGGATGTACATACGAATTCGAATTTCTTCTAAGGACTTACGCCAGAGGTTGCCTCACGGTGGTTTTTCACCGAAAGCCAGCTTGGTGGTGTGACATTCCGTACCTTCAAAAATTTTAAAGAACTCATCGGTACGGGTCTTGGGTTGAACCCACAAGCTAACGACTGTAAGGCGGGTATTACTACCACTAAACTACCACAGCTTTCACGGTCATTTTACATTTATAAAATGTTGAGAGCAGCAGCTCCCTACTTTCATTCGCTTAACTCACTTCGGTGAAAGAAAATATTGTGATAAATGATAACAATCACTACATAGTATAAAACAAAGTCGCTTTCCTCTGTCTGTCTTTATGTATCTCCAAAACTACGCAACAGATTTTGATGCGATTTTTTTCAATAGATAGAGTGATCCAAGAGAAAGGTTTATATGTAGGTATAACACACATGTGGCTAGTATAATCATGTTTGGGATAACTTACACACGGCCTTTGACCCAAATCTAAGCAAAGCTTGTAAATTTGTAACGCTTGATAAACCTGCATGTATGGAAATCTACCAAATTGCACAGGAAAAAACAGTGGGAAATAGGTACAACGCGGTCACATTAACTAGACGCTTGACCATGTGACGTTATTTTGGCGCTAAAGTACGGTGTGCAAAAAAAAACTAGCCAAGTGCGAGTTGGACTCCCGCACGAAAGGTGCCGAACCATCATCTATAAAAAATATGTTTCTACCTGTTTATTAAGATTGAGTAAAAATTGCTTAAAAATTCCAGCGATGCGTCGAGTTAATATGACCGCGTTGTACGATCTAATCGTCAATAATGGCATGATAATCACGGAACCCCCTTCGCACACGAGGCGTAGCGTAGGCGTATCGTAAGCGCAGCGTAGTCGTATCGTAGGAGGCACCGCTCCATCCGGACTTATTTCAACATGTACGCGCTCGTATTGCTCTCGTTCTGCGCGCGTATTACGATACGCTTACGATACGCCTACGCTACGCCTCGTATGCGAAGGGACAAGTCTTCGGATGCGTGACCGCGGGTGGCATTTAAAACTGAGCGCCACCGAGGACACGTTAAATTGTAGGTCTTTGTTGTTTTAACCGTTTAATCATGTCAGAGGCTTTCAAGAGGCTTAGGGCTATACAGTATACTCGGCGTATACAATTTTACTAACTTTCTAGTTAAATATTGACCCATAGGTTCGGGATTCACAAGTCCTTCATCGTTCTGGTCTTTTAACTCGCTGACAGACTCCAGAGTGAAATTCATCAAGTCGATTACGATGTCCTCTCCATCAGTAGCGCCGTCAGAGAAATATGCATTCGCGGATGAGTCTTGTACTAAAATTGTGACGTTGTTTTTTATTGCTAGCTCGTAAGTTGATGATGATTCGTTACCGTGGATCCTACAATTCAATACGATATGTTAAAAATATAACAAGGAAATGATAAAAAAATCATATAAAAGACAAATAAAATCACAGCAGAAATGATCAAATGTTAAAAATCTACTTTTGTACCTAAGCAGATTTGTAAAGCTATTTGGTATATAAATAATTAATAGGTTTATTAATTTGTAAAATAATATTGCAGATAGTTATATTATTTTAAACTTCACATTATTTACCCCGATTACAATAACTGATCATGTTAAAAGTTAACAACTTTAAAAGATCGGAGTGATCCTTTAAGGATGCTTTCATTTCAACGTTGCAAAAATATTGGATGCTTTTCACTAACAAGGACTTTTCAGGCAACCTTGAATTTATAATAACTACACCAGCATTGTATCGAGTTTTAAGAAAATATTTACCATTCTGCTCCCACTTCGACAATACTATTTCCAAAAGGCACTGTATTAACCCTGCCTCCTATACGGTTCTGGGCTTCCAGAGCTAGTACTTTTCTACCAGCTTTGGCCAGAGTGGTCGCAGCAGAGGTGCCGGAGGCTCCCAGTCCTACGACTATCGTGTCGTAGACTGGTGGCGTTGGTAACCTGGGGAATAATGTGGATCTTATTAAAATTCGAACACGTTATGCGACTGAGTTCGAAATACATCTAGTCTCCCTCCTTTCCCAAGGTCTCAGATATTAGATCCCGAGTAATTAAATTCAAATTTGGGTAGCGCATTTGGCCAGTCGCTTTTTAAAAATTTTGCGGTAATAAATGAAACCGGCAAAGGACAGAAATTTAATGGCGAAAGAGGATGGAGGCCTTCAATGGGTAGAAATAGGCTTGTGGTACTGATATTAACTGAATTCAAATATAATAATAGAACCATGGAACTGTCGGTATCAAAACGACAAGATCGTATACGGCCTACCAAAATACGGCATCGCCTAAAATTAGTCGACATTGTAGACCATACCTATGACCCTGTATAAGTGTCATTGTTGTAAATTATTGTTAAAACAAATTAAATCTGTTATAATATTGTACTCTTTTACGGGAACATATTCAAAACAAAATAAAGTTATGCATAGCAAAGTAGAACAAATGTTAAGTAACATTAGCCATATTATTCTATCTTCTAATATACTTTACTCACCCATAAGAGCTGGCTAAAATTGCACAAAGTAAAACTACACTTCGTTTGCTCATCTCGATCGCGCTACAATCGCTACTAAATTGACTGCCGGATTCCTGTCTCCGTGTACCTACTGAGATGATGGTCATGCTCCACTAACCCATTTTAACATCGGATTTTGTACACAGTCCGTTTAACGTCTAAAGTTTTGATTCTAGAGATAGAGAGACATACAAAACTCTTTATTTACAACCACTGAAACAAAATTAAACACTAATATATTATGAAATCTCATAAAAATCTGTTCCGTAGAAAAATATCGTTCACCCTTGACTAAATTTTAGAACAGCTGTTTTTTTTTAGTTTTGACAAAAGTCGCAGAACAAAAGTTGTTAGTATTGATATACAGGATAAGCCCCTAAAAGGATGCTAATTGATTACCGGTGGCCCTGTATATCTATAAACATTGAATCTTTTCTTAATGTTTTCCTTTGTGTTAAAGTCAGTAGTAAGAACATTTGTAAATAGCTTCCAAAACACTCAGTAATGCTGGATGACCGAGCTTTCAATTTACAACCTTACGGAGAAAAGACGATAATTCTTCTACTAACCCGCCACGGCTCTATAGTAGGTAGTTTAAGTTATGTGGTTGTAATGCATACAGTTTCAATTTTATTTCAATTATTTATCGTAAAAATATTCATCGCATAGTGGATTTGCAGATCGATATTTGAGATGCTTTATGACGCACTGCAGTATTATTATACTTACAGAGGGCTAGTGAGAAGACGTCTCCACCCGGTGTGCAAGACATTTTATACGTAGCATATGCGTATCTGCTACATGCATGCTACATGAACGAGATGAAGAGAAGATACTTACACCGTTATATACATGTTTTTACGAAACACACACATTTCTAAATGCAGTGGTGTATGAAACCATTATATCTAACTGATATTATAAAATATTATGAAAAGTTTGTTAGTTTATTCCTCTTTCACGTAGCAACGGAGCAACGGATAAACTTTATTTTTAGCATGGATATAGTTCGAAGGCCGGAAAGCGACACAGGCTACTTTTTATCCCGATACAATAAAAGGTTCCTGTGGGATAGCACAAAAGTCAAAATACCACGCGGGCAGAGCCGCGGGCAAAAGCTAGTAAGAAATAAGTACATTCTTGTGTTCTCTGAGTGACAATTGTGTAATCAATTACGATTTTGATCAATTTTAGCAAATTTTAGTGCAAGGTCACATATGCAATAAAAATGCTCTACAAATTGGAATGAATGGAACGCACGCATCGTCCACTGGGATCCTAAAGAGAGAGCGCGCCCGGTCGGTCGCCCCAAGAGAGAAGATGGTCCGATGATGTCATCGAAACAGCGGGCCCGACATGGACTCGACTTACCCAAAATTTATATTCATGATACTGCATAGAGGAGGGATTTTACCAACTTTGGGTGCCAGAATAAAAAAAAACCGGACAACAGCGAGTCAGGCTCGCACATCGAGGGTTCCGTACAAACACGTTGTTAAAATAATTAAAAACCTGTTTTGGCATGAGCTAATGAAGTTTTTTTATGATCCTTACATAATACGATTTACTCACTTTGAATTTTGAACCCATATTTCGTGAATTTCGAGGCCCTATTTTTTATGGTTTAAATAAAAATGTACAGTTTTCAGATTTATTCCTATATGTGTACTCTAAGATAATACTTCTCGACAAATTTCATAGTTCTATGTCAACGGTAAGTACCCTGTAGGTTTTGATTTTTGTGAGTGCGACATATGCGGTTTTTTACGACATAAACGGCTATAACTTTTTTAAACGATAACTGAGAAGATTTTCTTTTACACAACTGCAATAGACCATAGACATAATTCGCACACCTAGATCTAAAGGGAGTTAACTCAAAAAAACACTTTTTTCAGTACAGGCGAAAAACTGATTTCTCTGTTCCTTTGCACTGCAGGAGCGTTCTATATAAAATTATGCTGTTTACACCCAATGAGACCAAATATTTTGTGATAATTTTGCGTTTACATCGTGTATTGGAGCTAAAAATTGGAGTTTTTGAGTTATTTCTCTATTGCATTAACAATGTATGTATTTTTATTGTATTATTTTGAGTTGAGCCTATGTTGGTGAATTTCGTTTATAGTTATCTCTCTTTTAAAGATACATCTTACATTTGAAATGCTAGAGGATTTCGTAATAATTTTAATTAGTTCAATTAATACAGTGATATGTGACCAACACAGGGGTGTATTGGATGGTGAAATACCAAGAAAAAGTCTGTAATACAAAAATTAATCAATATTATTTATTCATAATAGTATCAAAATAACTAATGATAGTATTTTATGATAATTGCTATCACTAAATATGTATTAACCAGCATACATATACATACTCTTTTCTTATAAATAAGCATTTATAAGAAAAGAGTATGTATGCAAAAAAAGAATATCGAAATTTCTATTCCAAATTATTAAAAATAGACATCAAAAATTGGACTATCAAGATTTAAAACGCCATTATTACAAAAATATACTTATTTTAATCTAAATTTATTTATATAATTTAAAACAAAAATTAACCAAGTTTTAATTTTCAAAGGTATTTTAAAAGCTTGCTAAGAAACATCAAAACTTATGAATGTAAATAGATTCTAATAAAAGCACACTGAGATCATCTTATCAAATTGCAATTATATTATTCACTATTATAAAGGCAAAATATATACTTTGCCTTTAAAAATATTTAAAATAAAATAAAACATTGTTTTTTTTTACCTTTTTAGTGGTACACTACCGTAAAAAAGAAAAACCCAATAGCAATAAAACAATTTTGACAATAAAGTATAATAGGTCTTTAGATAGTAACGATTTTTAAATTCAAGAAGATATTTTCAAAGCTCACTAGGATTCATCTCTAACTTATTAATATTTAATAATATAGATACTATTAAAGGCACACTGAGATCATTGTATTAAATCACAATTTGCGGCATTCGCCTTCCTCTGTGCCGGTTTGCGTACTCTCTTCCTGCTTATTTTTTCAATATCTGAATTCGAATAACAGTTTCAGACACCATCGCATTTTGTGGGTCTGCTCGCTCAATTTCATCATCAGTATTTGTCGAACTACTAGATTCCGACGAACTGGACCTGCTTCTGCTGGCACTAGACGAAGTTCACGGTGAAGATATGATCTTAGGTGGGATCTTACTTTTTTAGTCAGCTGGAAATAGGGATCCACATCGGAGTTGTCGATATCACTTTCATTGCTCCGGATTGGTGAAATGTAATAGTTTGGTCACGGTAAAAAAGATACCATTACCGTGGTTTGGTGCTTCCGAATTTTGTTGTTTTGATGTGCTGGGCATTGACGTATCAATCACTGATAAGACGGATCGTGATTCCTTAGAAGAGACTTCATCACTTGATAGTATTTTAAAGTCATCTTCTTTGGTAACATGTTGCGTAAAACAAGGAGTAAAAGTAATGTTTTCTTTATCCTTGTCTTTCACTATATTTACCAAAATGATATAGAATTATTAATTTTATGTAAATTAGCTATTTATACCCAAGTGCGAGTAAGCCAAATCAATTAAAAAGCCATTAACGTAGCATTTTCGATGTCATTGGCGATCTTGACAAAAATTACTTAGCGGAATCCATCTATAGAGAGTTAACTCAAAAATTTAGCAAATGACAAGGGTTTTTTTACATTATTAAAGTAAAAATAGTTATATTCAGATTATTACAATTGCCACTTGGATATAAATTCAATTTCATTAGATATTCATAGACATATTCGACATTGAATTATGAGTCAACAAAACAGAGCTAACTACAAATTTAAAAAAAAAATCAATAATACGGCAACAACTCAAAATAAAACAAAATAAAGAACTAACTCTGCCAGCTACATGGGTTTAACTCAAAATGCTACATTAATTTACTCAGCACTAACTATCTATAAGGCGACAACTCAAAATAACACTGCTTAAAACTTAAACAATAGAGCTAAAACTCAAAATAACTTACGTTTTGTTCACGACGAGCACGTGCTCTTCGCTTGCGACTCAAGATGTCGCCGTTTTGGTGAGAGGGGAGCGGGGCTCGCTCATTCAAAAAAAGGGATACTTAGCGTCATCTAGTAGCGATGGGTGGGATTTATTTTAAATCTGTTTTATTGGTCGGTAGGTTTACGCATAAGATATTCAATGGTGTGCATAACTCAAAAACGTAGATTTTTGAGTTAACTCCCTTTAGATCTAGGTGTGCGATATGTGTACAGTTTAAATTTAAACTCGATATCTTTACGCGTTCTCGAGATCAAGAGTCTTGACATACATTACAGACGGACAACAAAGTGATCCTATAAGGGTTCCGTTTTTCCGTTTGAGGTACGGAACCCTAAAAATAGCAGTTATTTCATTTAGGAAATAAAGGCTATATTATATTTTATTTGTCTATATGTAGTGCAAAATTTGGTGCCCGCTAGATCAAGACATGTCCCATCTTGATAAATGTATGATGTTGTATTTAATGGTGTCGGTGTCAAAGCGATGCGGTTTGATCTGACCTTACGTTTATCATGTTACGTTTTATTGACTACATGTTGTTTTTACACGTTGTTTACAGTATTAGTTATCTCAATAATAACAACACTGTTCAGTCTGACTGATAAAGATAATAAACTAGATATAGGAAAGATTTAATTATGTAATTAATGAACTGTTATATAACTATAAATAATATATAATGTTATATTTTTTATTTTTAGAAGGTCATGTTGGGTCGAACGCCCATTTCTTGCCAATTATCAAATAAATAGACATGTAGGTATTTTTTTTGATGTAGTCAACGATAATACACTCCAACAATACATTGAAATTAGCTCTCTAGGTTATCGTTTTCGATGGTTTGCATTTAGAACTTCAATAAAGTCGGGAACATTGTTCAGCAAAACACATTGCATCGTTTTTATCATTTTAATACCTGACTGATCGGCCCTGTTACAGGTTTCACGTGATTAACTAATGCTAAACTTATTTTTAATTAATTATCTACCAGTAAACCAATTTTCAGCGTTTAAAAAGTAGTACTTTTTAGAAAATTCATACGGACCCTTGCGTCACACGCTAAGTAACCCAGCTGACTAACTCCGGGTTATTGTTGTATACATACCGACATGGTATCGCAATGACAAAAATCAGCTCTTAGAAAGTACTAGTTTTAGAGTCTCACCTCCCGGGCTATAAAAGGTATATACAGAGTTGCAGAAGCACAAACACTAAACCCAATTACAGAGGCGCCAGCTTAAATTAATTAGCAACGTAAAAAGCGTTCTCTCTATCGAATGTCTAAAGTGAAAAAGAAACAGAATTATGCTATTTAGCTAATATAGTTACAATGGCGACTCTGTAATCGGGCTTACTACTCGTACATATTTCATCAGGAGAGGCTATTATGACCCTGTTCATTTTGTTTCGTGCACAGATTTTTATTCTGTGGTCAAACGTTGCTGAAAACCATATATAACTGCTACTAATGAACCTATCTTTATGTTAGAAAAGACAATTTGGTTGTAAATCTCCTGGTTTGGGAGGTAGGCGAGTACAAACACCGCACAGGGTCATCTCGACCCTTCCTCATACGCGGCGAAGCGATTTTGTGCGTTTTTGTGATCATTTTTTTCAAGTCAGTGGTTTGTTAATGATATCATAATTATTTGCAAAAGATGATATAATAAAATATCTAAAGAATAATAAGAGAAATATTGAATTCATAAAACCCCTCAAAACCTTTATTACCTTCATCAAACAATCAAAAAGTTTTAACCTGGCTATCGTCCACCTAAGCGCAAGTAACAAGTCTGAAGACCAACGTTCTCAAGTTAAATTGACACCTTTCGACCTCAACCGACAGCCATAAAACGTGAAGGGTTTCCCTGTCATAAAATTAATAATAATAAATCTATCTTTGTCAGATGTCTTGCCGCAGAGAGGGACGGACGAGCGCCCGGTGACATAAATCCTGTGATGTCAGTAACAGGTGCGCTTACCCCATTTTGACAGGAGATTACTCGTTCTGATGATATTATGTTTGGATTTGTGGGATTTGTTGGATACTGTGCTCCGCGGAATAGATAGGATGTTCTCACTGGCTTTGGGGCGGGTTTAATTGTTTAATAGAGTGTTATTGTAGTCGCAATAAAAAGATAAAAAACGTTTTTTTTTTTTTTATTACTACTGCAACTGTTTATTTTAAAACTGTATGTCTAAATCTGTCCGTTAAACTTATCCACCTATAGGTATCACTTATTATAGGTTAAGAATTTAAATATGGATGGATAGTGCAAAAACAATAAATCGAATTAATTATTATTTTCAGAAAAACAGGTTTGATATAATGAAAATTAAAAACAGGTAATAATATAATGAATACTTTCCTTTAATTTACAGCTAATATCTGAAATACACTTTGTAGTTAAAAAAGGCAGATCTAGGCCAGGGTCGATAATTTATACAACCAAAAAAAATAATAGTAGGATGAAACCCATTAGAAAAGGAGGGGAATATTATAAAAATAAAAGGAAAAATAATTTACGGGCGATCTGAGGTCGGGAAGGGGATGGGGGGGAGGTTTTAAGGGTAAAAAACGGTTTTTCTCGATTTCCGGCAAAACTAAAAGTCCTATCGAAAAAAGTCAAACAGCAAAGTTGTAGGTAATAAAAAGATCTAAAACTTTTGTATGACACTTTTTTCACATAACCTCAAAATTTATGTGAAAAATCCAAAAAACCGAGTTTTTGGTTTTTTATTTTTATCTCTTACAAAAATATTTTTTTTAACGAAATTTGGTGAAAACTTACCTTTTTATGTCCCAAATACGCTGTAATTTATTTGATTAAAAATATTAATTTTTTTCACCTTATTTTGAATTAATATCGAAAAAACACCCTAATTTTCAATCGAAAATTCAACCGTCAAAATATCAGCTTTTTTCAAAAAGTTGGTATGTTTTCTGTTTGTTGAAATCTCTACTTTCCGATGGTGAAAAAAAAAATATATGTTACTATAGTAAATCTTCTCAGAAAATGCAAATTTATTATTTTTCAAGGATTCTACTCTGGCCTAATCATGTTCTACAAAATATTATGTTATGGTATAGAATATATTACCGCATAGGTTTGGAACATGCTTTTTAATAAAGAGATCACACACAGAGAGTATCAGAGCAAATGTAAATTTATAAATAATATATGGAAAGAAAATACACCATATTTACAGTCAACTGTTTTCTTCTAAAGTAACAAAGGAAACATATCAGAAAACCAGGCTAAAAAGTGAACTGTTTACTAAAAATGCAAATCAAATGTCAATTTCCATGACTATAGCATATTTATAATGTTATAGTAGAGAACATGTTATAACATAGGTGTAGAACATGCGTGTCAACGGAGATAAATTGCACTCACCGACTTGTTTTCATAAAGACAAACGAAAGAAATATACCAGAAAGACAGACTTAAAGAAAAAAGCTTTCCGTTTACTTATTTTGCAAGCAACAACACTTGTGCTGACGATGAAATGATGCCGATCAAATTTTAACATAGACATAATGTTATTCTAAAAATATTATTATGCTATGGTAGAGAACATGTTATAACATAGGTGTAGAACATGCGTCATCAAAGAGAACTTATTTACCAAATTTACACTTACCGGTTTCCGTCAAGACTTACGAAAGAAATATATCAAAAAGACAGGCTTAAATAAAATAAAATACCTTCAGTTTACTTTGCAAGTAATTATAATATCCGGACCAACCTTGTGGTGGCAATGAAAGGATACCGATCAAATATCAACATAGACATAATGTTATTCTAAAAATATTATTATGTTATGGTATAGAACATGTTACCGCATAGGTGTAGAACATGCGTGTCAACGAAGAGAACTTATTTACCCAATTTGCACTCACTCACCTGTTTCCGTGCAAACTCACGAAGGAAATATATCAGAAAAGCGAGCGTAAGAAGTATAATACCTCCCGTTTACCTTGTAGGTAATATCTGGAGCACACTTTGTAGTGACGATGAAAAATGGACATCTTACATGGTACTTTAGTTTTATTCTTGGTACAATGTGTTCGGGATTTTCGTGTGGTATTTTTGAACTTTTGTTATGTTTCCAAATTAAACACGTGAGTTTTAATGGTGTGTGAGAATTCTGGGAGATGTTGTGTCATGTTCTGTAAGTAATAAACTGGTAAGTACCAACCTACTTAATTTTGAATGGGCTAAGTGATTTCACTATTCAGCAATACTTATAAAAGTCTGAGGGGTCAATTTGATTAACTTGATTCGATAGACAGTTCGAAAAAAATTTTAAATGTAAAAAAAATATTTATTACCCTCAAAAAAGGAGTAGCATATTTGCGAATTATGTAACTACACAAAATGCAGTAAAAAACTATTACTTAATACCTATATTATGAAAAAGGTTCTACCAGATCAGCACCGGCGTTTTAATAGTGAATTGCTGAACAACCCAGACTACGCTGGCCCAGTGCAGGTCGGTGCATTCACATATTATGACATCGCATTTCTTCTGCAGACGTAGAAGCCGAATCCTAAAAGTCCGCTAAAAGCTACAAGCTCGCAATATCTAGCTTGTACCTAACTGCACATACGCCGACTTGTATGATTCGGCCTATATGCAGGTTGTTTCAATGCAGGTTTGATATTTCATTTCACCAAAAAAACAGTGGTGTGAATATCCGTACACAACTCAAATAACGCATTATTACGGAACTAGGATTTGAACCATAGAAATCACGGTCGTAAGGCGAGCATTACTAGATACCACGATATGTTACCAGAACCACGATATCTACATGTCAGTGCTATGCGAAATGAGCCTACGTGCTAATACTCATAATAATACATGACTCCTTCTTCTGCCTTCTTGAAGCCGTGGTGGTCTAGTGGTAGTAACACCCGACCTGCAATCGTGAGGTCGTGGGTTCAAATCCCAATCCCGTACCAATGAGTTTCTTTGGAACTTATGTACGGAATTTCACATCATTGGCTTTTCGGTGAAGGAAAACATCGTGAGGCAACCTGCGTACGTCCGTAGAAGAAATTCGATGGCGTATGTGAATCCACCAACCCAATCGCCCTTCGTGGGTAGGCCTACGTCCTGCAGTGGACTATTAAAAAAGGCTGGTACAGTACAGTAAGTACTCCTTCTTCTGCCCGCTCTGAATTATTTTACGGCAGGTCCTTTGCTTTCCAAGCTGTTCAGCTATGGAACGCGCTACCTGTTCCTATTCGACGTGCTCCTTCTCTCGCTGTCTTTAAGGAGGAAGTCATTAAATTTTATTTATCCCAGTTGCTTCCATGTTAAAGACTCATTATTATAGTCTATATTTTTATGACTCATTATTCAAGTGAATTCATTTTGTTTTAATTAATTCACCATTATTGTACACCCCCTCCCTAACCTTCCTTTATAATCCTTTCCTTTCTTAATCAGGTTGCCTGGAAGAAATCACTTTAAGCGATAAAGCCGCCAGTGGTCGCACTATTTTAATTATGTAGTAATCGTTTATTGTTATATTGTCGATTGTGTGAACAATAAAGCGTTTCTATTCTACTCAAGTCTTGAAAAAGATCGCTAAATGCGGTCGAAACTCGAGTAGAAATTACTTACTTAGGAATACGTGAGTAACACCTGTATTGTATTTTAAATAGCATCTTATCAGAAAGCCAGTAAAAATTGCTTTTGCTTACTTAACACTTATAATTTAGTACCAATGTATGTGCTTCTACAAATCTTGCTAGCTTACAAAATCCCTAAAGATTGTAACAATTAATGAATCCTAGGTTCTTTCATACCCTTAGTTTTACCAATATACCTTCCCAATCACCTCATGCGAGTGCTATCACACCAAATCCTTAATGAAAAGCTTGTCTCACTCTCTGAGGATTCACACAAATTGAACACGAATCCAAAGTAACAATGTACCACCCCAACTAACCATCTTATCCATGCAGTCGTTACAATGAGAGAACTATAAATATCCAAACAGTTTCTTTTAGTTTCGTTCTGAAACTGCGACGCCAACTACTCAACCCAACTGCAAGGGTAAAGCGGTAGAGCTATACCTCAGGCCGGGAGGGTGCAAAAGGTTTTACCTTTGGAAGGAGCCTCGAACAACAATTGGCAATTAGACTTGCGAATAAATAAACTGGGGAGACGAGAAACGTAGATTTGAAGAAATGAACTAAGCAAATTAACTTTCGTGCTCTTTATTAACGAAACTTAATGTACTAAACTAATTTTTAGAGAAAAAATGTCTTCATTCTATTTACATAATGTTAAATAAGCCATTGCTGCTTTGAGACATTTGTAAGATAGCTTTGTTTTAAGGACTGGAAAGACTGGCATAATATAGCCCAGGATAGAGATAAGTGGCAAGTGGGTAGGGAAGCCTTTCCTCAACGTTGGGACAATATAGGCTCCTAATAATTTGTTTCAAGGCAGCAGAGTAGATGTTCCAGGTTAGCTCCATAGCCCTAAAAATCAGAAGGTTGCGTTCAAATCACGTCGGGGTCACCACTAGCCGGTGCATAGGGTACCGGTTATATATAGTCCTGCCTGGGATAACTCTTGGGGAAATCAACTCGAAACTCCGTAATACCAATTCACTATTTAATTTCCATACAATTGCGAGTAGAAGGGCCGGCGGCGAGCGGATGACTGAGGAGGCGAGGAAGCGGCGGAGGGCGCTATCGCAACTCGGGCGCACCCCAACAAGCAAAATAGTCGAATAAGGAAACATTTACTCGACTAAACATCGAATAGTTGTTGAATAGTAGCTACATACGTACAAAATTGTGCAGTAAAAGTGTTTATGTTATGTCTTTTAGTGCAAATCGTATAGAAGTGCCCGTATCTGGCTTATGTCACAAATAAATGCTATACGAGGGCTATAATAGTGTTTGATTTACTATTTAATGTGTAAAAAAAGCTTTTATACGACAATTACCTGACATACTTTTTATTCAGCAAATTTGTCGAATACTAGCGACCTGGTGATTAAATAGCAACGTAGTTTCTTTTATAACACGGTAAAAACACAAGTCGAATTATAGTTTTCCAATTACAGTTATAGAATCTCAAGTGTAACATTTTTTTTATAGCACTTTTATTCGACAAAATATTGAGTAAAAGAGTTTTTGGTACTTTTATTGCTCAAAAACCCAAAACATGGCTGCATATGAATGCAACGCAGTCACCTTTATTCGACGAATAGTCGAGTTAGTATGATATAACAGCAACAAATTTACTAGTGTTCGCGTAATGGCTCCCTAGTAGCATATTAATAAAATTAAATGGAATTTATAAAATTTATCTACAAAATTATTGCAAAAGATGCGTGGCCCACACATATATGTTAAATAATATATTACAGTTTATCGACAAAGTTAAATTGCCCGTAATTTTCCTATATAATTATGTAGATATAACATTTAGATATAGAAACTGTATTCTTTTTAATAATTACTAAATGGACATGACACCTCTGTCTTTTATAATATTTTAAGAGACAAACACACAAAGACTGGTGCATTTCCATAACGGCACAAGAATACGCAATCGTTCTAATTTAAAATGGAATAACAGTGCAAATTTGGCGTTTAACGAACAAAAATGTCGAATTGTAGCAAATTAGCAGCGTTTACTTCACTTTATTGCTGATTAGTGGCAACATAAACACTTCAACTCTATCAATAAGGGGTACAGTTGCAGCTATATTGCTTTTACTGCACTAAATTGGGATCGTTTTGCTTTTATTCGATGTTTATTCCACAAATCATTCGTCCTATTTACACAGTTACTGCACGTCTACAGCACTTTTTAGTGCTATAATCTGCGCCTTTTTCGCGTTGTATAAACGTTGACTCGACGTTTATAGCACTAATCATGGGACTTTTATAGAACTAAACAGTAAAACCAAAACGTCGCCGCGACTGTTATAGGACAACTTTTTGCTAGTTGGGACGTTTCGCTGACGCTCGCATTCCTCGCCCCTACAATGTTGATAGTCTTAATCACCCCCTTTCGCCCAGTAGGTACATCGTTTCTGAATTACCCTGTACTATCACAAGGCAACCATGGCTTATAGTGAGTGATCTACTGCTGCTGATAATGTCAAATCGCCACCCTTGGTGGACATTCCACGCGTCAGAACCAATCGTTTCGAATCCTCATTCATCATAGCCAGAATGTGGAACGCTATTCTGTCGTTCCACTAAAGTTAAAAGTATAATTTTGTTTAACTTACTATTTTTTCAGTATACTTTCTATTCTATTCTAATTTTGATAATGACGCACTCGGATCCCAAGACACAAACCTAGAGCTTAGTTTGAAGTCCACTGTTCAACATGCTTTGGAAATAATGTTTGTACACTTCATTTTGTCAAATTAGTAAATAACCATTGTTGTTATATTTCTCTTTTTGGTAATAAAGATATTGTATGTTTATGTAATATGTTAAAGTACGACATAGGTTTTTAAGGTATCTTTAAATCTTCAGTAAATTTGTATCTTCTAGTGTAGCTGGTGTCTTTTAGCTGTAAACGTGCTTCACTCTAGACCGCATATCTGCTTAAAGTAAGGCAGTATGTAGTCAAACGCATATCTATTTGCAATGAAAATCGTTGATATACAATCCAGTTACATATTTAATTAATCTAGCGAAGCTCTTCTATCTATCTATCTATTATGTATAAATGTGAATCGTGGTTGTAAGTCTTGCTAAAACTCGAGAATGGCTGAACCGATTTGGCTACTTTTGGTCTTGAAATATTTGTGGAAGTTAAAAGCAAAAGTTAAAGTTTAAAGCAGAAGTTAAGAAGGTTGAACGGTGAGAATATTTTTAAAAGTTGCGAGAAGAATAATAAAAACCAACTTCATTATCAGATATACAACTGCATGTAAAAGTTATCATTGACAGTTGACAGGCGGTGAGATAAAGTCCACCGGGTTTGCAATAAAAAATGTTGATATACAATCAAGTTACATATTAAATAAGTCACAGTGGAGCTCTGTTTGCTGACCTAGGCTTACTCGTATCGTATATTATCTCAATTTATAAGCTTTGAGTACCACAAACCTGCTGTAATATTAAAGAATACGTAATATTACTATTTGCATACGAAGGTATTACTGCGAGGGTTCGGCCACAGTCCTCAGAGGGGATTCTCTATCATCCCTATTTGTAAGCTCAGGTAAGGACCGAATGTAGAAAATACCGGTATGATTTATTGATGAACGAAATGGTAAGCACTAATGGAAAGTAATGGAAAGGTACCTACTTCTAAATAAAATTGGTAAAAACCTTTTTTTAATTAAACGGTTTTACTAATACTAATAGCTAAAAAATAATAACTAAAAATAAAATTGTAGAGCCTTTGCCTGGAAGATTTCATTATGTACTTGTGTTCCACGATTTTTTTTTAGCTTTTAGTACATAAATCCGTTTAACTTAAAAAAGTTTGCTGCCAATTTCATTTTTGTGTTTTTAGTTTTATATTTGGTTACTAAAGATTGTGTTTTCCATGAAAAGCCCTTTCATTTAATACCCATATTGTGTACAAAAATGTAATCCGCCATTTTGTGGCGGTGGTCATCTTGTATTTACATTCATACTGAATACAAAAAATACAAACCACGCATAACGTCAATGAATAAAAAATAGTTAAATTCGAGGTGAATTTAATTGTCAAAACTTTAAAAACACTTCCAATAACTATTTAGACCTACCTAAATTAAAAACTCATACTAAAACTTATTCTAAAATAAAAATAAAGCTAAATCAAATAATAGTTAAATTAATTAAAACGCGCAATAAATTGTTGCATTCACAACTATAACAATGTAACTGTCAAGCGAACTCTATGCCATTCTTGGATAAGACACGACAAACCAAACAAGACATAAATCACTGTGACGTACCGCAATTTATGGGTTATTAGGTCCTCGTCTATCTGATTCTACCCACATGTATGTATATTAGGCAAGCTTAGGCCTACACAATTTGATTAGGCGTACAATAGAAGCTCTAGAGATTTTGCTCCTGGTTTTGTAACCTGAGGGCACCTAAATCAAATCAAATAGATAAGTAACGAGTCAGTTATGAAAAATACAGGGTTATATTCTGACCTTGTATTAATACAAGGCAAGCATATAACCCTGTATTTTTCATAAAAATACTAGTAATAACATTATGAACAACTTTTGGGAGTCAACAGTTCCTTATAAACACGTCTCGGAATCGACAAAATAAATGAAACAGCTGATATTTAGGGTTCCGTAGAACTCGGAACTCTTATAACTTCGCTGTGTCCGTCTCTCATACAAGAAACGTGTTTTTTTTTGCTCAATAGTAATAACGTAGTCGTAGTTGGTCAGGTAGTAACACCCCACCTGCAATCGTGAGGTCGTGGGTTCAAATCCCGATCCCGTACCAATGAGTTTCTTTAGAACTTATGTACGGAATTTCACATCATTGGCTTTTCGGTGGAAGGAAAACATCGTGAGGCAACCTGAATACATCCGTAGAAGAAATTCGATGGCGTATGAGAATCCACCAACCTGCCCTGGGCCAGCGTGGCGGATATGGCCCAATCACCCTTCGTGGGTAGGCCTACGTCCTGCAGTGGACTATTGAAAAGGCGGGTACAGCACAGTAATAACGGCAACAGGGTGATGCTTAAAGTATTCACAGAATATTAAGTTGTATATTCCCATAGTTGATTGAATCAGGCGTTACTTTGCGGAAATTCATCTTCAAATCTATGTTTTGAATTAATATTTAGTGTATTTCCGCTATCTTGTTGTAGGCAAATAAGTTTAAGAGCATTAAGTGCATTAAGGACATTTAAGAAAAAAAAATTACAAACAATTACTAATATTACAATAATTATACATTTAAAAACTTAATTTTACAAAATAGATAAAATAATAGTAAATATCACTTATTTTCACTACACTCTATTATATATTTTAAAAAATAGTACAATAATAATCCGTTAACAACAAATAAATATTATAAAAATCTTTTAAAAAATATGACAAAATATTGAAAACACTTCACTAATAAATAACACACTTATTCTCACTGCACTACACTCTGTTCGAAACGTGTTTCGCCTCTCAACGAGGCATCTTCAGGACGTGTTGACTCTTCGAGGTCGCTTGCAAGAAGAATAATTTATTATTTATAGTGATTTCACTGATGCTGTTAATAAAAATATTGCATTTTACTATTAAGAAGACCTCGTACAAAATAAGTCACATTTGAGGCGGTTTTACAAGCAATAATGAGCCTATTTAAAGCCCAATTCACATCAAAAGCCTTATAGAGCTCTAAGAAACCCCACACTTACGATTAATATTTTAATCACTATCAATTTGGGGCCCTTCTAAGATTCCTCTGTAGCGACCCAGTTAACTCTGTAAAATATTAATGCTTTGCAAATACCCAAATAATATGAGCTAGTGATGTATTACGTTACCGGTAATTGGTTTTTAATTTTATGTACTGCGCGTTATCGAATCTCTGACTACACGTCGTTTGCTTTGGCTTCATCATACTCAGCTGTAAGAGGGCCACTGTTAAGTATAAGTATTTTCGATAATTTTTTATATGATTAAGTGACGAGATAAAGCATGCGTTTGCCTTTTGTAAAGCATTACGCGTGTGTTAGCTGCGCTTATTAAAGAGGGTACCTAAATATGTCGCAACATACTTCGGTATTGCGACGGTGAGGAGTAGATAGAATGAGGGTAGACAGAGAGATGGTTTGGGCGACGGGCTGGATTGCAGACTGTGATAGTGATCGGTGGTGTATGGGTGAGTGTGATACAACTTCGATAAGCCAGTAGTTTGGAGCAAGCCTAGTAAGTAGTTTAAGTTTTATAATGACTGCCGAGATATTGGATATCCGTAATATTGTCCAATGGTGTTTCATCTGAGTGTCCTACTAGAATCTTATTAACGCTGTTGGAGCACTATGCCCATCAGCTAACAATTCAGAATCGAAAAATAAAAACCTTAAGTATGTCCATATTTTGGACATCCAAAATCATAAACTGTATGTCCGTATTATCCAAAACTATGAATTTTAAGTACCGGTGTAAAATATCCTTATATTGAAATTATATATTTTTATATTATTCATATTTTTATTTTATTTATAGCATAAATAGTTGAACAGCTACAGATTCGCCCCAATGCGCCATTTTGCTGCCTATATATTCTTGGCTACCTGGTTTTGAGCAATTCTCACTTATTTTGATTATCTTAAATCTTAAATTTACTATTTATCCATTTTGATTTGCGGCGGTCGGTGATTTTTTTCTTCGCTTCGAAAGAATTGGCGTAAATATTTTTTACACGCTTTTATCAGTTTCACCTGTATGTTTGCTTGCTTGCTTGCTTGTAACCACCCCTTTTGAGCTCGATATTAACCTACTTTGAGCGATCAGATTTTCTTTAAACTTTGCGCACCTATCAAAGACCAATGACAATGCCTTTATAAAAAAAGGAATTATGACTTGTAAGCGTGTTTTTTTAAACTATAGGTATTTATATTATTTTTATCGCGAATACTTAAGTCCGTGATTAATCACTTGGCATGATAGTAAGCGACTCTATGGTCAAAGATGACTTACCTACCTATTCACTCTGTTTTCAAAAAGGCCTAGGCCGTACAAATCAGAAATTTTGAGTCATCCCGCTTTGTACGTATCGAAGAAAAATGTAAAGTGTAAAGGTAGCTATTATCTACTGGTCTGAAATTCGGCCACTATCCGTCCAAACCTCCACCAGGCCCATCCTTGGCTACCTATCTTCGAGCAATTCTCACGTTAATCTTCCGGGATCCTCTTAACCCCATTAAGGTTGCGGTTTCCATGGCCCGGGGTTATTGTGATTTAACTCGGTGTACTTGCTTATCTACTGGATATACTGCGTCTTGGGGGTATACTGAGCGCCACACAAATTGAAAGATGGGAAGTTAGCCGCAGATGACACTTCGCCGTGATTCGCTAATTATTGCGCATGTGTACACAATGCCTATACAAATGGCGAAGTAGTGAGCTCGGGCGTAGGGAGCGCGCGGGAGGCACGAGGTTGGCAGGCGGGTGTGCGCTGGCGTCTCGTCTCTCTGGCACCCGCTAACGTCTATATTTTGGCGTTTGGGCAGCTCTCTGCGGCTAACTTCCTATCTTTCAATTTGTGTGGTTTCAGATGTTGTTTCAGCTATAGGACGTCCGCTGCTGGACATATGTCTACCTTATAGATCTTTAATAACTCCGGATGCAAGGGCCTGTACCCTGCGTGATTCTGCGGTTTTGGTCATCTTTGTAGACCTCCTACGCTGGGTTTGCAGATACGCGGTCTACAACCAAGAAGCATTAAGCATTTCGAGATAAAGAGTCTTGACATACACACAGACGGACAGACGGGCAACAAAGTGATCCTATAAGGGTTCCGTTTTTTTCGTTCGAGTTACGGAACCCTAAAAAAGAACCGATCTCCTTGATATGAAACCTAATATCAAAAGGGAGTGACCAAACCGGTTTTCGTGGCATACCGTGCTCACTTGCTGCTTAACCACTGTTACTCTTGTTTGTTGTTTATATTTGTTCATGTATGTCACGAAATAACCGGTATTTCTTTCTTTCTTTTCTTTAAAATAATCCCTATTGTATATGAAACCTAATATAAAGAGGAAGTGACCAAATAATACCTATTGTATATGAAATCTAACATCAAGAGGAAGTGACTAAATCTGCTGTCACAGACATTACACACATTCACAAAGTATAAAAATTTCTCAATTTCGAAGCATTATTACAAAAAGTAACCGATCTACATGCTTCATATGAAACCTATATTAAGAGGAAGTGACTAAATAATCCCTATTGTCACACTATAGGTATTTTATAGAATAAACCACCGCACTCATCATAAAACGCGGAGTGTGGTGAAAAAGTTTCAAACAGTATACTGAGTGTGAGTTTTATCGTAAACATGACGCGCTCGCCGCGAGCGCGTAAGCATGTAATTTGTATAATATAAAATAAATGTACAGCGCCACTAGCGGCGCGTTTTTGAAACACTTTGTGCGAGAGCAAGTTCATACAAATTACATGCTTACGCGCTCGCGGCGAGCGCGTCATGTTTACGTCAAAACTAACACTCAGCATACAGGTCACAAGTGACCGTTCTATACGTAGTATTATTATATATCGAATCCATAAAAAGATACGCATCAGTTATGGTGCTTCAATGTGGTAATGATGCTTCAGTGTGGCGTGGCGTGGGTTAAGCAGGCGAGGAGACAAATTGCGTCGTCAAGAACAATCAGTTTATTTCACAGAAGATTACGTATGATAACAATTATAGAGAAAACTTTAAACGAAGGACATGGCGTTCCGCAGCGTAACGCACGCTGCCACCATTTTATCAAGAATCACAACTCGAGCCGTTCTAATCACAGTTCACCATAACCTCTCCGAACCAGCACTCTTTACCACTCACAAGTGACATCTCATCTCGCACCGCCCATCGGCTGATCATGCGATATCCCTCGAAACTTCCTTGGAAACAATCAGCAGCGTTTGTTACCAGCGTTACCAGGAATGTTGCCACTACCATTCCTAGTCCTTCGAAACTATACTAAGTGGCATATAAGTGGCATAAATAAACTTAAAGCTGTGGTCCCGTTATATATATTTTTGGCGTTATGTTACGACTTAATGAGCGCGCTAATAAAATCAATCAAAGTATTATGTGTATCAGCAACACTTTCAAACATACCAAATAAAAATATAAAACAAAAATCCTAATAATAATCAAAGTATAATTGCAGGGTCGGCTTTGTGGCGAGCCGTCGGTGAGTGGCGACACCGCGAACCCTGATTCCCTGGGGCTAAATTAGACCCCTGACTCCTCTCTTGCCTTAACTGGCCGGCTTGGAGTGGAAATCGCAAGAGCTAAGAACCTAAGCTCCAGGGTGGAAGTGTTAAAGGGCATAACGCCGCGAGTAGCGTCTAGTGAAAGCGCAGCACACCTCTCGACACCCTAAGCCGTCCACACCAATGTTGCCCCTCCGGCGCCAATATACGGTAGCTATTATGGGGGGCCCATTTAGTGGATGGCAAGTCACCACCCGCCTGAATATTTGAAATGAGGCATTATTTGGCGGGTGCCGTACCTCATTCCATAGCCGGCATAAGTCATCGAACAGTACATCACAATAGCCCGATATACTGTAAGTCACATCTAGCAATAGTTATTTTTATTTTCATTCTACTTTATGTACACAACATTTAATATTAATTTTAGAAAAAAAGATGTAAAAGGGCCGTATTAAAAAAAAGTATTATGTGTATCAGCAACACTTTCAAACATACCAAATAAAATTATAAAACAAATGCTTGCTCTATAAATTTTTAACGAAAATAACTGCGACAGAAACACTAATTCCAATCTCTTGGCATTTGAACAAGTAGCCAAGAAACGTCAATATAATTCTTAGAACCTTTCTCACTGTAATATGTGGTGACAAATACAGCGACATGTAGGCGGATAACTCAATGGCACTACTGAACTACAGTAACTATAAATAAACCGCGCAAATGTACTTTCTGTGCTTCTAAAGCATCTAGATGGTTTTTATACCTATTATAACTTGATTAACTAAAAAACTAGATTGTCTAGACAAACCTAATCTAGGTTTTAAGACAATGTATGAACGAGTTATCTATAATTGTAATTTATCAAATAAATTAAAAAAAAACTAGTAGTTCACCAAACAGTACATCTCGCGACACATTGCTTTAACTGAATTTTTTTAAGCCTATATCTTAACTCACTTTTGTCCTATTTGATTCATACTCCCAAATATCGTTAAAATTTACATATTAAGCAATCTTGCCAAATCACTTGCTTCTCTTGCTTACATCTTCAAAACTACGGTACGGATTTTAAAGCGCTTTTTTGTAATAGATAGAATAATTCAAGAGGAAAGTTTATATGTATAATACATGCATAATATTGTAGAGAAACACTGATAAATTTACAGGTTTCTAATGTGATGTCGTAAATAAACATATTTTTTGAGCTTACATTGCAAACGCTGACTGGACCCCACGAGATAAATCAAAATAATGTACTACGGTATTGTACACCTTAAAAAAGTCAACAAAAAAGTCCGCGATAGCAAAATAGTCGAATAAGGAAACATTTACTCGACTAAACATCGAATAGTTGTTGAATAGTAGCTACATACGTACAAAATTGTGTAGTAAAAGTGTTTATGTTATGTCTTTTAGTCCAAATCGTATAGAAGTGCCCGTATCTGGCTTATGTCACAACTAAATGCTATACTAGGGCTATAATAGTGTTTGATTTACTATTTAATGTGTAAAAAAAGCTTTTATACGACAATTACCTGACATACTTTTTATTCAGCAAATTTGTCGAATACTAGCTAACTGGTGATTAAATAGCAACGTAGTTTCTTTTATAACACGGTAAAAACACAAGTCGAATTATAGTTTTCTAATTACAGTTACAGAACCTCAAGTGTAACAATTTTATTATAGCACTTTCATTCGACAAAATATTGAGTAAAAGAGTTTTTGGTACTTTTATTGCTCAAAAACCCAAAACATGGCTGCATATGAATGCAACGCAGTCACATTTATTCGACGAATAGTCGAGTTAGTATGATATAACAGCAACAAATTTACTAGTGTTCGCGTAATGGCTCCCTAGTAGCATATTAATAAAATTAAATGGAATTTATAAAATATATCTACAAAATTATTGCAAAAGACACAGAATACGCAATCGTTCTAATTTAAAATGGAATAACAGTGCAAATTTGGCGTTTAACGAACAAAAATGTCGAATTGTAGCAAATTTGCAGCGTTTACTTCACTTTATTGCTGATTAGTGGCAACGTAAACACTTCAACTCTATCAATAAGCGGTACAGTTGCAGCTACATTGCTTTTACTGCACTAAACTGAGATTGTTTTGCTTTTATTCGATGTTTATTCCACAAATAATTCGTCCTATTTACACAGTTACTGCACTTCTACAGCACTTTTTAGTGCTATAATCTGCGCCTTTTTAGCATTGTATAAACGTTGACTCGACGTTTATAGCACTAATTATGGGACTTTTATAGAACTAAACAGTAAAACCAAAACGTCGCCGCGACTGTTATAGCACAACTTTTTGCTAGTTGGATATACTCGTATGTCTTAAGGATAACCCACAATAACCATTTTTTATACTTTACATTTTAGGGGAAAAATTGCTTATTTAGGAAGTTGTTTTAAGCAATACTGCGTTAATCCTTATCCAATTAGGTAAATTATTGTCCATTCAATATAGATCAATATGGCTCTATACAGCATATTATTTAAATGAATATTTCCGAAGATATTACAGATTTAAAATGCAGGGACTTAGCTGTGCGGTGGTACCGGCCCGGCCGGCGCGGCGGCGCGTGCCTATTCTCCCTATAGCACTTTATGATTAGCAGCGATTGGACGTGTTTATCGGAGGTTTCTAGCGAGGAAAATAATCCTTACTATATATAATATTATAAATGCGAAAGTAACTCTGTCTGTATGTCTGTCGCGCTTTTACTCCAAAGGTATTAAAACGATTTCAATGAGATTTGGTACACAGATAGTCTAGAGCCTGAGAAAGGACATAGGCTACTTTTTATCTCTAAAAAAACTCGTGGTTCCCGTAGTATAGGAGAAAAACTGTTTCTCACCTACGAAGTAGTTGACTTGATTTTTGGCATAGACATAGTTTTAGAGACGAATAGTAACATAGGCTACTTTTTATCCCGAAAAATGGTGGTTCCTGTAGGATAGGAGAAAAACGGTTTCTCAGCAACAGAACATTGGATTTAACACAGACTTGATTTTTGGCATGGACATATTTTGAGAGACGAAATGTGACATAAACTACTTTTTATCCCGGAAAATATCCTGTTTCCCGTAGGATAGGACAAAAACTGTTTCTCAGCAATGGAACAACGGTTCGACTTGATTTTTAGCATGGACATAGTTTGAAAGACGGAAAGTAACATAGGATACTTTTTATCTAAAAAATCGTGGTCCCTGTAGAAGAGGAGAAAAACTGTTTTTCAGCAACGAAACAACGGGTTATAAGTACACGAATATAGTTTGAAATATGAAAAGTGACATCGACTTCTTTTAATCTCGAAAAATGTCATAGTTCCCGTAGAATAGGGCAAAAACTTTTTCTCGGCAATAAAGCAACGAAATGACTTTCTACTGTAAATGGCAAAACAAGCCCGATTACAGAGGCGCCAGCGTAAATTTAATAGCAACATAAAAAACGTTCTCTCTATCTAATGCCTGGAATAGAACTATGCTATTTAGCTAATATAATTACGATGGTGCCTCTTTAATCGGGCTTAATGTGACGTTGACCATTCTGCGGAAGATAGAGCAGGTGGCGGCACACACACCACCAGTTTCATCCTACCGCGGCACCTAATTCTCGGCTGAAGCGTCGCATGAGCGGCGCTGCAGCCCGCCTCAGTTACGACACTCCTCATAATATCCTCAGTCTCTTAGCTGCTTTAGTTAAAATGCCCAGAGAAGCGGCTCAACCTCGAGTGTCGGCCTCTAAGCTGCCTTGGGGAAAAAGACCCAAAGAAGCGGGAGATCTTTTTCTCAGCTGTTTCAGAAGAAACCCAGAGACGCGGCTCCGCCTCGGATTCCCGAACGGCCGCCTAGAAGCCTCGGCTACTAAGTCCCCCCGCCACGACTAGGCGGAAACTCACGGGGGGGCTATACGAGTACACCAACCTTAACTTAACCAATAGAAGCATTTCTCTAAGGTTTTTCGATCTCGATCGGTTTGAACAGTGACAACAATGTGCAAAGATACTTGAATAGGTGAGGGAGCGCAGCTATGTGCGGTTCGACGATATCGTCAATACCGCCGGTCGAACCTGGTCACGACTTCATGACCGGTAAAGGGCCAGATGTCACTACAAGAGGCCTAATACCCAGCAGTGGGATAAAAAATGCTGCGGATGAAAACGACGATGAAACAAATTGGTTGAGATTTACTATTTTTTGGGTTTGAAATTATTATTTGAGTATCGTTTTACATTGAATTGTGCCTAATATTTTGTGGCGCACTTACTATTTTTGCTAGCATATTTTTGATATAATATTTTACTAAAATTGGTAGGCGTCGATATAAACATAAGCCAAATCAAATTATAACGCGGGCGAAGCCGCGGGTAAAAGCTAGTATTATCTGAATTAGCTGATAAATAGCGCGCCAGCAAATTTCTCCCTTTTTAAGAGATATACCCCTTCTAACAAAAATGGCCGACGACAAATAAAAAATGTGTCATACGAGGATAGAACCTGTGTGAACCAAGATTCGTCGAGATCCGTTGTAAAATGCGACCTGTAGACGCAAACCAATATCTGCAGGTCGCAAAACGGCCGCTTTAGCCAATTCATAATATGATCATCTGGTGATTCATTTACTGAATTGTAAAATGGTCACATACTGACAATTCACCATAGGAACTGCGTATGATTCATTTCTCGCAATTCATCCTTTTGACAGTCTTGTATGGAAATTCGTAAAATGGTCCACTGTAGCAGAATTGCTTTTGTGTCAATTAGCTGAATTGCTAGAAGTTGCTCGAGGCCAACATCTTGGAAATCATTTCTCACATTTTTGACAAAAAATAAATGCATTATGGCTGATTTAGGTCTTTACGAGATTTTTTTGGAACACGCACGTGTTTTAGGAAACATAAGTTACCGTCGGCAAAATGCGAGTCTACGTAACGTCGAGCTGGCATTCGAAATGCCAGACTCTGAATTTGTAGGCTTGTACCTGAACAGACGAAAGCAAAATCGCCGTGTCTAAAACACAATCAATATGATGTCATAATCTTGGTTCGTACAAGGTGTTGTGCCTATTCCAAAACACAAGAAAATAAGACGCGTGTAATATCATTAAATTTTTATGAACAAATTTTACTTTGGAACCAATCCAGAAATTATAGCTGTTTCATAAAGCTTACTTTAAGATTCAAGAGTCGATGGGCTTTTTCTACGGGACAGCTATTTGTTTTTTCATAATTTATGGACTTCTGGTTTCAAAGTAAAAGTTAGTTGTAATTATAAACATACAGGGTTATTTCTAATCAATTAGCATTCGTTTAGGGGCTTATTTTGTACATCAAAACTAACAACTTTTGTTCAGCTACTTTTGGCAAAACTCAAAAAAATAATAAAATGGTGTTCCAAAGAAATATATACGCGGATGAACCGCGACCAAATGTATGGAACAGATGATTTTTTTTTTAGTTTTGAAATTAGTCGCAGAACAAAAGTTGTTATGTACAGAATAAGCCCCTAAAAGGATGCTAATTGATTAGAAATAACTCTGTATAGACCTCTAAAAGTCCATGTACTTGCAAAGCAACACTCTGTTTAATATGTAAATACAAAACACAAAATTAAATCTAAAATTTTAAATTTATGTTCCGACATTTTTTCACTCTTTGATAGAGTTGAAATTGAAATTTGATTCACGCACACAAAATTAGAATCTTGCAAGAATTACTCAATGCTCAACTTTTCCAGGTACCTATAAGCTCTCTTTATACCTATAAAACTCTCCAAAATCCAGAAGCTCCATACGTAACAGTAACTAATAAGTACCTATATGTTTGCCATGTACCTATAAAAAATCTGGTGATTCCACCATTATCACTTAGATATATAATATTCTATTTTATACATCTAGTTGATAAGGGCCTAATAGACCTTAATTCTTAGACTTAACAAATAAAGACAAAAAATCAATTCCGGGGCAATTCGATAATCAACTCAGAGACACCAGATTTCTACTTATTTATTAGATTTTTGAAACTCAAATAGGATGAAATCAAATGGGATTATTAAACAATCAGCAATTATAATTATTTCATAATTCTTTCATGCTTAAGTAAAGTTGAAATTTGATTCACGCTCACAAGGTTTGAATCTTGCAAGAACTTCGCAAGGCGGAACTTTTCCAGGTATAATCTGGAGCACCCTTCAGAACAATCCAGAAGCTCCAGTCGTAACAGTGACCAATTAGGTCAAGTGACAACGCCGTCGAAAAGGGTCAACAGGACGGCTTCCGTTACGTTGACAAATTAATCTATGACGGGCAACACTGATAGGATTTGTGGAAATCTTAGACCGGAGTTGCACCCTTACTTTGAGCTTAAAACGTAAGACCAATGAGCAACACTGACAGTAAACAGCAATTAAGCGAGTAAACGAAGTGAGACTGAGTCTTAGTTTAGACTCGAGAATTTTGCTTTTATCTAATCAAAATCTCCGAATAAAAAAAATAACATTAACAAAAAATAAATGTGACGTTACCTTATCACCCTTCGTGGGTAGGCCTACGTCCTGCAGTGGACTATTAAAAAGGTTGGTACGGTACGGTACGGTAAATGTGACCTTATAGATTAATAATTGGTCTTACTCCGAGCTAAGGTCATGACATTCATCTCGATCTCGGAAAATCTAGATAGTCGGTTTGTTACTATACCAAAATCGTTTCACGGTTCATAACTAATCGTGTTTTATAATTTTTAATTAATACTCGTGAATTCTGAATCGGAATAAATTGCGCTAAAAGGTTCATAAACTCAATTTGTTCTTGATTGGAGGCACTCAATTTGAAGGCAGTGCTAAGGGTCTAAGCTTGTTTTATTCGGAAAATATCGTATTACATTTTTTATTAAAATTGCCAAACTGCTTCAAATGGTAGCAGTATTATATACTACCTTCTGTTTTTATAAGCTTTTTAATTACTTATCTTCACTACATAGTATAAAACAAAGTCGCTTCCCGCTGTCTGTCCCTATGTATGCTTTAATCTTTAAAACTACGGATTAGACTTTGATGCGGTTTTTTAGTAGATCATCTATCCTTCCATCAGCCATAAGTAGTCCACTGCTGGACATAGGATCCCCTATGGATCTCCAATAAGACAGGTTGGAAGCAGCTTGCATCCAGAGCGATCTTGAGAACTTAATGAGGTCATCTTTCCATATTGGGCATTTTGCCCATAATCTTTAAGTAGAACTATTACCGAACCTTATAAGCGAGACATTTTATAAATCCGTGTACGACTAATTTTAATGTAGATCGCTTAGTCCGATAGTCAAAGACAGAGCGACAAAAACAACTATATCATGTATTTACAATTATTGCTTATAAATTACCACCACGTACAAGTAGGTACTTACACTGGCGACACACAATTGTCTTTGTCTAAATACAAAAATTAATATGCCTCTCATAAAAATTAAACAGAAACAACAGAACCAACACAAAAAAACATTTTATATTTTTTAGAGGAATTAAATTAGACCGGAAAATATCAAACGACAAAAACGAAAACATCCGACGTCTGACCCATATAGCTTGAAAAAACTTATCTCTAGTACAAATCATTTTTCTTTGGTCAAAATCAAATAAAACACGGTCCTTTACTTCACTACTTTCCTTTTTCCTAAGGTTTTATGATAATAAACAATGCAATATTTTTACGGCTACATTTTTCATCACGGTGGAAAGATAGCATTTGAAACGTATCTAAAAAAACATTTTTCAAGCATCAAGTAGATATTCTTGGCATTTCCGACTATTTTTATGCCGGATACAGCTGCTGTTGATAAATATTTTACATTCCGGAATAATTTTGCCATGTGTTAATGTGTAGTTTTAAAAAACGAAAATATGTCAAGATTTTTGCTTAATGATTTGAGATGAATTGGCGATGTGGTGAAATTCAGAGAAAAGCAAACGTGTCAATCTATAACACGAATTGACGCATCCAACTTTTGTGTCTTTCATGTTACTATCATAGGTAGGTACCTACTTATTTCTTCACCACGAACTACAACGATGTGTACCTATTATACAAGTAAGTTTGAGGGAAATATTGTATGTGTATATTATTGCATATTCCTTGTTTAAATAAGTCTTTGATAAGTTTGACGCTGAAGTATTTTGTGATTTTATGGGCGTCCTCGGAGGTTTTTCAGAACGTTGATTTTAATTATTTAGTTAAAGCGTATACGCAATTATTACACGTACGTATTTGGTAACTATAACTGTATCAGTATAGTGAAAATAATAATATTATTGTGTGTAGATGAAAGGAGACTATAAAAATATCAATTAATTTGATCAATCTAGATTTGGTTCAGTTTTGATAATGAACTTCCGCAAAGTAAAGTCTAATTTAATTAACTATAATCCTAACGTCTAACTCAGTCCTGCGCGGGTACAGGGGCGCGGGGGTAGACGACAAAGGGGGACTGAGACATGTGCGGGCCTTGGGTTCCCGCTGCCCGTACCTGTCTCAGTCCCCTTTGTCGTCTACCCCCGCGCCCCTGGACCGCGTGTGTACTGTGTTTGATTATAAAATTAGATATCCGGCCAAATATTTACAACAAACGCTTCAGACATCCGGCATAATCACTTCTACCTCATCTCTAACATGAGTAATGTAGGTCAAGAGCTCCACAGGGCAGTTTGCCGTCTCTTTGAAGTTTGCAGCAAAAATATAAAAAGGTAATTGCTAGAGATGTCGATTTAAAAGCCGAGGAACGTTTTGTTAGAGAATTTTTTCGAGGTGTTTTACGATGTTTTTTGAGTTTTCGAGTATAATTTACTCTCCGTGGCTTGTATTAATATTTCATTGCTTTTGAGGGCGATTCTTTTAAGAGGTTTTGTTTCGTTATATTGTATAATATTTAGGTGCTTTTCATTGAATTGAAATCAATCGTCATTTATTTTTGAACAAAACAAGTTATTTTTGCTATTGCGGGACAAGATCGGTATTACGGTAAGTAGCCAATCGCACGTTACAGCAGCAGGCTGTACCTCACGGCCAAGGTCCGCGCCAACCCCTTCAACACCACCCAAATCATGGCCGAACACCGCACACTCCTCGACCATCTCAAGGTCCACGGAGCCGCTATGGTTAATCTTCTTAAGACGTACTATGGATAGTACACCCTTAAGAGAAAAGCCTCACTCCCTATCCTTGGCATGGTTCAATGCCAACGGCCTCTTCAGTGACCACAAGGACCAACGCGCCTTGATTCACCAATTTGTCTCCGCCCATCAGGTGGACATAATGCTAGTGAGCGAGACCTTTCTAAAGCCCAGTAGGAGGGATCCCAAGATCGCCAACTACTCGCTGGTTCGTAGTGACAGGACCACCGCTCCGAAGGGCGGTACCCTGATCTACTACAGAAGGTCTCTCCACTGCATCCCAATAGATACCCCACCCCTCATAAGCCTGGAAGCTTCCTGTTGCCGTATCTCGATGACCGGTCATCAACCCATCACCCTTGTTTCTTGTTATCTCTCTGGTAACAAATCATTCGAAAGAAGCGACTTTGAGTCGCTTCTGTCCCTCAGTAGCGCCGTCATTCTGGCAGGCGACTTCAACAGCAAGCACATGATCTGGGGCTGCAATGCGACCAACCCGAAGGGCAACCATCTCTTCTCCCTCTCCGATGAGCTCAATTTTGACATCATCGCACCCAGCACCCCGACATACTTCTCCTATGACGTTGACCGCAGACCCGACATACTGGACTTGGCGCTTCTAAGGAACGTAACTCTCCAGTTGCGCTCACTAGAAGTGATCCATGAACTCGACTCGGACCACAGACCTGTCTTGATGAGACTAGGCCCTGACCCGACTGACAGACCCACCCGAACCAAGTCCGTGGTGAGCTGGGAGCGTCTAGGCTCAGCCCTGGAAGCCATCAGCTCACCCGACCTTGATAGGATCCCTGACAATATAGTCACCCCCGACGACGTTACCCTCTCGGTAGACGCCCTCACTAGCCACCTCCGCACCACTATTCGTGAGTGTTCCAGGCAGATCCCAGTCGAGACCATGGATCGACGCTGGGCCCTGCCGGAGGATGCGAGGGACCTACTGAAGGCCAAACACGCCGCCACTAGGGCATACGACTCTCGTCCCTCCGAAGAGAACAGAGCCACTTTGCGGTATTACGAGCGTGCCGTAAAAAACCGCATAAGTGAACTCCGTAATCAGAGGTGGGAGAGCCTGCTTTCGGAGATCCAGCCAACCCACCAGGCATACTGGCGGCTGGCTCGAACTCTGAAATCTGACGTAGTGACAAACATGCCACCCCTCACCCGCCCCAATCTACCTCCTGCTTTCGAGGACGCGGACAAGGCCGAGTGCCTGGCCGACAGCCTCGAAGCGCAGTGCAGCCCCAGCTTAGACTTGGTCGACCCTGCTCACCTCGATACGGTGAACAGAGAAGTCGAAGAAAGATCCTCCGTCCCCCCCACTGATACCCTCGAGCCTGTCACGGCCTCCGAGGTCGAGTCGATCATCAAGGGCCTCCACGCCAGGAAAGCCCCCGGTGCCGACGGCATCAGTAACAAAGTGCTCAAGCACTTCTCCGTCTCACTTGTATGTCTTCTAGTCAGCATCTTCAATGCGGCTATGAACAACTGCATGTTCCCCGAAACATGGAAGTCCGCCGACGTCATCGGCATCCATAAGCCCGGCAAGAAGGCGTCTGAGCCCTCTAGCTACCGTCCCATCAGTCTCCTCAGTACCCTGGGGAAGATCTATGAGCGCATCCTTCTGAAACGCATCTGGTCCCACATAAAGGACAACAATCTCCTTCCCAACGAGCAGTTTGGCTTTAGGGCCAAACACTCTTGTGTCCAACAAGTACACCGCATCACGGAGTACATTCTCGAAGGCTTCAATAAGAAACCCAGTCACGGTTATCTTATCAAGCCCAAGCCTCAGGGGACCGTAGCGGTCTTCCTGGACGTAGCGAAAGCTTTCGACAAAGTCTGGCACAACGGCTTGATCTACAAGCTGTTCGCCAAGAAATTCCCCGACCGACTTGTATTTATAATACAAAACTTTCTCTCTTGTCGGAAGTTCTCCTACAAAGTCGAGGGAGCTCGCTCGGCCCCCCGCCCGATCTCTGCTGGAGTCCCTCAAGGCTCAGCAATGGCCCCCGTTCTCTACTCGCTCTATACGAGCGACATTCCTCGTTCTCCCAACGTTGAGCTTGCGCTCTTCGCGGATGACACCGCCCTCTATTCTAGAGGCTGGAAAAGGAACGTTCAGATGCTCGATATCCAAAGAGCTCTCTCTAAGCTCGGTGACTGGTTCAAGAACTGGGCCATCACTGTCAATCCCGACAAAAGTGCAGCCATGTACTTTCATCCCGAAAAGCTCAGGAGCAATCCGCGTAAGCAACTCACGCTTAACGGAAAGCCTATCCCTTGGGCCCCTACGGCCAAATACCTTGGCGTGACCCTTGATCGACAACTCAACTTCTCCAAGCACATTCAGATTGTCCGCAACCGTGCGGCCTTCTTCTTAGGACGACTCAGTCCTCTCCTCAATGCGCGCAGTAAAATGTCCCTTAGAAATAAGGTGACAATTTACAAAACGTGCATTCGCCCCGTTATGACCTACGCTTCCGTGGCCTTCGGTCACGCTTCCTCCATCGACCTGAACAAGCTTCAGGTCATCCAGAATAGGTTCATTCGCAAAGCAGTCGGAGCTAGCTGGTTTATGCGAAACTCTGACCTGCATTGCGACCTCGAACTCCCCTCCATTACCCAGTACATCAAGTACACTTCTCGCCGCTACTTTGATAGGGCTCCTCATCACCCCAACCCACTCGTAGTCCAAGCTTCGGACTACACGCCAGACACTACACACCCACCTCCTCTCCGTCGCCGCCCCAAACACCTCCTGGGCGACCCGGATGACCCCATCGCCGTAGTCACCTCTGCGGCGCTGGGGTCACCCGATCCGACAGCTCCCTGCAACAGGAAGTATTCCGTATTTGGTATAGGCGCCGGTTACCAAAGGCACACAGTCAGACACCGACCCCGCCGGCGAGGTCGAGGACCCTCAGGATCTGTTAGAAGATCGGTTAGATTCTCTCCAAATAATCAATCAGCTCAACCTATTAGGGCCACAGGGCACACCCCTTCTGGGGTGCCCGGGCAAGTCTGATCTCCCCCGCCGGGTGACGGCCCAAGCCGAGGTCCGTACCTTCTCAGGTGCCCTTGCGCTAGTCACCCTGTAACCTAATCTTAGGGCTCAGCCGCCTTCTGCGCTCGCCCATGCCCGGTAAGCTGTAGAGGCCTCAGAGGCCAACAGCTCTTAGTCATTCAAAAAAAAAAAAAAAAAAAAAGAAAAAAAAAGCAGGCTGTACCTAACGCGACACTACTGCTTCTTGTTGTCCTAACCAGCAAAACGTTGTCTGCGGCAGCGCCAGTAGGTAGGTAATGACTTGCCTTGATGCCGGAGCACTAGAATACGGTATCGGTATCCCCTGCCTGTAGTAAGAGCTTACTAAAAGTCTCTGGGTTCATGAATGTTCCGAGATGAGGCTCTGGCCATCCACTCAAAAGGGCCCGGGAGGACGAAAGCGTGTGTGGCAACGTTGTCCTACGACAACGATCTAGGTCCAGGCCAGTCTAGCTAGATCCAGGCATGTGCGGTCATGTAGAGGACCGCACATGCCTGGATCTAGCGAGAACCAGGCGAGTAGTTGCACAAAGTGCTGGGAGCACCGGTGCGTTCCTATTGGAGATCCCGGAGCTCCTAAGAGGGTACAAAGGCTGGCCACCGAGGTGGTTTTAGTGGGTGCTATCCTACATAACCCGACTGCACCCCAAAGCAGTCGTGCATCTTACGAAGATTTCCCCCTCGTAAAAAAGGTAGGTAGATCACGTGTTGCCTGACGACACTGTTGTTCGCTGCTGTAGCATACAGTCGGTAACAAAATTATACCTTAAGTATCACAGTTTACACTGACCGCACCCACATTTTATTAATAGTGATAACTATGGCTATTACCTAGGCGTGGCCGGCTGCCGAACTTGTTTCACATAGAACAATGCCGCACTAGGGCTCGCACAATGTCGCCGTTAGTACGCTCTCGCAACCACTTCAACGCGCTCCTGCTCGCCAATACTGATTTTGACATTATTTTTGATAATTGGACAACTGTTACTTCTATTTTTAGAACCTATTGCAAAAATTTGACTGACCAATGGGACAAAAGTAATCGTGCTAACAGCTCGATTAATCATGATGAATTTCATGATGTATAATTTGATTTTTGGAATTTGACATTTTATTATTTTATTTACCATTTATGTTGACATTTTTCTAATTTTGTATACCATTGACATCTGAATTAATTTATAGATTTTTGATTTTATTGTATTTCTAGTTTTTGTATTTTTGACTCTGTTCTAATTAATGTGAGATGAATGTAAATGTTTGTAAAATCGTTTTTATCTCAATAAATAAATATGGAAAGGAAAGAATTGCTGCGCCATTTAGTAACCTACTTGCAGTGTCTTTTTTCCGTATAATTAGATCGTTTTTTAATGTGGTTGACTAATAAACCCCTACATACTCGTATCTAGGGGTGAGAAATGTCAGTATCTAAAGGTACTGGCAATCAGGGGTACGTTTTTTGAACTTCGAACGCCCTAGGAACGAATACGAAACTTTGACAGGCGCAGTCGAAAACCATTCGGCATATTTGTTTTGATAATTTCACGTTCTTCTTCTTCTTCTTAGTTTTGGCGTCGCATTATTGTGCATTTGCCAGTGTCAAGTATTAAGATTTAATAATGTTTGATAATATTTTATCAAAATAGTCACTGTCGTAGTCTCGTCATAGTCCAAAAAAGTCGCTGTCAAGTTCAATCATAGTCCAATTCATACCTCAGTAAAGCAGTGGAAACTTTACTAGAGGCGTCTATGGAGTTTTGGTAACAATACGGAACAACATGATACGAGTACGTCACGTTATATCACTTGCCTACACTCATGCACGTAAATCAGCTCATAATCAACGAAATAACACCATTTTTCACTTATTATCACTGATAAAAACACAAGTTTAACATAATAATACAATGAGGCGACATGATTTTTCCGTGTTCTCGCCAAAACTCCTAGTTTCACGTTTTCCCCATTGCAGTTATTGCAGTCTTTCAGGTTTCTTTTGAAATTGGCATGTCCAGTCCAGTACCTGCTAAATGGCTGGCTCTTGCTCTAAAAGTTTTGCGTGAAATGAATAATTTTAAATAAATTTCAAGGAAAAAAAACCGGACAAGTGCGAGTCAGGCTCGCACACCGAGGGTTCCGTACAAATGCAGAAAATTGGGAATTACGTTGTTAAAATCTTTTTACTAAAACCATCGACAAAAAAGTGAATGGATTATTTTGGCCATTTGAGCACACATTTTTTACGGGACTTATTACTCATTATACCTAATTAGATATTTATTTTTCTTGCAATTTCCGAGCGGAATTAATTCCGTAGTCTAAGAATAACGACTGAATATGGACTGAACAAGGCTTTCGAAACGCGCAGGAAACATTATCTCGATTTCCAAAATAATTGACTAAGTATCCTAGGCCTCATAGACCTCCGCTAATTTTATTATAGTTAGTTGGTAATTCATAAGTAATAAACGTTACCTTACAAATAAATAAATTATATACAAAATAAATTGCCAAGAAGAAAGGTCGCATGACTTCCTCACCTCATTTAAGTAGTTAAATAGTCACCAGTTAAATAATTAACACCTTAATTAACTGTTTATTAGTTTAGTTGGTCTACAGAATAAATAATAGTGCTTATACACGGAAGGGAAGTATTTCAGAGCTGAATGAGTCATGATTGTTCATGTATTTAAATAATTAAAAACGTGATTGAATAAACTACTTTAAGCTTTTAAGTGCAGTGTCACAGCAATTGAATTTGTCAGAACCTATTAAGATTTATTTATTTATTCATCACAGGTGACATCACCATTACAGTTCAAACCAATTTGATGCTGCCCTTAACATGTTAAATATAAGACACAAACATAATAGAAATAGAACATAATCATTACATACACAACACAAACTACTTATTCGAAATTATGGGTTTTCACATATTTTCTGCGCCACTTCTGTGAAAGCCAGACTGCACCCAAAAATATCAAAATCATTGGCGATATTATTTAATAGTGTCAGAGCGCGAGATGCGAGTCGTACTTTACGAGGTTCGTCCTACAGCTCAGATTGATTTATTAGCCCCATTGATTCCAGCGGAAAGGAACTGTAAGCAGCCGTTTGTGCTTGTTGGTTTATTTTAAGTAATTATTTGTAACAATTTCAGTTTAATATGACGATATTGAGTAACTTATAGCACAGAAACGTGGTCTCTCACTATGGGCCTTATGAGTAAGCTCCAAGTAGCCTAACAAGCCATGGAGAGGGCTATGCTCGGAGTTTCTCTGCGAGATCGAATCAGAAATGAGAAGATCTGTAGAAGAATCAAAGTTACCGACCGACATAGCCCAGCGGATTGGTACTGTATCAGCCTTTTTTAATAGTCCACTGCAGGACGTAGGCCTACCCACGCAGGGTGATTGAGCCATATCCACCACGCTGGCCCAGTGCTTGGTTGGTGGATTCGCATACGCCATCGAATTTCTTCTACGGAAGTATGCAGGTTGCTTCACGATGTTTTCCTTCACCGAAAAGCCAGTGGTGTGAAATTCTGTACATAAATTCCAAAGAACTCATTGGTACGGGACCGGGATTTGAACCCACGACCTCTCGATTGCAAGGCAGGTGTCACTACCTCTAGGCCACCACGGCTTATTCGACACAGCGGATTGGTAAGTGGCAATGGGCAGTGCACATAGCGCGGAGGACTGATGACCGATGAGGTAGAAAAGTCCTCGAGTGGAGACCACGTAAAAGGCAAGCGCAGATTGATGCAAGCCAACCGGTCCTATTGGAGATCTTTAGGGAAGGCCTATGTCCAGCAGTGGACGTCCTATGGCTGAAACGAACGAACGAACGAATTGTGTAACTATCATCTACAAAAACCTATTATACTCGTACGCGTGTCTTGAGATGTCATGACAACTTATTATGTTGATTTTACTTTTTACTTATAAAAACCTCCCATTAAAAAAAAAACAGCTCCACTCCGTGATTGTTTTTCTGACTGACACAAACAAGTTGTGTCTATCTTCAAAGCTGAAAAAATTTGCCAGTGATTTCAAAAATGTGATTCCTAAAAGATCAAATCATTATCATCATATTTTCGTGGCAATGGCTAAGAAGTTTTTTTATTTTTGAAAGATCAAATTAAGCTGCTGTACTCTGGCTATTAAATTCATTCAAATCTATTGCAAGGCGTTTTTTTAAACTATTTTTAAAGTGTACAAATACCTAAATAGTACAAATAAATGTAGTCTACAATAAATCCACTTAGCTGCTACATTACAAAAAAAAACAGACAAGTGCGAGTCAATTTTACAAATTTGGGAAGTAAGTTGTAAAAATCTCTATACTAATCATAGACAAAAAAGTTTTTCTTTTCACTTTTTTCGTCATACATCGAAAATTACACATTGTTGAAATATTAAAAAACTCTTTTATATGATACCTTACATGATACTATTTACTCACTTTGAATTTTGAATCCACATTTGCTAAATCTATAAGCCCTATTTTTTGTAGTTTAAATAAAAACGTATTTTCAGATTTATTCCTGTAGGTATATGTACTCTGAGACAATGCTATTTGCTAAATTTCATAGTTCTAAGTCAACGGAAAGTACCCTGTAGGTGTTGATTTTTGTGAGTGTCGAAATATGCGTTTTTAACGACATAAGCGGCTCTAACTTTTTTATACGATAACTAAGAAGCTTTTCCTTTACACAACTGCTAGAGACTGTAGACATACGTAAATAGTTTAAAGTTCCCGAGATAAAGAGTCTTGACATACGGACAGACGGACAACAAAGTGATCATATAAGGGTTTTCTCCTTTTGATGTTCAAAACCCTAAAAAATAATTAGACTATCCACAGGCCGAAGAAAAACTACCTAGATACAATCCAAATGCTCAAGCTCACTGCCAGTTAACAGCGTACCCAGCATGCTCCATGTTTACTTTACGTACTCATACTTAAAAAAGTACATTTTATGCATAAAAAGAATTTCCAAGCATTTCTCTACATTGTCAGTCTTAATATACACCATCACTTACAAAAATGAGCCCCTTTTAAAAATAGACTGGCAAAGTATCTACTCCATCTATGTAATCTCTCGGATGGGATGTAAAAAGAAATGAGCTGGAAGACACATCAAACAGGAGTGCGAGGACGCGGCAATAAGGCCCGGAAATCGATTGGTGCAAAAGTACAGACAGACAAAAACTACCAACTGGTTATAAAAAAATAAACATTTGTTTAATTTCGATGAAACTCATGTCGCTTTACAAAATGCAGGGACTTTCAGAAGTAGGTACATAATACAAAAAACTGGTACATATTAACAATTTTCCGTCTCTTGACAAAACGTGTAAAAAAAATGTTTCTGCCGCAATTTCACCTTTGGTTTCATAGCAATATATAAGACATAGAAGACTGCCTAAGTATTTATATAATCTCCCGGATGGAATGTAATAAGAAATGACCTAGAACTGGCTAGAAGATATATCAAACAAGAGTGCAAAGACGCGGCTATAAAGCCCGGAAATCGATTGGAGCAGAAGTACGGACAGACAAAAAATTAATATAAATACGAGTAGTTATAAGTCACGAACGTACTATATTGTAGTAAGTAGTAAACAACTTCTTTTTAATTTCGATGAAACTCATGTCGCTTTGCAAAGTTTAGGGACTTTCGTACTTGTACTTTTGTTTAGACGTAAAATATATATCATTATGGACAACTTTTACTACGAATAAAATGAAAAAAAAAGCTGGTTGTATAAAAAAGGTTTCATCTCTCGACAAAACGTATGAAATGAGCTGTTTTTCCGCAATTACAAAGTTGCGCGTTGGTTTCATAGTAGTTGTTCATGGTGATCATTATATCCTACTAATGTTATAAACGCGAAAGTTTTTGAATATGTATGGATGTTGTGTTGTTACTCTTACACGCAAAAACCATGAATGAATCGAAATGAAACCGACGACCGTGATTTCGGACTGGTGTCCGTCGCGTCGACGTGCTCCGGCGAAAATTGCTTGCCGGATGGATGTCCGGTGCATCAAAACACGTCCATACACCACTGCGGTTCGTGCAAAAAAACGGTCCGTTGTCCGGTTAAACAAATTGCCGTGAACAAGCGCACTTACCCACGATAACAATGAAATGGCAATATTCTGGAAGTAAAAATTTTACAGAGCGTAGAAGATACTTCTAGAATATCTCTGTCCTCTAGAGACAAACCCTGTATTATTTCACGCCTTTCTGCGAGCAGTACTTTTGAAAGCGCACTGTCTTGTGGATATTACCACTTACTATTTCAATAAAGTTGCATTTGCTTCGTGGAGAAACTATGATTGAATTTACTCAGTGACCTGCGAAATATTGCAGAGCTGGCTTTAATTTTTTTATTAGATTGTCAGCTCAGTGATTTTAGATGAAAAGAGCAAACTTTTTATATTTTCACGACAGGTTTGTGAAGTGTAAAAATGTAATTACATAGTACGTTATAATACGATAGGTAGCTTTTAAGTCTGCGCGTTACAGAAGGGGAGAAACTAAAGATTTTTTTACTTTTACAACATGTATTCTCGTCAAAAGCGTAGGGCGAACTGCCCACAAAACATCTCACTAATTAACACCAACTAAGTGCTACTATATTCTATGGCATTAGCTACTTTCATACAAACTATTAAGTATCTAAGGCGTAGGACCCTTTAAGTAGTAACTATCAGGTATTCGAAGAAGCGCTAACACGCGCTTCATGTTCACCGCTCGCTATCAGGTTGACGCCTGTTAGGCTAAAGCCTGATAGCAAGCGGTGAAAACGACAGTGATTTCGAACCTAAATGATCCGTGATAACTGACTCGTTTCGAGACATAACTAGGGAAAACGCGTTGTCACAACGGAATTCCGTAATGAATTTGAATATATCTGGTTTTAACTAGGAAAAACTGGTCGAGGAGAGCGATGGCTGGCACATGCGTCACACTCGTGATCGGGTGCTGCATGCGGGTCGCCGGTTTGCTCGTGACATTCACGCAATGCACCGAAACTACTAACTTAAGCTAAAATTTAAACTAACCCATCTCTATTGTACTAACTTTTTTTGTACAGTAAAATCGAATAATTGAATATTTTAGTTAACAAAAGGCACAGACCCTGGAGTCTGTGGTTTGTAATTTTCCAATAAAAAATAGGACTGGGAAAAACGAGTTCTCTCTATAATTGATTATAGCAGTAGGTATCAGATACATAGGTACAAAAAATAGAGTTTTTGCAAAAAGAGAAGCGTCGTAGGGAAAAATCTGTAAAATAGTCGTAGGTATAGTGGCCCATGTGCCATATTGTTACGTTAACAACACTGCTCTGTCATTGCTAGTTCAATTAAAAGTGTTTGAATCTTGGTAGACACTAATTCAGTTTTCATCAGTACTCGCGTCTACCAAGTAGTCGGTACCTTGGCTGCTGATTAAAATCTTATTGTTAGTTCACTGTAACGTCACGAAACTCTTTTTGCACAAACTCTAGCTCAAAATACTCCAACGAGCTACGGCCATAGGTACACGGAGTTTTTTTATTTGGTCCCAGCACAATGGTTGCGATAGCTGTGAATAGGGAACATAGCACGTAAAACTTTGACTGCCTCGGTGGCTCATGACTGCCTCGGTGGCTCAATGGTTAGTGACCCTAACTTCTGGATCAAAGAGGCGTGGGTTCGATCCCCACCCAGGGCAAATATTTATGAACATAATGATTACCATAAGTGTTTGCTCTGTGTCTGAGTGTTATTTAGTTACTATCTATATAAGTATGTATTTAAAAAAATAAGTATACGTAGTATATCAGTCTCTGGCAGCCATATCACAAGCTTTGCTTAGTTTGGGGTCAGAGGCTGTGTGTAAAAAAAAAAAAAGAAAAAACAAATATTGAAAAATGAAACGAAATGTTGTAAAGTAGCCACATATCGGCAAGCGAAACGTAAGACACCCACGAAATGAACGGAAATGAAATTATTTCCATATTTGAGTAGGGCATATTTATACTCTATAAAATTTAACTTGATCTCTGCGACAGTTACATATTGACATATTTAGAGTTGAGATGGTGATGGAAAAAATCGATTTTCAAACAATGTTGTAATGAAATCGAATGAGTAGTTGAAGGTGAGAAATGGGATTTTATTTACTAACTATTATTTAGGATCAAGTATATACACATGTAAATAATGTTATGGTATTAATTAAATACTCATAATAATGTAACGATAGTATTTATCGACGTTTTTCACTATTATCGATGCTAATATAACATATAATTGGGTTTAATTTAAATACACATGTAAAAAATGTTATGATATTCAAATATACAGTAAAATTAATGATAAATTAAGTTTTATTTAAAATATCGTCAGTATAAACTATCGATATTTTGATTAAAATTCTATCTAAAACTCTGTGGTCACGATCATTCGTCGCCCATCACTAATCGACATGCCCATAAAGTATGACATTGACAGGTACTGACTGTACTATTAAGAAATTCAGGACTTCATAGGCGTGATTTTTCTGACAGCTGTCGCAGAGATCATGTTAAATTTTATAGAGTATAGTAAATCCTACTAGCCCGGTAGTTAAGCGCAAAAGTGGTGCTACTTTGAAACCTGACTGACAGGCCCTGTTACATGTCTCAGATGATTGATTCTCATTAAACTTTTTTATTTCCAACCGTACACCAATTTTCAGCTTTTTAAAGTAGTAGCAAGATGCTCAATATTTTTTAATTCAAACAGGTAACCCTACCAAACAAAAAGGAACCTAGCTGACTGATTCCGGGGTTTTGTTGTACACCACCATTATAACGTAATAGGTACCAAAAATACAGCTTTTAGAAAATACTTTATTTTTTTGCGTTTACGTCCCGGGCTATACGTGGTAGAGCTCAAATAAGTAAATTGACGTCTAGCCAAAATGGTATGTTATTAATATTCAAATTTTTCCTTTTCAACATTTTTATTACTTACCTACTACTTAAAGCCAACCCGAATAAATTCATTTCTATTCAAGTAGATCGTCGGAGAACTAATGAGAAAATGTGAATTTCATAAAGATTTTATTGATGCCCTGCAAAGGAAAGGCGCGCTAAATGAATACTAATCATTTGGAAAATTCCAATAATTTGGTATTTCTATATTGAAATTACTCCGCCTTTGCTCTTAGACTATTTGAGGTGTATTAAAATTACTCGTCTTAACTTTTAGACAATTAAAGAAGGCAAAGCTCGCTGTATTCTTAAAATAGAGCACTTTGGTGTTAAATTTCACTATATTTTACATACTTATGAGCACCCAAAAACTGAATTTTAAAGTTTTCTCTTGTCTAACGAAAGATAGTTGTACGATAAAGTTATAATTTTAACTCAAAATCTCCTTCATTCCTTACTGTAAAAAAATACGATACGGAAATATCGCTCATAAATATAGAATAACTTATAGGTAGTATAATTATATTTTCTTTGCTTATACTAAACTTGTACGTCTAATAGCTGGCATATAAGTAAAATATAATAATCAGATCGATAAAATCAGGGGTTGAGGAGGCCTACGGCTAGTAATGAAACTCTTGTAAACAAGAGCGGTTAAAAAAAGTTAATGATTTTGGTAGTATCCCTAAAGCATAGAACAAATTATATTATCCATTTTTATATCAAGCATGATAATATTGGATGATTTTATTATTTTGTGACAAATACATACTTAATTGTTAATTAATTAAACTATGCAATTTTTAACATAAGTTTTGGTATTGAAGCATTATTCAGATTTATGTTGAACTAGTTTTTACCCGCGGCTTCGCCCGCATGATATTTTGATTTTTGTCACAATATCATTATAATTTATAGCCTATGTGTTATTCTGATATAAAAGCTATATTATTGCAAAGTTTCATCTCAATCCGTTCAGTAGTTTTTGCGTGAAAGAGTAACAAACATCCATACATCCATCCATCCATCCATCCATCATCACAAACTTTCGCGTTTATAATATTAGTTGGATGATTATTATGCTGTTTATACAATTTAATATTTGATAACTTATTTAACTTCGTTAAATTAAAAATTAAATTAAATTTTATTTAAAATATTATAATTTTAAGATAATTGTGCTTTGCTGTAGCAAAGCTGAAATTTTAACGATTAATATTATTATAACAACAATTGTAATTGACTTGTGTCTTGTATTTTGATACCAATAAAATAATATGAATATGAATATTATTCTTATAAAGTGCTAACTGATCACCTTAAATAATTTCATCCTAGCTCTTACACTATTTAAATTTTCTTTCCATATTAAAATTGCTCAAGGCTTTGTACCATTCCAAAGTGCTTTCGGAATTTCTGAGATTCCAAAGTGCAAGTATTTTGTGAATGAGAATTGTAAGCAAGGCTTGAAACCGGTTTTAAACTAATCCAGTAAAAACCAGTTTCTATATTTTTTTTTTCAAAGCGCAACCGTAAAAATAGTGTTTTAGAAACCTTTATTAACCGGTTTTTTCCGCGTGAGGCCCACGTCATCCGGTACGTAGATACATATAAGGCCCCATCATGAAGGCGCCATCGTAAATTTAATACTAACGTAAAAAGTTTTCTCTCTATCGAATGCCTAAAGAGAAACAGAAATATTCTAAATAGCTATTATAATTATGATAGCGCCTTCATAATTAGGCCTATAGCCAGGATGGGAGCGGGTAACAAACACGCGCAGACTCGCTTCACGTGGCCCATTGAATGCGTGCAGAAGGGCCGCGCCGGTAGGAAAGAACTGTTCTAAATCAGTTAATTCCGTTCAACCGATATGCGAACTTTATAGAACATAGACCCTTAAAATTAACCTCAATTAGAACGAAACCAAAAATTTTGGATCGTGTACTCTAGGTCCTAACCGGTTCAAAAATTTACCGGGTTTTCAAGCCTTGGTTGTGAGTAGACAACCTTTCTATTAAGTGAATTATATTTTTATTTACTAAAAATATTTCTGAAAAGTGGTTGAGAAAAGCTTTTGTGCCCTGATCAGAATTCAAAAATGCATTTGAAAGGTAGAATTATTTTGTTGAGCATCTACTGCAAATGTATTGTACAAAATTGTACTCCGTTTATTGGATCGTCATCATTGTTCAGCCTAGACATAGGCTTCTCTTTTTGCATCATTGCGCATCGCGGTAGAATAAAAATGTCATCCGTAGGTTATCCACCATTTGACATAGGCCTACTCCATTTATTTCCAATAAGACAGTTTGACAATGGTTCAGATCCAGCGAGTCTCAGCAATATTAAAATTACATCGTTTATTAACCTTCTTAGAGAATGTTTTATGATGTATGTTTTATGATGTAGTTATCAGAGCATGGTACAATTATAACTTTACCGACCTATTTACCCTGAGATATTCAAGGGCACAATGAAAAGTTTGTTTATCTATCCTTCACTGACTGAAATCTATGGGTTTGATTTGAGATCTCTTAATGATTAAGATTAGTTTCGAACAACTATGACACATTCACTGCTGGACATAGACCTCTCCTCTAGATCTCCAATTAGTTAAGTTAGATAGGTGTTAGTTTGTTCAATTAAGACTGTTACATGCGCTTTTAGTACAGTTTAGTAAATACTTCATTTTAATGACCGAGATGAAGGACGCCTCAAGGTCAAATACTTCACGTTTATATCCACACCTTAATACTAATATCCTCTTAACATCACCTGTTAATACCGTTATCCAATCATCAATCAAGATACACAGCTTATACAACACCGTCCAATTAATCACCACAAACCTGCAGAGTGGAATATTGAAATAGCGGATACGTACAGTCTGTGACTTGGATCAAATATTGGCAGAAGCGGGAGTAAACAAGGAGGTTAATCCCTTAGGAAATAACAAGATTTGACTGGGCAAGGGAAGACATGTGATTGACTATGAGTTATTGGATGTGTTGGAATTAGACGTATTGTTTGTTTTGGTGTTCGCCAGGTTTGTTTGGTTATATTTACCTAATTATTGGTAAAAAAGAGATCACGTGATTAAGCATGTAACCAGGTTTCAATTTTTCTGAGTTTAACCTTCAATGTTCAAGCTTTCTGATAAAAGACAACGAAGCTATGCGCAAGCATAGCGAGCGCAAAAAAATTGAAACTTTATGCAAATAGTTCTTAGGTGAATGCTCTATCTAGTTTATCAGCGTCAAAAAAAAGAACTTTTGAATTAATAGCAAATATGTTTCACATGAAAAGCATATCTAGTGAGTACATAATGTTCAAACAATTATTTTTCTTATAAAATGGCAAAACCAACTTTCATTGAGTACAAAATTCGAATAGTTTGCTCGAATTGATGTATACAATTTCTACATAATTGTTGTTTTTACAAATACCGATTTCGATAAAAATTTAAATAAAGCCACCTCGGGAGTAGGTTCGGTTTGGTTCGAACCTACTCCCGAGGTGTATTCGGTTCACATTTGGCGAAAATATCTATGAACATACACAAAAAAAAATACATATACAGACGAACATAGACCTTCCTCTTTTTGGAAGTCGGTGAATGAGTGAAAAATGTTATTTATTCAATCCTAATAGAGAGATCGCATAAATATTATATCGATAACAAAATGACTAATGTACTTCCTTCTAGCTTATTAAACAAGTTTTTTTTTTATTTGTACTAAAATCATATAACGTCAGGAGTGAAAAAATAAACACAAATGCTTTAAAATGTGTACAACATCCGCGCTGTCACGCGAATATTAATGCGCGCAGATGTCTCCAACATCGCTTCGGGGAATCGTGTACGGAATCTCAGCGAGAATCAGCTGCTTGTCGCGTTTGTAGCACATTTTTTCTACTATTTGTTACTATTTTAAACCCAATTTCAAAGGGGAAGAAGATTGTGAATACAGGGTTATTTGCTTACCTTGTACAAAGCCGAAAGGGGGTGATTCAGACCATCATTACGAACAACTTTTACTATGAGGCCAACGAAAATTTCGAGAAAAAGTAATCAACTGCTTCATACAAAATTGCAACTGGGCACAGAGCTATTACAACTAGAGAGATATCGCTGTTGTTGCTTGACACAATCATCGACCACAAAAATGTATGGAAAATCTGGCTTAGCGCTGTCAAAGCTGTCAAATATGTATTGGAATTTGACACTACTGAGAGAAAAACACGGCCACTAGCCACTGAGTTGAGAAACTTATTATGTCTCTTTCTAACTCATGCCATGCCAATCAATCCATCTCTTTCTTTCTTTCTTGATCGACCACGTTATCCCTCTGGTATCTCTGTGCAACTGGGAATCGACAAAATGTATGATACAGCTGATTTTTTTCTCGAATTTTTTGTTGGATTCATAGTAAAAGTTGTTTGTAATGATGGTATAATTCACCCCCTTTCAGCTTAGTACTGGATTAGCTAATAACCCTGTATAGACATGACGACTGGGTAAAAAATCGTTATAATAATTGGTCCGTTAGTTAGATTATTATAAATATTGGTCACGTATTTTTTCTTTTGTTAATTGAACAATATATATCAAAGATAAACATTGTCAAAGTTCGGGAGTGGGGGTCGTGACGACACTAAGTCAAAAGTCTATAGTAGTCTAGTCGTGACGTTACGCGGAACTTTATCGGGTCACATCTTCACCAATTTTTGTTCAATTGCAAAAGAATATATGTGTGTTCAATTTTTGACCGACAAAACGGAGGAGGTACTTAATTCGACGCGTATACAGGGTTATTTCTAATCAATTAGCATCCTTCTAGGGGCTTATTCTGTACATCAAAACTAACAACTTTTGTTCTGTGAGTTTTGCCAAAACTCAAAAAAAAAAATTTGTTTTTCCATAGAAAAAAATCGTTCACCCGCGACAAAATGTATGGAACAGCTGTTTTTTTTTGAGTTTTGACGAAAGTATTAGAACAAAAGTTGTTAATTTTGATGTACAGAATAAGCCCGTAAAAGGATGCTAATTGATTAGAAATAACCCTGTATACTATTTTTTTTTTATGTGTAACCACGCATAACTTTTTACTGGTCCGATTTCGATAATTCTTTTTTATTGAAAGAGTATATTTTTGATAAATCACCAATAATGTGAAAAACGCTACATCCGTGCGAAATATTCGCGAATTCTATACACGGTTGAAGTCGGTCGTGCTATTTTTGCTAAAAATAATTATTTATTAACAATTAATCCGTCAGATAGATTTACTGATTTTTTTATCATTTAGTCTATGAATTGCCAACAAAATACCAAGTTGTTGGTTTCGTTTCGCCTCACGATTTTATTTATTTACTAGTTTTTACCCGCGGCTTCGCCCGCATGATATTTTAATTTTTGTGCTATCCCATAGGAACCCTTTATTTATCCGGGTTAAAAAGTAGACTATGTCACTTTCCGTCTTTCAAACTTGAGGCCCTACCTTACCCTTACCCTTAATAAAGGAGGTGGAAAATTAAAAAAAAAAACGATTTGACGGTTGTTCGATTTGACAGTTGTTTTTTTGACATTTCTTCTCGCTTGCAGATAGCAGAATTTTTCCTACTTAACACTTATTGTTATATTATGGAACATTTACGCAATATCATTATAATTTATAGCCTATGTATTATTCTGATATATAAGCTATATTATTTCAAAGTTTCATCTCAATCCGTTCAGTAGTTTTTGTGTGAAATAGTAACAGACATCCATCCATCCATCCATCTTCACAAACTCACAAACTTTCTCGTTTATAATATTTAGTAGGATCTATTGTATAAATACCTTGCAGTCTGATTCATTACTCGCTTAATATATCGTGTTATAAGCAAAAGTTGCGTGATGTAATTCGAACCAAGAGAAATTATTATCCTTTGTGTTTTAATTTATGAACGGTGCGGTTACCGATGTCGAGTTTCTTTTAATTTATCTTCAACGCTTCAGAAATAAGGCAAGAGAATTGTATTCGGTATCCCGTGGATTTCGCAGTGAAAACCTGGGCATAATTATTTTACGTTGCTTTTCTCCGGTATTTTTATAAAAATCATAGAGCTAGGTAAAATGGGAAAATAATGAAACGAAAACCGTGTTAGAACTACAGGAGCGCGATAGATGCAAGTCGCTTTCAACCGGTCTTTGTATAAAGGTAACGTGCTCGTTCATCTCGTAGTTATAAAAATCTCGTAATTTCTCCTTATGTCCAGCTGTGGACGTACTATGTCTAAAACGACGTCGACAAAATCTGGATTTTACATAAATTGGATAAATCAAATTTGTTTTTCATGTAATCAGTTACGGACGGTAGCCGTGCTCTATAAGTAGTAAGTAAGCATAGTTTATAATTATCTTTATGGGTTAGATTATATTTTCACAAGATTATTATTTGCAAAAAATATCATGACCGACTTCACCCGTGTACAGAATTCGCGAATATTTCGCACGGATCGATGCAGCATTTTTCACATTATTGTTAATTTATCAAAAAAGACTCGGCTGATTTCGATAAAATTTAAATATGACCAATGTCAAAGTAAACTCTTTCCAACAAAAAAAGAATTATTTAAATCGGACCATTATGAAAAAAGATATGGGTGGTTATACATAAAAAAAAATATACGCGTCGAATTGAGTACCTCCTCCGGTCAAAAATACGTTTAGATACGAGTATCAATTTAAACTGTTATTTCAAGTGCATAATTGTTAAAAAGTGTCTTTTTTAAATTAAGAAATCATTCATCTGACTTTAATGACTGAATGAATGACTTATTCAAATACATAATTTATCATTCTCGGAGCCCCCAATTTATGCCCAATTGTTATCTAATTTTACTTGAGTTGGTACTTTCATTATAAATAGATGTAACGTCAAATTTTATTTTTGTGTTTATCCTGGAATCTTAATATAGAATTATCTGGAAATCAGCAAAGACGATTGTTGTTTCCTTAATGGCTATTGGGGGCCGTGTCCTGCCCTGACTTTGATTTTTACTTCTTTTTTTTTAAATAAACAGATAGGTATACCGATATATACTCAACTCATGTTTTTACTAACTTGTAAATCTTATAGAGTAGTAAAGTGGTTTATTTATCTAATAAAGTTTTATGTCGAACTATAACTAAAATAAATGCCATTCAGCGTGGCAATGCTGCCAGCATGCTGGGCACGCTGCCAACTGGCAGTGGGCTTGAGCACTTGGATTATCTTTAGACCTTCAAGGGTCTGTGGATGATCCAATTGCTTTCTATGTAGTAGCAGTGTAGTATTGTCATTAATAAAAAATTATGTATTAATATTACTAAAATAATATATTTCGGATAAAATGACATCACCGCACCGACTTCCATCGTGTATAGAATTCGAATTGCTTGTACATTATTGTTGACTTATAAAAACGGCTCAGCCGATTTCATTAAAATTGAAATAGGACAATCCCTGGCGTACGTGTTTATATACTTTCTAAATAAAAAAAAATGTTATTTTTCGGACCGTCCCGGCTTCGCACGGGTGTAAATAAGTTTATAATTATAGCCTATGTTACTCAAGGTGAATGTAGCTTTCCAATGGTGAAAGAATATTTGAAATCGGCACAGTGGTTTTCGATTTTATTCATTACAAACATACACACACACAAAAATACAAACGTTTCCTCTTTATAATATTAGTGTAGATAGTGTAGATAAAATACTAAAAAATAAATAAACAAGCTCATTAAACTAGGTAGTTAGAGAACTTTAAAACGAACTTAAGCACTAAAATGAGCTGGGATGTACTAAGTACTTAAAGTTGAATCTTTTAGCAAAGTTTTACTAGCACTCGACTTAATGTGAAATGTCACTTTGAAAGTTTAAGAAGACCAAACTTATATACCACATTTGTGTCACCATAAAATTGTAGGATCCGTTGGTTTATAATAAATCTAGGCTAATAATTATAAAAGGAATTGCTTTGCGAAGTGGAAAAACTTTCAAAACATTATTTACTCACCATTTTTACGAAAAACTTTTAAAATGGGGTCAATCTCAAAATGAGCTGTGCCATACAAAAAGTTCATAAATCTAATCTCTAACAATACAAGGAACAGGTGATTACTATTTTTTTTTTCAAAGTGGCATAACTAAATGTAATGTGACTAACTGACTTAAGTGTCATTTTTGACCGACGAACCACCGGAGGAGGTATACAATTCGACGAGTATAATATATATATATTTTTTATGTATAATCACGCATAACTTTTTTATAGTAGTCCGATTTCAATAATCCCTTTTTTATTGGAAATTGTATACTTCGAGATTAGTCCCATTTAAATTTTATCAAAAATGGCTCTGCCAATTTTGATAAATCAACAATAATGTGAAAAATGTTACATCGATCCGTGCATAATATTTGCGTTCTAGCGATGCGGCCCGGCTTCGCACAGGTGTATTATACATATAAACATTTCCCTTAAATAATCTATCTATTAAAACAAACTGCATTAAAATCCATTGCGTAGTTTTAAAGATATAAGCATACATGGGGACAGACAGCGGAAAGTGACTTTGTTTTATAAGTACTATGTAATGATTCTGTACACGGGTGAAGTCGGCCATGCTATTTTTTGCAAAATATAATTATGTTTTATACCCTCCGACGTTAATGATAAATAAAAACATACCTCAAACTAAACACCCCTTGCAGATTCATTTTATTTTCCGTCTTATTTCAAACTTCCACTTGCAAAAGCGCGTGCAGATAAAAGTTAGACTAGAAACGCCGATAAAGAAAAAAAAAATTAAAACTTACCCTATTGGGAGCTAAAATGTCTCTTACCTTTTTCATCGGGATTTAAAGAAATAACTATTAAAAACTAATGTTTTAAACACGCCCGTCACCATTGCGGTTATTTTCAAACACTTGAAACTAATTTTAGAATCACTCCTCACTATCCATCAGAACATTAAAGATGTCATGTCCTGATGCGTATCTGCCCTAACATAAAATGTCCCTTAAAACATTCAATTTATGGCTTCAAAAATCATTCTGTACTTTAGCCATTTAGAGCATCATTTAAAACCATTAGTGGTGGTATTTATGTTGTTTTTTTAGTCGCTCTGTAAACATTAAACTCCGTGACTTAGCTTTGATGTTTTAGTCTTATACTGGTTATTTAGTGGTCGTATAGGATATGTACGCCAATTTGCTGGCAACGGATATCTGTGGTAATTTAATATCTTTTGATATTTGAGAAGGAAGTCCGTTTTGTTGGAGTTGTGCTAAGTTTAGTTGGTTGGGGAAATAGTTTTAAGTTTTGAGCGAATGGATCGTAATTAGGTACGATGCGATGAATCATCTGTATCAGTTTTTTGTGTGATATTTTTATGCATTAAAAATGTTTAGACTAAAAAAGACATTTCGCACGATTTAGTCGCTGATTCGTTTCTTTTTTAATTCTCCATCTTTGACGTCATTGGTAAAATAAGTTGTATCGTGATCATTATCATGGTGTGAACCGTGAGACGTCCATTGTTAAATATTTTTTCTTCTTTTTTACAGCCAGAAGACGTCCACTGGTTATAAACCTATCGTTATATCTCCAATAGGATCAGTTGTATCCAGCGAAATGTTGTTGTCTTAAGGATGTCATTACTCTACTTTAGAAGTGTCTAGTAATCAAGTGCCATGGTTGTGCAGCCTTGAGCCTCCACTTCCATTCCTACGGTCAATGATGATTTGACTGTATATAATTATAATAGTGTTAATTCAATATTTGTTTACACGCCTCTACTTGGTTTTTATCGTATTGACAATCTGCTTAATTAAGCATTTTCTTTGAACTGATTGGATTCCTAGAAAGAAAGCAAACAATCGCCACTGCTAACATACCTTATGGCCCATCGCGTGATTTGTCCGCACATTACCTAATACGGTGAAACGTTGGAACACTCTTCATATAACGCTATAAAGACTGAAATTTGTAAAAAAAGATTTACGAATGAGAACGCAGTCGTTTTTATTTGTACAAAGATCCCAATTGTTTGGTAAGAATTGATCTGGCAAACCGAACTGAAGCGTATCTGCAGCATTTTTAATAGTCCGCTGCAGGATGTAGGCTTACACATGTGTTTTAGTATAATATTACTTGTATAATTTAAAAAATCTACAATACTTAAACCTAAGTTTTCCAACGTACTCGTAATGTCTTCCCAACTCCTTGTCCTAAGTTAGTTACTAGGAGCCAAGTAAGTATGACAATAAATGACAATTGTAATAAACATTTTTCATTCATCTCTGCTGTATCTCAATCTTACTCATTAGTAGGTAGATAACTTACCTATTTGTAGTTATTGTCCGGCTATATAGTCCTATTTGTAGTTATTATAATTATCTCAGTGCCTCAAGTCAAAAAGTTTTGATGTGACCAGTGAGTAACTATATCCCGTGATCTTTCACTATTGGTCTTTCTGTGCTGCATTGATCGTCCTCTTGTAATATATTATCTCACTGCTAAACACAGGCCAACCCACAACGAAAAATTGGTCCGACACGCTGACTCCACGCAAGTTAGGTCATTCCACTTTGATATGTAGTGCGTAAGCTAAATATGTATTAGACGTAGCATAGTCAGAATGTACGTCGAAAATTGGCCTCATATGTACCATTGACTAATGCGCTCGTAGCACAAACGACATCGGGCATTAACCAAACGAGAAGTCATGGCCGTAATGTTGTGTGTTAGTACGAAGTAGTTGTTTGCTGTTTGTAGTCCATTAGGTACTTATTCATTGAGGGGTTATAAATGAAAGATTTAGGCCGCTAGAGGATATATCATTCATTAAGGATTTCTTTTTGTTTTACGTCCGATTTGTCTCAGTACCTCATTTTGAAAAGTTGTGGCTAATGTACAAGTTATTTACAATATAGACGTGGTCTTTCACTGTTGTCCTTATTGTGATATTCAGTACTATACCAGCTCTTCAATAGTCCACTGCTGAACATAGACATACCGACAAATATTATAACCATTTAATTAACATTTAATGGGGGTACGTATGTGTGTACGTTCGGATGGAATCTTGCAACTTAAATTTGACCAACTTCCCGGTTTCTGATTGAGCTTAAATTTTGCACGCAAATGTACTATATAATGACAATGCAATAATATGGTACCATGGAACTGATCTGATGATGGAGTCGGAAAGTGACCGTGGGAACTCTTGTACTAAACAAGATAGACCCGTCGTGTTTGGGCTCGTTTTATTTGTCTTGGCTAACACTCTGCTGCTACCTACATGAAATCTAGGATCAAAACCTTATGTTTTTAAAAAGTTATATTATTATAACTAACTGCCCGCCCCGGCTTCGCCCGGGTACGATTGGTAATCCTTACGTCTGTAGAAGAAACTGGATGACATATAGAAATCCACCAACCCACACTGCGTCAGCGTGGTGGATATTTATTTTGATAAGGATTAATACTAAGATATAAATTAAGAGCCTTTGGTTACGACGGCATTTCTATTAAATTTTTCAAATAAAATAAATCCTTATTGTGGCTTCACTATAATAGTTAGACATATACTGTCGGAACATTTTTTGTAAATGATTATGTTTTCTACAAAGTCGTAGTACATTATTTTATTCTATGGTCAATAGTTTTCGCAGCGCACGCGATGTAAAGAATATTTTAGGTAATTTTTTTACACCTTGGGTTACATCATGAGAGTTTTAGTAAGGTTCCCTATTTTTTTATATATTATAAATAGTATATAGCCTATGTTACACAAGGATAGTGTAGCTCTCCAACGGTGAAAGTTTTTTTTTAAATCGGCTCAGTAGTTTCGGAGCTTATTCAATGTAAACAAACAAACAAACAATCAAATCTTTCCTCTTGTTGTGATGTCCTGAGACACCCCTACACTGAATCATCTCGCCACCATCGGTTTCGCAATCTTTCCACGTGCATAAAACGCTTCGACGGATTCCGCACGCCGCTTTTCGTCTTCCAAAAATCGGGTCGTTAGGAAACTCGTAATATTAAGCTAATTCTTTATTGTAAAGTAATATTAACAGAGTAATTATTTTCGTGGAAATCGTACATTATGATAAAAGTGCGGTAAGTTGAAAATTACAGCCGAGGCGATATTGCTAGCCCGAGCCGTAGGCGAGGGCTATAAGGAAGCAGAGGCTGTAATTTTCAAAGCGCACGTATGTCATACGACGTTTTATAACATATTTGCGAGGAAATTCATAAAACTCTGACTTTCTTAAACGAATAAATCTCTAATTACTTGTTATAGCAGTTACAGTTTTTAAAAGTGATTGTTATGTTGCCAGTTGGCATTTTGAATGTTGCCCAGTTCTCTCTCTTGAGTGAAAGTAAATTCATCACTACTTGACGACATTTTCAAATAAAAACAATACTGCGAAAAGAAAAAAGCGCGCGAAATATTTTTTATCTCCCAAAATTAATTTTATACATAAAATATTGTCCACTTTTCTGATATAAAAACTCTTTGCTAAGATTTTAAAAAGTATTGTTCGTTTTTAAACGGAGCATCATAGAAAACCGTGCAAGTTACATTATTTAAAAAAAAACTCGTGCGTTTTACATTTCAATAATGCACAATTGCGTAATGTTTTTTACATTACGATATTGAAATTGGTGTAATTACAGCCACATTGCGAGCAAATAAATGTTGTATATATGTTATAAATTTTGTTTTTTTGTGATTCACCGGCTGTCGCTCATAACTCTCTTTATAATATTGGTATAGATAAATTATTATTTTAATTTATGTTTGCGTTGTAAATGAGAGGCCTAGAAATATTCTACGGCTTATAAATGATGATAATGAAACTTCGTGCAATGGTTAATCATTTTTACCCTACTAAGTGACCTGCCTACGCAAAAGGATGTATGTGCTGCCCCCGCACTACCCACGTTCAATGTTTATCTTTGGCTATAAACGTGTTTAGAAATTTCACGTCATGCCGTAGGAAATGTTAATAAACAACAACCAATTCGAGCTTCTGACGAAGGTAAACATTTGAATTTGCAACACAATATACAACAAATTTCCGACCACGTTCGTGATCAATCTTAGAACGCCTCCCGAAAAAAGACTGAAGAAACTTTCGTATCATGATTTAAAACTGGTAGTTGTCCGAAAAGTTGTCCTGACCTCACATTTGTTTAACTAAACCTGAGTGTCAAGTGGGAGATTTGCAAATCAAATCGAATTACTTTTACGTCGCGTTGACCGAGCGCGCCGTGACCACACGCGAGCACATTGATACACACGCTTGAATTAGCCAATCACAGACGTTGCCGCGCTCGTGTTCGATCGGTTTGGCGCTCGTTACATTACCGTAAAAAATACTCACACTTAGCTATTTAGTTTTCTATACGTGATACAAGATGTCGCTGTGCCATTTCCATAGAAATCACATCAAACATTAGCGCGATCGAGCTCGAGCAAAAATCTCGCACTTAGCCCTCTGAACTGTATGCTGAGTGTGAGTTTTGTCGTCAACGTGACGTGCTCTTCGGCAAGTGCGTAAGCATGTAATTTGTATGAACTTGCACTTGCACAAAGTTTTTCGAAAACGCGCCGCTAGTGGCGCTGTACATTTCTTCATACAAATTACATGCTTACGCGCTCGCCGAAGAGCGCGTCATGTTTACGACAAAACTCACACTCAGCATCCTGTTCATAAGCTTTTCGTTGGTACCAATAAATTCTAGAATATAAAGTCTCAAATATACTCAAATCATCAAATGTATACAATATATACATTTCATTTAGCTAAATCATACCAGATTCCCGCGATACAGGCCCAGCCTATATAGTGCGGGAATCGCCATTATTATTTATGTAGTGTATATAAAAAACCCATAAACATACATTTTATCTTAATTAACTTGGTCACGTAGGTACTGTTAACCTATGTTTATGTAAATAAATATATTATTATTATCATATGTCATTTTCATTATACCTTTTTACCACAGTGTAACTTTAATCCTTTTAAGTATGTATTTAAGAACCATTACCGCAATAAATCTTATTTAGAAAATAATTACACATTATTATACAGGGTGACTGGTAAACATTGAGCAACCTTTTAGGGGCTTATTCTGTACATCAAAAAAATAACTTTTGTTCTGCGACTTTTGTCAAAACTCAAAATAAAAAATTGGTGTTCTATAGAAAAATATCCTTCACCCGCGACCAAATGTATGGAACAGCTTTTTTTTTGAGTTTTGACAATAGTCGCAAAACAAAAGTTATTAGTTTTGATATACAGAATAAGCCCCTAAAAGGTTGCTCAATGTTTACTAGTCACTCAGTATAGTCCCCGTGATATACATACGAGTATTATTATGCTTCGCATAGTTAGGGCAGGGACTTCAACCATGTAGATAGTTTTGTTCGGTGCACTTGTTTATATACAGGGCGCTAAATAATAATAATTACAAAAATAAGTGAGGTCAAGATGTCCAAGTATTAAATTGTGAACAGGGCTACTACGCACGGCTTAGACGTAGTAGTCAGACAATTTTTTTGCGCCATAATAAACTACTGTTGAATTTTTGATGAGATACTTAAGTAAATCAACATATTTGTGAACTCTTATCTATTTTCTATCACTTCTATAATTATTAGTATAATGCAAGTTCGTACTATTATCTAGAGTCTAATTATGATAAAATCATAATAACGTATATACATATATAGCTATCTAAGGATGTATAGCACATCTTTTTTATCACACCCTATTCTAGACTAATACTTGACCATGGATCAATGTTAATGTTTTTTTATAGCAATAAATCATAGTGAATTATGTTATTCCTCGGGTACATTTTTTTCAATATAATACTTAAACAATTTATTTGCCATAATATTTTTCTGTGCCGTGGTGGTCAAGAAAAGCCGTGGTGGTCAAGAGGTAGTGACACCCGCCTTACAATCGTGAGGTCGTGAGTTCGAATCCCCGGTCCCGTACCAATGAGTTTACATTTTTTAACACAGGCTTTTCGGTGAAGGAAAACATCGTGAGGCAACCTGCATACGTCCGTAGAAGAAATTCGATGGCGTATGTGAATCCACCAACCCGCACTGGGCCCGCGTGGTGGATATGGCCCAATCACCATTCGTGGGTAGGCCTACGTCCTGCAGTGGACTACTAAAAAGGCTGATACAGTACAGTACAGTACAATATTTTCTAAAATTCGTCACTGAAAATTAAAATATCTATAAAAAGACGTCACCAAACGGCCCGCCTCAACCAAACACACAAGTCAGAATTATCACATCACCCCTTGTGAGCGAAAATTTGAAAAACATTCTCGGTCGCGGCCACCGATACGATCGCAGCATAATATTCCCATCGGTCGAGATTGTATCGCGTCGCGGGATTCATAATTTATGAACCGGGGATACCTACGTACGTGTGATATGCGAGCTAAGGATGTAGAGCACTGGAAACGATTTGAAGAGTTTGTAAAATAGGACCTAAGAAATAGACAGCCCTAAGATTTATCTTAGTCTGGTCTTTTATGTGGCCTTTATAAGTAAGCTGAAAGTTACCCAATGTAGATATTAGTGAGGAGGCTGTGTACAAGTAACTTAGTAAGTTCGTATAGGTGAGCATGCGACCACGAAAACCCACAAATAGAACTCTTTTCTACGTGTGAAAAAGTGACAGATAATATACTTTGCCATAACGCTGTCTCGTTCTGTCTAATTCATGGCGCGCATACCAGCCCGGCTGGCTAGCCCTGGTGTCAGAATTTTTAGGCCGCCTGAAGGCCTCTGACGTAGCTAAACGGTTAAAACAACCGGGACCCGCAGTTTAATGTGTCATCCTAGCCATGGTAGAGCTCAATTGAAAAATGCCACCCGAGGTTACCCATCCAAATACTGACCGTTAAAAATGATCCCTAATTTCGGAGATCGCTGACAAGCACCTAGTCAAACTACGCTACTAGGAAGAATGATGCTTGGAACTTTTCTGTGAGATCGAATCGGGTTTAAGGTGAGTGGTCAAATAGCCAAAGTTATCGACTAAGCCCAGCCCAAATATAGCCCATCTCATTAGCAAGTTGAAGTGACAGTGGGCATACACATAGTAAGTAAAATGGATGGCCAAAGGGACTCGAAAGTTTTCAAATGTAGAAACCTTGACTAAGTCGCAGCTGCAAAGTCTCGAGCATCGACGAAAGGTGGCGTGTTTGTCGGCCTTTTATCGGATACACTTCGGGGAGTGCGCTCAGGAGTTGCACAATCTGGTCGCACCTGCTCCTTTCTTCTATCGTACGGACTAGACAGACGCGACCAAAGCTCCACCCTTTTATGGTGGACATTCAGCGCGTTAGGACTAAGCGTTTCGAATCCTCATTCCTCATACGAACAGCCAGAATGTGGAACGCTGTCAACTGACGAGCTTGATCGTTGATCAAACCAAAAGCGCAGGAATACGCTGAATGTCTGTATCCAAGAGGGCTTTTTATTCTTATTCGGTGTGGAGCCAATAAGACTGCCGTCCCGCGTGGGGTATTTTATGCATTCGCTCCTCTAGGGTCCACCCGAGCTAGCCTAGCTCCTCAAAGTATGTTACAAAGCGCTCTAGCTCTGGCTCTAGGCCGCTGGCGTAACTACTCCAGGGGCTCGGATGGTGAATGAGATGATGGCGATGTGGATGACAAAGATGATGATAATAATAATAAATAAATAATAAATATTAGGGGACATGTAACACAAAGTCTCTGACCTCAAACTAAGCAAAGCTTGTGATATGGCTGCCAGAGACTAATATACTACGTATACATATTTTAAATACATACTTATATAGATAGTACCTAAATAACACCCAGACACATAGCAAACACCAATGTTCATCACATAAATGTTAACCCTGGATGGGGATCGAACTCACGCCTCGTTGATCCAGAAGTCAGGTTCACTAACCACTGAGCCACCGAGACAGTGCAGAAGCATCATGCAATCCGTTAATAATAATTATTCTAGAGTATTTTGTGGCTTTGCAATGCCACAGAACATGTTCCGGACTTAATGGAAATCCTAGCGCAAAAACAATAGGTTTAATTAACTACTTCATAAAGCAGCTTAGCTAAGTATATAACTTATGTTGATAAATTAGCAAGTCTATTCAGCACAAAGTGAAACCACGTAACCATTGACCCAGAAACAATTTCATTAATAACCATAGTATTGATTACGTATCCATTGTTCGGAACAAGAGTGCCAAACAATACGGAGTGGAAGCATGGATGTAAGAGAGAGGCAGATTTGAAATAACTATCTAAGTATGAGCCTGAAATGGCATCGGTCACGTCCATGCCCCGCTCACAACGCAAAAAACGTAGGAAGTGAGAGCTAGAAAATAAAATTATATATTTGAGCTTCTTTTCAAATCTCATGTCGTCCAATCCCTATTACATATATAAATTCCAAGTAGATTAGTTTCATTTTTGTTTTAGTAATATACGTTTTAGTTTTTAGTAGTAGTTTTTATTTTAAGTAGGTTAATTTTAATAGTTATAGCTTATGAAATATTTTTTAAGTTTGATTAACAGCTACTATTCCAACAGACAGCATCAAGGTGAAGATAGATAACTATTTTCCAAGCCATGTATTTTTAGTTCTGCTTGATAAATATTCTCATAAGCGGAAATCATATTTGGTAGAAAGACGAAGTTCCAAATTATGGTAGCAAACTAGCAAATCCTGATGCCTAAGCGTCATCAAATGACGTTGGTCGTCCGTAACTGAAGGAAACTCCTACTAACAATCATAAAATTAACGACATAAATAACATTTGACCATGGCTGTATCAATTGACTTACTCTTTTAATGTTACAATAGGCCATCCATTTGACAGACGCATTCAGGTGTAGAGTGCTGAAAAAATCAAGTTGAGGTAATAATCAAGGACATCACATCTTATCCATTATATTATAACGTCCATGCGTGGAAATCAGTTCACATCCAGTCAATGACAGGATGACGTGGCATACGCATAATGATATCAAATTCAGAATTCTGCATGTGATGGAATAATTTCGAGGAAAATTGAGTTAACGGGAAAATGTGCTCCATTAAACTAATATAATCATAGCCTTAAACACATTTTTTTGCGAAAGCCCTAAAGTAAAATAGTAGGTAGTTACCATTACTATATTTCAGGGCTGATCCCTTAGTTGAAAAGTTAGTGACGTCAATCACAAATAAAAAACCGGACAAGTGCGACTCAGGCTCGCACATCGAGGGTTCCGTACAAACACATTGTTAAAATAATTAAAAACCTGTTTTAGCATGTGCTAATGAAGTTTATTCCCCAACCCGACTGGTCATCGTGGGGAATTAGACCACTACCTTCCTGGGACTATACATGAAATCAGTGAATCATCAGAAATAACAAAAAATGCTAGACAAGTTCTCTATATTGGGACATACAATGTAAGGACACTATCAGAAGACAAATCATTAATGGAACTTGAACATGCCCTAGAGGAAATCAAATGGGACATAATAGGATTGAGTGAAGTAAGAAGGAACGGCTGTCAAATAGAAGACCGAGGCAGTTATATTCTGTACTACAAGGGAGAAACAAAGGGATCATATGGAGTTGGTTTTATAATTAACAAAAAACTGCAAAATAACATAGAGGAATTTATAGGGTTATCGGAAAGAATAGTAATGATAAATATACAGCTTCCAGGATATAAAGGGAAATGGTCAATTATTCAAGCTTACTCCCCAACGGAACGAGCCAGTGATGAAGATAAGGATAAATTTTATGCAGATCTAGATCATGCACTAGACATATCTCACAGTAACATTGTTCTATTGGGGGACCTCAACAGCACTTTTGGAAAAGGAATTAAAACATACCCAACAGTAATTGGTAAATATAGTACAGGAAATAAAACAAACAATAATGGAAAAAGACTGATTGACTTTGCATTGAAGCACCAACTAAGAGTGATGAACACCTTCTTTAAGAAGAAATTTAAAAATAAGTGGACCTGGATGTCCCCTACAGGTTTCATGGATGAGAGGGATTTCATTCTCACAAACAGACCAAAGGCATTCAGAAATATTAGTGTGATCAACAACGTCAACTTCAATACGGACCACCGGTTTGTGAGAGGAGAAATACTATTAGAAAAATCTAGAAGAATAAGGAAACATATAAACAAGCGTCGATTAGTTTTTCCACCAATCCCAGAAACATGGATAGAAGAGCTGAAACAGGCCTTGAACAAAACTAAAACATTATATACAGTTCAAGAAAAATATGACTTTATAGAAAAAGAATTGCAGAATATTAATAATAAACTAACACCTCCTCTTAAGAAGAACGATAAAATAGGACCTGATGCAAGAACTCTAATCGACCAGCGTAAAGAAATGCTTCAAGATAGGAAAAGTAACAGGAAACAAATTGCAAAAATTAGCAAATCAATCAGCACAAGTATTAGAAAATTTAGAGAAAAATCCAAGAGAATGATTATTAACGAATGTATAGAGAAAACAGGAGGCTTAAAACAAGCCTTGAAGGAACTGACCGAGATGAAAAGCTGGATACCTACATTTAAGGACAAAAAGAATAAAACGATCACCAAGCGCCTGAGTATATTGGAAACTGCCACTGACTTTTACAGAGACTTGTACAATGATGATGAAGAAGATACTCTAACACCAGAAGAATCAGTAGGAGTTAAAGATGATGAAGACGAAATACCAAAAATTCTAAAATGTGAAGTGGAATTTGCCATTGCATCTCTTAAGAAGAAGAAAGCACCTGGAGACGATAATCTGTCAAATGAAATGTTGAAAGCCACATCTGAAGCCATAGTTGATCCATTGACTGACCTATTTAACCGTATATTAGAATCTGAAACCATACCAAACCAATGGAGCGAAACTACAATTATACTATTACATAAGAAAGGAGATAAAGAACAGATCAACAATTACAGACCTATCAGCCTTATGTCAGCGTTGTACAAAGTTTTCTCCAAAATAATATTGAACCGTATTTCAAGCACCCTGGAAATGAATCAACCGAGAGAGCAGGCAGGGTTTAGAAGTAACTACTCCACAATGGATCACATCTTTGTTATAAGACAGATTATCGAGAAGTATCGAGAATACAACAAGGACTACTACTTAGCATTTGTGGATTATAACAAAGCATTTGACTCTATAAAACACAAAGAAATATGGAAATCCCTGAAAGAACAAGGTGTCCCCCGTAAATATACCAACATAATTAAAAGTATATATTCCAACAGCACATCAAAAATACAACTGGAAAGAAGTGGGAAACCATTCAGGTTAAGAAAAGGGGTAAGACAGGGAGACCCAATGTTCCCAAAGATATTTTCAGCTGTTTTGGAGAGTATATTCAGAAAACTGAACTGGAAGAAATTGGGCATCAATATAAATGGGTCTATGCTTAGTCACCTGCGATTTGCAGACGACATCATACTCTTGGCACAAGATCCAGATTCACTACAAATAATGCTACAAGATCTAGCCAAAGCGAGCAAGGAAGTGGGACTAAGCATGAACCTGGAAAAGACTAAGTTAATGACCAACAGAATAAGGAAGACAATCGGGATTGATAACCACAAAATTGATTATGTAGAAGAATATAAATATTTAGGTCAGGTAATATCTAATGAGAAACAGATGGACAAGGAAATAGAAGAGAGAATTGGAAACTCGTGGAATAGATTTTGGTCACTAAAAGATATATTAAAAGATAAGTCAATACCTCTCCATAACAAAGCAAGAGTATTCAACAGTTGCATCTTCCCAATTCTGTCATATGGTTGCCCCACATGGTCTCTGACAAAACATCATTCTAGTAAACTGCAAGTGTGCCAAAACAACATGGAAAGAAGTATACTGAATGTAAAACTGATTGATAAAGTGAGGCTGGAAAAAATCAAAGAGAAGACAAAAACGCAAAACATTAGTTATGTAATAAAATGTCAAAAATGGCGCTGGGCAGGCCATATGATGAGGGACAGGAAAGGAAAGTGGAATAGAGATGTAGTAGAATGGTACCCTAGAGATGGAAAAAGAAAAAAGGGGAGACAACAACTCAGGTGGGAAGATGATCTCAGGAAAGTTGGTGGTTCTAATTGGAAACAAATGACACAAGATCGAAGAAAATGGAAGTCCCAGGAAGAGGCCTATGCCAGAAGGCAAGCTGAAAGTTGAAAATAAGGAGTAACAATTAGTGTTATTGATGTCATAGAATATTAATAAGTAAATGGAAAATAATAACAAAACATAAAAGACGAAAAAAACAAAAAAAAAAAAAAAAAAAATTACATACATAATAATAATTAAACATGACAGCATGATTGAATTTTATAATAATAATATATTGTTGGAAGGTAGACGAGAACCAGCCGGCGAATGATTTAAAAGGCGGTGCGCAAACGCCGCGCCGTCACTTTGCCTCGAGCCACCGTCGTGGAAACATCGTCCGACATTTCATTTCTCTTTCGTTAAATTGTGTCGAATCGCTGTCCGATTGTTTAACTTTTGATTATTTTTGTTGAATTATAATTGTCAGAAGTAATTCGATGTTTTATTTTTGAAATAAAATCGGTTCAAGTATCCAAAATCAGAAGTGGGATAGAATCTACGTTTCACACGTTGTTCTATCTCACTACTCTGCCCACATTTTGCTGCAAAGAAATGTCGGATGTGATGTCCATCGAAATAGTAGTTTGCACAAAATCTAAATGAAGGTAGTTGCCTAAGAGCGAAACTAGGCGCGAGTTAATAGTGAAGTGAAGTGTTGGAGCAGTGCTTGATAGCTCATAGGGTGCGTCGAATTCCCACAGCCCGCAGGCCTCGCCGCCTGACCGGTAGGCATGCCGCCCTCAGCAGGCTTCGCACCTGTTCGGTGGGCATTGCTACCTGCCACCTTTGCGATGTCGGCTACTCAGCGGGAATCACCGTCATCAGCAAGCCTCATCGCGCTCAGCGGCACTAAGCACCAAGAGAGGCTGGTGAACTGTTTGTGGCAGACAACGGTCAGGTACAAGTTCACGGTACCAGATTGCATTGTTGATGCAGTACACTTCTTCAGAATGTTGGTGAGAGCTATCCATTACTTTTACATTTTACGTTTATGCCTATGTTTACCAATGGCAAAATAGACCGTGCTAAGTACTAGACTACCGACTTTTTACGAATCGGGTTTTGTTTAAATTATGATTCAGGCCCTTGTGTAAACATTTATGACGGGTGAGTGATCGTACATGGGGTTATTTTATTGCGAACACGAGCTATTTTATCTGTAGCTAGACATCGCGATTGTTTTGTTCAGAGTCAGGAACACGACTCGAACAAAACTACCCTACTTGTCATTTTTTTTGCTGTGTAGGTTACGCATTAAACATTTTGTGAAAAATAATAATGTAGCCAAGTATGTGCCTTTAAATAGATGCTGTGAAGTTCAACTCATAAGACAGGCATTGTTTTTTCGTGGTGAATTTGTCCGCCTTTCTGCGAAAGTCAACTGACATTATTTGACACTCATTTAAATCCTAAACGTGCTTATAGCCGGGATTCTAATGTAAAAATTGTTTTGGTGAAAAAAGATAACGCGTAGCATAAGCAACGTTGAATTTCGACGCAATATGATCAGCGTCGCAATGCCTTGAAGTGGTATTGGAATTTCGTAGTCTTGTGAAATAAGAAAACTTGTGAATTGTTTTAGTACTTAAAGAAAAAGCTGGTTTCGATAGATTGTTTTTAGATTTTGAATATGACTTGAGATAGGTACGGGGTTAGTCCCGTCAGATGTTTGTTGGGGAACTGTAAATTCTACTTTGTGTGATTTCGGAATGATTATTTTCTAGTGAAAGAAACTGAGCCTTTTAAAATAAAAGTCAAGGTCAGGTGTGACCGAGCTCTGATAAGATCTAAGTTCTACTTATGTAATTTTTCACATGTAGTCGAAGACAAAAGTAGCAGGCAAGTAAGGCAATCATTAAAGCCGGCAGTTTGTGCGCTCTGATTGGTTTTATTTGAAAGTATGTACTTAGGGTTGTTTTTATCAAAAGTGTTATCTATGTAGTTGCCGTGACAAAGAAGAAAGAGAGAGTAAGCTCAACTCTTTTTAAACGCTTCTTCTCTGTTTGTAGTTGTGACGCTGCAGCGTTTCCGATAAAACGCGGGAGTACGTCTCATCGAGGTCACTGAATGTGATGGAATGTGGTGGCCCAGTTGTGAGTGCTTAAATGTTTGATTTTGCGCTGGAAAAGGTAAAATGTTTGGTGACCTGTCGACTATAATAAGTCGTAGACTTGAACGTTTGACACCATCACCCGGCAGTCGTGAAAGTTTTGGTGACAAGTGGTGTTGTTGATAACTTGTCAGGACTACACCCGATAGACATGGGTAGTAGCTAGATTTCTGAGTTTTGAAAACCTGATCGCAACACTAGTTTTTCAAAATAACCGGTTACATTCTTCTGGCCAGGCAAAAATAAATCTTAACTAGTCGAAATAACGGTGAAATTTAATTATCATGGCGCCATAAACAGAGAAAAAACTGGTTTTCTTAGAGCAAGCTAAATTTAACCTTCTCTAAAGAAAACTAAAGTTGATTCTTCACTAACTGTGTATGTAGCCGTGATTAGTTCTGGACCGTCGCCGCGTAGCCGTCGGTGTCGCGTGGGTTGCAACAAAACGGTTTGTTTTTAGTAACCAGAAAAGCCACGACACGAGCGCGACACGGCGTAGCTAGGTTATTATGTGTAGCAGTTTTTCGACATTGCAAAGAGCAATTTTTCGGCTATGTAGCTAGAAACAGTTTTATAAAGTTGCTACGATACGTAACGCCCAGTCGCCCACCGCTAACACCCGATAAGCGATAACTTACAGATGCAAATAAAGATTTCTAATTTTAATATGATCTACTGTTCGTGCAATATTCATTTACTGGTACAAATTGTAGGGAGTACTGTACACTGATAAACTTGTAATGATCAAATAATGATCAAGTTTGTGCCCGATCAATTGAAGAGTATGAACGTAACCTGCCAAGTGTTTTGTTACGTCTCTGTCTGTCTATAGAAGTACCTACGTTTAACAATGTGTTGCTATGTGAAATGTTTACTTTTTGTAAAAAGATACATCTGATCCTTATTATTTTCATCTGCACTGTGTTAGCCTTTTGACGGTCCACTGCAGGATGACGGGCATACCCACGAAGGTTGATTTAAGGGTGATGTTCATCTATTTGAAGGGAAATGTGCCCCAGAACGATTAACGTAAAAGCTTTGCAATTGTTTCTGAGTTAGATGATTATTGAGAGACCTTGTTATTGACACGTTTTATGACCCTAGCAGCGGCTCAGTGGTGATGTTTTACGTTTCATAGTTCTAATTGTGTTTTCTCTGGTTTGTCTCAGATCGATCGGGATACGGCTTCACGCAGTGCCTCTGTCCCTGGGAAACGAGTAATGCCTCACGTTGTGCCTCTTACTGTTTCACGTAGTGCCTCTGTCCCTGGGAAACGAGTAATGCCTCACGTTGTGCCTCTTACTGTTTCACGTAGTGCCTCTGTCCCTGGGAAACGAGTAATGCCTCACGTCGTGCCTCTTACTGTTTCACGTAGTGCCTCTGTCCCTGGGAAACGAGTAATGCCTCACGTCGTGCCTCTTACTGTTTCACGTAGTGCCTCTGTCCCTGGGAAACGAGTATTGTCTCACGTCGTGCTTCTTACTCAGATACTGCTTCACTCCGTGTTTCTGCCCCTGAGAGCGAGTAAAGCATCAAGTCGTGCTTCTTGCTTGGTCGAGACAGGCTTCACACCGTGCTTCTGTCCTTGGGAGCAAGTAAAGCATGAAGTCTTGCTTCTTGCTTGCTCGGGACATGCTCTGCGCAAGCATCTGTCTCTGTGAGCGAGTAAAGCATCCAATCGTGCTGCTTACTTGCTCGGGATAGATAGATTTCACGCCGCCGCGCCGTAGCTCACTAGTTAAGTATACGCCTCTTGACATTTTTGCTGTTTTTGGCTAAGTAACGATTGTTTGTTTCTTTTTTAGTCATAACACAGGATACACTTCAAACGTATTTCTTTCTTGGTTATTTAGTCGTAATCATAGTCATGGTTACAAAGTGCCTTTGATGAAATTTTGTTTTGCTGCCCTGATCACCCGGATACTCTAAGAGTGAATTTTAATAAGATTTGACGAATCTGAACTGAGATTTATCCGTGACCATTACAAGAAATGTTTCTTGACAGACTTTGCAAGGCGATACTTATAGACTTCAATTTTTTTTTCGGTTCAGTTTCATGTTTAATGATTGAATCTTTTTGAGCAAGAAAAACTTCATGTCTGGATAGTTTTTGGCTTGCCTTCAAGCCTTTTCTATGATTTCGTACATATGCAAATCGTTTTCACGTTCTGTACAGATGCTGACCTAGAAAAGGAAGAAACTACTTCGGCTGCGGCTGAGCTACAGCCACAAATTGAAGTCTAGCTGTTTCCGGTACCAGGGCTGTGAAAAGAAAATGAACAGGTTCCGTCTGGGTCTGCACGTCTGGGTTGCATAGAACTACCAAGAGACTTCTACTCAAGCGTGGAATATGAACCCTCCGAGCCTGAGCACCATCTAAGCTTCGATGCCAATGCTTGAGACTGGCCTGCAGAGCTAAGGGAGACCGAGGACGGTCTCATTTATCAAGAAAGGCCGTGTTGGAAGGTAGACGAGAACCAGCCGGCGAATGATTTAAAAGGCGGTGCGCAAACGCCGCGCCGTCACTTTGCCTCGAGCCACCGTCGTGGAAACATCGTCCGACATTTCATTTCTCTTTCGTTAAATTGTGTCGAATCGCTGTCCGATTGTTTAACTTTTGATTATTTTTGTTGAATTATAATTGTCAGAAGTAATTCGATGTTTTATTTTTGAAATAAAATCGGTTCAAGTATCCAAAAATAATAAATGACAAAAACTTGACATCGCATGACAAAAAAAAAAAAAAAAAAAAAAAAATCTAACAATCAGCAAAAAAGGCTATAATAATAATAATAATGAAGTTTTTTATATGACACCTTTCATGATACGATTTACGCACTTTGAATTTTAAACCCATATTTTGTGAATTTTGAAGCCCTATTTTTTGTGATTTAAATAAAAATGTACAGTTTTCAGATTTATTCCTATATATTGTGTACTCTGAGACAATGCTTCTCGCCAAACATAGTTCTATGTCCATGTAGGTTAAGGGGAAGTACCATGTACGTTTTGATTATTGTGAGTGTCGAAATATGCTGTTTTTTACGACATAAACGGCTCTAACTTGTTTGTATGATAACTGAGAAGTTTTTTTTCACACAACTGCAAGAGACCATAGATATACGTATACGGTTTTAATTTCAACTCGATATCTTTACGAGTTCCCGAGATTAAGAGTATTGACATACACACAGACGCACAGACGGACAACAAAGTGATCCTATAATACGAGTATAAGGGTTCCGTTTTTTCCTTTTGAGGTACGGAACCCTAAAAAGAGAGCAATGATATTCTGGAATATTTTATTTGTTTTCTAGAAAGCTGTCCAGTGTATGATAGAAGTAAAATAAAAGTCAATTCCCATGTTTATTTTTTTTAGAAAAATACTCGTCAAAACTTTAACTTAATAATGAAAGTTGTAGGGCCTGCAAAACTGCAAACTAGCTGAAAGTTTCGCTTCCAAACTTACGAAAATCATGTCACAAAGTTAGATGTTGTCAAGCATTTGACGCTTTGACAATATTCCAGCTACTTGAAATACTTTTGAAATAAATTATTATACAAATAAAACTTTTTAAATATAAGCTTTTGAGATCCCGGATATCATCAAGCAGCAGAGCCAAGACAAGTAAAACGAGCCTAAACACGACGGGTCTATCTTGTTTAGTACAGGAGTTCCTATGGCCACGTTACATCATTGGATCAGCTCTAGGGCGCCATAATATTGCATTGTCACGCAATATACATATGCGTGCAAAATTTCGAAAACCGGGAAGTTGGTCAAGTTTAACTTGCAATAAGAACCCGAACTTACATTCATACAATGCAAGTTAAATAAAAGCTTATAAAATGCACCATGTTTGTTTATGTAAATACAGTATGAATCGAGTCTCATAGTAAAAGTTGTCCACAATAATAACCATAAATAAAAAAACCGGACAAGTGCAAGTCAGGCTCGCACACCGAGGGTTCCGTACAAATCCAGAAAATTTCACAAAATTGGGAAGTACGATGTAATAATCTTTTTATACTCATCATCATCATCGACAAAAGTATTTTTTTTTCACTTTTCTCGTCATTTATCGAAAATATCACATCGTTTGAATAATTAAAAACCTGTTTTAGCATGTATTGTGCTAATGAAGTTTTTTATATGATCCGTATTTTGTGAATCTTAGCCCTATTTTTTTGTGATTTAAATAAAAATGTACAGTCGTCAGATTTATTTCTTTATGTGTACTCTGAAACAAAGCTTTTTGCCAAATTTCATAGTCCACAAGTGTGAACGGTAAGTACCCTGTAGGTTCTGATTTTTGTGAGTGTCGAAATATGCGTTTTTTACGACATAAACGGCTCTAACTTCTTTATATGATAACTAAGAAGTTTTTCCTTTACACAACTGAAAGAAACTATAGATATACGTATACAGTTTAAATTTGAACTCGATATCTTTACGCGTTCCCGAGATAAAGAGTCTTGACATACACACAGACACACGGACAGACGGACAACAAAGTGATCCTTTAAGGGTTCCGTTTTTTCCTTTTGAGGTACGGAACCCTAAAAAAATGGATACAAATGTCAATTTTTAAATAAGTAGTACGAATTTCGCATAATTTTTTGTAGCCCAATGCGTCTACTACGCGTTTAATTTTCAAGAGTATTACAATTAAATTTTAATTTTGTACTTACTTTCATGTCAACTAGATTTACAATATATCAATTAGCTATTACAGTTTACCTTTTAGAATGCAAAGAGAAAATACAGCATTGTCAAACAACTCTATTTACCTCATCATCATCAGAACTTAAGAGCAAGGATCTTGTCGGTGGAGCAACACAAGTCTCGCGATCTTCTGCCAGTGTACCTAAGACATGACATCTACCTTTTCTTATTATAAACAAGATCTCCGTGGTCTTCCTCTTTCTCTCTTTCCTTCTATTATTATATTTTTCATTAGATTGTCATAACTCTGCCTAATAACTAAACTAAATACTTGCCTATTTGAACTGGATGAATGTAAACAGTGCACACCTAACCAGACGGCACATTTCAAAGTCTCATCCAGTAAATTCTCGTTTTCGACAAGGGTTTTTTCTCGTCGAACTAGCGCGAAAGTCTTGTGAATCGATTTTGTACGCCTACCAAGCTGAGCCGTGGATAGGGTACAAGTGCACTATGATTATAGCTATTGGTTACTAGGTTACCTAGTAGCGCACAAGGACAGATAGTATCAGAATCAGAACATTTATTTGCACATACAAGTGACTTAGAGTATTAACATGAAGAACTTAGTATGTATGCTTACTTACTCGTATGTCTACTTGAAGACCGTGTTTTCTAATGTACAGTGTAGTAAAACAAGGTAAAACTTTATTTAAAATTATTTAAATAAACTAAATTTAAATCTAAATTATAATAAATGTCAATTATGTAACAATTAATCTGATAAGATTTTTTTATTCTAGTGCTGTGTATATAGACTATACATGGTTATTTATTATTGGTAATCAATTAGCATCCCTTCAGGGGCTTATTCTGTACATCAAAACTAACAACTTTTGTTCTGCGACTTTATTAAGTAACTTAATCTGCTAAGTATATTTCAATTATATTAAATACTTATAGGTACAAACCTCGCGACAAGCTTTTATGATCATATAAATTATATATGATGAGGCTATAAGTTGATACAAAAAAATTTTAAAGGAAAATCTTATTTCCTTCTTTTAAGAACAAATCTTAAAAGAACAAAGCTTTTTATCACAAAGATTTTTTTGCTTTTAATTTATTAATATATATGTATGCGCCTGGTAAATGTTTTCAAAAGTTTCACCCAAATTCTAGCCTACGGTATATTCCATGGGAAAAGAAAAGGAAATGAAGGGACTCACGGTTTCAGCGACTGGATTCTGGTCTGCCAATGATGTCTGCTCGTACGGTGTCCAAAAAATATCAACAAACGACACATTCTGTTTTGGATTATCACGAAAAAAACACCAGCTTCTATCAACGTAAAAACGACGATTCTCGCCATCTTGACTTTCTCTTTTTGTCCCAGTCGGATGCAATTTTTGCATCCACTATTTGCGTGAGTGAGAAAAGGATGGACAGAGGTAAAAAATGGGTTGGAAGAAAAGGACAGGACATAAATGAAACATACCAGTAGGACTTTAAGCATAAATATCCTATTTCGGCCTTAACAATATATCATTAATAAATTAAAAGCAACACTCGCGGACTAGTTATATTATTTTTTTTTACATCATCATCATGCCTATTATAATATAACATTGAACCAATAGAGAATTGCATTCAACAATAAATAGCATTACAGTGGGTCCTCACCCCAGCAGCCAAGACTGATTAGAAGCAATAGACAGGCGCGTATTTTTATTAAACCAAGTTAGGGGAATCAGAGTGTGTTTTTGTTGTTTTGGCTGATACCAAGTTATTTTTGGCGGGCGGTTGGTATTTTCAGAATTAACAGCCGTCAGCTGAGGTTTGTTTTTCTGGTGAGATTGTGTTGGTTTTACTTGATGATATAAATGTATTACTTTCTTAGGACTGAGTGAATTAATAAAATAAAATATGAATGCAAAACAGAGTCCTTCAACCCAGAATTTAAACTGAAAATTGAAATTGAAAATATTTTGTTGCCAAAGTTTTGTTTACTTCTGAGGTTTAGGTACTTAAATCACAGGTGAGTTCTATGGAACAAAAATAAAAAATATTAAAAGAAAGGACATGTCCACAAAATGTATGGAGCCTGGTATAATAATTATCAAAAAATCTAACCACAACACTTGTTACATTTCGAGAAAGATCATATTTTTTTTAGTCTATTACATCAGCTAAAAACAAAAAAGAGACTTTTTTTAATTAATTTTGAATTTATTAGGATAAATAAATATATTAGGCTCAATAGGTATTTTATGTCTGACAACCTTGATTAAGTAATCTCGAAATTATTAAAGTAAAGCACTTTTACCAAATAGACACACTTTTTAAGTGTCTTTTTGTCACATTGAACCTACTAACTGGTCACACTGGTTGGTTAAAATTTTTAATTTTAGCAAATTATAAGATGAATGTGAAAGAATCAGCTACAAATGCAAGTAAAATAACATTAGAAGCACTTTATTATTGTTAAACTAGAAAAAATAAAAACCTGCATTATTATTTTATTATTTTTCATACAATTTATTTTTTACATTTCAAAAAAATGCAGCGATGAAAACATCAAAATTAGATATTTTTGAGAAGTCCATAAAACAAGCTTTCAAATGATGTATATATCATCGTGGTTAGATTTTTCTCTGAATAATATACCACTTGTGGACGTCTCCTTTGGATGTAGCATTGGCTTCCTAACTTATCTAGTCCTGCTTTTTGGTAATCCGAGAGACATCTGATTAGGCATTTTGCGCACTCTTGTTTACTTGTCATGGGCACGTGTGGCGCTTAACAGACAAACTCGTACAATATAGCTAGTCTCGTCACTAATCATTTAAAAATTCTATAATTTGATTATCACATGTGGTTAACTTTTGTGTCATAGTTTTCAAGCCGCTTAAAGACCTCTTCTTCTTCTTCTTAGTTTTGGCGTCGCATTATTGTGCATTTGCCAGTGTCAAGTATTAAGTTTTAATAATTTTTGATAATATTTTATCAAAATAGTCACTGTTGTAGTCTCGTCATAGTCCAATAAAGTCGCTGTCAAGTCCAATCATAGTTCAATTCATACCTCAGTAAAGCAGTGGAGACTTTACTAGAGGCGTCTATGGAGTTTTGGTAACAACGCGGAACAACATGATACGTCACATTGTATCACTTGCCTACACTCATGCACGTAAATCAGCTCATAATCAACGAAATACCACCATTTTTCACTAATTATCACTGATAAAACACAAGTTTAACAAAATAATACAATGAGGCGACATGATTTTTCCGCGTTCCCGCCAAAACTCCCTTAAAGACCTCTGACATGACTTATAACAACCGGAAAGTGTCATTAAAGTCACAGCAGCGTTGTCATAAATGTTCTTCCTCGATCACCCATCCGAATACTTACCGCAATGTTGCTTAACTTCAGAGATCGCTAAGAAACTCTTAGTCAAACTACGCTATGAGCGCTATGCTGCTATTATTTTGTAGGTATGATATATGAATGTGCCAGTGAAATAGCTGTCAAACTATCTCTCTTTTATTACACTTTCATAGTGCATTAAACGTGTATTGGTATTAATACAAAAACAGCAGGAACTGATCTATATATCATACTAAAAGACTCAGTTCATCCATCATGTTAGTATTTCTACGAACCAATAGCGGTACGCCAGTTTACAATGCGGTAGCTGTGAAAATCAATAGAAATGTGCTAAAAATAAAAACATAACGAGAATGAAGAATTGAACACTTATTTTACATAATGGATTGTAGTCAGTTCTTTCTTGGACGATCGATAGTTACATGGTCACTGCAAGGCTTAACTCGCATTTGTCTGCGACGCAAGAGCCAGTATTGAAGTCGAAGATAATTGTTGAAAACAAATACTGTTGGATCTTATAGAAGATGAATTGCTTATTTGTTCATTAGGTACAATAATTAAACAAACACTCGAAAATTATAAACTAAAGTAACAATCCAATTTAATGTAGGAAATTAAACTTGAGCAACAATCCAATTTCATGACTGTACTGTACTGTATCAGCCTTTTAATAGTCCACTGCAGGACGTAGGCCTACCCACGAAGGGTGATTGGGCCATATCCACTACGCTGGCCCAGTGCGGGTTGGTAGATTCGCATACGCCATCGAATTTCTTCTACGGAAGTATGCAGGTTGCCTCATGATGTTTGCCTTCACCGAAAAGCTATTGGTGTGAAATTACATAAATTCCAAAGAACTCATTGGTACGGGACCGGGATTTGAACCCACGACCTCACGATTGCAAGGCGGGTGTCGCTACCTCTAGGCCACCACAGCTTCATGACTATTTGCTGATAAATTAGGTACAGGTACATACAATAAATTGGAATTAGTAGGTAGGTACATCCTATCCTACTAATATTATAAACGCGAAAGTTTGTGAGGATGGATGGATGGATGGATGGATGGATGGATGGATGGATGGATGGATGGATGGAATATTATAAACGCGAAAGTTTGTGAGGATGGATGGATGGATGGATGGATGGATGGATGGATGGATGGATGGATGGATGGATGGATGTATGGATGTTTGTTACTCTTTCACGCAAAAACTACTGAACGGATTGAGATGAAACTTTGTAATAATATAGCTTATACATCAGAATAACACATAGGCTACAATTTATAAAGATATTTTGTGAATTGTCCAAAATATAACGATAAATGTTGAGTAAGTAGGAAAATTCTGCCATCTGCGAGCTACTGAGCGTGCGCTGCAAGAATGTCAAAATAAACAACTGTCGATCGAATATCTGTCAAATCAATCGACGAGCAGTCCTTGGATATCATCATACTAATAATATATTATCCTTACTATTTTAATATTATAAATGCGAAAGTAACTCTGTCTGTCTGTCTATCTGTCTGTCTGTCTGTCGCGCTTTCACGCCAAAACTAATGAACCGATCTCAATGAAATTTGGTACACAGATAGTCTAGAGCCTGAGAAAGGACATAGGCTACATTTTATCCCGAAAATTGCATAATTCCTGTTGGATAGGACAAAATCTTGCGTTAGCAAAACTGTCACCTATCACAACGACGCTAAAAGGCCCAATTTTGAATACACCATCGTAATTATAACAGTTAATTAGACTATTTCTGTTTCATTTTCACCTTCGGAATTCGATAGAGAGAACACTTTTTACGTTGCTATTAAATTTACGATGGCGCATTCATAATTGGGTTGATTGAGCCTAACATGGATTCACAAAACGTAATTAGATGACAGGTGACATACATTGACTGCAGACTTTTATAAATGTCTCGCTTAGCATAGCAAAGAGACAAATTGTCTATCCACCATTATAGCTCCTCGAAGAGGAAATAAAGTATGAATTGACAATGATAACTGACATTAAAATTGGACAAAATAGTTTTCCCTTTGCCATGCTACATATTACAATGACGTTTAATACTGGGCCGTCATTTCGTCTGACATTAAAAATATTTTTAAATATACCACCATTAGAGGTTAAACATATTTCTTTATTCTACCTTTATGGTAGAGAATCCATGCTAATATACGAAGAAACGGATCGACTTGATTTTTAAAAGTAGTATGGCATGAGTATGAATATCCTGACACTAAGGTTATTAACCTTGATTCTGAGTTGTGACCTTGACACGAACATAAATTTCTGTTGGGTTGGTTAGGATTGAACAGTGATAAAAGTGCAGCCCGGCTCAGTTGCGGCACTCCTCATGAGGCACGCAACTTGCTGGTCAGCCTCTAAGCTGCTATATTTAAAAACCCCAGAAAATCGGCCTAACCTCGAGTGCAAACTTTTAAACTGCCTAGGGGGAAAAGATCAAAAAGAATCGGGAGACTTCGAGCGCCGCCTTCTCAGCTGTCTCAGAAAAAACCCAGAGAAGCGGCTCTACCTGGGATTCCCGCGCCGCCCATAGGCCTCGGCTACTAAGTTCTCCTGCCACGACAAGGCGAAAACCTATGGGCGGGTACACTCTAACCTTATCTTAATCAACAGAAGCATTTATAAGTATAAGGTATTTTGATATCGGAATAGGTCTGAACAGTGACAACAAGGTGCAAGGTACTTGATTTTTTTACAGAGCAAGTGCTTAAGTGATTAACTACCACTAAATACAGACTTATAATGTAAAACTTCATAAACTACTACTACATAACAAGCAATTGGATCATCCACAGACCCTTGAAGGTCTAAAGATATTCTAAATGCTCAAGCCCACTGCCAGTTAGCAGCGTGCCCAACATGCTGGCAGCATTGCCAATCAGCTTGGCAATGCTGCTTATACGTTGAGCCAAATAAAAACCAGCATTTTGGTCACGCGGCGGGTACACGAGACGCTCAGAAAGACTTTTGAAAACAAGATGAACTCCCGGCCAACACGCGCACAATGTCTCAATTTCAAACGGCTCAAATATGTAACCACTGCCGAGGTTAGCATATTTGCGCCGTTTGTGCTGCTCCGCTGACGGCTCCAAAGTATCGACGCAAGTCGCGTCCCATACTAAGGGCCGTCTACACTTCCATGGGACCAGCTTCATACCGTCTGGCCTTTTGCCATCACCACGCGCAAACCCATTCGGTTAGAGTACGGCTGCGATATTGGCGGTCGAAAAAGCCCTGCATATGACATCGTTCACAATGGCGTGGCAACTAATTCGACCAGCGCTTCTTGACCAAGAAAGACGGTGGTGACCAAGCTGGTCAACTAGGGTACTTTAATAGGTGAGAGCGCTCAGCTATGTGCGGCGCGGCAGCAAGGTGGGTCGACTATCTCGACGATATCATCAATACCGCCGGTCGAACCTGGTCACGACCGGCAAAGAGCCGAGGCAGATGGCACTGCAAGAGAGAGGCCTATACCCAACAGTGGGTCAAAGAAAGCTGCGGATGATAACGATGACGAAACAAATTAGTTGAGATTGGCTGTTTTTTGGGTTTAAAATGATTATTTGCTACAATATTTGTGAACCGTTTCACATTGAATTGGTGCTAATATTTTGTGGCGCACTTACTGTTTTAGTTACCATATTTTTTTGACAAGATAAACATAAATTAAATTATATCGCGAGCGAAGCCGCGGGTAAAAGCTAGTTAATCAATATTTTGCCTCAACGCCTTAGTCTTAGAGCGCTTGTTCATGGCAATTTGTTTCACCGGACAACGGACCGTTTTATTTCACCAGATTCACGGTGGTGTTTGGTTTATAATGAACGTGTGTTGACGCACCGGACATCCATCCGGCGAAAAATGTAGGCATTTGTTTATTGGTCCGTTGCCGGTGAAAAAAAAGTCCATAAACAAGTGCTCTCGTATAAGCGATCAATGTTAGTTAAAAAAGAAAATTCATTCATAGACATTCTGAAAAATGGAGAAATCAAAATACCGGAAATCGGATTGGCGGTAGAACTACCGGCCCCATTAAACTTCTAAGTGAGATGAAAAAAAAATGATAGATTGATAAATTTTATACTACATTTCCAGTTATCAGCTTATTTATACAGTTCCGCTGTCAGCACTTTGTCCGATAAATTATCTTATGCCTTGTAAAATATAGCTTGATACGCGAGACATTGACATTGACATACGCGTAATGACTCACGAACATCAAGTGCCATATATTTTATAGTCAAAATGTTCGGTTCACAATGCTGTACTTCATGCTCGTGCATCTCGACCATGAAGTACAGCATTGTGTGTCTCGCGTATCAAGCTATATTTTACAAGGTATAATGAAAATATCTACCCATCAAGGACCCAACGACGAAGGCACGTGTCAGATTCTATTGGTGCTGAGGTAAGGAGTACTTAAAAATTTTCTGCAATTGCATTAAAACTACTAGCTGAACTATTAAAAATAATACTAAAATTTGTATGTAACCATCTTGTGACAGTTTTCGGTAGAATAAAAAATAACTATGAGAATCGGCTCACAAAATCGCCGAAATCAGGTACATGTACAAAAAAGTACACTCATGTATTGAGAACATTCTCTTTTTGAAAATTGGTTGAACAATATACTGCATATTGTATTTACGGACCACACAAATACTTTCAGACTTTTGGGCAATGAGCTTACGAAAAATTTTACTTATTTACAGTGGACTTACACTACACACAAAGTTCTAAGAGTCTGGGCTTTCTACAAAATGCCTATCTCAATTCCTAGCTATCGGTTAATTTCTACGGTTCCGCTGTCACCACCTTGTCCGATAAATAATGTTAATGACAAGATCTACCCATCAAGACCAAACGACGACGGAGGCACGTTTCGGATTCCATCGGCACTGTGGTAAGCACTACTTAAAACAATGTTTGAGTGCTTACTACGTACTGAACTCGTAAAAATTAATTTAAAATTTGTATGTAAGTAACCGACTTGCGACCATTTCTCGGGAGAATAAAAAATAACTATGAAAATCGGCTCACAAAGTCGTCAAAATCAGGTAAGTAACATTGTACCAAAAATATTATATATTGAGAAAATTCTCTATTTGAAAATTTGATGAACAGAGGTTTTTGTGGACTACACAAATATTTTAGACTTTTGTGTAGTGAGCAGAAGGACAGGGACAATTTTACTAGGTAATTGGCAGTAGGCTTAGAGACCACACAAAGTTCTAAGCGTCTGGGATTTAGTTCTACGAAATACGTTTCTCAATTCCTAGTTATCGGTTAAATTTCACGGTGCTGCTGTCACCACCTTGTCCGATAAATCATGTTAATGACAAGATCCACCCATCAAGGGCAAACGACAGAGGCACGTGTTGGATCCTATCGGCGCTGTGGTAAGCCGTAAGTTGTAAATTTTCTGAAACTACTTAAACGTAGTACTGAAACGAGGTATCTAAATTAAAATTTTAAATTCTATTGAACCATTTCGTGACACTCATAAGGCAGGGTTTCTTAACGCATGCCACGCAATTTCTTAAGTAGCATGTGTAACAAGGATCCACAGTAGGTCAGTTTGTAAACATATTATTATTATTATTTTATCAAGAAATTGTCTAATCAACTCCACGAAATTATATGTCGTTGTCAGGTGGCGAATTCAATTGTATTCAGTACGTGATCAGCTTTTTAAGTGAACTTTATAAATGAACATTTTTCTCAATAACTATCTATGGCAAAAATGTTCAAACAGCAGCATCCTTCTCACTAATGGTAATAAATTACCATTAAACGTATTTTATTACCATAAATAAGGTAATTTTTTATTTCATTTCCAAAACCAATTTTGACAAAGGTCCATGAAATTGTTTAAATTGTAAAAGCGGTCCGTGACTGGAAATAGTTTAAGAAACTCTGATAAAAAGGAAAAAAAGGTCGTGAATTGGGCGACAGATACCAAAAAAAAAATGCAGTGGGCTTGGAGACTACACGCAAAGTTCTAAGAGTCTGGGCTTTATTTCTACGAAATATACCTATCTCAATTCCTAGTTATCGGTTAATTTCCACGGTTCCGCTGTCACCACCTTGTCCGATAAATCATGTTAATGACAAGATCCACCCATCAAGGGCAAACGATGGAGGCACGTGTCGGATCCTATCGGCGCTGTGGTAAGCCGTAAATTACGAAACTATGGACCAGTAGGGTCCTCGTGCGTGTTTTGTAAAGGGAAATTATTAAATGGCTAGCTAATCTCTAGCTAGCGAATATAGGTCAGTAATGTAATTTATGAAATTATTTTAATTTTATTGTGCATCACACACTAGGTTTATCTCAAAGACTTATTTTTGTGATATACATTTCAGAAATTTGTCGCGAATGCAGGACTCGAACCTGCGAGGCTTCGGAATTTTCGAAATGTTTATCACAAAACTAACTCTTTGAATGTAATTCTTACTTAATATTATGAATACAAATATTACAAAGTTTAAATAAAGTGATTATAAGACCACACCGGCAAGCGTAGCGTAGGACGTCCACCGACTAGGTGAACCGACGATTTAGTTATGTCGCCAAAGAGATGAGCTGTTTTTAGCATGGACAAAAGATGTGAGTAATAAAGAACTAAGAATCCAATACAATAAAATAAGAAATAAAACAAATAAAGTAGTTCATAGAAATAGAAATAAATTTTACAAAGACGAAATTAATAAATACAAAACAGACACTAAAAAACTTTGGCAGATAATTAATAACATTGCTGGAAAAATTACTAACTCAATTGATGACGTTTTGCAAAGGGCTTTCAGTCCTGACAACAATAAAACTATTGCTGACAATTTTGCAAGTAAATTCCAATCTAACGTCAAGTCAATATTACCTACGTGTACGACGAATTTACTAAGCGAAATTGATTACATACAACAAGCTGAAAAATCAATATTCTTTCCAAAAGCTACAAACAAAGACGTATCAAAAATAATTAGAGGCTTAAACACTAATAAAGCACCTGGTTTTGACGGAATCAGGGCAGTTGATGTTAAACACCTGTCAGACAAAATAGTAAATGCCGTAACCCATTTGATAAATAGGAGTATAGCGACGGGACGAAATCCGAAAGAGTTGAAGACTGGTATTGTTAGACCGATACACAAAGGTGGTTGCACTCAGGATTACGCTAAGTATCGGCCAATAACAATACTGCCAGTCTTGGACAAAGTGGTTGAGAAGTACGTCTGTAAGATCGTCCAAAGTTTCTATCGGAGTAATGATATATTATGTCCCCAACAGTACGGTTTCCAATCTAAGAAAAGCACTACGTTACTTCTGTCTCGGTTTACTGACGATATTAATAAATGCCTTAACGATAAAAAACACGTACTTCTTGTAGCTATTGATTATAGCAAAGCGTTCGACACGCTTCGGCATGATCTATTAGTAAAGTGTTTAGACAATAGTGGGGTGCGTGGCTGTCTTTTGGAATGGTGTAAAGACTATCTTAGTAATCGTTGCTATAGGGTTAAGGTAGGCGGTGAGTACAGTGCGGCGGTTAACGTCACAGAAGGAACAGCTCAAGGATCTGTATTTGGTCCTATGCACTATTTAACAAATGTTAATAACCTAAATAGTGTCATTGAGCACTGCACTGTGTTCCAATTTGCTGACGACACCTGCCTGATTGCTGCCGATAGAGATTTATCAGTAGCTCAAAGACATCTGCAGTCCGACTTTAACGCCATTTGCAAGTGGTCACATGATGCCGGGTTAGTTTTAAATGCAGAAAAAACCAAATGTATACACATTCATTCTAGTCACAACATCCAAAAAGAAAACACAGGAATTAATGTTGTGAGCCATGGTCATGAGTGCTTGCATGATAGGAGTACATGTGACAAGCTCAGTTGTCGCCAAATTCAACAGGTCAATGAACTTACATGATAGTGATAATGATAATGATGATAATGATAGCCTTTATTAACAATCAACTTATAAATCTACACAAATGTCTAACTATTTAATTACTTATATTATGCTAAATATATAATATATGATGCTCGTTCTATTTCGACACCAGTAATTTGATTCACTATTTTTACTTTTGATCGTCTTGCTTTTCAGCATAGGCCTCCCCAAGAATTTTCCAAAGTGATCGGTCTCTTGCTTTTCTCGTCCATGTACTTCCTGCTACTTTTTTAAAATCATCTTCCCATCTACGTCTCTGTCTGCCCTTTTTTCTTTTGTATTGTCTAGGGCACCATTCCATGACATCTTTTGTCCATTTGTCTTTTTTGCTCTTTATTATATGTCCTGCCCACTTCCACTTCAGTTTTTTGATGCAATATTTGACATCGAGAATTTTTGTTTGATTCCTAATGGAGTTTAACCTTACTTTGTCTTTTAATTTTATGTTTAGCATACTTCTTTCAATGCTATGTTGGCAAGTTTCCAATGCTTTCATGTTTTGGTTTGTTAAACTCCAGGTTTGACAACCATATAACGATAATGGGAACAAAACAATTGCAACTACAGAAGCACAAAAAACAATCAAAAAATGCCCCAATCCGGTTGGTCACCGTGGGGTTATTGACCGCACCCCCCACCCCCCAATGAACTTACATACTTAGGATTAACTATAGACAACAGGTTTAACTGGGTGAAGCACATTGACAAAACTTGTACTAAATTGCGAGCAGTTATGGCCAAATTTTACAGCATTAGGAGCCGAGTACCGTATGATGTATTGTTGACGATGTATAAAGCTTTGGTTGAAAGCATAATATCATATGGATTGAGCAGTTACGGGCGTACCTATAAGACCTACCTTGACCAAATTTACAATCTGCAGTACAGATTACTTAAACTAATAGTTCCCCCTAAAATTAAAAATAGGTTTGTAAATGAGCCCATGGGGTTGTTTAAACTTTGTGGTATAATACCAATCCACAAAAAAGTTGACATGTCATTGTTAATGGAGCAATTTTTTCGATCAGAAATTCTAATTCCTAAAACTGGCGAAAAGAATACTCGTAGTATTGCCAAAAATATGTTGTCAATTCCTAGATTTAATAATACTTACGGCAAAAGAACATCCCAATATATTCTTCCGAATTTAATAAACAAATTACCATTAGAAATAAAAGATAACCTAACTCCAAAAAATATAAAATGTTCCCTAAAAAAATTCTATTTAAATCATGCATAAAATGGAGCAACCTGTATCGGAGCGTTTAGTGCGCGTGGGCGCTGCAATAGCTGTGTTGGGCTTTGAATGAAACTACTGTTTTACTGACGAAACCGGTTTTGTCGGTTTCTTGCCTATGCCTACCAGCTGTTTCTGAGTGGTCGTGCGTACTGAAATCAATTTTAGGTTTTAAGACAATGTAATATGTTGTAATATGTGTTATAATTATGTATATAAATAAAAAAAAAAATAAAAAAAAAGTTGAGACCGCAGGAACGCGCTAGATGCAGACCGCTTTCAACCGGGGTGATAGCAAATTTATAGGGGAGGCTTATGTCCAGCAGTGGACGATAGTGATGATGATGGATAATCTTGGTTTTGTTGGATGATTGGTTTGTATGTTACTCATTCACGCAGCAATGGGGCAACAGAGCGATATAATTTTCTTTATGAATTATAGGTTAAAAGTCAGGAAGCGTCGTAGGCAAATTTTGATCCAAGAAAAGTTAAATTATCTTTGTGAAACCGCTGATTAAGCTAGTTAAAGTAATGTATATTATTGGCTCTGACATTCTTGATAAGAAATCCAAGTGGAGAGCTATAAGTTAGAAGCTTTTTATATTTATTTATTTAATTATCTAGTCAGTACTTAAAATGTTACGACTTGTTTTGGAAAAATATTTGACTGAAATATTTATGAGGTGAGTTTCAAACTACTTATATACATATACGAAAACGTCGTAATTGTTTGAATGCCATTATAGTCACGTACGCAGACGATACCGCGATTATTTTTCACGCTGATACGCGGAGTCAAGTGTATGACTGTGCCTCTAATGGATTATCAATAATTGCTAAATTACTCGACAGGAATCTACTCACTCTGAATACCAAGAAAACGAAATATATTGCCTTTGCCAAGACTAGTGTATCACTTCCATCTGCTTACTTAGATATAAAGATTCATTGCTGCTCTTCAAATTCTCAGTCCCAATCTCCATGCAATTGTTGTTCCATAGAACGAACAGATTCTATAAGGTACCTCGGTGTCATCCTTGACGAAAGCCTATCTTATAAACAGCATATCTTAAATATTTCTTCGCGAACACGCAAACTTATTCACATCATGAAACATCTTAGAGACTGTGCGCCGGCTTCCCTCCTTAGGCGAATCTATTTGGTTCTATGCCAATCTATTATACAATATTGTATTCCTGTGTGGGGTTGTGCTGGTAAAACTATTTTTCTAACTTTAGAAAGAGCTCAGCGGGCTCTAATCAAAGTCACTTTGAGGAAACCGTTTCGTTATCCGACCGACTCTCTCTACGACGAATTCAAAGTGCTTCGAGTTCGGCAGCTCTTTATTTACTTCGCCGCTTTGAATACTCATAAAAGCTTTAAATCCCACCCCAACTATGCAACAATCGTAAAAAGAAGAGCGCATAGACTGCCGCTTCCTAGAGCTTATTCCCTAATGGTCAAACGGAGTCCTGCTTATAGCCTTCCTTGCGTGTTCAACAACGTGTGCAAAAAAGCCTGCGTAAGCTATAGTCTTGGCAGAGTTGCATTCAAAACAATTATCAAAGACTGGCTACTAAAATTATCCTATAATAGTACAGAAGAACTAATTCATAGCATATATAGTGAATAGTATCTGTATCTATATAGCTTTACATGCACTTAATATCATAGTGTCTGTTTCCTGGATAGTCACACACACACTCACACACATACGTGTAACGCTGCAAACCTTGACTCTCACGAGATCTCGTGTATTGCAGTGTTACACACATACACACACACACACACACACACACACACACACACACACACCACACACACACACACACACACACACACACCACACACACACATACACGCACGTACGGACGTTCATACAGGTTTTAGGTTTATAGAATGTATTTATCATGCAAGACATTTCTGTTTACGTGATAAAATAATTTAAATAACATTTTAAGATTTCGTTTCATAAGATTTATAGTAATTACTGGTTTCCTTTTTAATTTAATTTCCTTTTACCAAATTTAAAAACCCATTGGGTATATATTCTTACTGTTACATCGCACTCGAGCCCCAAGACACAAGCCACGTGCTTAGTTTGGGGTTCACTGCACCACTGTATATTTGCCTTACCATGAATTTCACTCTGTTAAATCTCATAACTATGGTATTGAACATCTTTGTAACTTGTGTGTTTCATTGTAAGTTTTCTAGTAAATAAACTTTCTTTCTTTCTTTCTTTCTTTCTAATATAAATGTATGTCATGTATAAATAAAAAAAAATGATAATAATTATAAATTTTCCTGGTATGTATTTAGCTAATATTATTTATGTTTGTTTTTAAAACAATTAACGATTCACATAATCTAAAACTACATAAACTACTGCTACATAACAAGCAATTGGATCATCTACAGACCCAGGTCTAAAGATAATCCAAATGCTCAAGCTCACTGCCAGTTGGCAGCGTGCCCAGCATGCTGGCAGCATTGCCACGCTGAATGGCAATGGTTATACTCTTGGGTCTGCAGATAATCCAAATAAAGTTTATGTAGGTCTTGTTTTTAATGGTAGTTAATAAAATCACTTGTCCTATTACAAAATAAAAAATATGTTAAAAAAAGAATATCGCTTCTGATGACTTATTACAATTACAGTCTTCAGATGACCCGACGGCAGATCAAAACTTGATTCTATTGCTGATCTTTTAAATAGACCCGTTTTATCAAAAGGGAGCTTTTTGCAGATTCCCATTGTTTGTCAAAAAGTTACACCATTGTCAACCCCAGTTTTCCACAAAAGGTGTGTAGATAAACTTTTAAGGAATCTTATTATTGCGACGAAAGTGTTACTATTGTTTTATTTATTAGTTCGAGTTAAACAATGTGTTGTTTTGAAAAGAGTGTGAAAGAGAACATACAAATGTATAACAATGGCATTGTGCCATTGCTCAAATTATGAACAACTTTTACCACCGTAACCCACTCCGAAATCGCTTTTTTTTAGTTTTGACAAAAGTCGCAGAACCAAATTTGTTAGTTTTGATGTACAGAATAAGCCCCTAATTGATTATACATAAACCCGTATAATACTGAGAATGAAGACCCTGTTATTTTTTGCAGAGCCTGTATGACGAAACACAAAACTAACTTTTCATTGATGCTTTACTGACTGTCTGTCCATGGAATTAGTACTTTTATTATTGGCTTTGGGATAAGTACTTATTAATATTTAATAGGGCTAGTGCCTTTATTAGCTACTACTAAATACAAACCTATTTGACATTAAAAAAAAAACCTTGCAAAATCTAAAACTACGACTACATAACAAGCAATCGGATCATCCAAAGACCCTGGAATGTCTAAAAATAATCCAAATGCTCAAGCCTACTTCTAGTTGGCCGCGTGCTCAGCATGCTGGCAGCATTGAGAGATGTATGATAATATTAATTATTGTTTATGATAGAACGTTGCTTAATTCGTTTCTATGCAAAATGCAGAATTAATATTGATGTTTTATTCATCAAAAATCAAGTGGTATTGTGGCGAACATTTGTGTCCGACCTCATTTGATACGTGTGTGATTTTTAAGTAAAGATTAAGTGATAAATACTTATTAAAATACTAGCATGCACTTTTTAAATAATAAATGTGTTAAACAATTAAAGTAATTATTCTTTACATTAACAGCGCTTGTTCAATGAGGTCGGAGTAGTGGTCCAGGCAAGCGCGAAGGTAGGCCAGGGCCACATTATACAGGGTTACTGTTAATCAATTAGCATCCTTTTAGGGGCTTATCCTGTACATCAAAACTAACAACTTTTATTCAACGAATTTTGTCAAGACTAAAAAACAGCTGTTCCATGCATTTTGTCAAAGGTAAACGATATTTTTCTACGGAACAGATTTTTTTTTAGACTTGAAAAAAGTTGCAGAACAAATGTTGTCAGTTTTGATGTACAGAATAAGCCCCTAAAAGGATGCTAATTAATTACCAGTAACCCTGTATATCCTTTAGACTTAGACTCAATAGAGTGACTGGTTAGATTTGTTTTTTAAATCAAGTCACATGATATTCTCCAACCCGCACTGGGCCAGCGTGGTGAATATGGCCCAATCACCCTTCGTGGTTATGCCTATGTCGTGCAGTGGACTATTAAAAAGACTGATACAGTACAGTACATAATATTTATAAAACTACTAAAGTCGTAGCAGTTAGTAAAGTAATCGTTCTTCCAATCCATCATAAGATCCATTGTTTCAGTACATTAGTTCCTGGCAGCGTACGCGTTTACTGTGGAACTGTCCACAGTACGTAAGGTTCTATTATTTAACGTTTATTTATATTGCCAATATTCAGTGTAATTACCCAAAACACAACAGTACAGTACTTTATTTGACATAAACATGGTAGTATAAACGACATGCAAAGTCGCGTACAGATTTTTGGAGAATAGAAAACGCATGTTCTTGCCCATTGTTGCGTACAAATTTAAAAAACATAGTTACACGTTAAAAAAACAATATAAGAAAAAATTTAAAATAATTATGTAATAAAAACACTTAGGTATAAGTTTTTCATGTATTACTGTCCTATGTTTTACTGTGTACAGTAAATAAAGTGTTTTCTATTCTGTTCTATCAAAATCCTACTAATATTATTAACGCAAAAGTTTGTAAACTACTAAACGTATTGGAAAAAAACTGTGCAATTGTAATGCTTATAAATACATCAGCATAACACAATAAATTTATAAAGATACTGTGAAACTAAGTTTGCCAGGTCAACTAGTCCTATCCTACTAATATTATAAACGCGAAAGTTTGTGAGGATGGATGGATGGATGGACGGATGGATGGATGGATGGATGGATGGATGGATGGATGGATAGATGGATGGATGGATGTATGGATGTTTGTTACTCTTTCACGCAAAAACTACTGAACGGATTGAGATGAAACTTTGCAATAATATAGCTTATATATCAGAATAACACATAGGCTATAAATTATAATGATAAATTGCGTATGCGGGCGAAGCCGCGGGTAAAAACTAGTTGGTTATAATTAGCAGAATAATCTCGTAACATACCTACAATATACACGACGAATTGGCAACCTCCTTTTTTTAAAGTCCGTTAAAAACATTTCAAATTATATTTTCCCTAATATAACAGTAGTTTCTGTACTCAAAGAAAAAAGTGTAGTGTAATGTCGCGAACAGGCCCCTGTCTCGCCTTGTGCAAATCCGGATCAAAGTTAGGGTTGCCTCTCGAGACTTCAATTAATAGGAGCTGTACAGTTTGAATTAATTGATTGTTTGTTTTGATTTATTACATTGTGCTCTTGTTTTGAAACTATAAATGTTATAAATATAAATGTTATTGCTTAATTAATTTTATATAATACAATGTAATTTTGATTATTAATACCATGGATTATTTGTATCCGTTTACTTTTGATAAAAGAAACAAAGCATCAGAATGTCTTAGAAGTACACAGAGTTACTGGTTGTCAATTACCATCCTATTAAGGGCATATTATTTACATTAAAACAAACATCTTTTGTTCTACGACTTCTAAAAAATTCGTATTTATTTTCGTCCATACCAAATTTAAACAAAAAAAATTACCAATCTCAGCGGAATTAACTCTATGGAAAAAGAGCGCGTGCATTTTGACGCGTGTGTATGAATTTAAAGAACTCGTGGATGAACTCGTGTAGACGTATGAATTAGTATTTTTATAGATGATTTTGAATTTTCCCCCTTCCCCTTCTGTCTGGGACTAAAGACTCAAGGTCGCCGTATCTGTGCTACGCACTATTAATCAACTACATACATGGCAACACGCAGATGAATGATGCTGATGCGATCGAGTTATGAAGTTACCCAAAATCTCAACAAAGCACTTTTTTATTTTTATAAATTAAAAAAATCGTATATAATTATTCCTTCCAGTTTTACAGTCGTTTTACATTTTTGTAAAAACACGCTATTACCCAAATCTCAACAAATTTAAAAAAAATACTTTTTAAATTTAAAAAAAATGGTGGAAATTTGTTGAGATTTGAGTAAAGTTGTAAAGCAAAAGTTGTTTGTTTGTCAGTACACAGTATGCCCTTAAAAAGATGCTAATTGATTACTAATAACCCTGTAAGTACCTATTTACCAACTCATCCTACTAATATTATAAACGCGAAAGTTTGTGAGGATGGATGGATGGATGTATGGATGTTTGTTACTCTTTCACGCAAAAACTACGGAACGGATTGAGATGAAACTTTGCAGTAATATAGCTTATATATCAGAATAACACATAGGCTATAAATTATAATGATATTGCGTCAAAAATCAAAATATTATGCGGGCGAAGCCGCGGGTAAATACTAGTCCTTAATAAAACTAAATTTAGAATTGGACCAACCCCGAGTTTGTAATAAAATATGCTATCTATTTTTGTCGACAGTTAACATTTTAATTTAATTTTAACGTTTTGTACGATTTCGGAGTCGGTTCCATAGTAAAATAGGTACATATTAGAATGATAAGTACAATACAATGATACCCGAAAATTTGTACATTGTCTAAATAAACATAATTAACTTTTATGTCCAATAATGAGATTTGCTTGTTAACTGACAACCCTATTCGAAAATTGCCGGGAGCACAGCAAATCGCTATTATATACTATTGTTACAAGTGCATTGTTGAACTCGGCGCATGTATTAGTTTAATCATCTGAGCTCTTTAGTAGAAAATAGTTTGCGGATTACCAAATGTACCAAATGGTTACTGTTGTCGTGTTGGTAATTTGTTAGTGTTGCCATGCCATCTGTCACTAACTATGGACATATTTGTAAGTCTACTCTTTTTAAAGAGATACAATGAGAGAGACAAATTATCTTTCCACCATTATATCCCGTCAAACTATAAATAAAGTATGGATTGACAAATTCAATGACAACTGACATTAAAACTGGATAAAATGATTTTTTCCTATTGCCGTGCTACCCGTGCAGTGGGATAACGTCACTGTCACATGAGGTTAAATCTAACCTCAAAAATATATGGAAAATGTGACCGCGAATTGTCAAAACTGTCAATATATAAATTTGATAAGTATTTTACGTTCCCGACAAAAATCCAACAACAACCACTGAATTAAAATATGTTTCATGTCTCTTTAATCGTGCTATATTAAAACTAATGCGTCTCTCTCAGATTTTTTCGATCGACTACATTATCCCTTTGGCATCTCTGTGATTCTTTTGCAAATTCCACACAACTAGGATTATGCCAATATCTGTATACATATCTTTGAGATAATACTTCGAAGGTTTTAGCAAGCGTTGTACCCATTAAGTACCTAACCAAAAGGAGTCGACACTGCAAAGCGTACCCCTCTGCCAAAAGTACGCGACCGGCGGTCATGTTCTTTATATAAATATATCGGTCTGGTTGCGCTTGTGTTGCGTTAATTTTCAGCTAGTGTTAGTTAATTACATTTGTGTGCGAGTAAACTTGCTTATATTTTGGTTTGTGTGCGTTTCTTCACCCCCCACTGACTTGGTAGACTTCGGTGCTTAGGCGTGTCGACTCCTTTTGGTTAGGTACTTAATGGTTGTACCGCTTACTGTAGCCACATGGAACAAATGAATCAGGAAACATCCTCATAAATTTTGTTCATTTTCAAGAGTAAAAAACATTGCAATTTTTAACTTACTGCCAGTAAAAGTAGTTGATAGTACATGGTAATGAGTATCCGTTTAGCCTCGTAGAGTTTGTGCAAAAATAGAAGCGTCGTAGGTGAGGTCGCCCGTGTGCCATTTTACTAATTTTGTTACATTGACAACACTGCCCTGTCATTTCTAGTCAACGAGAAAAATGCCAAATCGGTGTTGCTAGTACAACTGAAAGTATCTGATACTTGGTAGACACCAATTCGGTTTTCATCAGTATTCGCGTCTACCAAGTATAGTCGGTACCTTAGCTGCTGAATAAAATCTTATTGTTACTTCACCTTAACGCCACGACGCGACGGTTCTTTTTTTGCACATAATCTACATGTGTGAACTTTGAAATGTGACTCTTTGTAAATCACGAAAACGCAATCGAATCGGTTACAAAGACAATCAAAAACGCTCAGTACAATAACTGCGCCAAAAGACCGCGTAAGTGCGTATTTTGTTTGCATTAAACAGCCACTAGTCCCAATACCTATTCAAATTTAAATATCAAACTGCGGGTATTAATAAACCTAATTCCCTGGACACATGTACGGAGTAAACTAATCCGTGAACGTTGCGGCTCGCGGCGTTTCAACCATTTTAAATATTAACAGGGGATGAATGGGGACGCGTTTGAATTGATCCAGTGCATGTTGAAAATATTTTCCAATTAGAACAAAATCAGTATAACTGTTTACTTTACAACGTATATTGCTTAGTGGTAAAATTGATTGCATATTTATTTATGCTCAGGAATGTTAACCAGATTGCAACGGGCATGATGTCTTAATAAATATAATTGGTCCATCAGATTATCAAAAAAAATATGAGAAAAAAATTTTCGTTTATATCGACCAGACCGAAGCCTAAAGCACGGTAAGTATGTGTCTAATACTGAGCGCCACACAAATCGACGGATGGGAAGTTATGCGCAGAGAACTGCGTAAAAGCCGAAATATAGGCATTCGCGGGAGCCAGAGAAACGAGACGCCGGGGCACACCCGCCCGCCAACCTCATGCCTCCTGCGCGCTCCCTACGCGCTGCGACACGCGGCGTCGGAATTGTGCACACATGCGCAATAATTAGCCAATCACGGCGAAGTGTCATCTGCGGCTAACATCTCATCTGCAAATTTGTGTGGCGCTCAGTATAGCATTTTGTGGAAGTTACAGTACTTATTAATGCCATCCTCATCATAATCCTGTTTGTTAAACAATTTCTAAGAGATTAAAGTGTTGAAGCACGTTAAAATAATTATTATTAATATTTCATAGGAAGCATCTACAAAAATATAGCAAAAGTCGCTACGTTCACTCAAACCTTTCAGTTAAGGTCGACTGTAAGAATTCGGTTGTATTTCAGTCAAAACTAATAACTAGTCTTCTTTGTATCATTTTTGGTCACACGAGCATGAGGTGAAAAAAAGTTACATCAGTCATGAGGTAGGATTGGAAATACCCTTTAGTTACTGTTCCGTAAATGTGGTTTTGACTAAATTTATTTTGTTCATTATATTTATGTTGCCTTATTTTGTAAGCTAATGTATTATTGGAATTACATTTTAGTCTATTAAAGTTTTGTTTCTAAAAATGGCATTACAAAAACGTAAAACGTGACTGATTTTATTGAATTAGTAAGTATTTTTATTTTTACCATAAAAAAAAAATCACTTACTATTTCAATAAAATCAGTGACGGTTTACGTTTTTGTAATGCCATTTTTAAGAACAAAACTTTAATAGACTTAAAAAACATAGAATTTAACAATATTATTATTAATGTAAATCTAATGAAAACTAAAAAATTAAAATATTCTTCTCGTAAAAAATACAATTGTCTTTAACCAATTCCAAAAAGAAGGAGGTTCCATGTTCGTCTGCAATTCTGCATGTATTAATTTTGAGTAAGTTCATCGATATTTTCGTAAGCAATAATTTTGACATCAAATTATGAAAACACCACACAAATATAACATCGAATAGTGGTGGTCACAACCGGTGCGTCCACTACCTATACATTTTGCTCAGTTATTACATACTATTTCGTGTCAAACGCCCCTCCGCTGCACATTTAGCCCCTCTGCTGCTGTACCATTAAACCCCGTATTGTCCGCGGATTCCGAACAAATGGACTTAGCACATTGTGAATGAATTTAATTACAATTTCGTCGGTTAACTGTAATCCTTGTTCAAAATTATAAACGGAGTCTGGACAATGGGCGGATTTACTTGACTCTTTTGCTTGAGAAATAAAATCGTTTTAATTTCATTTTCAAAGGACAAAGACACATTGTACAAAGTCTTAGGTGATCTTGGACAACACACGTTATTAGAGATAGGTTTACAAAGATATTTTTTAGTTTTAGCGATTTAAAAATTGTTTAATGTTAGCAATTGATAAAATAGACATCATTGTTATGAACAGTTTTTATTAACTAAGTGAATATACTCGGAGTCTCTCTGCGACTTGCAATCAGAAATAAGTACGTAGATCCATAGAAGAACCAAGCTTACCGACATAGCCCAGCGCAGCGGATTGGTAAGTTATAATTATTTTTTGCAAAAAATATCACGACCGACTTCACCCGTGTACAGAATCATCATTACATAGTATAAAACAAAGTCGCTTTCCGCTGTCTGTCCCTATGTATGCTTATATCTTAAAAACCACGCAACGGATTTTGATGCAGTTTGTTTTAATAGATAGAGTAATTCAAGAGAAATGTTTATAATACACCTGTGCCAAGCCGGGGCGCATCGCTAGAACGCAAATATTATGTGTGGATCGATGCAACATTTTTCACATTATTATTGATTTATCAAAAATGGCTAAGCCAATTTCGATTAAATTTAAATGGGACCAATTTCGAAGTATACTCTTTCCAAAAAAAAAGAATTATTAAAATCGGACTACTATGAGAAAAGTTATGCGTGGTTATACATAAAAACAAAAAAATATATATATTACATATACGCGTCGAATTGTATACCTCCTCCGGTGGTTCGTCGGTCAAAAATGGCAGTGGACATGACATGGCCTAGCATAAAGGACTGATGACTGATGATTGGACTGAAAAATTCTCGACTGGAAACCACGTACTCGCAAGCGCAGCATAGCACCTCAGGTTTTGGCATCCGTCCTCTCACTTACAAGGTGTTGGTCACCTTGCGGTGAACGGATGACCTCGCCAAAATCACAGGTTTGCGCTGGATGCAAGCCGCTTCCTACCAGTCTTATTGGAGATGAATACCGGAGGTCTATGTCCAGCAGTAGACGTTTTATGGTAGAAACGACGGCTGCTAAATTAGAATCGATTCGTTTCTATTTTAATTGCTGTCCTACAAAACAACTATTATATAACAACTTTACATCGTTTTTCCTAATCCAACAGTAGTTACTGTTAAATTATTTTTATCTAAATCCGTTTAGAAAAATTAAGGCATTACAAAGTTCGGAGGAAACAAACACAACATTTATCTCGTTGCAAAATTTGGAAAATATCCAAAGTGCTTTAACTTTTCAACACGATCTTAAACTTAATTGCGAGAATGTTCCTCACAATGTAACATGTGGCATAAACAAATAAAATTAAAATTATACATACATATTCAGAATTGGGCCTAAACTCCACCAAAAGTGGTAGTGGAGCGGTGAAGTCCGTAAGTCTATTGCATATGTGCCATAAATCATATACTTATTTCAAGTAGGTTTGCGTTTGACCACACACTGGCTGATGTTAAGCAGATATGCGGTCTAGGATGTAGTACGCTTACCTAGAAGACACTTATTTACTCGAGATTTGAAAACACCTACATTATACTTTAGCGGAAAGATAGACTCAGGCAAAGCGTTCCACATTCTGGCAGTTCGTACGAGGAATGTGGACTCAAAACGCTTGGTTCTAACGCGTGGTATGTCCATCATAAAATGGTGGCGTTATGGTCGCGTCTGCCTAGCCGTACGATAGAAGAAAGGGGCAGTTGGGACGAGATTGTGCAACTCCTGGGCGTACTCACCGAAGTGTATCCGATAGAAGGCTGACAGACACGCCACCCTACGTCGATGCTCGAGACTTCTTGATGCCATAATTGTTTAATGAGAAACAAAACACAGTTGTAAGCATAACTGCGTGTTCTTTAGCCTAGTGGTAGTCTTACGCATCTCTCAAATCCCGGCTTTATACCAATGATTTCTTCAAAACTTATACTGATTATTATAAACTGAATTTCAAATAATTAGTTTTTTGAAAGAGGAATACTCGTACATCGTGTGGATATTTGCAAACGTCCTTCAAAAATGTGACGGTGCATGTGAATCCACCAACCCACACTTTCTACCAACGCATACTTTTCCTACATGATGGCCATGCCAATTGCCCTTTTATGGGCATATTTATGTTTAGCAATTTAAGTTATAACCGACCTTTGCTTGCTACAAAAACGAAATTTGCGTAAACTCAGAAAACCGGCAACGTAAACTCAGAGTAAAATGCTAAGCTCTCTCGAAGCCCTAAGTACCTATGTACTACAAAAAAGGTACACAAGAAAGGATCCTACATAATAATGTAATATTACTTATCACATTTGTCTGGTTGGTTTTGAATAGTTTCAAATATTTTTATTTTATTTAAACTTATTGTAACAAGCATGCTTGTCTTTATTGAATGGTTGGTAAACAATTTTAATGATAACTAGACATTTTTGTAATTACCGTCAATCTAAATTAATTTAAGTTAGTTATGTATGGGTACCTGCTTGTTTAGATATTATTCGTCCTGTTCATGAAACTTAAGATTTCAAGTATGTTATGGCTGGAAAAGTGCATATAGGGTGGGAAGGCACTGTAAGCTGAAACATAGGCTTCGGCCTAGTTCGGCAACAAAAACCTGTTATAATTTGGTAGTAAATTATTCTAGCTTAGTTAAGATAAAATATGTATACTTTGTTTTGGTCGAATAAAGAATTTATTTATTATTTAATACTTACGGACTTCAATATTTTTCAGTTTTGTACATTTCCGCTCCGCTTTAGTAAGCCTCAAGAAGTGAGCCTTAAGAAGGCTCCGTATGTTAACTTTTCCTATAAAACCAAAGTCAGCAAACTTGTGTTGTTACCAAGCAGTTCACGCAGGTGAATACTGTATACTTTACTCGGTACAAAACTTAAAATCAACAAGCCAAGAACTTCCTTGCAGTAGCTCAGCGTTATTGCAACGATAATACTTATAGAGTCAGTGAGGCAGATGGACAACTTCTTGATAGCTACAAAAGAATTTTTTAAAGATATTACGTTATTATATATATATATTATTACATAACATTTCCTGCTCAAAATTATCATTCGCAAATAATTGCAATACCATAATTATTACATACTACGGGATTAATAGCGCACTAAAATTACGAGATAAATAAATACCTCCTCATCCCGACGTTTCGGCCGAGTTGCATCGACCGTGGTCACGGGTTGACTGGAATGTAGAACAGCTGGTACCGCCAATTCAATTTGAACTTGAAGAATTGTCACTACGACACACAACACTGACGGTATCTAACAATGTCCTTCTACCTACACTACGCGATTTGCATTTGTTGACAACAGGATTCCACGACGCCGATAACTTAAATCCATCCTTCCATGCAACCCGGCCGAAACGTCGGCATTAGGAGGTATTTATTTATCTCGTAATTTTAGTGCGCGATTAGTCCCGTAGTATATTATAATTATGTGTTCAAATCGCGAAAGTTTAAAAACAACAATTGCAATACCAGTCCACCGTTTATGGCCGCGCCATACAAGTTGGCGGATATGAAGTTAGCTACATGCTACGCAATATCCAATCCTGACTGTAGGTCACATAAAGCCGCATGTTGATTGGCTATTACGCAGCTTGTGGTTAACTTCACATCCGCCAACTTGTGAGGCCCGGCCTATACAAAATTTGAATAGTTTGTGCGAATCGATGTGACATCCATGTACCTACATAACAATTGATTTTACAAAAACGACTGAACCGATTTGGATAAAATTCAAATGAGACCAATTCAGAAGCATATGTTCGAAAGAGTATATTATACTCTTTCGAACTAAAAAACAAATTAAATCACAACTTTCGAAAATATCTATGAACATACACAAAAAAATACATACAGACGAACATAGTAGATCCCGGTACCTCCTCCTTTTTGGAATATTTCGTTTTAATAGACAAATGGCTTACGCATTTATGGTCACTGAAAAACTTGATGGATGAGCTAGCATCTATTGCGGTAAAACTGCTTTAAAAATGTGTGAGACCTTTGTAATATTGTAACTAAAAAGAAATGTTAGGCAAATTAATTTTTTACAACGTGTTTTACCACAACTTACAACAATATCCGTAGTAGTGAAGCCGTGGTGGTCAAGAGGTATTGACACCCGCCTCACAATCGTGAGGTCGTGGGTTCGAATCCCCGGTCCCGTTCCAATGCGTTCTTTGGAATTTATGTACGAAATTTCACACCACTGGCTTTTCGGTGAAGGAAAACATCGTGAGGCAACCTGCATACGTCCGTAGAAGAAATTCGATGGTGTATGTGAATCCAGCAACCCGCACTGGGCCAGCGTGGTGGATATAACCCAATCACCCTTCGTGGGTAGGCCTACGTCCTGCAGTGGACTATTAAAATGGGTTGGTACAGTACAGTACAGTAGTAAACATCCAACATTTTGAAACAATGAAGTATAATTTTAAAAATAAAATATTATAAGATATAACTTTTTAAATACAAGCTTTTGAGATCCTGGCCTGGCCTCTGAGATGGTGAAACGTTTAAACAATCTCACTTCTTATATTACTCGGTGTGGGGGCGATATGTAGGTACTGAACTGACGTTCCACATAGAATGTTTTGTGCATTTCCCGCTCCAGCGTCTCTACCCGAGCCAGCCCACCTCCAGCATACTTAATGAAGCGTAGCTCTAGGCTTATATAGTTTATAATAGGACTTTATAAAAGTTACCCATCTGTCTTTTTCTAGTTTCAAAAGACGATGTTTACCTTTCTTATTATAATTAAGCAAATGAAAAGCACGCCACCTGCGCCCCGTATAAATTACTTGAGGGTTTCACCCAGAAGATAATTTTGGGGGTTAGCTTATTCAGGAGTTTTCCGGCTGTTTTAAAATATGGAAATAGAAATTAAACAGAACTAGAATGGCAACATTTTACTTTGAAATGCTTTGGTGATTATTGTTCTTCTCATTATAAAACTTTGAATTCAGTTGCAAATTGTTGTATGAAATACTATATCTATTACCAACTAAGGTTACTGTAACCTATACCAAAGAAGATAATATAATAATACTACCCTATACCTATAAGTTAAATATATGTCGGGGTCTGAGAGTGATCGTCTCAATCACCCGCCATCGTTAATTTTGTGGGTCATTCATTGGTACAGCTCGCCGGCGGTCTCCAGTTGTCCATCTCACCAAAATAAACACTCTGTACTACTGCAACGGGTGGTTTTATTGACCTGGTATCAATTGGTAATCAATTTAACAAGAATTTTCGAGCATGAAAACAGATTTCAAAGTCAATGGATTTGCACGGGTGCAATCCGCCTTGCGCTCGGAATGGCATGACGTTTCTCTGTCATCTGTCAAAGCCATTTCATTCCAACACAAGCATGCAGTGTTGCCACGTGCGACCCCATTTGGGTGATACCCACTTTAAAATCATCACTATTGCTTTCAACTAAAACCAACTATGCTGTCTCACTCCGTCACATACATAGATATTTATTCTCATAGGATCAATATGATTTTCATTTTCATTAAATACTGAAATATACTCGTACATACCAGATACACAATTTTTAAAGCCAATAAGTTCGCGCTTGACCACCAACTCGCGCGACGTTGTGGTCGAAGATGAAGCACGCAGACCTAGAAGATACCTTTTCACTCTGATTTTGAAAAGCTTTAGACTATATCTCTTATAGTCTAAGAGCCAGCGGCCCCCAGGCCTTCGGTAAAGTATAAAAGCTGTAAGTTTCTCAAAGTATGTCCCCAACACAGGTAAGAACGAACCCCGTCTATGAAACTTGGGTCGCGGTGGCTTTCGCAGGTATTAGGTAATAAAGGTGTGTAAAATTGTGTGTTGAATTCGGTAAAGTATAAAACTCAGTTTTTACATATTTTACTTATAATAATCCTAGAAGTCACCTTGCCGAATGCCAGACACTTCGTACGGTTGCAACCCTCTGCCAGACACCCTTAAAGTATATTTAATTGTTACTATACTTACGGTATAGTATAAAAGCTGCAATTTATATATGTTATTAGGAGAACTATCAAATGATGTTTTCTCAATAGCCAGACAGTTTCAGTAGTTCCTTTATGTTGCCAGACACATCAAAAGTCTAATGTAGGTACGAGCGCGAGGGATAGATGTGTTAGCGGGTGCGAGTAAGGCCAAGAGGCCATTTTTTGACCGACAAACCACTTTTGAGGAGGTACTCAAGTCGACAAGTAGGTATAGGTACTTTTCATAGTAGTCCGATTTTAATAATTCTTTTTTTATTGGAAAGAATAATATAAATTTATCCCATTTGAATTTTATCAATATCAGCTCAGGCATTTTTAATAAATCAACAATAATGTGAAAAATGCTACATCGATCCGTGCGAAATATTCGCGAATTCTGTACTCGGGTGAAGTCGGTCATGCTATTTTTTGCAAAAAATAATCAGACATCAATCATACATATCTGCAGTTTTTAGGTAGTAGGAAGAGGAAAATTATTGTAAAGGCGAGGAATTTCTAGCCCTGGGCTATTGGAACTATTGTATGCTGTTCATAATAATAGGTAGGTATAGTTATTATAATATTTGAAATGGGTATTTACACAGAAAAACAAAACAAATATTGACTACCACTATGACTAAACCTACCTAGTTAAACTAAAAAAAAGTAATAATACAAAACCAATCTAAAAAAAGAAACACAAAATAAAATAAAACCTAGTCTAAAAGTCTCTCGGCAGAGGGTAACGTGGCCAGAATGCTGGCAGCATCGCCACGCTGAATAGCAATGCTCAGCTTTTGGGCAAAATACATGCCATCATTCTGGTCATTTGTCACCTCTACAAAAAACCTGGCCAGATCTTTGTATAAAATAATTATATTATGATTATAAATTGTCAAATAAATTTCAAAAATTCATCAAATGTTTGCATTTAACGACGTCTTAAACAACTATAACCCCAAACTAAGCAAAGCTTGTCATATGGCTGCCAGAGACTGAAATAATACATATTTTTACATAAATACTTATATAGATAATACCTAAATATCACCCAGACACAGAGCAGGTACCTATGTTCGTCACATAAATATATGCCCTGGGTGGGTATCGAACCCACGCCGCTTTAATTCAGGACTCAGGGTCACTAACCACTGAGCCATAGAGGCAGTTATAAAACAGTCTTATTTTTATCTTGGTTTTCAAACGTTCTACGGTAATTTATTTATTTTCCAACTGTTAACTCAAGTAAACAGAACATCTTATCATTCATCCCTCATAATTATTACATCATTAACATTTTCTCTTCGTATTTTCATTTAATCCCAAAAAGGAAGTTTGAAATTTCTTAATACGTAGTATCTAGAGATTAAAAATATACAGATAATGTAGTAAATATTATTGCAATTTTTAATGCTATACAAAGTGATTAAATAATCGGCAAAAGCTAGTCTGACTCGCGCACGAAGAATTCCGTACCTTATGAAAGTCCCCTTAATAAAAGCCAATGCCGGTTTTTGTATGGAAGGTGGCGCCTTTTTTTTTTCGTGCGGCCATCAACCAAACCTTGTTTTTATAGTTCAGTATAGTGTAACAAATGATAATTATGAAATGCTGCAGCTGTAGTTTCAGTCCAGAAAAAGTTACAAGACTTAGAAGTTTGTTTTGATTTATTTGTTTTAAGGTTATTTTATCACCTAGGCGCAAATTACGAGTTAATTTGACATAAATAAAAACTATTGAATGCTTTTTGAATTGTTAGGAGTGATATTGCACCTGGAACTATCTCGCCTTCTGCAAACCTCATCTCCAAATTATCCGTTTTTGTCTGTAATGCGGTAATTGACTATTTACTTGAAAGATGGTTTGGAAGAAATCGCTTCGACAATGTCTTTGTCTATGTCTGTGTCTTTGTGTGCAACGAAGTGTTCATTAATTCATTTATTTACGGTGTATAATGCATACCGCGTAAATTTTTTTTTTATTTCGAATAGGTTTGCGTTTGACTACACACTGCCTGATGTTAAGCAGATGTGCGGTCTAGGGTGTAGCACGCTTACCTAGAAGATACCTATTTACTCGGGATTTGAAGACACTCACGTTGTACTTTAACGGGAAGACAGACCCAGGCAAAGCGTTCCACATTCCGGCTGTTCGTATGAGGAATGAGGATTCGAAACGCTTGGTTCTAACGCGCGGAATGTCCACCATAAAAGGGTGGCGCTTTGGTCGCGTCCTTCTAGCCGTACGATAGAAGAAAGGGGCAAGGGGGACCAGATTGTGCAACTCCTGGGCGCACTCTCCGAAGTGTATCCGGTAAAAGACCGACAAACACGCTACCTTGCGACGATGCTCAAGACTTTGCAGCTGCGTCTTAGTCAAGGTGTCGTTGTCAATCAGCTTCCTGGCTCGTCTCTCAATCGACTCCAGAGCCTCCAGTTGATATTTGGCAGAGCCATCCCAAAGGTGAGAGCAGTATTCCATGCAAGACCTGACTTGTGCTTTATAAAGACTAAGCAGTTGCTCAGGTGTGAAATACCGTCTCACCTTAGAGAGAACACCAAGTTTTTTGGAGGCTAATTGGGCTTTGGACTCTATGTAAGAGCCAAAGTTAAGAGAAGATGAGAGTGAAACACACACACGGCGGGCGCGGGTCGGCGCGGGTCGGGCGCGGCGCAAGGCGGGAATACGGCGTGTCTATTAGTACCTGTTTCAATGCACGACAACACACAGATCGCGTGCGCGGGTCGGGCGCGGGGCGGGCCGAGCGCGGGAGCCACGCGCCAGCCGCGCCCGTCGCCCGCCACCACAGACAGAGCGCGGGACGCGCGGGTCGGGCGCCGTTGCATTCGTTGGATTTCGTCGTAATACAAGTATTCACCAACAAGTGTTCACACAGAGAGCGTGCGCGGGTCGTGCTCAGCGCGTGTTGTGAATACGTCAATGAGATTTTGTATATTTTTACAATTTTGCTATGGATCTCAATGAAAAAAATATTGAGTGTTCGTAAACATGCTTGTTTGTACGAACCAAGGGACAACAAGTACAATAACGCTGTTCTGAAGGCAAGGATATGGCAGCAAATTGCAGATCAATTAAATGAGAGTAGTAAGTGTTTGAAGTAACGAAAAAGTAGTTTTTCTTCCGTGTCCGAATCCTCCGACATTTTCAATCACACTGAGTTTTCACAGCAATCGATGCTGCTAACAAGGTAGGTCGACCCGCCACGCCACCGACCCGCGCCGTGCCCGCGCGATGTATGTTGATAATGGAACAGCGCGTGTCACGCGAAGAACACGACCTGACCCGCGCCCGCGGTGTGTGTGTTTCGGCCTTAATAGTTCCAAGCTGTCAGTTAACGGAACGGAGACACCACGGAAAGCGGGAGTCAACTGAAAGGGTCTCCTTTTGGCCGAAAACAGACAGCCCTGAGTCTTTGTGGCATTAAACTGACCAGGTTAGCATCACCTCAGTCGAATACCGCCTGTAGACTCAAGTTGAGCCGTTCAACCATAGCCTCTCTGTGTAACTCGATCTGTGGCCCGCTGGTTTATGCATCGGACGTGTAGCTCTCCTCGACTGTACTGTCATCTGCGTACCCAAAGATCCCGGGCTTAAGCAGATCGTTGATATGCAGTAGGAAGAGTGTCGCAGAGAGCACAGACCCCTGAGGAACACCGGCATTGATAGCCATTTGGTCTGACGAGCAGCCATCAACGACAACTCGTATCGACCGATTCCTCAAGAAATCTGATATCCATGTGCAGAAATCAGCAGGCAGGCCGTAAGATGGAAGCTTGCCAATAAGGCTCTCGTGCCAGACCCTATCAAAAGCTTTGGAAATGTCCAAGGAGACAGCCAGCGCCTCCCCGTGCTTCTCCATGACCTCACTCCAGATGTGTGTGGCGTACGCCAGAAGATCCCCAGTAGACCGGTTTCGACGAAAGCCGTACTGGCGGTCACTGAGTAAGTCATTCGCTTCCAGGTAGGCCAGGAGCCTGTTGTTTAGAACGCGTTCCATAGTTTTACAGAGTATAGACGTGATCGAAATTGGCCTGTAGTTGGCAGGGTCGGCACGGCTGCCCTTCTTGGGTATAGGTTGCACGTTAGCAAGCTTCCAAGATTTGGGCACTTGACCTGTCTTCAGAGATAGGCGAAAGAGGCGAGTCAGCACAGGCGACAGCTCAGGCGCACAATGGCCGGATTACCATCAGGGCCACTGGCTTTGTTCACATCTAGACTGCGGAGAACTTTGAGGACCTCCTTTTGCCGGATGCGTATTTCACTCATTACAGTGTCACAGTTTGTCAACGACGACAGTCGAGCACGCAGGTTGGGCGGCGTCAAGCTCACGCCAGGGCGAAGCGACGCCTACCCATGGTTGTCCGGTAGTGTACCACGATGGTGGCTGACATCGATGTTGAAGCGGCTGGCACTGGGGGAGAAACTCGACCCCGGCCGCCGAGGCGGGCTCGCGTAGTGGCGAGGCCCGATGCGGCCTCGCGTCGCATAAGCGACAGCAGCGGAATGATGGCTGGGTGTCGCGACAGTAGGCATCGCGAGTTGGGGTCCGTGTGTGGCGCAAAAGCGCGGGGTATGTCCAGTGAAGCGCGCCCCGACCGAATACCGAGGCGTGAGTGAGAATTAGTTAATCCTTATTCTTTTGATTGCCGGGGTTGGGGCGCGGGGGGAAGGGGGCGGTTTGTAAATGAGAAATTGAAACAAACCAAGCTCCTGTGCGCGTTAGAGTAGGACAGGAGACAGCCAACTACATACACGTCCTCGGCGGTGGTGGCGGCGGTGCCTGCGGCGATTCTAAATCGCCGGCGGATTGACCACTGTCAAATCACGAGTGCTTGGCGCACCATAATATAGTAGGTACCGATATAACCATTATTTATGTTTTAAATGATCTATTATGCGGTATCTTTACAAAAAACCTGATGAATATCTACAAACTTTTAACTCTCATAACTTTTCTCGGACTGAGGGTAGAATTTTTTGTTTATTAAACGTTGTTTATAACATCTTATTGTACTAAAAAAACAAGGTTTGGTTAATGGCCGCGCGAATTTTAAAAGGCTCCAATTTCAGGCATTGGCTTTTGAAGTTAATTCAACTATTAATTTTTTAAAAGAATATTTAACTAAATATTCTATAAATATTTAAAGGATCTACTCGTATCTGTCACTGTTATTAATATTGGGCGAATAACGGCAAAAAATAAAACAGTTTAATTCAGTTTTTAACATTTGGTGTTATAGCGGCAACAGAAATACGTCATTTGTACAAATTTCAACATGAGATTCAGCCTGGTGGACAGCGGAGTCTTAGTAATAGGGTCCCGTTTTTACCCTTTGGGTACGGAACCCTAAAAAGATGTACTAAGCTGAGAGGGAGTGATTGAGACCATCATTGTAAATGAGTTTTACTATATTCGTTTTAAATGAAGCGCAAGACAAGCTCGTCCACCGAGGGATCTGCACAAATCCAAAACAATACGTGAGAAATCCGGAACTAAGTTCTTAAAACCTTCGGAAAGAAACATTTTAGCGAATCCAAAATATTGTCATCAATAAAAAAATTTCGCACATTTTTTTTGTAACACGCTTACCTAGAAGATACCTATTTACTCGGTATTTGAAGACACCCACGTAGTACTTTAACGGGAAGACAGATCCAGGCAAAGCGTTCCACATTTTGGCTGTTCGTATGAGGAATGAGGATTCGAAACGCTTGGTTCTAACGCGCGGAATGTCTATCATAAAAGGGAGCCGTTTTGGTCGCGTCTGTCTAGCCGTACGATAGAAGAAAGGGGCAGGGGGGACCAGATTATGCAACTCCTGGGCGCATTCTCCGATGTGTATCCGGTAAAAGGCCGACAAACACGCTACCTTGCGATGATGCTCAAGACTTTGCAGCTGCGTCTTAGTTAAGGTGTCAATCAGCCTCCTGGCTCGCCTCTCAATCGACTCCAGAGCCTCCAGTTGATATTTGGCAGAGCCATCCCAAAGGTGAGGGCAGTATTCCATGCAAGACCTGACTTGTACTTTATAAAGACTAAGCAGTTGCTAAGGTGTGAAATACCGTCTCATCTTAGAGAACACTAAGTTTTTTGGAGGCTATTTCTTCTCGTAAACTGAAAAATGTTATGAATCAAATGAACGTGAAACAGCTTTTTTTTTAAATATCGAGTTAGCTCAGTTGTAGTAATCGTTTAAATTATCCCCTTTCGGCTTTCGGCTTTCTGTATAACCTTCTTATGACTTGTTCTTGTGTGTTTTGGATACATTACTTAATTGCAATAGCATGATGACTGGGTAAAAGAAACATTATTTTAATTAGTGAGTGAGTTATATTATCAAAAAATATTGTACACGTATTTTCTTTTGCTAATCAAACAACAAATGACAAAGATAAACGATGTCGAAGTTTGGGAGTGGGGGTCGTGACGTCACCTCTCTTACATAAGTATATACATTTGTATGGCAGTTGTGACGTCACGCGGAACTTTGACGGACTATATCTCCATCATTTTACATACGCACACACACACACACACAAACACACGCACACACACACAAACACACGCACACACACACACGGAACCGTCTTGCGTTGAATTATTATTTAATTGATATTAATTTGACACCTTACTGTGCAAGAGTAAAAACTGTGTGTAATAAGTGTATCTGTAAGGTTTATAGATTGAAATGCTTAAAATTGACTTTATGTAGTATAATTAACTAAATAAAATCTTTCTTTTTGAACAAAAATTGTAAGTATTTTTTTTTTTTTTTTTTCTTCAAAATTAATAAATGTAATAATTGTAATTCTCTGATTCTAATATGTGCTTTTTTTATGTTGTCAAATTTCGTCGGAGGGCTCTGGCGCCTGTAATACAGTTTAATTACTAGTATGGGCGCCAGCCAGTTCTTCATGCTTAATAATTAAGCAAGAATATTGTCAAAAAGTTTATAGTCAATAAATGATTTATTATTATTATTATACACATATTTATTTATTGTCTTAAATTTAAGTTTTTTTACAATATTTAAATAATAAAAAAACAAAATACTATAAAAAAACCTAAACCTAGAGTGCCGCCGGCAGCGGGGCGAGGCCCAAGCTACCGGTGGTTGGGTCTACAGAGAGAGGAACCTCCTGACAATGCGCGCTGTGTCCAGGACGACCGCCTTCTGTATCTGACCCTTGACCCAACCGTCTAGCGAGAGCCTCTTAAGATGGTGGTCGAGACTCTTCGCTATTAAGCCGTTTACCGAAACGACTATCGGGACAATGATCGTAGAGTCCACATCCCACATGGCGGTGACCTCGTGAGCCAAGTCAAGGTACTTGCTGAGCTTGTCCTTCTCGGCCTTCACGAGGTTCTCGTCATGTGGGATGGTGACGTCGACGAGCACTGCCCGGCGCTGGGACCGGTCTGTTAGAGGTTACATAGCATTAAGTGCTTGGACTCTTTTGAGATATTATTAAAAAGTGCTATGTGACATGTTTGACATTACTGCTTTGAAAAACAAAATAAAAATGTCAGTTGGTTTTCTGCAAGAGAAAAATGTGTCGTGTTAAAATTATGTTTTTCAATATAATAAAACTAAACTCGAGTTTACCGGTCTAAATAATCGTGAGTGTAAATAAAGTGATCTGTTGACTGTTGTGAAAATTTAACATCGTGTAAATTTACTCAACCTCTATTCCAAATAGCAGTGACTGGTAAGTCAGCAAACAGTATAAAAACTGTAATAGGTTGTGGGTCCCAGGGAGGTCTAAGCACAGAAGTAATTTACCGAAATGGAGAATTTCACGACAAAATTACAGATAGGGCATTTAGAGGGAAAAGAGAACTGGGCTACTTGGAAATACAAGATTTCCATAATGTTACGAGGTGTAGAAGGTGCTATGGAAGCAGCCGTTGGAACCCTCGAAAAACCCGTTACCCCTGCCCGAGGAGCTGGTGACGCTGAAATCGGTATCTATAATGCAGCAATGGCGAAGTATAGAAAAACCGAATGTAGCGCTCTGCTCATACTAACCACGAATATGTCAGAAGATACGCTTAAAAAAGTAATGAGATTTGAGACAGCAAATGGCGTCTGGCAGGAATTACACCGATTATATGACGGACAGTCGGATGACAGGGCATACAATTTGTGTGCAGAATTTTTCAGTTTTCATTACAATAAAGAAGATGACGTGTCAACGCATATGTCAAATCTGAAAAATATCTGGAACAATTTAAATGTCGAAATTACAAAAAAGGATGCCACCCTGAAACTTCCCGACTTATTCCTGATATGTAAAATTCTAGATACACTAGACGAGCGGTATTTTGCTTTCAAATCTAGCTGGTTGTTACTAAACCAAAGCGAAAGGACGGTAGATAATTTAACGAGTCACCTATGTGCATTCGAGAGAGCACTTGGTAACAGAGAAAACATTAAACAAGAGGCCCTAGCAACAACACGCACTGAACAGAAGAAAGTGAAGCAAAGCTATGAGAAACAGCTGATCTGCAACTATTGCTCCGGTAAAGGACACATAGTGAGGAAGTGCAAAAAGTGGATCGAAGACGGGAGGCCGCCAAAGCCCACATCAGGCACGCCAGCAGCTGAGTCTACATCAAAGCAAGTGCAACACATATCTTTGATGGTAAATGCATGTTCCAAAGGATCAATCCAGGACAGAGAGAGCTGGTATATTGATAATGGAGCAACCACTCACATCGCAGTAAGAAGTGATTATTTCCAAGAGTTTCACGAGTTCGATTCAGACCATACCGTATCTACTGCGGACGGAAGCGTCATACCCGCGATAGGGAAAGGCACCGTTGAGGTAGAATCAAACGTCAGTGGCAAGAGGGAGCGAATCACACTCAATGATGTGTGGCTGGTACCATCACTAACAAAGAATCTCTTCTCGACGCTAGCAGCACAAGACAGGATGCAGAACAGCGTCTTTACATCCACGACTAGAGAGTGCAAGTTAGTTATTGACGGCACGACTAAAGTTGTTGAAAAAAGAGTCCAATATGGAGGACTTTATAAGTTGGACATGAAGACGATCATGCCAAACAAACCTAGGACCATAGAGGTCAACGCTATGATTGGCTCCAATATGCTACAGCTGTACCATGAACGTTTTGCACACCAGGACAAACAACATGTCATCCGTCTCGTGAAGAGAGAGCTCGGAGTACAGTTACGTCCTGATAATGTGAAATGTGAAGGCTGCATTTATGGGAAGTCACATAGAAAATCGTTTGGAACAAGGGAAAGAGCAACAGTTCCAGGAGAACTGATACACACCGATGTATGTGGTCCTTTTGTAGACAGTATCTCGAAGTTTAAATATTACGTACTCTTCAAGGATGACTATTCTGGCTTTCGGATGGTTTACTTCATCAAAAACAAGTTTGAAGTTAAGGATAAACTTGTTCAAATGCTTCAAGAAGTCAAGACAGCGGGATATGACGTCATCACGATTCTCAGCGATAATGGAGGCGAGTTCGACAACAAAGAAGTACGCAATATTTTACAAAAGTATGGCATTCAACAGCGGCTGACAATGCCTTACACTCCTGAACAGAATGGGTGTAGTGAGCGAGAAAACCGCACTTTGGTTGAAGCTGCAAGATCTATGCTACATGCAAGAGGAGAACTACCGCAGGTGCTCTGGGCGGAGCTTATTAACACTGCTGCATACGTGCTCAATAGGACAGGTCCTACAAGAGTTGAGGGAAAAGTACCTTACGAGCTCTGGCACAAGAAAAAGCCTAAGATAAGTCACTTGAGAGTTATCGGGAGTGAATGTTTTGCTCACGTTCCAAAACAAAAAAGAAAAAAGCTCAGTAAGAAAGCAATTAAAGGCAAGCTGATAGGCTATGAAAACGATGATGGTTATCGTATCTGGGATGGAAACAAAACACAGAGGTCAAGAGACATCACATTTCAAACGAATGTCGAGTTTCGTGTTTCCACAGAAATGCCTGGAACTTTAAGTTCAGAGGGAGATAGACAACCGTTCATACAAGAACCTATGCCGGAAAATGGTACAGAGCAGGAAAATGATCATGAACTTGCTCTAGAGGGAGATAGTGTAAGTCAAAATCAAGTTCATGAAGATGTTTTGAGTGAAACAAACGAAAACAGAGACGATGACAATGCAAACGAAGAGTTCGTTGATGCCGACGAGGAGCTGGAGATAGTGGAACCGTCATCATTAAACGCAAGAATTCCATACAACTTGCGTGATCGCGGAAATCTCTCACGCCCTAAAAAGTTTGAAGACTACGTTTTCTCTGTAGACAGGGAGTTTGATCCCGAAACATATGAGGAAGCTGTTGGAAGGGATGACAGTGTGGAGTGGCTGAATGCAATGGCGAGTGAAATGAACTCCCTTAAGCAAAATGATGTCTGGACGCTCAGCCAGTTACCCAAAGACAGAAAAGCACTTCCTTGCAAGTGGGTCTTTCGAATAAAGAGAAACCCAGATGGCAGCATTGACAAATATAAGGCCAGGCTAGTAGTTAAAGGATTCAAACAACGAAAAGGAGTTGACTATGAACAGACCTTTAGCCCAGTTGCAAGAATGGCCACAGTCAGAGCCTTATTAAGTGTCGCCGCCAAAGAAAAGTTGCATTTGGTACAATTTGATGTCTCAACGGCTTTTTTGAATGGCATGTTGAAAGAAGAAATCTACATGCAGCAGCCAGAAGGTTTCAACGATGGCACATCAAATGTGTGTCGATTGAAGAGGAGTTTGTACGGACTCAAGCAGGCTCCCAGATGCTGGAACTCATATTTTGAGGAGACGCTGCTGGAGAAAGGTTTCGTGCAAAATGCAGCTGACTGTTGCCTCTTTACAAAAGAAGTAGGTAACAAGAAAATATTGATAACCCTGTACGTGGATGATGGGCTCGTAGCCACGACAGATAAAGAACTGGCAAACCAATTCCTAAAGGAATTAGGGGATATGCTAAAGATCACCAGTAAGCCAGCGTCGTATTACCTAGGACTTGAGATTGCACAGTCACAGGATGGCTCGATTATAATCAAACAAGAATCGTACGCCAAGAAAATACTAGAACGATTTCGAATGATGGATTGCAATTCAGTCTCGACACCCATAGAAAGGATTACCGAATCAGGGAAAGTGGAAAAGGAAAACCCTGAAGAGAAGAAATTTCCGTACCGAGAAGCAGTGGGTGCTCTAGCTTACCTAATGACGGGAACGCGACCCGATATAGCTTATGCTGTCGGCGTAGTATCAAGAAAACTAGAGAATCCGACGCAAGAAGATTGGCTTCGCGTTAAGCGAATTATGCGGTACATCAAAGGTACTTGCTCGTACGGAATAAAGTATACTTCGGAACATGTATCCGGTGTAATAGATGGTTATAGTGATGCAGATCATGCCGGAGACGAGCAAACCGGACGCTCTACAACGGGAGTAGCGTGTCTATTTGCTGGAGGTATTGTTTCATGGCTAAGCCAACGTCAGCCATCTGTTGCGATTTCGACTACTGAAGCAGAGATAGTCGCAGCAAGCGAAGGCGCTCGTGAACTAGTGTGGCTCCAGAGAGTATTCAGCTCACTTACTAGAATGGAAGGAGTACCCACGTTAAAAGTAGATAACGAAGCTGCGATACGTCTGGCACATAATCCAGAGTTTCATAAGCGGACGAAGCATATCCGAGTGAGGCATTTCTTCGTGAGAGAAACTGTGCAAGAAGGACTTGTTGATGTACAACGGACAAGCACTGCTAACCAATTAGCAGATATTATGACAAAGGCAGTACCTAGACCAAGGCTCATGACTATGCGAGATGCCCTGGGCCTGCAATGCCATACACTTAATTAATGAGGGAAAGTGTTAGAGGTTACATAGCATTAAGTGCTTGGACTCTTTTGAGATATTATTAAAAAGTGCTATGTGACATGTTTGACATTACTGCTTTGAAAAACAAAATAAAAATGTCAGTTGGTTTTCTGCAAGAGAAAAATGTGTCGTGTTAAAATTATGTTTTTCAATATAATAAAACTAAACTCGAGTTTACCGGTCTAAATAATCGTGAGTGTAAATAAAGTGATCTGTTGACTGTTGTGAAAATTTAACATCGTGTAAATTTACTCAACCTCTATTCCAAATAGCAGTGACTGGTAAGTCAGCAAACAGTATAAAAACTGTAATACGGTCGACCACCACGATATCAGGCCTATTGGCGACAATAGTCCTGTCCGTGATGATAGAGCGGTCCCAATAAAGCAACGCACGACCATTTTCGAGAACTGGTGCCGGTGCGTACTTATAGTACGGCACCTTAGACTCGACAAGGCCGTATCGAAGAGCAAGTTGCTGATGGATAATCCTGGCTACTTGGTTATGCCTGTGTAAGTACTCGCCGTTGGCAAGATGAGAACAACCGGAAGTAATATGCCTGAGTGACTCTCCGGGACGGTGGCATGCCCGACAAATGTCGACCGTACCGTCCTTCAGGATATACTTCCGGTAGTTGTTCGTCAAGACAACTTCGTCCGCAATTGCACAGGCAAAACCTTCGGTTTCCCCAAAGAGGTCACCGAAGCGCAGCCAGGCCACCGACGCGAGCAGGTCCACATCGGGTCCTGTTAGGGCCCGATAGAACCGCCCGTGCAGCTCCTTGCTCCTCCATACCGCCTTGCGATCATCGGTGCTGAGCACCGATGGCCTGCGCCAGTTCTCCTTCGCCAGAGAGAGCGGGGTGAGGCCTCTGTCAGCTGCCACCACATCGCAATGCATTCCACGCCCGCTGTTTCGGAAATAGTCCCGGAGACTGTATACTTCGCGGTTGTGGAGGTCTTTGGCATTTAAAAAGCCTCGGCCACCACACTTCCGCGGAATGTACAGTCTCATGACAGACGAGCGCGGGTGTAGCATGCGATGCAAAGTGAGCAGTCGACGGACCCTCCTATCCAGGGCGTCCAGCTCAGTCTGAGTCCACCTCAGTATGCCAAAGGAGTACATCAGCAGCGGCATCACCCAACCATTGAAGGCGCGCACCTTGTTGCCGCCGGACAAAAGACTATTTAGTACTTTTGTCAGACGACAAAAAAAGCGCTCCTTCACCGATTTCTTGATGTCCACTGCCGATATACCCAACGACTCTGACATACCGAGGTACTTGTAGGTCTCGGCTTCGGAGAGAGACCTGATAGTCATCGTCTCAGAAAGTTGTAGATTCGGAGAATACACAACTTTCCCTCGCTGTACATGCATGACCGCACACTTATCTACACCGAACTCCATCCTGATGGCACTGCTAAAAGCTTCAGTGGTTTTTAGCAGCTCCACCAGGTCTTGGTATTTCGGTGCAAACAGCTTTAGATCATCCATGTACAGCAGGTGAGAGATAACTTCACCCTGTCTGCGAAGTCGACAGCCTAGCCCTGAATTCCTCAGCAAAGTGCTGAGAGGATTCAGGGCCAGGCAGAACCACAAAGGACTCAGACTGTCTCCCTGGAATATTCCTCGCTCAATCCTTATCAAGTCTTGCGGGCCAGCGGAGCCGTCTCCACCGCCTGGTTGACGAAGGACTGTGGCCCATTGCCCCATGCATGACACTAAGAAAGATTTTAGAGTTGTATCGATTTTATACAACTCTAAAATCCTCCCGAGCCACGAAAGAGGCACTGAGTCATAGGCCTTCTTATAGTCAATCCAGGCGGCAGAGAGGGCTCCCTTGTTCCGTCGGACTTGCTGGCTTATGGTCATGTCTATGAGAAGGAGCTCCTTAGTACCACGGGACCCAACCCTACACCCATTCTGAGCGTAAGCCAAAACGTTTTGCGCAGCGACGTGCGCGTTAATTTTGATGCTCAGAATGGATGTAAGGAGCTTGTAGATGGTAGGCAAGCAGGTGATGGGTCGATAGTTCTTTGCTTCCGTGGTACTACCGGACTTATGGAGCAGGAAGGTGACACCGGTGGTGAAAAAGCTAGGCAGAGAACCAACCTCAAGGGCTTCCTGGAATTGCGTGGCTAAGCGGTCATGCGAGCATCGAAACCATTTTATCCAAAAGTTGTGCAGCCCGTCTGGCCCAGGACTTTTCCAGTTCTGAGCCGTACGGATTGCACAACTAACGTCTACGGGATCTATAAAAATAGATCCCATAGGTTCGATAGTCTCGCATTCCCGTTCAACCACACGCATCCAGTCACCCTCCGTGTGCTCGACGGGCACCGACCAGATGCCGCGCCAGAAGTCATTCATGGCGCTAGCATCCGGCAACTGCCTATCGCTCACACGTTGGTCAGTTCTCTCCCAGCCTCGGTACACTTTCCTTTGGTCACTTTGGAAGAGGCGATTTAGCCAATATCGGTCCACACGCTCTCTGTAGCGACGAATGCGGTTTGCCCACGCATAGACTTTCTGTTTCAGATAATCTATGCGTTCCGTGACACTGGCAAAATAGTGCTGGGGTCTGATACCAGTCCCGGCAAAGGCCTGTGTCACGAAACGCATGACTCGGGGGCGGTTGTTCCCCCGGCTGAAACAGATTAGCTTTGCTATGAGAGTCCTGAACGAATCGATACGCCGCTGGATCCGCATTTGCCACGCGGGCACACCCCCGGCGGGTCGCGGTGCACGGTTAGTGTCCGGAAACTTAACACGTGCAACGCGACACGCCGCGATGGCGCCGCAGTACAAGATCGAGTGTGTATCGACTAAGCCTTCGCTAGCCCGTAAATACGGGACTAGCAAAGGGTTCTAGGCTCCCATAAGCGCCAAGTTACGCCTATGTGTGGGAAAACGTGGCAGTCGCGGCCTAGAGTCGGGTGCGAACCGATACTGGGAAATCGCGTCCTCCAAAGCCCTCCTCAGTTGCTCACTCACCTGGCTAGATACGCTCATACTCGCGCCATCTGGCTCGTCGACCGCAGGACCAGCCGGTGGTGTCGCTAGTGTCGCCGCCGACATCGGCACTGAAGCCATTGTCGGGGCTGACGACGCGACAGGTACGGTCGAGTCCCGCGTCGAGGAAGCAGTGGGGCGAGCAGGCAGCGCCTCCAGGCGGAGCCGATCAATTATGGACTGATCCAGCAGTTTGCACCGGTGGATAGCCCGCACTTGGTCCGATAGTCGTTGGGCAGTCACGGCCACGGTCGGTTCAAGGGCCTGAAACAAAGGCAGCATTCTGGCACAGTACGCTGTCATGTTGGTTCCTCCCTCTGTAGCCCCAAAGTACGCGCGCATGCAATTCTCATTAATGGTTTGAGTCCATCGCATGCGACGCACTATGCCACCGGTAGCGGGAGCGGATGGCGGGGCAGGATGCCCCACAGGCCCCAAGCGTGCCGGCAGCGGTGGACGGCCTCGTCGTCGCGCTGGTGGTGGTGGCGGCGGCGGCGTCCGTGGCCCGCTCGTGTCGCTCGACGAGCCGCTCGTCTCGCGGGTGGTGTAGAAATCATCACCCGACGATGCGCTCGGAGCTGACGACGAGGCGGGCGATGGTGGTGGTCGTGCGCCTCTCGAATCCGCTGTTTTCGTCTTTGATCTTGTTAGCATTTATTCTGTAGTCCGATATTTTGAACGTCATGTTGACATATTTCGTCAAATATTGAATTTTTACTTTTCTTCATATTTTGTTTAAGTTTTATTGCAGAAAATATCTAAATGTAGTGGAAAATAATTTGGCTATTGCTTTTGTGTGGAAATTTGCAGAAAAACGATCGAAAAACCAAAAAATATAAAATTTTCAGAAAATAAGACCAAAAAGACGTCTGGGCTGAAAGCGGTTTTTTTTTTATTATTATTTCACATATTTATTTAAAGTCTTAAATTTAAATAATAATTATTATTATTTTTCGTTTGTTTGTCAAAAGAAAAAAATATGTCTCTGATTTTTTTTATAGTCTATCTGACGGACTAATTATAGAATTAGAATAATTTATTGATGTATTGAGCTTAATACTAAATACAGATATACAAATACTAATACAGTTTGTATAATAATAATTAGTACCGCAAAATATATCTCGTCATTTCACAATACACAATCGCAAAAAATAAATTAAAAAATTGGTTAAAAAAACTATCTAGGTACTTCAGCAACAAGATTAAATGCTGTAGAACAGCAACCGAATACAAAATTAAATAATGTCGAAACAATACAAAATATCAAAAGTACAATGTAAATATCATAGATTATAGAAGTAGGTCAATTAAAATGTCATGGATTTTCGTCAACACATAATATATATTTTTAGCCATCCTATTGTCATAAATCCATCTAAAATTAGTTAAAATTCGCAAAATAGAGTAAGCTACGTCTCTGCAATTTCGTCGGATTTGCAAAATTACTTTCAAAATTCCACGTTTCTAAGTATACAATACACTCATTAATGTTAAACAACAATTCCGTAACAAGTTAGGGAGTTACGACAGCCTGTGACAAAACATCTTTAGTACGCAACTGGGCTGCTGGGGATCGGCAGGATGGAAGGAAAACCATGTAAGTCATAAATTAGCAAAAGCATTTTTTTTATGAACACGTGTTTTTATTATTTTCATTTTATTTATGACACGTAATTTTTCATTTTATTTATGACTAGCGGCCCGTCCCGGCTTCACACGGGTAGACATAAATAGGTACTATAGTAATCTAGTACTAATATAGCCTATGTTACTCACTGTTAATGTAGCTTTCTAATGAAAAAAAAAATTATTAAAGTCGGTCCAGTACTTTTTGAGTTTATTCGTTACATACAAAAATACAAATCTTTCCTCTTTATAATATTAGTGTAGATAAGCCGACCCGGTGAACTTCATATTACCTTCAACTTCATCTGTCACACTAATTTTGATGGTGTTTAGCACCACCAACAACCAAGTACGGCAACTTTAACATTAGGAACATTTTCTCTAGGAAAATTAATTTGATGTTTTTTTTTTATTTTCTGCCCAATTGTCATAATTTCTCTTTCATAAGAATCTCAACTTATCCTGGAAATAACAAATACAGCAAAAGACATAGGTACATTCATACAAAATAAATATCAAACTCTGTTTTATTAGCATCTATTCGCAATTTTAACTAAAATCATATCAAAATACATTGTTATAAAAACTAAGAATTGGTTAAGACAGTCGCGGCTTTAAAGATAATAATTCTACCATATATAAATGTCGTTTCGAAATGGCAATAGTGCGAGCGGGACACCCTCATCACTTTGGGAAGTCTCACTCGGCACAGCGTCTCTCTTATGCCATTTCAAAGGAATATATGTTTTGTTGCAACGCATTAAGGTTGAATTTTCCTAAGCTAACTTTGAGCAAAATTTCGTCTGTGCGCAATCCAGATAGTATACAAAATCCTTGGTGACACTAAATTATAATAAAGTATTCTCATCAAATTTTGAGTGGTTGTACATGGCAACACTCTCTCTTCCCTTTTACGTCTTTTGCCCTGTTGGATCGACAACTTAAATATTACTAGATTATTGTGTGAATTAATTACATCCCATTTATTGTGTGATTTAAAGAGATTGAATAACTCGTATAGACTCGTATATATGAGATTACCTTTCTATTGAATAAAAGGCTTTTCATATCACCACAAGTTGTGTATCTTTGATCTGCACTCGCCACGTGCTACTGTGCGTTCTCCTTCACTCTGCTGCTGCTTCACAACATATATCAAAACAGGTGATGTTCCCAGGAATAAAAGTGCAGATTAAGATCAAAGAAATAACAGATATCTTACCACGAGTTGTGATTCTTATTGCGTTCGCTGTCATAACCTCAAAGATGGCTGAACCAGTGATGCTACCTGGTGGCGTATGTCACTCGAATCAAACTAACGAAAGTGGCCTGCGAATTGAAAAGCTTGATGGAATCGCAAACTTCACTTCATGGAAGTTCTCAATGCGAAATATTTTGATATTGGAAGGTCTTTGGAGTGCAATATCAGATGATTCTGACGTGATCAGATCGGAAAGAGCTTTAGCTCGAATCTCGCTAAGCATTAAACCGACACTTTATCAACTACTGTACGGAATTACTACAGCAAAGGCAGCTTGGGAAAAGCTGGCCTCCATATATGAAGATAAAGGACTATTCAGGAGAGTTAGTCTACTAAGGCAATTACACAGAGTTGAGTATGTACAATTAGCTAATATGACTGCATATATAAGTTAACAAGTTAAGTAAAGCAAATAATAAGTCAACGCAAAGAAAGCCTTTTAAAAGAAGTTTTTTATTTCTATTTTACGATTCTGCTGGACTTGTCCTTCTGCTGCAGAGACGCATTTTCGGATAAATCTGTGATCAAAAATGCACAACGCAATGTTTGCAATATACAGGTTTATTCCTAATCAATTAGCGTCCTTACTTATTTTGTAAATACATCAAAACTAACAACTTTTGTTCTGTGACTTTTGTCAAAACTTGAAAAAAAAAATCAGCTGTTCCATTCATTTTGTCGAGGGTGAACGATATTTTTCTATGGAGAACAATTTTTTTTTGAGTTTTGAAAAAAGTCGGTTAACGAGTGTTGTTAGTTTTGATGTATAGAAAAAGCCCTTAAAATGATGCTAATTGGTTAGGAATAACCCTGTATTAAAAATAATTTTGTCATTATGCACTTACTCCATTTTACTAGCAACTTTTGTCAGAACTCGAAAGAAAAAATTCAGCTGTTCTATACATTTTATCGCAGGTGAACAATATTTTTCTATTGAACTATTTCTTTTTTGAGTTTTGACAAAACTCGTAGAACAAAAGTTTTTAGTTTTGATGTACAGAATAAGCCCTTAAAAATATGCTGATTGATTAGGAATAACCCTGTATAAAACAAAATTTTGCCATTCTGCACTTACACCACTTTCCAAACAGTATAACTTTTACACCATTAGCATAACTTAACGTTGATTTAAAATTAAAATAAGCCTCCGTCCACACCCCACGGTACGACACTGTTGGGGTGTCGGCACAAACACCCCTATTAATATATTAATGTGTTTTCGACCTAATGTTACAGTCACTCGTAATAATAAGTTGAGTTACAGTCATAAGCATATAAATTACTGGTATTTTATGAGAATTGGGGTATAAATATTTAAAAATGTCTATGACCAACACTACTACGAATTATCTTGACGAAATTTTTTACTAGCCCGAGATAATTTTGGGTCACATTATGGGTACATTATTTGATAGAATTTACGTTCCGAGAGATTACTCTATTCACACCTTAAATTGTAACAAAATGTTTTGTTGTTGTTGTCAATCGCTTGAGTAACAGATATTGCAAGCTCGTGTGTCTTATTTTTTAGGAAAATAAAATAGTTTCTGTATAGTAACTCAATACATTCAGCATAGTTTTTACGCCAAATATGACTTACTTTAAAGTTATTTATAGACATTGGCCTCTGTAGATTTCCAATAAAGCCGGTTGAAAACTGCCTGCATCCAACGCGTTCCTGCGATCTTTATCGTCAGCCCACCTAGTTAGTGGACGTGCTACGGTGCGCTTGCAGATCCGTGGTCTCTATTAGAGAACTTTACGGTCCCCTGGCCATTCGTTTTCCGAACTATGTGCCCTGCCCACTGCCATTTTACCACCGAGCTATGTCAATAATTTTGGTTCGTCTGATTTGAACCACGACCTCGGAAATGTAAAGCAAGCGTTTTCCTATTACGCCACTTTATTATTTTTATTTGACTGCCTCGGTGGCTTATTGGTTAGTGACCCTAACTTCTGGATCACAGAGGCGTGGGTTCGATCCCCACCCAAGGCAAATATTTATGTGATGAACATAAGTGTTTGCTCTGTGTCTGGGTGTTATTTAGTTACTATCTATATAAGTATGTATTTAAAAATAAGTATATGTAGTATATCAGTCTCTGGCAGCCGTTTCACAAGCTTTGCTTAGTTATGGGTCAGAGGCAGTGTGTAAGATGTCCCAAAATATTTATTTATTTATTTCTTATCCGAAACATTAAACATTTAAAATAATATAACAAAATCGATTACATCACTTAGCATTGTCAAAATTATACATTGCATTATACAACTACATTGTTAAAAAGGTCAACAGTTTTCAATCTGAGCATTAGCGTAATAATTTTATTATAATAATTATTATTTTTTTTCAATTGTTTGTTTTGCTTTTGATGTTAAATATTATTTTTGTATTTCGAATTTGTAATTATGTTTTTTTTATGCTGTTTTTCGTTCAATTATTTTTGCAAGTTGTCTTCGCCTTTAAGTACTTTGACATTTGACTCTGTTTTGTTTGCTATTTTAAGTTATTTTTATGTGAATTTTGATGATGTAAATAGTGTAGGCGGACTAAATAAATAAATTATTATCAAAAAAGTCTTTGCTCGGAATCTCTCTGAGGGTTATAATCGGAAATGATCCGCAGATGGATGCAGTTCACTAAACTTGTACAATATATTTTATTAGAGATCTTTAGAGGAAGCCAATATCCAACAGTAGACATACTATGATTGAAATAATGACGCGACGATGTCAGTACAAATGATACTAAAATCACAGAGTTACCATAGGGATAATGTAGTCGATCGAGGAATGAAAGAAAGAGATGCATTGATTTAATATGGTTATGAGTTAAAAAGAGATCTGAAAAAGATCTCGATTCAGTGGTTATCATAGGGGCGCCCGACCGCTCAAAAAAACGAGTCTTAGCTACGTCGTAGCAAATCTCGGAAACATGGCGTCGATTTTGCCCCGCCCCCTTGAAGCGTTGTGCTAAATCATTAGTTCGTAAATCGATTAGAAATTCGAATCGATAAAATTTCGATTAGTCCGAGAAATACTTGACTGCCGATGTACTAAAAGGTTTTTAAGCCTATACTAGGCCCAATTATGAAGGTGCTGTCATAAATTTAATAGCAATGTCAAAAATGTTATCTCTATCAAATGCCTAAAGTGAAAAAAAAAATAGAAATATGCTAATTAGCTATTATAATTACGACGGCGGCGCCTTCATAATTGACACAACACTTTTAAATTTACTGTCATAAATTTTATTTATAACTTTCCTCATTATTTCGCTCTTTCTAAACCACTATATAAAAGATATCATTCATTTTGGGCTAACTGAAAAAGTGCCGGCAAAAAAAATATTTAGGAAATAATATTAGTAGGTAAAATAGACAAAAAAAAATAGGTAGGCTCAATAGACAAATTTCAAAATCCGTGCGGCGCGACATTCGTCTCTTTAATACTAAACATATTAAAGAGACAATAGAGCAGAACAAAGGCTCCAAAGTGTTCGCGAGGAATTCGTCTATTGGGCAAAGCCAGTTGACAAAGCTGAAGAGAGAAGATGGCAGTGTAGCGTCGACCAAGGCAGAGGTATTAAAGGAGATCGAAAGGTTCTATGGACAGCTATACGCTTCGGTCGCTAAGCCTGTTAGTAGCGCGGCCAAAGATCCAAGAGCCAAGCTGACCCGACACTTCACCGAAGTGTCGGGTATATCCCGGACATCAGCCTGTACGAGATTAGAATGGCCCTGAATCAGCTTAAGAACAACAAGGCGCCGGGTGACGACGGTATCACATCAGAGCTGCTGAGAGCGGGTGGAACACCGGTACTAAAAGTCCTCCAGAAGCTTTTCAACACCGTCGTCCTCGAGGGCATCACGCCAGAAGCATGGAACAGAAGCGTGGTGGTGTTGTTTTTCAAGAAAGGCGACAACACCTTATTGAAGAACTACAGACCCATCTCACTTCTGAGCCATGTTTATAAGCTGTTTTCAAGGGTCATTACGAACCGTCTCGAGCGCAGGCTTGATGACTTTCAGCCTTGCGAACAATCCGGTTTCCGAAAAGGCTTTAGCACCATGGACCACATTCATACGCTGCGGCAGGTTATACAGAAGACCGAAGAGTATAATCTGCCACTTTGCTTAGCGTTTGTGGACTATGAAAAAGCCTTTAATTCGGTCGAGACATGGGCTGTGCTCGAGTCTCTCCAACGATGCCGTATTGACTATCGGTACATCGAAGTGTTGAAGTGCTTGTATAATAACGCCACTATGTCAGTCCGAGTACAGGAAGAGAGCTCCAAGGCGATCCCTTTAAAAAGAGGCGTAAGACAGGGAGACGTAATTTCTCCGAAACTGTTTACGACTACTTTGGAGAACGCCTTCAAGCTCCTGGAATGGAAAGGATTCGGCATCAATATCAATGGCGAATACCTCACTCACCTTCGGTTTGCCAACGATATAGTAGTCATGGCAAAATCGATGGAAGAGCTCAGCACGATGCTCGAAGGCCTCAATCGGGTTTCTCAACAGGTGGGTCTTAAGATGAACATGGACAAGACGAAAGTCATGTGTAATTCCCATGTTTTACCCACCCCGATTTATGTTGGAAACTCGGTTCTTGAAGTCGTTGACTCGTACGTCTACCTGGGACAAGTAGTCCAGTTAGGTAGGTCCGACTTCAACAAAGAGGCCAATCGCCGATTCCAACTCGGCTGGGCAGCGTTCGGAAAATTGCGTAGTGTCTTCTCGTCCGACATACCTCAGTGCCTCAAGTCGAAAGTTTTCGACCAGTGTGTGTTGCCAGTGATGACTTATGGCACAGAAACGTGGTTTCTTACTATGGGCCTTATTAGTAAGCTCCAAGTAGACCAACGAGCTATGGAGAGGGCTATGCTCGGAGTCTCTCTGCGTGATCGAATCAGAAATGAGGAGATCCGTAGAAGAACCAAAGTTACCGACATAGCCCAACGGATTAGCAAGTTGAAATGGCAATGGGCAGGGCACATAGCGCGGAGGACTGATGACCGGTGGAGTCGAAAAGTTCTCGAGTGGAGACCACGTACCGGCAAGCGCAGCGTAGGACGTCCACCCAGAAGGTGGACAGATGACCTCACTAAGGCCGCAGGATCGCGCTGGATGCAAGCCGCTATCAACCGGTCTTATTGGAGATCCATAGGGGAGGCCTATGTCCAGTAGTGGACGTCTATTGGCTGATGGATGGATGGATATTAGTAGGTATATTAGTAGTTAATATTATTATTAGCCTGTACATTTTATCCCACATGACACCTCCTGTGTAGTTACCGAGTTTTGAAAACAATTATTTTCAAAAAGATTCTAAGCAACCAGATATGTATGAAACTAAGACACTGTTAAATGTATCGTACACTTAGACCAGCGAACAAATTTAGTTTTTTTTTTCAATAAAAAGCGTAACAGAATATCCATATATCATTGCTCAATGAATTTTAGTTACCAAATCTGAAAATGGTAAAAAACTATTTACAATTTGACGCGCTGATCGGTCAAACTCGTTAATAACAAATGTTATTAGGAAATGTGTATCGAAATAATAAAAAATAACATATTTTAAATAATTGTATTTAATTTGAAATAATAAATTAGTTTACATGTTTTTGGTGGCATGAAATATCAATGGTCCAATCATAGTTACTTTATTTCCTTTCTTAAATTATTTTAGGTACTTCTTACCTAAACTTAATTCTACTTCAGGATTCATTGTTCCTTTACAACTTGTCTGCATTATGCCACATTTATCAACCGAATTGCATAAAATTTGATTTTATAGTACCTAGTTCAAGTATAGATCTCAATTGTAATTACTTAAAAAAATCAACGGCATTTTGATATGTTTTTTGATATGATTGTGACTTGAAAAAAATATATTAAAATAGGCGAAAAGATAGAGAATAGAAAATAGGCGATGCATTACTCGTCAAGTCAAAGATGAGCAGAAAAATATTTTTGTTAGTAAATGAAAATAATTAATTTTAAAAATTCGATAACTACGCAGGGAGTGATCATAGAGGGTTAGTCCCATAGTATAACATGTTGATAATTATATGCATCAATACTATCTCCCAATTAATTGTTTTGGTCGGAACTATCAGCATTAGCCCAATATGAATGTTGTCTTTTACAAACTCAATAGTTAACCAAGATTCCACTTAAAAACATAGGTAGTCGTTAATTGGTAGTCGGGTTAAAAGAAAGTTTGGCAAAAATGAGTACTGTACAACCATAGATTTATTTTGACTTCTACCGATTATGTACCGATAGAAGTATCGAATAACATAATGCAATGCAATAAAATCGTAACTTTACCACATCACTATTTGAAGTAATGTAATCATTCAATATATTTGCTTTTCTCAAAATTATCGTTTTATGCTGTGTTGTGAATAAAAATAGATACCTACTTAGTTTTAAACTTCATTTATAGTTCCTGCACTGAAGACTTATTCATATTTCAAAAAAATAGACGTGAAAATACAAAAACTACGACTAACCTGAAAAATGATAAACTTTCGCTTTTGTTCTTAGAACACGATTCGCAGCCCCGAACGCAGCAGGTAACCATGGTTGTTATTGTTTGTGCCCTTACAATGTTATACTTAATTCTATTTATTTACACGTTCAATACAATATATTTTGTAGAAATTACAATCAGCTTTGCTGTAACCAAAACACAAATCTGGAGATCATTTTTTATTGGTTGGATGGTCTCAGAATAATGACGGCAACAACTGTCATAAGTCTTTTGATGTATAGTCGATGGCGAGGGGCGAAGAATTTCATTACATATGTTTAATGCCTTAATCTTAAGATATAGGAAAGCAAACAGTATAATTAAAGTAATGAGGTGGTGTAATGAGAGTTGGAGGCCAAAACTCAGAATATAAACCACGCCCTTCGTTCCTACAGGACCTCAAATTAGCTGACCACTATAAGGTCTGAATCTTTGCGGGGGGACATAAGAATTTACTTCGTATCTATTCCCTCTATAATCTAAGGTGGTTATTTGCCGTGTTTTTGTTCCGATAGTGTCAAATTCTTGTCAGATTCCAATACTTATATTTGACAGTTGACAACTAGTGATAGTGATTGTCCGTAGGTACATATTTGTGGTTGAGAATTGCCTCAAGCGACAACTCTCTTGTTATAATATCTCTGTGACTAAAACAAGAATGTTTTATACCTACTTCATTCCATTTAGACGTGTATTAATAAATATCTACATGCCTAAATGGAATGAAGTAGGTATAACTAGGTATATTTTACGAATACTGTGGATCTGATGTGCCTTTGAATCAGTCCCAAATACGTTACTAAAATATGACCATCTGAGTTTCATAGTCAACGAGCCATTGGTGTCAAAAAATATAGTACCTACTGAAATTATTTCAACTTAAAATAGGAGAAGATACCATGTTTGTCTGTATGTATTTTCATGTAGGTTCATCGATATTATCGCCTATTGTGAACGGATTAAAAAAAAAGCCGGACAAGTGCGAGTCAGGCTCGTACACCGAGGGTTCCGTAGAAATCCAAAAAAAATCACAAAATTAGGAAGTAAGTTGTTAAAATCTCTATACTCAAACCATCGAACAAAAAAGATTTTTTTTTCACTTTTCTCGTCATACATTGAAAATTACACATTGTTAAAATAATTAAAAACCTACCTAGCATGTGCTAATGGAGTTCTTATATATGATACCTTACATTATACAATTTACTCACTTTGAATTTTGAACCCATATTTTGTGAATTTTGAGGATAAAGCGCCTAACCAGAATTAAGATTTTTGTCCGAAAAAAACTTTTTAAAACTTTACAAAAAAAAAACATTGATGTTACTCTCGAGCCATGACAAATTTTTAGTAAATAGGAACATCTTTATAATTATTATTAAAGTAACTAAAAATTGCCATTGTAAATAGAACAGGTAAAAAGTAGACTTGGCAATTTTATGTGAATCTTTATTGCTAATTTCACCATGAAAATGCGTTCCATTGGAATAGATCTCGAAGTCTCACTCGGTTTGCGGATCGCGTCGAAGACGGGCGTTTGCTTAATACGCTAAAGACTAGTCAAGCTCTCCCAAACTATAATAGAGGAGTCGTAGGGTGCTTTAAATTATATGGGATTTACGGATCCCGACATAAATGTATTGGAACAGAGTTGTATTGTTCTCTTTGAATTCGGAATAATTCGAATGTTCTATAGTTTTGGGCATTTCATTAATTTATGTTTTAGGCGTGACATAATCTATTACTTATAGACCGAATAGAACGATGCTGCCTAAATTATTATAAGTAATTTTGTAGAGTCGACTAGCGCCATTTTATCAACTTTTGATAGAATTGAAATTACCAGTTTATTAATGTTAGAAATGTTCAGGCGGCTTAAAAACTCTGACGCCAGGGCAAGCCACCAAGCATATACAAATATACTTACCGTTGACCCAAAGGAATTAAAGTCAAAAGTTTTTATTCGCAATAATAACTGTGAATACAAAAAGGTCTCAATAAAAATTGTATAGTTCAAACACAATGGGCTATTTGACAACATTGAAAATATTCTATTAATTTTGGTAATCCATACAGATAATAGCCTGAAAAAGACATACGAGTATTTCACTTTATTTAAACTATAAAATATGTCTAATTTTCGCAAATCGAACGAAATAAAATACGATATTTTTTTGATATTTTATCTGTGACGTAAACGCTCTAAGAAGGGCGGCAACTCTGGTGACGTCACGTGCTAGTAAATAAGAATTTCTCGATTGACTGCTGTTTGTGTAATTTTTGTTTTGTGATTTGGGAGTAATATTATTGGATCTGTAAGTTACTTTTAAAGTATTTTTTGTTAATTTTTAGATGTGAGCTAGCGTATTTACCAGTATTAACTAAAGTTATTTACTCGTGAGTAACGTCAAAGACCAGCGCCATTACAGAATGTCGTTTTTGGTAGGATTTTGAATATCTATTCTTTAACACTGATTTTCATTGTTAATACAGTAGATCTCTCGGAAATATAAATGTAGTGTGCTTAGTATGTACTAACGAATAATTTAAAACGATTTCCAAAAACTAGTCAAATACCCTATTAGCCAGTATGGCGTGCGCATTAGTGCAATCATCGCAAATATTATTTGTTTGTTTATAAGGAGATTTTTATTTATGAATCCACTCCACGTGTCTACTTTACTTACTGTACCAGCCTTTTTAATAGTCCACTGCAAGACGTAGGCCTACCCACGAAGGGTAATTGGGCCATATCCACCACGCTGGCCCGGTGTGGGTTGGTGGATTCACATCACGCCAACGAATTTCTTCTACGGACGCATGCAGGTTGCCTCACGATCTTTTCCTTCACCGAAAAGCCAGTGGTGTTAAATTCCGTACATAAATTCTTAAGAACTCATTGGTACGGAAGCGGGATTTAAACCTATGACCTCACGATTGCAAGGCGGATGTCACTACCTCTAGGCCACCACGGTTTATCGTGCACGTGTCTACTCATGACCACTAACTCGCAGGTAAGCGTGCTAAGACGTCCTACGCTGCTCTTACCGATGTTACGCTGTCTAAAAGTTCACGAGCTAGTAAGTTCGTATGGGCCAGGTGGCTAGCCCTGGTGTCAGAATTTTTAGGCCGCCTAAAGGTCACTGACATGGCTAAATGGCTAAAACAACCTGGACTTACAATTTAACATGTCATCCGAGCTACGGTAGCGCTCAGTTGAAAAATGTCACCCGCGCTCACACATCTAAATACCTACTGATCGTACGGAACGTTGCTTAATTTCGGTGATCGCTGACAAATCGCTGAGGATTCGGTTTCCGGTGTCAAAGTAGTCAGAAGTATTGTCATTTGCTCCCACAATAATATTCACTTTTACCTTAATCCACGCGTACAAACAGTGCCAAAAGTCAATAGTACCGTAATTAAAGTCAATACAAGTGAGTTCATATTGAAATAATCCAACAAAAATAAGAAACAGCGCAAAAAGTGATACTTTTATCGAGATGGATAACCTCAAAATAAGTACAGAGTGAAGTTAGTTTGCTACTCAAACCATAGACAATCTCACCCAGTCTAGACAACTGCAAGAATTATTAAAACAAACAGTGTTGCCATCACAAGCAATTAAAAGCTACTTTTTCATCGAGTGCTGCCAGTTCAGTCAAAATTTACCCATAAATCGGGAAAAGCGGAAGATTTGTTTTTTCACTGCTAAAATGGATAGCCAAATGCAAATGTTATTTGAAAAAATTCAAGAACAAATGCAACAACAAACAATTACTATAACGGAAACAGTAACTAAAAACGTAGTGCAACAAATCGACGAGCGATTTAAACAGTTAGACGAAGAAAACAAACAACTCAAAAACGAAGTTAAAGAACTGAAGGAGAAAATGAAAGGAATGGAAATGGCTAGAAAGAAAAATAATATACTCTTATTCGGACTAAAGGAAGATAAGAAAGAAGAGTCAAGCTTCGTGAAAAGTTTAATTGGAAAACTCAACGGCTATCTTGGATTGAACCTGCAAGAACACGAAATAATAAACGCATTTAGAATTGGAAATAAAAAAAGTTCTCCGCAGCCCATTTTAATTTCACTTGTATCCTACTGGAGGAAAATGGAAATAATGAGATGCAAAAAGAAATTACCTCCAGGCATATATGTGAAAGAAGACTTTACAAAGGAAATCTTAGAGGTGCGCAAAGCTTTACAACCCAAGCTCGAAGAAGAACGAAAAAAGGGTAACATAGCTTACTTAAAAGCAGATAAGCTAGTCGTAAAAAACAAATAGATGCAACTCGCGAAAAGCGGAAAAGAGACCCGTCTTTTTCACCCAATGCCAGCACATCACAAACAGATAAGCCATTACATGTACATACAGCTTTGAAAAAAGCCAATACAACTAATGCGTACGAGTACATGGCACGCGCGAGATCAAACTCATTGAAAGAGAGGACCAGTTCATAGCAACCAACGCACTCCCGAAATCGGAACAACAACTACCACGATACAAACATTCAACAAATAACCAAGAAAAACACTTCCCCAAGCCGGCTGGTCCCCGTGGGGGAAAATGACCAAAACCCTCCAGTGAAAAATACAAAAACAATTCAAAATTTACTACACATTGGAACTTTTAATGTACGATCCTTAGCATCCACAAGCAGATACATCGAACTCATGCATTCATTAGAAAAAATAAAAATTGATATATTAGGTTTAGCTGAAGTCAGGCGAATGGGCTGTAACATTGAAGAGCACAAAGATTTCATATTTTGCTATAAAGGAGAAACGCTTGGCCTGCATGGTGTAGGGTTTCTAATCAAAAAAGCATACAAAAACAACATATTAAATTTCTCAGGCTTCTCGGAAAGAGTGGCCCTACTTCAGTTAAAATTCAACAAACAGATGATTTCAATCATTCAAGTATACGCACCAACAGAAAAAGCCTCCGCGGAAGAAATAGACAAATTTTACGATACCCTACAAGAAGCACAAAATCAGGCCGGGGAGCACGTCTTAGTAATCGGTGATTTTAATGCCAAAGTAGGTCAATCTAAAATAAATGAAGATAAAGTTTTAGGAAAATTCGGCTATGGAATAAGAAACGAACGAGGAGAAAAGCTCATAGAATTTGCCCTTGAACATGAACTGTCGGTTATGAATACACACTACAAAACGAGATATAATCGCAAATGGACATGGATCTCACCAAATGAAAAAACAAAGAATGAAGTAGACTACATCCTGTCAAATCAGCCCAAAAAGATTAGGAAAATAGAAGTACTACACGGGTTGGGATTTAGTTCTGATCACAGATTAGTAAGAGCCATTTATCTTTTACAAGATAGTAAAAAATGCAGGAAGACATTCAAATCAAATTTAAACACTTTCAAAACTGAAGAAGAACAAACTCTATACACTAGAAATTTAGAAAACTACACTAAAGAATTGGAAACCATAGATGATGACGTCAATGTCCAGACATTATATAACAAAATAGAACACATAATTAAAATAAGTATGTCAACCAAAATAAAAGAAGAAAATCAAATCAAAACAAACAAAATACTTTCAAAATCTACAATAGAACTTATGACAAGTCGCTCAAAACTAATGAAAAGAAAACACAAAAGCAAGGAAAGGAAGGAAGAATTAAGTACGCTATTCAAGAAAACTAACAAGGCCATCAAAAAAGACTACGCAGACTACAGAAAACAGATAATAGAAACAAACTTGAAGCAACACAGAAGTACTAAAAGAGCATATAAACAATTAAAAACACATAAAAATTGGATACAAAATTTAAAAACAAATGCCACAGGAAATAACACGAGAAAAGACATCATAGACTGTGCCACAGAGTTCTACAAGGAGCTATACAAATGTAACACTGCAATTAGCGAAAACAAATATCCTTCTAACTATTACGACACTGAGTACGAACCCACGGAAGTGGAGGCGATGGAAGTAGTAAGGCATGTAAAAAATCTTAGATTTTAGAAAAGTCCAGGGCCAGATGGTATACCAAACGAAACTTTAAAAATTGGAATTGCTCTTCTAGCACGCCCACTGTCATATCTATTCAGCAAAATTATAAACACGGGACTAATACCAACACAATGGAAGAAATCAGATATAATACTGCTGTATAAAAAAGGTGACCCCAAAGACATAGGCAACTATCGTCCTATTAGCCTTCTCCCTAGCATCTATAAACTTTTTACCTCAATACTATTGAGTAGAATTAGTGGCAAAATCGAAATTTTTCAATCAATAGAACAAGCGGGCTTCCGGTCGGGTTTTTCAACAATTGACCATTTACATGTAATGCAGCAAATAATGGAAAAACATAAGGAGTTCAATAGACCTTTATATGTAGCCTTCATTGATTATGCAAAAGCATTCGATACTATATCACACAATGCAATTTGGGAAGCACTAAACAGATGTCAGATCCATGAAAAGTATATAAATGTTTTGAAAAACATATACGACAACAGTACCAGTTGTGTGAAACTAGAGAAAAGGGGACCGGAAATACCAATTCTAAGAGGAGTGAGACAAGGAGATCCCTTGTCCCCAAAAATGTTCATAGCTGTGCTCCAAAACATCTTTGAGAATTTAAAATGGGAGAAATAAGGAATCAAAATGGGCAATCGGTACCTAAATCACCTCAGATTCGCAGATGATATTGTTCTTTTTGCAGAAAGTAGTGGAAGATTAGAAAAAATGGTAAACGAGTTAAGTGAACAGAGCAAAAAAGTAGGCCTTTTGATAAATAAAGACAAAACTAAAGTTATGACAAACAGCTATACACGTACAATAACACTAGAAGGAAATACACTTGAATACGTAAATAATTTCATATATCTAGGAAAAGAACTATCATTTGAAAATAAAAGCGAAGAGAAAGAGATAGAACGCCGTATAAATATAGGCTGGAAAAAATACTGGTCTCTTAAAGAAATTATGAAAGGCAAATATCCGCTACACCTGAAGAAAACAGTGATGGATACATGCATTCTACCAACTCTTACGTATGGATGCCAGACAAGGACTTACAATACTAAAATAAAAACAAAGCTAGTCAGTTGCCAGAAAGCAATGGAAAGAAGTCTTTTAAATATAAGAAAAATACACAAAATAAAAAGCGAATTTATTCGAAAGAAGACCAAGCTAATCGATGTCCTACAGTACAGTCTACGGGCGAAATGGCGATGGGCTGGGCACGTAGCACGATACAGCGACAAACGATGGACAGAAGAAGCAACAAAATGGAATGGACCTAGTGGGAAAAGACGGAAGGGAAGACCTATGAAACGATGGAGTGACGAAATCATAGCCATAGCGGGAAAAGAGTGGGCTGAGCGAGCTAAAGATAGGGAAAGCTGGAACGCACTGGAGGAGGCCTTTACCCAAATAGGGGTTCCTATCTAAACTTTTAATATCTCAATAATGTAATGTAACTTGTAAAATAGCGTAAAATAGTTATAAGTTGAAATATATGTAATAATTAGGGGATAGGAAATAAAGAGGCTTTATTATTATTATACACATATTTATTTATTGTCTTAAATTTAAGTTTTTTTACAATATTTAAATAATAAAAAAACAAAATACTATAAAAAAACCTAAACCTAGAGTGCCGCCGGCAGCGGGGCGAGGCCCAAGCTACCGGTGGTTGGGTCTACAGAGAGAGGAACCTCCTGACAATGCGCGCTGTGTCCAGGACGACCGCCTTCTGTATCTGACCCTTGACCCAACCGTCTAGCGAGAGCCTCTTAAGATGGTGGTCGAGACTCTTCGCTATTAAGCCGTTTACCGAAACGACTATCGGGACAATGATCGTAGAGTCCACATCCCACATGGCGGTGACCTCGTGAGCCAAGTCAAGGTACTTGCTGAGCTTGTCCTTCTCGGCCTTCACGAGGTTCTCGTCATGTGGGATGGTGACGTCGACGAGCACTGCCCGGCGCTGGGACCGGTCGACCACCACGATATCAGGCCTATTGGCGACAATAGTCCTGTCCGTGATGATAGAGCGGTCCCAATAAAGCAACGCACGACCATTTTCGAGAACTGGTGCCGGTGCGTACTTATAGTACGGCACCTTAGACTCGACAAGGCCGTATCGAAGAGCAAGTGCTGATGGGTAATCCTGGCTACTTGGTTATGCCTGTGTAAGTACTCGCCGTTGGCAAGATGAGAACAACCGGAAGTAATATGCCTGAGTGACTCTCCGGGACGGTGGCATGCCCGACAAATGTCGACCGTACCGTCCTTCAGGATATACTTCCGGTAGTTGTTCGTCAAGACAACTTCGTCCGCAATTGCACAGGCAAAACCTTCGGTTTCCCCAAAGAGGTCACCGAAGCGCAGCCAGGCCACCGACGCGAGCAGGTCCACATCGGGTCCTGTTAGGGCCCGATAGAACCGCCCGTGCAACTCCTTGCTCCTCCATACCGCCCTGCGATCATCGGTGCTGAGCACCGATGGCCTGCGCCAGTTCTCCTTCGCCAGAGAGAGCGGGGTGAGGCCTCTGTCAGCTGCCACCACATCGCAATGCATTCCACGCCCGCTGTTTCGGAAATAGTCCCGGAGACTGTATACTTCGCGGTTGTGGAGGTCCTTGGCATTTAAAAAGCCTCGGCCACCACACTTCCGCGGAATGTACAGTCTCATGACAGACGAGCGCGGGTGTAGCATGCGATGCAAAGTGAGCAGTCGACGGACCCTCCTATCCAGGGCGTCCAGCTCAGTCTGAGTCCACCTCAGTATGCCAAAGGAGTACATCAGCAGCGGCATCACCCAACCATTGAAGGCGCGCACCTTGTTGCCGCCGGACAAAAGACTATTTAGTACTTTTGTCAGACGACAAAAAAAGCGCTCCTTCACCGATTTCTTGATGTCCACTGCCGATATACCCAACGACTCTGACATACCGAGGTACTTGTAGGTCTCGGCTTCGGAGAGAGACCTGATAGTCATCTTCTCAGAAAGTTGTAGATTCGGAGAATCCACAACTTTCCCACGCTGTACATGCATGACCGCACACTTATCTACACCGAACTCCATCCTGATAGCCCTACTAAAAACTTCAGTGGTTTTTAGCAGCTCCACCAGGTCTTGGTATTTCGGTGCAAACAGCTTGAGATCATCCATGTACAGCAGGTGAGAGATAACTTCACCCTGTCTGCGAAGCCGATAGCCTAGCTCTGAATTCCTCAGCAAAGTGCTGAGAGGATTCAGGGCCAGGCAGAACCACAATGGACTCAGACTGTCACCCTGGAATATTCCCCGCTCAATCCTAATCAAGTCTTGCGGGCCAGCGGAGCCGTCTCCACCGCCAGGTTGACGAAGAACCGTGGCCCATTGCCCCATGCATGACACTAAGAATGATTTTAGAGTTGTATCGATTTTATACAACTCTAAAATCCTCTCGAGCCACGAATGAGGCACAGAGTCATAGGCCTTCTTATAGTCAATCCAGGCGGCAGAGAGGGCTCCCTTGTTCCGCCGGACTTGCTGGCTTATGGTCATGTCTATGAGGAGGAGCTCCTTAGTACCACGGGACCCAACCCTACATCCATTCTGAGCGAAAGCCAAAACGTTTTGCGCAACGACGTGCGCGTTAATTTTGATGCTCAGAATGGATGTGAGGAGCTTGTAGATGGTAGGCAAGCATGTAATTGGTCGATAGTTCTTTGCTTCCGTGGTACTACCGGACTTATGGAGCAGGAAGGTGACACCGGTGGTGAAAAAGCTAGGTAGAGAACCAACCTCAAGGGCTTCCTGGAATTGTGTGGCTAAGCAGTCATGCGAGCATCGAAACCATTTTATCCAAAAGTTGTGCAGCCCGTCCGGCCCAGGACTTTTCCAGTTCTGAGCCGTACGGATCGCACAACTAACGTCTACGGGATCTATTAATACAGATCCCATAGGTTCGATAGTCTCGCATTCCCGCTCAACCACACGCATCCAGTCACCCTCCGTGTGTTCGACGGGCACCGACCAGATGCCACGCCAAAAGTCATTCATGGCGCTAGCATCCGGCAACTGCCCGTCGTTCACACGTTGGTCGGTTCTCTCCCAGCCTCGGTACACTTTCCTTTGGTCACTTTGGAAGAGGCGATTTAGCCAATATCGGTCCACACGCTCTCTGTAGCGACGAATGCGGTTTGCCCACGCATAGACTTTCTGTTTCAGATAGTCTATGCGTTCCGTGACACTGGCCAAATAGTGCTGGGGTCTGATACCAGTCCCGGCAAAGGCCTGTGTCACGAAACGCATGACTCGGGGGCGGTTATTCCCCCGGCTGAAACAGATTAGCTTTGCCATGAGAGTCCTGAACGAGTCGATACGCCGCTGGATCCGCATTTGCCACGCGGGCACACCCCCGGCGGGTCGCGGTGCACGGTTAGTGTCCGGAAACTTAACACGTGCAACGCGACACGCCGCGATGGCACCGCAGTACAAGATCGAGTGGGTATCGACTAAGCCTTCGCTTGCCCGTAAATACGGGACTAGCAAAGGGTTCAGGGCTCCCATAAGCGCCAAGTTACGCCTATGGGTGGGAAAACGTGGCAGTCGCGGCCTAGAGTCGGGTGCGATTATTATTATTATTATTATTATAGTGAAACATTTTGGATACAGTATTAATATAAATTAGATAAAATAACATTATAATAATATGATACGCGGTTAGACAACTATAAAAGGTTTCCTTCATCAATTGAAAACCTTATACTTACTAAGTTATAATTCATCAAACCATAAAATAGTTAGAATACAACTTATGAATAAATTACCGTTCTTACTAATGCCATTGAAAGTTGTTATACGCTACGAACGAGCTAAGACCACAACACTCGAGGTTTTTTTTATTCTATCGGCCATCAGTCTTCTGTGATCTATGGTATCCTGCCCACTGCCATTACACCTTACAAACCTGCTTGTTAAACTTATTTCGTCTTGACTTTAATTTTAGAGTAAAGAAGTTATTGAACCTAAGTCTCGTGAATTGAGCACTAAAAATAACGACAACTAAATTATTACCTACACAAATTCATTAGTACTAGAAATAAAATAAAAAGTATGAGCAGTCAGGATGCGACGCTAGTCATGACTAAAGACCGAACATTAATCACAGGGGAACTACACAGGATGCCTATACCGGTCCCAGTTGAATCACTTCAAATATCCTATCTGCCACGAAACCAACTTAACTGTAACATTTTCCAAATAAAGAGGACTAGGCATTTGAAACGGGTGGTTTTCAATTTATTTCTAAAATTGCGGCAGTGGCGCTCCCACTCAGCTCTGAACAAATGTTGGCAGGACTCTACTATTTTTGTTTCATACTGCGGCTGTCATAACTGAGAATTGATGAGGTATGGAACGTCGATGAAATTAAAGGAAAGAAGGAATGTCTGTCGTATTCTCACTTAATTTATCTTCATTGTTTAATTAAATTCGTACCTATAAATATAAAGTTCAGCCCCCCGACCGCCTAAGCCATAGCAATCACAATAGCAATCGTTTATGACTTCATTTTAGTCATTTGGCACCGCCTATGTGACGTTAGCCATCAAAGTTGTTCATTCAACGATTGTTTTCGCAATCCGTGCAAAGCAATTGATGGCTAACGTGCTAAATGACTAAAATGAAGTCATATACGATTGCTATTACGATTGCTATTGCTTAGGCGGTCGGGGGGCTGGTATAATATGCTGTTTTTGAAGTTAGGAATTAGCCTACTCTACTACTATTACCGTTTTGTGTGAAAGACTAACTAAAATATTTTCGATTTTTTTTTAATTTATGTATTACACTCTACAGACTCCGGGGTATTTTTTTGACCTTTTGTTAACTCTTAAATATAAAGTGGTGGTATAGTATGCTGTTTTTGAAGGTGAGAAATAGATACATTAGCCTACTACTATTATTATCGTTGCCGCGTGAAAAATTAAGAAACCAACTAAAACACCATTGTTTTTTTATATTTTGTTTACAGACTCCGTGGTCTGTATGTTTTGAGTGTTTTTTTTTACTTTCGGATTTACACTCGTAATATTAGTGAGGATTACACATCCCCAAAAGCATCTGAACTCTGGAAAAGAATTACTTATTGCTTTCTGTAATCTTCGTGACAGAGATTTTTTTGAACACGAACACATCTATTCTCATTCATCTGAGGTATCGGACGAGAAATAGTTTTCTCAAATGCTCACGTGGCGTGGAATTCTCTTTTGGCACTTCCAGTGATGTATTATGAATTCTATTTCTTAGCGGATATAAATGAAAGTTTATATTGGTTTTGAGATCTTCATTCTCTAATATTCATAAGGAATAACTATTCTTGCAGATGAGGAGACTCGTTGAACAACCAAAGTTACTTAAGTAGCCCAGAAGATAAGCAAGTGAATACGCGTGATGACTGAGTAATAAATAACATTATTAAAAGTCCGTGAGTTAAATTATCAATATTGTATTGGGCACGTCTTTTAGGGTTCCGTACATCAAACAGAAAAAACGGAACCCTTATAAGATCACTTTGTTGTCCGTCTGTCCGTCTGTGTGTATGTCAAGACTCTTTATCTCGGGAACACGTAACGATATCGAGTTGAAATTTAAACTGTATACGTACTCGTATAATCTATGGTCTCTTGCAGTTGTGTAAAAGAAAAACTTCTCAGTTATCGTTTAAAAAAGTTAGAGCCGTTTATGTCGTAAAAAACCGCATATTTCAACACTCACAAAAATCAAAACCTACGGGGTACTTTCCGTTGACATAGAACTATGAAATTTGGCGAGAAGCATTGTCTCAGAGTACACATATAGGAATTAATCTGAAAACTGTACATTTTTATTTACATCACAAAAAATAAGGCCTCAAAATCCACAAAATATGGGTTCAAAATTCAAAGCGAGTAAATCGTATTATGTAAGGAATCATATAAAAGAACTTCATTAGCACATGCTAAAACAGGTTTTTAATTATTTTAACAATTCATTTGTACGGAACCCTCGATGTGTGAGCCTGACTCGCACTTGTCCGGATTTTTTTTTCTTTTGTCAATCAAACAATAAATGACAAAGATAAACCTTGTCAAAGTTTGGGAGTGGGGGTCGTGACGTCATGACACTTCTCTTACAACGTGTATACATATTTTGTAGTCTTTTTGTGACGTCACGCGAAACTTTATAGGGCAAATCTTCATATTTTTTATTTATTTAACAATATAATTACGTGTCTAATATTTTTTGATAATCTATCTGACGAACGAATTATATTTTTTACTCACCATACCTATTAAAGTGTCACTGAACGTAGGCATGGTACTTAAATTGAATAGTTTGATCATATTGACGTATACACATACCATATTTTTATTTAAATTATCGTTTTTTTTTATAAAATTTATATAATAATATGAGACTACATCTATACAAGGTGTAACGGAAAGGCTTTATACATAAAACGTGGGTTGATACTATACCTTATATAGATGCTGTATTCGAAATTCCGAGCCAAAATAACAACATTCACTTTAAAAAAAAAAAAATATGACTGACTAGAAAAATCTTTTGCACGTAAACAAACATGTCACAACAAGGAGGTGTGGTCTGATTTTGATGGGCAAGGTCGTGTTATTGACCTCATAGCTGTTTAGTGTGATAGTGCTGTGCAAATGTGAATTAGTCATAAAAATGACTAGTATTTCAAAAAAAGATTAAAATTCAGCAAACGAACTTACACGGCTAAACATGCCCCCAACTAGTTTGTTATCGTTATCTGATTTGGTATTTTCAGTATGTATACAGTATTTCCGTTACACGTTGTATATCCTACTAATATTATAAGCGCGAAAGTTTGTGAGGATGGATGGATGGATGGATGTTTGTTACTATTTCACGCAAAAGCTACTAAACGGATTGAGATGAAACTTTGCAATAATATAGTAACACATAGGCTATAAATTATAATGATATTACGTCAAAAATTTAAATATGCGGGCAAAGCCGCGGGTAAAAACTAGTTATTTATAAATAAAAAAAAAATATGTTTAAAATCGCTTAATAATTGACAGAGTAACCGCGTAACATACATACAAGGTTGCCTGGAAGAAATCGCCATGGGTGATAAAGCCGCCAATTTATAATCATATTTTTTTGTCGTATATGTGTAAATAGTGTTTATTTTTCATATTGTGGTTGTAAATAAAGAGTTTTGTCTGTCTGTCATACAAAAACATAAAGTCGAATCAGGAGTTTGCCTTTTTTGAAGTCGGTTTAAAGTACAGCATCTTTGAATGACCCGAAGTGATCTGAGAGTTAATTGGATAACCTGGACTCTCAAACAAAGCGTAAATGAAGGAGTACTAATTACACCCAGTGTAATAAAATGTAAGCAATCCCTCTTCTGAATATGGCGGCAAATGAACCTGAACCAAAAAAGAATTGAAACGTATAGACAAATAGGTAATTAGTATTTGCCAAAAATGGTGCAGCCTACTTTAATAATTGCGATCTACGTAGGCACCGCACGAAATTCGAATAGTTTGCTCGAATTGATGTATGTCATTTAAAAACCATTGTTGATTTTTCAAAAACCAGTCATTCGATTTCGATAAAATTTAATGATATCTCTTCTCAAGTATGGTCTACCAAATAAAAAATACCAAATGAATGATCAAAATCGGTTCATAATTGACGAAGTAATTGCGTAACATACATACAAAAAGAAACATACAGTCGAATTGAGAGTCTACTTTTTTGAAGTCGGTTAAAAATACAGCGCCATTGAGTGACCCGAAGTGACCTTCCAGTTAATTAGATCACCTGGACTCTCAAACGAAGCTGAAAGGGAGCGAGTACTAATTACACCCAGTGTAATAAAATGTAAGCGATCCCACTTCTGAAAGTGGCGTCAAATGGACGTGAGTGAACTGAAAAATACTGAAGCGTGTAGTCAGAAAAATTAGATTATTTTAAAATATTAATGTCGTTATTTTACACTTTTATTGCGATTAAAATAACTAAATAAATTAAATGAAATATGAGGAGACATCTTATACCTTACTTACCATAATTTTCGACAGCATTTCAGGAATTAACGATAGTGTGTGAAAATTGTATAAAATAAGATATTTTCTACATGAAATATTGCAGTTTATAGTTCAGCATGATGTTGTATTTATCAATGTACAATAATTTACCACATATTTTAGCACAAAATCGCTGCATACAATGCCGCTGGAACCGAACCGGTGCGACTGGCGCCGTTTTTAAAATGGTTGCCGAACCACTCGAAAAGGGGAATGAACACTCAGGCCATCTACGGTTCATTCCGAATATTAAATACTAGCGTTTATACAAAAAGGAACTCTGAATATACAATTTAATGTTGATTTTTGAAAATTCGCGTCTAGGTCACTCAAGTGACCATCGACGTAAAAGTGAAAAATATTTTTGATCATCGTAGTGTCCTTGGACGTCCATGTGGATAGTAATTTATAGACTTATGAGTATGTCACATGTAGGGGAAAAAGATCCTAATTGCTTAGAATAATAAGCTTCAACACAGCCTGACTCGCACTTGTTCGGTTTTTTTTTTCGGTCAAGGTAACCCTTGTAATAACACCTTGTAAATTATTGGCATTTATTAATGTTTGTAAACTAGCAAAGATCAAAGGATTATTCAATGAACGCGCATTAAGTAGTAATACAAACAGAATCTGATGGCCTGAGCACACACGCCTCAATAAACAGAATACCCAAAGAAACTTTATTACGTACGTTAGTTAGTTTAGGCCTGACCCTAATGGTGTCCTTCAAAGTAAAAGCTTTTATTTGTCTTAGAAGCCACGTACTTATATTTAAAATCTAAAAATCTGGTTCTATTTTAAAAATAAAATCTTGGTAGAGTTATGTAATTAACGTTGTTTGCCTACTAAGACGTACTTACCATGTCGTGATAGAATTGAGTCAGGTAAAAAATGTGCAATATTTCTTGAAGCAATGGGATGGCCAAGCCATATTTTTTGTACATATTCGCGAATCTTAAGTGGAGCTGGGCAGGACACGTGGCAAGACGGAGTGACGACAGGTGGAGCAAGGCGATAAAAGAGTGGTGGCCTAAAAACGTTATGCGTGTGGGTCGTCCGGCAACAAGGTGGGTCCACGATATCGGTCGTACCTGGACACATTTGGAAAATGACCAAGCTAGATGGCACTATAAGAGAGAGGCCTATACACAGCAGTGAGATAATGAAGGCTGTGGATGATGATGATGATGATGATTCGTAATAGGACATTTGGCCACGAGCTACCCTGATGGCAAGCAATGTTGTAGCTGACGACATAAAATATTAACCTTACGACCATGTTCATATTTTTATGAAATTGCAATGTTTGTAAGAACAAATCCCGATTTATTTGTAAAATGGGCCGACGTAAATAACCGTACGCGGCGAGACAAAACAAGACTGTTTACCTCGTGCTAAAACTACTTTGATGGCCAAAAGTGTTTTCTGCATGGCTCCCATTATACATAATAAAATACCAAGGGAAGTTAGGGAATTAAGCAATGAAATGTTTAAAAGAGAATTTAAAAGAATACTATCAAATAAGTGTTATTATCGTATTACTGACTTTTTAGATGACAAAGAAATTACTAACAGTTGACATTACTTTTAACTTACTTAACTAAATCATTTGACATTATCACTTCACATTATTCTAATATCTGACATAATCTTAAATTCTGACACTAATACTTGACTATATAATTTAACTTCTATCGACATTTTATAACTTAGTAATATTTATAAGTTTTGTTTATTATTTTTGAAATTGTACATTATTTAACTTCTGTCGACATTTTATAACTTAGTAATATTTATAAGTTTTGTTTATTATTTTTGAAATTGTACATTATCTTCATCAATTTTTAATTTAAATTGTGTGACATTTGTAAATAAATAAATAAATAAAACGTTTATTGTTCCATAAAAATTTACAAAAACAAGTTGTGCACTAGTTCCCACACTAGGGTGACCTGTGTCGTGGGACCTAGGCTCTTCCTTATTATTAGGTATAACATGTTATCTAAAACTACAATACTAGGAAAGTGATTATTATTAGCTAACTATTGAAGGTATAATTATAGATATACAATAAAAACGACTAAATTTAAAAGCTAGGTTACTAAATGAAAATAAAATACTATTGTGCGCCACGATGGGCAAAAACATGCGTTCTGTTTCGACCTGTTTGCGACTTTGTATGTTGTACACGATTACCATGTTTTCACAAATAAATGATCTTGAATCTTAAAGTATAGAGTACGTAGACCTAGAAGATATCTATTTTACTCTTGTCTTATAAATAGATTGTAAAGTTAGGTTGTGATTGTCGGAAAACAGGCATGGATTAGTCATCGATGGAGGTAGGATGTTCCACATTATGATTAAAGAGTAACTTGAGAAGTTAGGGTTTGCAGGTTTAGGATGTGTAGAGCCAGGTGCTTGGCTCTACATGAGATATGATAACTTTTTGACAGTAAACGCCGTAATTGTATAGTCTTGTCTTGGCATTTTTTTACGTGAAAATGTTTGTAGTGAGATTTATTTAACCTTCCTTTACTCGCGAGTTGGTCTGTGAGACCGACGAAATATTATTTCGCATTTATTTTATATTCAAACAATACACCGACTTTGAGCTTTTTGCTAGCTGCTTCATTTTTTGATAGCTTTACTTCAGTACGCTGAACAAGCTTGAGAAAGTACGGCGTGTGGGTGTATTTGGCGCCAATCGGTCCGTAAGACCGACGCGAGTATACGTGCAACAAAAAATATGTATGAAATGTTTGTATTGATTATACATTAATTAGCATTTTATAGTCTAAAATCTTGATAGCTATATCTCGAGTCTCAACTAATAAAGTACTAAACTGATTTTTACTGAGTACAGATTTTAGTCAGTTTTTTCTACACTTGAACGAAAAATTGATATTTTTGAAGGCTGTTGCGCGAAGTCTAATAGGCAGTAAAATAATAAATTATTTGTACGATTAATTAAAATTGTTATGTAATTTGAGTATATGGCTACCGGAAAAAATATACCTATGTAGCTTTTACTGCTAATAATAAAAAATCGGGACCCGACGTTACGGTCTGTGATACCGTGCTCGGGTATGTGTTACAAAATTTGACGCGGGTATAGGAAGGTTAAATAAAGAACTTAACAAAGAAAAGTTCAAGCGTGTGCGCTACACTGCTTTAGACAGTTTGATTTTGTTCTTCTTGGCCTTTAAATTTAGATGATCATCTTAATCTCCAGCAATGCGCCGACATAAACGTAAAATTGTCACTAACACCCTTCGCTTGTTATAAATCATACCAATGAATTATGATGTCATAAAATATAAGCAGGAATTTGATGCGTGTCAGAATATGAAATAATTTAACAAGATTATCTTGGTTAAATTGGTACAGGAATGTTAAACATTGTAGCAGCGGTGATTCATTTAAAAATTTGAAAATATTTCGAATACAGCTTTTTTAGGTTTATGCACATGTTTTCTGGTATGTAATGTATCAAAGGCGTAGTCACACTTTTTTCTAATTGTATTTGTCACATTTTAAATTTCTTTCTTAAAATAATGATTACAGCGTATTGATTAAGAATATGTTTTTCGTCACGAGTGCAAATCGAGAATCCCCCCTGGTTGTTAAATTGGCCAATCATCATCAACCAGAAATAATGTTACCAATTACAAAAACTAATAACAGTCCTCTCTTACTTCATAAAATCAATTTATCTATTCCGCGTCCATCCAGCCGTCTCGTGAATAGAAAAACATTCACTTTACCACATGCTCGGACCAACTATGGTCAACATTCATCGTTATATCGTTATGCTCTTCTTATAATAGTATTGGCAATAGTATAGATTTGTATAATGATTCTGTCTCTTCCTTTAAGAGACACTTAATTTCTGCCTTAAATTTAAAGTAATTTTTGTTTTTTTTTTTAGTTTGATATTGTTAGTTTCAGTTATGAATTAGGTAATGTATTTTCTTTTATGCATGTTGTGTTCACAACTAGAAGGATATATACTTTGTGTAAGTTTATAATTTTAGGTTATATTTTAGCATACGTTTTAGCATATATCCAGTTATGTAAACCTTTAAAAAAAAAGTAGAAAATATCATTTATTTTGCCATATGTATTTTTAAAAACCAGATCAAAATTCGAGGCAACGATTAAAATTAATGACATTTATTAAATTATACATTACACAATATACGTCATGGTATAGAATATGAAGTATGAAGAATTATAGAAGAATACATAGTTGTTTAAATAAAGTTTACCTACTAAGCGGATTAAAAGTGATTCAGAACATTATTATGAACATCTTTTACTACGAGGCCATTTCGAAATCGACAAAAGATACAAACATCTCATTGTTGTTTTTGAAATCCGGGATTACTTCATAGAAAAAGTTGATCATATTGATTTTTTAAATTTCAGTTCCAGTTTTCAGAATTCAGAAAGGGTGTACCCCTTTCTGAATCATCCTGTTTTCCTGTGAAAGTTTCGCCAGGGTGGCAAAACTACGGACTTATACGTCGTACAACAAGGAATGGACTTATCACGTCGGGGTCACCAAATTGCTAGAGAGGCGATAGGAATAACAATAAGACAAAATACTCTACAAGAGTCTGAGTCTCATTTAATAATTGATAATAATACTAAATCATATAATTGTGTGCTATCAATCTCACGTAAATCATCTAGATTACGAACTAACTAACCGTGCCACAAAAGTCTCCATAATTTGCAACTTCGCCTTATGAGACGCTAAATGCAAAATACACGGTTGTGGCCACTGTCTCATACTTAGATATTTGATGTAAAAAGTATTGTATATATAGATTATATACAATGTAACACTATACATTTTATTTATGTGCATGTTTTGGAAGGTTTTTTGGTGTTACTTAAATATGTATTTATATTGTAACCTTTTGTTGATAATAATAAATAAATAAATAAATGTTAAACTTTAAAAATAGCATCAAAAAAAATTCTATACAATAGTTAAAATTCAAAGTTGGCACAAATAATATGACACCAAGATAGTTTCAAGCGGTCCATCTGTTGAGAAAATGTAACGTATTGAAATAATGATTTTTAAATCACTAGTTGATAATAATCACCTAAGTGAGAACGGAGTTAAAGTTTAATTCAAATGAGTGAAATACTCATAGTTGTGACTTTAATGGGATACTTCATCGAAAGTCAATTTATTATTAAGTGGAACTCCTGAATTTATGGAAAGTTTGAAATTGTTATATTGGTAAAAATTGTTTATCGCATAAAATGATTAGATTTTTTTTTATTATTTATGATCGCATTTTGGCTCGTATTTATGTTACAAATAGCGCCAAATCGATACAATCTACCAGCTTTGGCCAAAAGTATTAGGCACCCTATATTTTCAGTCTATCTTCTAAACTAATTTCACTCCTTTTTGGAATTTTTAACAAAATTCGGTGTCAATTTAATAACATCAACAGAAATGAAAGCTTGTTTACTTGTTAGAGTCCAGAACACAAGTGACCAAACATTGATCGAAAAGACCGAAAGAAAACCGAATCCTTTGTTTTCGGTCACCAAGTGTTTTATGACCATAACAAAGAGCCGCTTGATATTCTAATAAGTTATTTATGACCCAGGAAAGTCATTTAAAATAAGCACACAGTTATTGGTTAAGTAGTAAACATGCATTTTGATTTTTAAAGGTGCCTAATACTTTTGGCCAAGGCTGTATATGGTTCCAAAGTACCCAATTATTTCATTCATTTATTTCTTTCATAGTTCCCAAATAAGCTTTTACGTTTTAAAAGAAAATTACACATCCGAGCTCGTTATAACCAATCGATCATTATGATTGATGAGCCCGTAAATACTTGAATGTGAAAACGAAACTGTGTGACGAACGTCCTGTCGGTTTTAAATTGACACCTTGAGGTTGTGACGTTTTAGAATGTTTTATGAGCTTGTGGTCCATCAATAAAGAAAAACACCGGACAAGTGGGAGTCAGGCTCGCACATCGAGGGTTCCGTACAAATCCAGAAAATTTCACAAAATTGGGAAGTAAGTTGTTAAAATCTCTATTACCTTACATGATACGATTTACTCACTTTGAATTTTGTACCCATATTTTGTGAATTTTGAGGCCCTAGTTTTTTGTGATTCAAATAAAAATGTACAGTTTACAGATTTATTTCTATATGTGTACTCTGAGACAATGCTTCTAGCTAAGTTTCATAGTTCTATTCTTCTTTTTAGGCATAGTACGTCCACTGCTGGACATAGGTCTACCCTAACGATCTCTAATAAGACCGGTTGGTAGCGGCTTGCATCCACCGCGATCCTGCGGTGTTGATGAGGTCATTCTTGTGGGTGGACGTCCTACGCTCCGCTTGCCGGTACGTGGTCTCCACTCGAGAACTTTACGACCCCATCGGTCATTAGTCCTCCGTGCGGGAGCACGCCCACTACCATTTCAACTTGTCAATCCGCTGGGTTATGTCGGTATCATTGGGTCTTCTACGGATCTTCACTTCGATATACCGATAGTCAATACGACATCGTTGGAGAGACTCAAGTACAGTCCATGTCTCGATCGAATCAAAGGCTTTCTCATAGTCCACAAACGCCAAGTAAAGTGGCAGGTTATACTCCTCAGTCTTCTGTGTAACCTGCCACAGCGTATGAATGTGGTCTATTGTGCTATGGCCTTTTCGGAAACTGGCTTGATCAGAAGGCTCGTAATTAAAATTACTATCCATTATTGATATAAAAATAATGATTTCAATAATTTACATTTTGTTGAGAGGGAATCGGCTCCCTGTATCACTCGTACCTGTCTTGAACTTATAAGATGACATTTAAATTGTACCTACATATCAATGATAAGCATTGAAAATCAACGCTTTTATACAATGACAGTAAAATCGTGGGTTATCACGATCAATTTCTGTGAAATATTCAATTATAGTGCACGCAGTACAACAGATGTGCCAACGCTTCCCTATAATTTGTCATATTACTGCAAGTCAGGGTGCATTATTAGATTTAAACGTGACAGGTCTCATTAATGCAATAAAATGTCATAAGATACGGTATTGACAGTAATAATCGACAATTTGTTCTACTATGTATAATTGTAGAAGCAAATTTTTAGAAGATTTTATTTAGTTTCATCTCTCCCGTTGTCTGTCTGTCGGTCTGTAATCAAATCTTGCAAGTTAAGGGGGCGCCTAATGCCAAAATCGACTTTTGTAAAGATAACGAACACAAATATCCATTATTATTAAAAAAAATACTATAGGAAAGGAAATAACCTATAGTAACAGAGTAATCGCGTAGAATTTTAGAAAAAGATATGGTTACTTTAGAAAAAAATTAAAACTTCGCATCATAAAAAAATGTTTTTTTTTTCAAATGTTTGAAATTATCAGCGACAACACTACATTATTTTTGACAAATTACCTAGCCAGACTATGTTCTAGTAGAGTAATCGATTAGTTTTTTTAATACACGCTTAAATTTTGAATAAATAAATAAAATGTCATCTAAAAATGTAAGCTGGCGCTCGAAGCCAAAATCATCGTGTCATGTGTCATGCGATTTTCAACTCTAAACAGAGCAGTATAGATGATAGCGGGCGATGCAAGAAGCGCGGGTGAAATCTGTTTTATTCGTGGTATTAAGCGCAATCTTAAATTTATCCGATTCCCGGTTTTCGCAATATTCTGATGACATGGTCAGCACCATGTCATCTGATGATGGAGCTGGAAGATGGCTAAAGAAACTTTGGAATTAAACGATAGCCTCATCGAGCTTGGGCTCATTTGAATCGTCTTGACCAGGAGTTTGTCTCTCAATGGTAACCAGGGTCTGATGATTGAGTTGGAACGTAGTCCTAGGAACTCAGTAACGAAACGACGGAAACCCATCGCGTTTCGGCAACTTTGATTCGTCTTGACGAGTACTTTTTCAGTAAAATAATGTTTTAAAAAAAGTTTTAAGGTTTTTAGGGTTCCGTACTACAAACGGAAAAAACGGAACCCTTATAGGATCACTTTGTTGTCCGTCTGTCCGTCTGTCCGTCTGTGTGTATGTCAAGACTCTTTATCTCGGGAATGCGTAAAGATATCGAGTTGAAATTTAAACTGTATACGTATATCTATGATCTCTTGTAGTCGTGTTAAAGAAAACCTTCTCAGTTATCATTTAAAAAAGTTAGAGCCGTTTATGTCGTAAAAAACCGCATATTTCGACACTCACAAAAATCAAAACCTACAGCGTACTTTCCGTTGACTTAGAACTATGAAATTTTGCGAGAAGCATTGTCTTAGAATACACATATAGGAATAAATCTGAAAACTGTACATTTTTATTTAAATCACAAAAATAGGGCCTCAAAATTCACAAAATATCGGTTCAAAATTCAAATTGAGTAAATCGTATCATGTAAGGTATCAAATAAAAGAACTTCATTGCACATGCTAAAACTGGTTTTTAATTATTTTTACAACGTTTTTGTACGGAACCCTCGATGTGTGAGCTTGACTCGCACTTGTCCGGTTTTTTTTTAATTATTCTTGTTGATAAATAAAAAGAAATTTCGTATGGGCCGAGTAACCAGCTAGTCATGAGTTGCTGCCCGGCCTCTGACATTCTTCAATGGTTAAACCGTAACTCCCAATTATTTTGGATAATATTATTAATTTTTGGTTCGATTTGTAGGAAAATATTTACCAATTATATTGTAGTCACGTTGTTGAAAAATATGGCGGCTGTACAAACAAAACTCATTTTGGAAAACATTTTTCTAAAAGTCAATAAACACTTATGAGCATTTAAGATGACGTTGATGATTTTTACTCTATAAAATTTAACTTGATCTCTGCAACAGTGACATTGACATAGAAGATTGACATTTTTAGAGTTGATCGATTTTTAAACAATGTTGTAAGGAAATCGAATGAATAGTTGATGGTGAGAAATTGGATTTTATTTACTTACTATTATTTAAGATCAAGTATGTACACATGTAAATAATGTTATGATATCAATTAAATACTCATAATAATGTAACGATAGTATTCATCGACGTTTTTCACTATTATCGATGCTAATGTAAATATCATTGTGTTTAATTTAATTACACGTGTAAAAAATGTTATGATATTAAAATATACAATAAAATTAATGATAAATTAAGTTTTATTTAAAATATCGTTAGTTTAAACTATCGATATTCTAAATAAAACTCTATCTAAAACTCTGTGGTCACGGTCATTCGTCGCCCATCACTAATCGGCATGCCCATAAAGTATAAGATTGACAGGTACTGTCTGTACTATTAAGACATTCAGGACTTCATAAGCGTGATTTTTCTGACAGCTGTCGCAGAGATCAAGTTAAATTTTATGGAGTATAGTGTTAGAAACTACCATACTAGCACCTCTTTGTACAGATATCACAGTGGCAACACTACCGTTGGACTAGCCTCCTTACTGGGGCCTCTAAGCGGGTGCCGGCAGAGAGGTTTTGCGCAGCGGCCATGCTGTTTCTTGGAGTCATTATTTTGGTTATTAAAATTGAAGTACCAAGTTGTAATGGTTGAAAAAGGGAAAGTAGGTCGAGCATTTAAGGTACCGTGTTGTATTCAAGCTATTTTTAAAATAGGATTCAAAATTAGAGCTAATAACGATAATGTTTCGCATTTGTATTCATGATCGTTTTCTTGTTAATTATAATAATGAAACTGATCATAGACGTTTTATTTCAACAACATTGTCGAAGATATCATATCAGAAGTGGTATTGGCGGATAAGTTACCTATATTTTATCCGTCTATCCTAGCCCAAGTGATGTTTTATCTACCTATCTTTGCTATAAATATTTTTTTTTCTCTAAAACGCTATGATCAGAAAGAAGTTATTCCACTTACATATACTTACCTAATTTACATATGCGTGTGATTGATGTAATATGTATTAGAGAGATTTGTGCCCAATATTGAAAATGTCTGCGTACCTAGTGTAGGATTTAAACACCTCGTGGTCGGTGGTGCAATATAGTTAATTGAATATTTCTCCTTATATCAACTGGTATACCGCTACAGACATTTTTCTATTCATTCTCGATCGTCCTTTGTTTTTTTTTGCTTCTCACCATTCCCGCCAAAAGTTATGCTTCTTCTTTTATGTTTTGGCGTCGCATGAGCTGAGCATTTGCCGGTGTCGGTATTCGGCCTTCATTCTCTTTTATTTTAAAATAATAGCCAATTCGACCTGACTTGGCCCGCGACTCCCGTGAGTCTGTTTATGTGCTGAATAGGTTTCTATGTGATGCATGAACTTCATGCGCCACTATGTGAATATAGTATGTGTTGGCGGGTCAAGTTACTTCGAATAATTCACAGCTGGTTAGATCTGTTTATGCAGGGATATTAGTCACTTTTAAGAGACTATAAACAACCTTACACTAGTGAATACCTATTATAGTAATCCGACAAACTCTGTTATACTCACAGGTATACTAATACCTTTTTCGTATTGGCATGAAATTTGAAACGATTAGGTGTTCAAATTAAATTGGTTTAAACTGTTGGAATTTATTCTGTTGGCACGTATTAGAATTGTGGAGCAAAATAATATCTTATTTGCAAAATCGAATGAATGAGGGGACTGTTTCCGAGCTCATACAAATACTGCAATAATGGGCTGGAAAATAACAACCAAGTCGGTTAACGACTATTAACGACTAATATTCACAAATTTCATGACCTATTACGAACTTACTGTACATAATACAATAGTAAAAATCCATTGCACACAAATACAGCTGGGATTCATATCTATCCAGAAGAACTGATAAAATTACTATATAGATTTATATATTATAAGATTTATGACATTACATATCGAATAGATTATTAGGTATCACCAGCAGCTAGCTTAGCATATGACCACGAAGGGATTTTGTCTATCTGTGAAAAAAATGACACATTTACTTCACCATAACTCTGTCTCGTTCTGACGCGTCGAAGGAATTATTTCGTGGTGCGTATGCTGGTTCGGCTGGCCTAGTCTTGTGAAATTTTGGTATTAACATACTGCGCTTGATTACATAATGCTTCTTTCTTCAACATTTGAGGCTTCTAAGTTAGTCGGCATATTGTCTAAACTATTTTAACCCGATCAATATGTAAACAACTCAGTTATGCTAATAGATTGATGATGATTAGATATAACATCTCATGGCGGATGAGACGTTAAAATGTAATAATGTTTTAACAGTTTAGCCATGTCAGAAGTCTTCAGGCGGCCTAAAAACCACCATGCCTGGCCCGTACGAACTTACTTATTTCTTGCTTATTTCATTAGGTATAATAGTACAGAAATGTGTGTACCCAAGAATCGGGCATCATTCGTGCAACTAGTAATGCTTGTAACGTAAGTTTCAGATGGTACGAAAGAGCTAGTTCCGGACTGAGAACGCTGAGGATGGGCGGTGTCGAAGTTGCGGACACGAATCTGAACCGAAATGCTGTGAGAGCACCACGAATCTGAACCGAAATGCTGTGAGAGCATCACTCGTTGACCACGAATCTGAACCGAAATGCTGTGAGAGCATCACTTGTCGACTCACATTCATAGACCAATATAATGGGTTCCCAATTCCAAAGTATTAAACTATTCGCGTTAAAATGATGTAGTTATTGAAAAATCATATAGCTATATATGACTATGAATTTTTAAAAAAAGGTTGATTATTTAATTTTCACGTTAATTGAAGTAATATATTATTTTTTCTTGGCAATATTTGAAAGTAAGTACTTAACGTAAATGATACAAATATCTGATGATAGCTTAGTGACTGCGGTTGTAGTGTCATGCTGAACTCGAGAAACTGGCCGAATCTTTGGCGTGCTAAAATAGGTACTTACCTACTAATTTGAATAAAGTGTATTTTAAAGTAACAATGAGAAAACTTTAGATGCGACCAAAATTACATCAATGACGGTTTAAAAATAATAAAAATATTCTGTTAGTTTTGTGTTAGTATTCAACCTACCTTGGACGACTTAGTAGTTGATTAACGGCGTCCGCGCCATCAAACATATGGCCCAATTATTAACAATCATTTTAGATTATGTTTACCAAATTACGTTTCGCAAGTTTGTATTGCAAAACGGAACTACCTAAACGAACAGTAAAATATACAGTTTGAAAGTATGAACTCTTTTGAAGGAAAACGAAATTAAATTTTGATAGCTTATCTTATTTTTATAATGTTGAGGACACAAAGAATTAAATATGAAGCTTAGGTAAGTATAGGAATCACGTTTTAGCGCACCCTTCTAATGGAAATGGAAATTATTCCAAATATTTTAAGAAGACTATCTATGTGTTGATAGAATGACTCAAGCGTAGATACGCAGGACTGCCCATATGTTTTAAGTTTTATAGGTACATTTTATAATACAATACAACAGTATTACACTGTATTTATATCTGTGCCTTATTGTCCTGAATGATTCTGGAATATTTTCATTACTTCATCATTCATCTGGAACATTTAAAAATCTGTCATTACTGCGAAACTTCAACTTTTACTGCAGTATGGAGTTAAAATAATTTCATAAATGAGACAAATTAAATTACTTTACGAACTAAATAAGAAAAATAACTCGCGCCTAAATCACTATGACGTTTGACTACACAATCTACTCAACGACTTTGGATATAAATTTTAAGAGATCCTAAAACCATTGAACTACAAAATTAATATTATTAGTTTTACAATATAAACAAAAAAAAAACTTATTCAGTAGGTTGGGTGGTAACTTAAATACTACTCGCGTAAATTATTTATGTAATGACAACTGACGATTGGACTATTTAAAATTAAATTAGATCTTAGTTTCATGATCAATCGAGATAATAACTAACATAATAAACCAACTAATAACTACTGTAATGTATAATTACTCTAAATGGTGTAGTTATATTAATCATTACTAAAAGTAAAAGGGATTAAGATATATTAAAAACTCAATGATTATGTATAGAAAGCATCACGACAATAATTTTGCCTTCTGTTTTGAATTTTTGAACACCTCCTAGAAATGTTTATTGTAAAATAATAATAATATAGACAACAAAGTTAACATTGTTGCGTGAAGTCCTTTTAAAAAAAGGGGTTTTTATGGTTTAGACTTTTAATTATAGTATTGCAGAAAATAATTGTAAATCGTGTTAAACTCGTTGTATTTTGACCGGACTGCCAAGAAAGGGTACTGATTTTTATATGTTAGTAATGTAATACATTACAATTACTTGGGTGCTGTAAGACTGTTCGGTGATTAATAAGATAGCATTCAACTTCAACTTTTAAAAAATGGTCTAACTGGGATTTCATTCATGATGTAGACAAAAATAATAAAGGCCAAATTATTATACTAATAATATTTTTATACTGGATCGGTAAATTGATAAAATTCGTGAATTACACAATTATAGCGCTCATCAAGTACGATTATAGCTTCATTTTAATGATTTTATGGTTGCACCTCCGGTGTGCCACGTGGCATTTATAATGCGTTGCGACAAGCTATGTCTATAGGTGTTAGACCTCTGAACCTATTGCGAGATGTAAAGATTTGGGAACCCTGGTCATAAAGAGATAAGCTGTGTTTGTGATACGAGTATAACGAAATGAGCGAATAAAAACTAGTCTTGGAGTACAGGCAATACCGCAAGCGTTCAGAGTGAGAGAGTGGAGCGAGTCTGCGTAGCAGGCGAGTCCGCAAGCACTCCGAGCGAGAGAGTGGGTGCCTATAAGTTCACAGACAAGAGCCTAAGAGTACAGGCAATGCCGCAAACGTTCAGAGTGAGGGAGTGGTGCGAGTCTGCGTAGCAGGCGAGTCCGCAAACGCTCTGAGCGAGGGAGTGGGTGCCTGTACTGAGGGCATTTTTATAAAATCTCGGAACATGACATCACTATCACGAAGAAATCGAGCAGCGAGTTATGACGGCAACAAAACCAAACGAGACGTGAATAAGATTAAGAAGTTGAAGATCGAAACGCGACCACTGGGGTCAAGCTGCGATTATGAACATAATTATGGTTTGTATCACTATTGATCCCCTGGAAGCTGTAATAAGAGTAACAATTGGACTAATCCCGACTAGGTTGGTTAAAAGATTAAAATAGAGTTTTCCCCATCGAGGTGGCGATTAAGTTTGAGTTGAGTTAGTTTTTAATATAATTTTGCTATTAAGTACCCTTTTCGTAATGAAATACGTCGTGATGATGGTTTTTGATTCGTTTAACCGTAGGTTCCACCTGATTGCATGATAATTACTTAAATATTACTGATTTGATTTAAATGACCAATTAAGGTAGATTTATCATTTCGTATCCGAATTTTGTAGTTTCATCAAAAGAGCATTGGTCTTAAGTTTTGAACAAATGAACCGAATTTTGTCGGACCCATAATCGAAATGAATTAATCTGTGTTCATGTTATATATATTGCCATTTTATTGAATCACTTATAATGTACTGTACTAACATTTTTAATAACCCACTGCTGAAAGTAGGCTTGCGCACGAAAGATTATCAGGCCATACTACTTTCGAAATAACGAAGTGTAGGTGTACTGCTTAAAACTGATAAGTCCTTCACAATTTGTGATTATACTAGACATTTTAATACGGTTTCATAAAATTAGACTTGCACAAATAAACGTACAAATATATTGATCGTAATGGAACTGAAATGATTTTTATTATAATATGCGAGCAGCATAAATGCTGATGTGTCTAAATAATAATTGCCTATTTAACTGTCAAGGCATTTTTTCATTATTTAAAAGGTCCAGTTCGTTTTTAAATATGCTTATAGCCTAACTATGATCTTGCTAGCCTAACTATGAGCTGCTTTCAGTTGTAGGCTACTTATTACTGAGAATGTGCCACGCTATGTTGGTTAGTGATGATTTAGGATGTAACGTAAATTTATCGCGTCTGCTGTCTCGTATGTTTTCTTTCAGAGTCCACATGCATGTCGTGCACATCGGGAAGATTATAGGTATCTTTGAGAATTTTAATGGTCTTGATCAGGTCTCCACGCAGTCACCGTTTCTCGAGAGTGGTGAGACGAAGAGCTGCGTCATGCGGCGCAGAGCATATGGTATCCTGGTAACTTTTATTCTGCACTTTCAAGTAAATCAATATTTTTCCTAAACTCTACACCTGAAAGTCATATTCCAGAAGAAGGCTATAAATCTAGTACATATTAATAACTCATTCATTGTTACTTACTGTCTCAAAGGACTTGCATAATATGTATAACACAAATAAATGAGCTCTCTGGTTTGACTATTATAAATGTAATATTATATATTTATTACAAACAAAAAAATTGCTTACATATATTATCTTATGTTGTAAAATGACTTGTAGTTTATTGCTATGCATGATAAAATACTGAACTATATTGTTCAATACATATAATATTAATAATTAAATTCAAAAAGTTTAAAATACGCTATGACGTACACGGAAATATCATTTGAGCAATGTAGCTTTTAAGTCAAAGCATGTTTAGCATATATTTAACCGTAAAACATAAGCTATCTATGACCAGCAGTACCAGTGAGTTATTCATGATTCTCACAACATACTTTGTGGATTGAGTTATACAAATAATATAGGTTACACCTCACTGCAGGTCTTTGACCTTGTAAACTGATTCTAAATAAGCAAAAATGTAGCAATGAATAGGCTGAAAAATGATCGGCATCTGGTGCTCATTTGTTTGTAGAAAATTATTTTCTGAATTAATTTTCATTTTTATACTTTTCGAAACTATGCTGTAATTAATAACAATATAATTAGAAACCAGCACCATACGCAATTGTTACTAAAGAAAATGGTAAAAAAATAATTTACCAAACAAATAAAGCTAGTATTCAGGTACGGTATAAAGTCACGGTCTTTATACATTTTTGTAATACGATTTCATCTTTCTTCATACATTGATTTTTGTAAATTTACTTTTACTTAATATATTTAATATACCGAATCGGTCGAGACCAAAGTATTGTTTGCGAAAATAACATAAAACCTGTGTAATAGAATAAGGTTAACGTGAAAGTTTTATGTAATAGTAATAATCTAACAATGCAATTGTCTATGCTTTGAATACCTTGTTAGCGCTCCATGATAGAAAATAAAAATTATAAAGTAGCTACTACTTAAATATTGAGCGATACAATAAGTAATCTTCAGTTAACAAGTTTTGTTCAAAGTACGAAATACCGTTGAATAAATGTAAATTAATATCATGAAATTTTGAGTATAAAATATGTATCGGATTGTTCCCACCTTACTACTAATTACCGACTCATCGATGACTATTAATGTATGAATATGCCTAGTCTACCGTACATCATATGTTATTCGCCACACAGTGTGTTTCACTAGTTAAAATGAATAGCTGTGTCAGTGAGATAGACTGCATGTTTTTGGGGAGAACTGATTACTATATTTATGCCTTCAATTTAGCTGTAAATGCTTTAAATTATATACTATATCAGTTTGTACTGTTAAAATTACTAATGAAAAGTTTCATATAGTTTTGTTTACCTTTTTTCTGTATAGAATTATTTCGAATCGTATTGCTAAAGCGCGGGGACTCGCTTTTGCAGGATGGCCGAGCTGTTAGAAACTACCATACTAGCACCTCTTTGTACAGATATCACAGTGGCAACACTACCGTTGGACTAGCCTCCTTACTGGGGCCTCTAAGCGGGTGCCGGCAGAGAGGTTTTGCGCAGCGGCCATGCTGTTTCTTGGAGTCATTATTTTGGTTATTAAAATTGAAGTACCAAGTTGTAATGGTTGAAAAAGGGAAAGTAGGTCGAGCATTTAAGGTACCGTGTTGTATTCAAGCTATTTTTAAAATAGGATTCAAAATTAGAGCTAATAACGATAATGTTTCGCATTTGTATTCATGATCGTTTTCTTGTTAATTATAATAATGAAACTGATCATAGACGTTTTATTTCAACAACATTGTCGAAGATATCAATAGTTACTACATGACTTCAGATTTTTTTTTTCATTTCAACAGCCAAGAAGCTATGGTGGTCTAATAGTGTTCACACCCGCCTTTCAATCACGAAGCCGTTGGCTCAAAACCTAGGCTCAACATAACACTGGTTTTTTGGCAAAGAAAAACACGGTGAGGCAACCTACATACGTCCTTAGAAAAATATCGTAGGCGTGTATGAATCCGCCAACCCGCACTTGGCTGTAACACACGGCCCGATCACCCTTTGTAGGTGGGCCTAAGTTGAGCAGTGGACGATTAATAATACCGATACCAAAAGAAAAAATGACAAGTCGATGACCGATACACTAATGTATAGGCCGAATCATATAAGTCGGCGGATATTATTAATTTTTTTATTTCAAATAGGTTTGCGTTTGACTACACACTGCCTGATGTTAAGCAGATATGCGGTCTAGGATGTAGCACGCTTACCTAGAAGATACCTATTTACTCGAGATTTGAAGACACCTACATTGTACTTTAACGGAAAGACAGACTCAGGCAAAGCGTTCCGCATTCTGGCAGTTCGTATGAGAAATGTGGACTCAAAATTTATTATTAAAGAAGAATAAGTAAATAATTCGAATATAAAAAAATAATATAATTAATCTTATTATAATAAAAATAAATGTTAATAAATAAAGTAGTAGCTACAAGCTGCGCAATATATTCATATTATTTATTGGTATCAAAAATTATAAAAGGTTCACGTCAATCCTATCCTATTCTACTTTCTACTAATATTATAAACGCGAAAGTTTGTGAGGATGGATGGATGGATGGATGGATGTATGGATGTTTGTTACTCTTTCACGCAAAAACTACTGAACGGATTGAGATGAAAATTTGCAATAATATAGCCTATATATCAGAATAACACATAGGCTATAAATTATAATGATATATTACGTATGCGGGCGAAGCCGCGGGTAAAAACTATTAATTTATAATACTAAAAGCTGCGTTTCGATTAAATTTCATGCACCTTGTAACTAAATTTACATGCGCCGACCTGTATCATTCGGCATATACTTATTGTCAACTTAAGAACAGTCGAACTACCGTGCGTGTGTTCCACAATAGCCATCCTCCAATAAATCATAATATTTGTTTTGCTGCCAATGTTGAGTAACATGATAACTTGGTGAAGCCAAACTTATGAATATCCGAAAGTTTCAGGCTATTGATATCGATAATGTGCCGACTTTTGACCTTTGTGATTGTGAATTATGTGTTTTAGGAAGTTTTTTTCACGTGGGCTAGTTTTGTAAGATTTCTAGGTGTAATGATTAATGTGTATTAGTGACAATTCTAATAATAAATTGGCAAATTGTGACAGCATGGGTACGTAGTATTATTATATCTTCTTTGGCATGGGTAAGCTCTGTAATATAGAGTTGAATTGTACTGATAACCTGTTAGAAAGTATCCGTAAATGTTATCAAGACCCAGTAAGTAAGCTATATTGTAGCCGTGGTGGTCTAGTGGTAATGACACCCGCCTTACAATCGTGACATCGTGGGTACAAAACCGGGTCCCGTACCAATGAATTACTTGGAATTTATGTACGGAATTTCACACCACGGGCTTTTCGGTGAAGGAAAACATCGTGAGGCAACCTGCATGCGTCTGTAGAAGAAATTCGATGGCGTATGTGAATCTACCAACCCGCACTGGGCCAGCGTGGTGGATATGGCCCAATCACCCTTCGTGGATAGGCCTACGTCCTGCAGTGGACTATTTAAAAAGGCTGGTACAGTACAGTAAGCAAGTAGGAACAAGCAATGGAAATCTATGCTACTGCGAACGGCATATCATAGCATGCATTATAAGGTGGTACATTATGTACCTAGAGAACCAAGTCTTGCCTTACGTCTTGGGCGAAATATTTAGAGTCCTGAGAAGCGAGGGGTTCAAGTCACCCAAGACGAAGATTTGGTTCTAATGGTGCATACTTTACTTTTCATACATCTTGTGAGAAAATAAAACCCCAGGAATATGAGTAATACTTACGTCATAAACTCACTAAGTGTTGGTACTCACTGGGCAACTCGGTATTGTACACAACTAAATAAAACAAATTAGAATGTACCTAACAATTTTCATAGAATCGTACACAATCCGTAACAAAACAGAGAACGTAAGAATTTCGTGAAAAATATAAGACCATGGCCAGTTGGATTATCATGGCCTAAATCCGGAAACTTACTATGGGACGCGGCTGACGGACGCGACTGACAGCCGCGACTTAGCAGTGTGCACGTCTTAAAACATCCGGCGCGCCAGATTGCTCTCGGACGTCCGAACGCTCAAGGTCAGCCCAAGGTGACGTCCGCGACTTATGTCCGATAGTGTGCACAGCGCAGTGTACATTCATTATCTAGATACCTATCAGTCGCGGCTGTCAGTCGCATCCGTAAGCCGCGTCCGTAAGCCGCGAACGGCCGCGTCCGATAGTATGTTTCCAGCTTAACACGGGCATTACAAAGAGGTTTTATTCTATAAAATCGAAGAAAAACTCCTTACAATGCCCGTTGCCGTGCAATGTAAAGTGCATGTGGTGCAAGTGGTTTTATTTGATGTTATAAAATAAAACCTCTTTACGATGTCCTTAAATGTTCTATGTTATGAAATTTCCATGCAAATTAAACGTTCCAAATTTAAATCACTTTACTTCCTAAGGCGTTTCATACAACATTATTGACCATAGCCCTTGAGATTGTGTTAAGATAATAATGACTTGTTTTACTGAGATTGTAGGTACGACATAATTATAATGACTATTTTCGAGCAGGTGGTATGAAAAACACATTACTTATAATTATAACAGTTAAGTACACTTATAGTACAGTACATTTAAAATAAAATTTCTAATCATCAAATAATTTCTAAAAAAAAATATTTTGCATTTATCAATCGTACTTATAAAATATTTTTTTTTCGATCTACTCTGTGAAATTAAGAAATGCCACAAACTTGTTTTTAAGTAGTGACCATATCGTTGTTTTTAAGTAGTGATCATATCGTTTCCGAAATATGATAAATGACAAGGAAAAGAATTCCCGCATCAAAATGCAGCCGTATACTCTCGCAGGATAACCCAGCTCCAAGACATCATAAGTCATTCTTGACCAGTCTATATATCAACGGACAATAGACCTTTTCGATATTCCTTCATTGTTCACGATCCTTTGTGATCGGAAGAATTAAGATGTTCAGGCGGTGAGGGTAGGTTAATCTTCCTATGGAATGGATGGAAGAATCTTTTTTGACCGACGAACCGGAGGAGGTAATAAATTCGACGCGTATATAATTTTTTTTCAGATATAACCACGCATAACTTCTTTCATAGTAGTCTGATTTCAATAATTCTTGTTTCGTTGGAAAAAGTGTACTTCGAAATTAGTCCCATTAAAATTTTATAGAAATTAGCTGAGCCATTTTTGATAAATAATCAATAATGTGAAATTACTACATCGATCTATGCGTACTATTCGTAAATTCTGTACACGGTTGAAGTCAGTCATGCCATATGTTGCGAAAAAAACTGGAATATGGAATTGGGGATAAAGCTCTTGCATTGATTTGCTCGTATTTGTCAAACAGGGAACAAAAAGTTGCAGTAAATGGAGTGGAGTCAAAAGGTTGTTCTGTAGAGATGGGCGTACCGCAGGGTTCAATCTTAGGCCCTTTCTTATTTTTGGTATACATTAATGATTTGCCCTTCATAATCAAGCAAAAGGCTGTTAGTGACATAGTACTCTTTGCCGATGATACCTCGCTCATGTTTAAAGTAAAAAGAAAAAATGCTGATGTACAATTTATAAATGACATTTTAGAATTAGTATGTAATTGGTTTTCAGCTAACAACATGGTACTTAACCCCACTAAAACAAAATGTGTGAAATTTTCACTTTGTAATGTCAAAAACTTATCTGACCCTGATTTACATATAATGGGTGAAAAACTAGAGACTGTACAGTCAACAAAATTTTTAGGTATTACAATGGATCATAAACTGCAATGGGGAACCCATATTGAAACATTAAGTAAAAGACTAAGTTCGGCTATATATGCAATAAGAGAAATTAGAAAATTGACAGATGTCGCTACTGCAAGGCTGGTGTACTATGCATATTTTCACAGTATCATGAGCTATGGCATTTTGCTTTGGGGCACAGCGGCTGATATCAATAAAATATTTATTTTACAAAAAAGGGCTATTAGAGCTATTTATAATTTGAAACCTAGAGATTCTTTGAAAGAAATGTTTAAAGAAATAAATATAATTACAGTACCATCATTATATATTTATGAAGTAATCATGTATACACGGAAAAATATTGTAAATTTTAAGAAAATCTCTGACATCCATTCATATAATGTACGAAACAAAGACAAGTTAGTGTTTCCTCGCTTTAGACTTGAAAAAGGCAAGAAGTCTTTTCTTGGAAACTCTGTACTGTATTATAACAAAATTCCAAGTGAAATATTAGATTTAAATGAAAGTAAATTCAAAAAAAATGTCAAGGAAAAACTAACTTGTAATGCTTATTATAGTTATCAACAATATATAGATGATAGAAAGGCTTGGGAGTAGCCCTGCCATTTCCTAGCTGGCTAAATATAGTTTATAACAAGCCTATGTACTTTTTCGTTATCTAATATTAATTTTAACTTTGTTACAACTTGACGTGCCTAAGCGCATTTTTGATAATGCCAAAAGGCTGAAAAGCTAATACAATACAATACAATACAAACATTGTGCATCAGGTTTTTTTCTTATGTAGGTAGGAGTGTAAAAATCCCCCCATATAAAAAAATATATCTCCATAGATATATGTGTCTATGCATGTATCCCCAAAATTATTTAAATAATGTCATTAATGTTACTAACTGTGTAACCGACCTACCATGCTAAAATTATTTTTACTTAAATTTAAACTATGAACTAATTATTAACCCATTAAAGCCTTAATTATTTTAATGTTCCAGAATTGTTTAATATTTTAATATATTGTTATTATAAGTCCATTTAATCATTTTTTAAAGTTATATGTTTGGTGCAACTCTTACTTTTGAAAAAAACCATGGGTGCCGTTTGGCACCGCTAGGCTAATATGTTGTCTCAGGTCACATATAACTTAAATTAGAAGAATTGCTATTTATTAGCATTTTGCATTACTAACTACTGATTTAATTCTTTTAGGGGCTTACTATTTTATAATTGAAAAATAAAGTCAGAAAAAACTTTTTTATTTTCAGAATGTACTGTATATTTCATAAACAACTAAGTATGGAATCGTACGTTGCAAGCTGCGCAGAGTCTCATATATTTTTTACATTGTAGTCTACAGGTCTCAAGAGCACATTTGCGACAGGATTCATTGGGAACCAATTAAGGGTTAAGACCATCATAACACACGTCATCAAGGATCATCAATCTGACTGAAACTTAACTTTTCATCATTTCTTTCGATTTCGCAAGACGTCCACCGTGAAGATGCAAGACGACGCTATGCAGCGTGTCCACGTGAAGTGTGAGTCCTACGGTCCCGTAGGACTCACACTTACGAGAACCAAAAGATAACTCAGTAGAAGGTCCAGCTTCAACTTCACTGTCAGAAAAGCAAAAGAATACAATGCGTCTACGCGAAGTACTAGACTGACGAGACGGCTTCTGAGAACCATGAAATGATTCAGAAGGTTATTCGGTCTCAGATTCACGTTTTTGATGCGACGATGTCAGTACTACCTCGCATCCAGCATTGAGTTGCTGATCTGTCAGATTATTTATAAAACCACCTTCATCTTCTTTAGCTGAATCCTCGTGTGATTGAACAACAGGTTATGGAGGTTCAATATATAACAATCGAGGCTCAAGATCTTCGTCTTTTTTCAGTATAGCTAATGCTTAATGTAATGAATAACTCCTGAAAAAATTAATTTTACACGCGAACGCACTCAAATTATTAAAAAATGGGAAAATATTTTATGAAAAATGCATCTGTGAAAAGCATACATATCAGCCTACGGGTGCCGTTTGGCACCCGTCACATTGCGGGTAGGATACAACAAACAAATATAAAAAATCGCGTAATGTTATTATATTATAGGAAGAAACATTGTTTTTATACAAAGAAAACGTATGAAAATGTAACAAATCATAGTAAATATAAGAATTATGAGGTACTTACTTGAATGTGTCATCCATTATTTGACAATTTTTAACAACACCAAATAATACTCTTCCTCGACGGTTGAATCAAGTGTACTGGTAGACAGAAAGTAGTTAAAAACAAAGCTAGCTCTGTCTAGTACCACATAAACAATTGAAATTTTGAAAATATCAATTACGATAAGCGTAAAGCGCGAAAGTTCAAATACATAAAACTGGGTGCCAAACGGCACCGCTAGGTCATAATGGGTTAACTAAATGTGGCCAATGATCGTTTAGTGTGAACCCAACGTTGCGATCCGCAAAACCCAGATTATGGTGATTTTGGAAACTACCTAACCGATATTTAAACAACCTAAAATTCTAATAATCACTACATAATGACCTACAGCTAGGATATTTCTAACGCATATTAAAACTCCTACTCATATTGACTACTTGGGGACCGTAAACCTAAAGAGTCAAGATTACCCGTTCTACACAATTTCCTTAGAGCTATCAAAAGAACATAATATTAATTCCTAAAGGATAGAGTACAAATATGAAGATAATGAATAAACATTGCTTCTAATGGTTCAAGAGACAGTTATGAAATCACTTTCCTCAGGATTAATAAAATTGATAGAATCCTTGGGAATTATAACTTTAAATAGAAAAATATCATATTATAGCATAATATAATAGCATAACAACAGATATCACGTAACATAGGTAAGGCGCCCCTCCACCGCGCCAAATAGTCTCCCTCATCTGACCTGACTTGGGCAGGAGTCCTCCGTATTGTTATTATGAGAACAGCCAGAAGGGCTATACTACTTTTGTCAATGCTGTATGTCTGTCATGTCTTCACAAAAGGGGGCAAGACTGTCTTTTTTGCAAATTGTCTCAATCTTCGGTTACGGTGTCCGAAGCCCCTAATGGAGGAACCCAGGTTCTCCATTTCCCCAAAATTAACCTCATATGGTGATATATGAGGGATCCGATCTAAAAGTTCACTGTGGGGTTTCCCTAAGTCCCAAAGAATGGAACCAAGAGAATCCCCTAGACTCTATGGAAGTTACCTACCTACCTAGGCTATTACCCTACCTATATTTTCACAGCTAGCTAAGATAACCTACGTCTCTAGCATAACCGTCTTAACAATATTATTGTAACTACGTCAAAGAATATCCAAAACTTAGTTAAATATAAACAATAGAACAATTTAGAGTCTCCCACTCTAAGAATCCGAATGCTCATCAAGAACAATCAAAGTGTGATCATATTTATAGTTCTCTGCTTGTAGAAAGACTTTAGGGTAAGGTTTTGAAAGAAGGAGCACGATTTTAGGGGTGAGGGGGGTGGGGAGTGGGGGGAGGGGGAGCGGGAAGCCCCCCTGCAACTCCCCCCCGCCGGAGGCCTTTAGTTTTTGAGTAATAATTTTTTTAGTACTTAACCTCACTTTCGGCTATATCAGTATTTTTCACCTATTTTTTGTTTCACACCTAATCTATCAAGGCGGTTTGCTTCTGGCACTTCGCCGCCCGCTGCCGTGGCACGCTCGCTTCGCTCGCTCGGCTCGTGCGTTGTTTGTCATGTTCTAACCTAACCTATTTTTTGTTTCACACCTAATCTATCAAGGCGGTTTGCTTCTGGCACTTCGCCGGCCGCTACCGCGGCACGCTCGCTTCGCTCGCTCGGCTTGTGCGTTGTTTGTCATGTTCTAACCTAACCTATTTTTTGTTTCACACCTAATCTATCAAGGCGGTTTGCTTCTGGCACTTCGCCGGCCGCTACCGCGGCACGCTCGCTTCGCTCGCTCGGCTCGTGCGTTGTTTGTCATGTTCTAACCTAACCTAACCTATTTTTTGTTTCACACCTAATCTATCAAAGCGGTTCGCTTCTGGCACTTTATTAGAAAAATCGTAGTATTTTGAAAGACCTAACTTGAAAAGTGCTAAAATTTTGCTAAATATACGTTTCGTTTTACGGGTTGAGAAGTAATTTGCGAAGTTTTTGCTAACCTCTAAATCGAATTTTTCAACATTTTGTAAAATTAATATACTTCAGCGCAACTCCGGCAGCCAGAATGCATAGGGACGATTGAAAAACACCCCCGTGACCTCCCCACAGTGTCACAATCCTCAGATTTGTGCTCCTTGTTTTAAAATCCAACCAGACAATCCCCGTTAAAGATTAATACACTTTAGTAAATCTCCAAACATTGGTACTATGAATTTGAGTACACTAAACGCTTCGAGTACGCTAAAGATACGTATGACTTTTCCAAGATTAAAACATATATTTCAAATGCGTGTATTTCACGTAAACAAATATCATTAAGATAAATAAATGTAGGTTCAATCATTAATCTTCAAGGTTCCGTTGAACTTTGGTATATTTTTGTGATAAACAATTCAAAATTATTCACGGATGCAGGACTCGAACCTTGCGTCTTCGGAACACTAGCCCGACGCTCTGCCTAACTGAGCTAATCCGTAATACTGCATACGCGTCGAATTTTGAAGTGTTTATCATTTAACCAACTTATAGCGTTGGCGGCGCCACCTGTGATACCCGTATTAGACAGGTTATCACTCAATTGAAGTTATAAGAACTTCTGTATATTGACGAGAGATGGCGCACTGCTAAATCAATTAAATTATTCAAAATTCGACGCGTATGCAGTATTACGGATTAGCTCAGTTGGGCAGAGCGTCGGGCTAGTGTTCCGAAGACGCAAGGTTCGAGTCCTGCATCCGTGAATAATTTTGAATTGTTTATCACAAAAATAACTCTTTGAGATAAACCTAGTGTGGGATGCACTATAAAATTAAAATAATTTAACTTTGGTATACGCTATAATCGCAGCGCAGTAATCAAATTAATATTACACTCCGCAATATTAAAAATAAGGCGCTTAATATAATCCGTTTAGGTATAGAAAAACACAATATATTTCATAAGAGAAAGTCCAAACCTGCAAATGGGCACAGTAAGAACAAGCAAGCATACAAATAACAAATCAACAATACAAATAAAAAGTAAGATTGTGCGTAAGAGATTGAGGGTATCTAATCAAAAGATTCTTTGAAATAAATCAAGTATTTTTAAGATCCAACTAAATACACGCCAGACTTAAAATGAATAATGTAGGTATTTTGTAAATGTTTAAATATGCCCGTTCCTTAGTTTCGAAATCCAGCACTGCATCGAACCGGTTGCACTTAGCTGTGCCAATCTGGCTTACCAAACGTTTATGCAAATCGAACAAAATCAATCCGCAAGTTTCTCCTTCAATTTGCACTATATTTCATTATAATTTCACTTATATAAAACGATCCGCACTGAATTACACTATCACAAAGCCGATGTCACTAATTTTCACTTTTCCGATAGTTCCAACAATGAAATGTTTGGCAACGCGAAATAAAACTCCCGATAATCCATCAGAGAAATGGCCTCCGAACTAAACTGTGTATTATTTCCATCCGAGGTACGGCATCCTCGAATTCCCGACTTAAACTGTCCCGGAGCTGGTTCCCCCAAGCAAGCGAAGGAAGCCACGCCAGCAGCCTGTTTTATACTAATTTCACAAGCTCCCGCCATGCCTTACCACCGCTGCTCGATGTAAACATTAACAACGACCAATAGGGAACCAGCAAGATGGCGGGCACGGCGGTAGTCTCCATTTTACACTACTTTTTATACGTAAAACCATCTTAAACTGCATTTATTACTTATTAGAATTATAAGAACAATTATTGATACATTTCAAGTCATCTATTATATTATGAAATCACAGTATTAAGTAAATAGTGTATGTAAACAACAATGACCGACATTCTGATGTCATGATATTTCTCAGTTCTATTTAGTTACTAATAAGTCTTATAATACGTAATACATGTTGTAATTGTTACTAAATATTATCCTATCAACTATTAGAGAATAGTTGATAGGATCATAATCACTTTGACGATAGAATAGCATACTGATAAACAATATCGCCAACATAACTAGCAATAGCGGATATGGTGTCTTGATTTGACTGTTTATAATAATGGAAGGTAAATAAATAGCTTTAGACCAATAAAAGAAGAACAGGCTCACTTCTGAGTCCATTTTAAGTGATATAGAATATTATAATGAAATCCCTAATCTAACAAACGCATAAAGCAACTAACGATCTTAACGCTAATAAAGCAAATATTTGCAATAATTGCATTATGGAGTATATTCGCTTTATGTCAGTGACGTCACTTGTAGTTTATTACAATGTTGCCACCCATAAAATTAAATTAAATATTCCGTTACTTTTACAGATTCCCTGTTATTTCTACAAATACGATTTAAACTATTTTCTTTACACAATGTAGCTAGAATAATAGTCCTCTAATCCGATGGCAATACATATCAATCTTATGCCATTGTTTTAACGCTTTTCTCTTTGAACAAATATTACCGTACTTTAATATTACACCACAACTGTTTCTTTTTTTTAAAATCACGCGCTGGCAATAGTGATTTTTGGCCCGGCTTTGCGATCATTGTTATTGTGAAGTGTAAATATTAAATTCTAGTAAAATAATCGGATAAATTAGCTCGAAATACCTATAAATATTAATACAAGATTACTGCTAAACGAATATGCAGTATTTAAAGTTGAATGGTAAGTAAAGTATTGCAATTGGACTACGATTCTTTGCATATGTAACCTAAATATTCAAATCTAATTATTCGATGTTCGTTTCAGGATACTCTTTCCAGTCTTTGACATTCTCCCAGCCTCCGAAAGTCTTCAGCTCCATATAAAAGATCCCAGAGCTTGCAGGACAACTTCTAACCTGGCGACAGCGGCAAAAATCCTTAAAATTGGCTAAAATTATATTAGGTATTGTTACCTATAACACGGTTAGTAAATTACTACTCTTTACAGTTCCTTTCAATAAAGATTATTGGACTTGTATTGTATATAACTCAGTCCTCCAAATGCTGATTTCTTGCTAATAAACTTCAGACTTTAAAATATCATACATAATGTGCAAGTTGCCTTTGAAACGTACATAAGCTTCCTGACATCCTAATATCTCTTCCTGAGTTTCTTAAGATACTAAAATTAAGAAACTTATTCCTAATTTAATCTATTCCAGCCTGGATTCGGCGTAGGAAAGGAAGGTTCCACCGTTTCTCGTTCTCTGTGACTCGCCTCCTGTTCATCCGACGTCCAGGGCCCGTCCATCATTACCAAAGCATGTGAATTTTCTTCTCATTGTGGTAATACATCAACATAGTTACATAGTACATAGACCCTTACGGATATTCAGTAAGATTGGTTAGAAGCGGCACAGTCCGCCCCAAGACGGGCAGTAGTTAATATTGTACGGATGTACGGCAAAAATGTACCTACAAATAATAATAAATGTAAGATGGGTGATAAAAATTATTCTTTGCAAAAAATAGCATGGCCGACTTAACACGTGTACAGAATTATCATTACATAGTAGTTTTTGTAAAAAATAATTATGTCGTGATTGTACATCAGAATCGCGGTTCAAATTTGGGCACAATTGGCACAGTACCGAGGCAGATGGCAAGCCCAGCAGTGAGATAAAGAAGGCTGAGGATGATGATGATGATTTTACATCACCTTCCTCTATATGGCACAATTTTCTAAAAATATTACGATCTGCCCAAAAATAACATCTCATCCACCATAACCAATATCCCTTATCCATACACCTGGAGGACGCTTACAGATGCTTTTACGGACCCGCGTCAAAGTGACGGGATTATAACATGACACGGCGGCGGCTGGTGTCAGCCCTTAATCCGTGTCGTTTTAGCTGCATACCTGTCCTGAACTATTGGTCAGCTTTGAAGGGTTTGTTTTTGTTTGAACAAGCCTTTATACGTAGTAATAGATGTTTAGAATTTTGTAAGTATTGTAACTGATGTTGGAAATGTTTGGGGAGCATTTTTGCATCAATATAAAATGACGGCAAATATTAACATTACCTTTAGATGACTAATCTTTTAACTGTATTTTAATTATTTCTTTTTATTAGTTTAATTGTAATATGTTATTAATAATAATTTGATAAGTTTGTGAGATAAATGTAAGTGTGATGGAGTCTCGTTTCTGAGCCAACCCAGCTCCCTAAAGTAACAAAGCGTGGCTCTGGGCCGCTGGCATAACTGCTCCAGTAGTCTTAGATGGTGAATGAGATGGTGGCGATTTTGATGACAAAGCTGATGATAGTGCAGAAGCATCATGCAATCCGTTAGCTATTCTAATGTCTTCTGTGGTTTTGCAATACCACAGAACATGTTCTACAGGTTCGTTCTCCTGGAAACAGCAACGACAAAGTGGGCTGTCAGTGGCTCCTAGTATAAAGTGACTATTTAAGTTGCAGTGATTAGTAATGAAGCCTTATTAATTATGTTAATTAAGTTAGTTGTTTTCTGCCAAGATCAAAGAAATTCATAGCGTTAAGTGTCGACATACTTAGACTTGACAGTGATAAAAGACTAGCAGAAAATAGACATCATAATATGAGCGACAAAATTTCAGGTCTTGAAATGTCTTTTTTGAATTTAGAAAGGAGTGAATGAAATTTAAAAATTATATCGACAAATAATAAAAAATATATTGGCGACTAATCCTGAGTAGTCTGTTTTTGCCAACAACAGTTTAATCAATTTAGATTTAAGCTTGGATTCCTCCTTCAACAAAGTTAGTCCCAAAGTACCTCCGCCCCATAACCACTGAGAACTAGGGTTGCGACGACATTTGACGAATGTAATTACCTAATAGGTTTGATTTAAATATGTCACTATATTCTGGTTGTTTTTAAGAGATTTAATAAATGCGTACTGAAACTATGTAATAATTATGTATTAACACGCTTTTATTAGTTTCACCTGTATGTGTGCTTGCTTGTACCTAACCAACCCCTTGGAGCTCAATTTTGACTTACTTTGAGCGATCAGATTTTCTTCAAATTTTGCACACCTATCAAAGACCGATAACAACAGAATGCATTAAAAAAATAGATTACTCCTAAGCGTATTTTTTAGTTTTCTTTTTAAAACTATATTTATATTATTTTTAACGATTAGTGACACTTTCTTTCACTAGATTTCAACTGTTTCAATCTCAGCGGTCATGGAACAGACAATAAAAAAATATTAGTTATAACGTATTCAGACCTTAAAAAATCAATAACAAATAATGGATTCTGTCAGCTTACGAAATCAATCCGCTCTAAATTATTCTCAATGTAAAGCCCCAAAGGTAAACTCCACGTGATCACAAACAAGCAACAACCCACGTACGCGTTTCCACATTTATTTACTTTAGATGATACACGAATAATATTTGAGCTTTGTTCTGAAAAATAGAGACGTAAAAAGTTGTCAACATGCTGGAGTGCAAACATGCGTGTAGTAACAATTTATTTCTTCTCGTTGTTTTAGCAGTTTCAACGGTTAGGTGTCTACTGCTGACATAAGCCTCTCATATAAGATCAGGCCATGTCCGAGACGGGTCACTGACGAGACGCTTTCCATATATTTTGTGTAGTTTCGTACAGGCTCGTCCGTGCCGACCGGATACGGTCCGGTCTATAATATAAATTGATACTAATTCTCCATAAGAGCAGAAATGCAATCAGTTCGGTAGCTTGCGAAAAATATTCCTTGATAGACAGTTAGTATGTAGTAGTTCAACGTATTATAAGAAATGGTTCAACGTATTATAAGAAATGGTTCAACGTATTATAAGAAATGGTTCAACGTATTATAAGAAATGGTTCAACGTATTATAAGAAATGGTTCAACGTATTATAAGAAATGGTTCAACGTATTATAAGAAATGGTTCAACGTATTACAATCATAAATCTGGGAGTAGTGCCCCCGCCAAGACGAGCCAAGCGAAGCGAAGCGCAAGGGCACTACCTACCTTTTCTTGGTACGGTTTGCCGATTTTTCGAACCCTCATAACTTGGGTTTGGTTTATACTCGATAAACACAATTTTCTGGAGATTATGTCCATGATAGACTTAGTTTGTGTGTTTGTGAAGTAAGGGCTAACTGATGTCTCGTCTTGGCCACATTGAAAATGTTTTCTGTTGGATATTTCTATCCTCGTAAGATTGTGTAAAGTAGAATATGCGAAGTAAAATAATTATTTATAAATATTATCCAAATAAACAACCTTACCTAGGTCTCTCTGAGATTCTGGTGGACGCGACGAGTGACCAAAATGCTGGTGTTTATCTGGCTTAACGTATAAGCATTGCCATTCAGCGTGGCACTGCTGCCAGCATGCTGGGCACGCTGCCAACGCGCAGTGGGCTTGAGCATTTGGATTATCTTTAGACCTTCAAAGGTCTGCCTGTATAAAAAAAAACCTTACTGAAAGTTATCAGATACCGAACAAAGCAGAAAAAGAAACTCTTTTATAATACATCGGGTAGAATCCAAACGCGAGTCTATTTAGAATAAGAAATATTCTAAAAAGTAGACTAAGTCTAAATAAAAAACATAATAAATTGGAAAGGTTCATGCAAGGTAAGGAAACGAGATACCTATTCTAAAGAAAAAAGCTTTCAATTCAATGGAACAATGCGAACTAGAGGCTGAAAGGCTGAACAAATCTTTTATACAGTCCAAGTACCTTATAGTAGGGGAGATGATGATACTATATACTTACTCGTGTGTCGTGGAAATCTATTAAGTAAAATAAGTTTACATAAGCTACCAGAAAGTTTTTGACATGGAAAAACGATTCAGGACCCACAAATAAGGTAACACGACACCTTAGCCACAGCAGCGCTCAGTCCTCAGCCCATCATTAAAAAAATATGTAAGCGACATAAAAATCAAAATAAAACCCTATTTATAGAAATTCGGAATGATTCAGAAGTTATGGAAGCTCGTACGTATTTTTTTTTGAGAAATATTGGCGTTACTAGATTTTTTTTCTAGGGGTTCTGTCAGCTGCCTAATTTTACCCTTCGCAAAAATTAGTATATAATACTTTCAAGTTCAGAATGGGCAAAAATGTTTCAAGGCAGGGCAACGACCCTGCGGAGGAATGCGAAAGCGTGCCCGCAGCCCCCATACCACGCGCACTGGTGAAACACCTAGGTTTTTTAGTGGGAATACTGAGGGGACTCCCACATAACCACCCATGTCCTCGTGGCCCGGTGGTATCCATAATGGATTTTCATTGGTTAAAAAATGGGGTAACGACCACACGGTATTATCCTTATTGTAACTAATATTATAAATTATTAAGTTTATTGGTTTGTACCTCTCTCACGCAGCAACGGAGCCATGGATTGACTTGATTTCTGGCATGGCCGTAGTTTAGTTTGAAAAACGGAATGTGACTTATGCTACTTGTTATCCTATAAAGATAAAATGTTTCTATGGAATAGCATAAAAATTAAAGTACCACGCGGTCAAAAGCTAGCTTAAAATAAAATTGCCATTTTTCTACCATATACGTAATTAGAAATATACCCATCGCAAAAAACAGTAATACGAGTACTTTCGAGTTCAGGGTGGGCAAAGAAGTTTCAAGGCAGGACAACAATTCTCTCAATACTATTTTTTATAAGAGCTGTTGTCCTCTGACATACGTAGAGCTAACCAGACCAGACCAGAGCGTGTCAACCACACACGAGTAAACACGTTCCGCCTTGGGCTCCCTTACTACCAGTGTCCAGATTATAAAGTCCAAGTCGTTGTGCCTAGTGCTCGGTTCTTTTATTGTGATTTCTTACTACACCGCAATGTTTCGTGACAAATAGGATTACGTGACGAGAAGATATTTATATTTGGTAGAGAATATTAAAATAGAAGAAACATTTCGTCGATTTTACGCACCAATATATTGCAAATATATACATAATTCAGTTAAAAACTAGATTAACTAAACATATGGCATATATACTTTGTATTGAGGGCGCAGCAATGGCTACAACTGGTTTACATTTAAAACATATTTTAGCATATTATTCGTGCATAAACTGTAACTGTAACTGCATACCAGCTTATGTAAAAATATTGAAAATTTTAGAGGGCTCTACATGTTTAATCTGCCCGTGACTATGACGGATTGAACTCAGTCGAAACGTTAAAATAAAATAAATACCTCAAGTATTTATTTTATCAGTGTGCGATTAGTGCCGAAATTTATAAGAATAATTACATAAAAATATTAAAAAAATGTGTGAATAAATTTATTTATTTATTTTATTTATTCATTTATTGCAAATATATACATAATTCAGTTAAAAACTAGATTAACTAAACATATGGCATATATACCTTGTATTGAGGGCGCAGCAATGGCTACAACTGGTTTACAACAACCTAACTATCGTAAAACGAAGCGTAATGAAACCGAAATGGGCAAATGTCTTCATAAACTACTACAAAACATCTAAAGCCGTCGCGTCCTTTACTAAAGGTCAGCTAAATATGCCCCAAAGAAAGATATACCCCATTAAAAACCAATCTAAATAATTGTACGACAAAAAAGACAGTCGCAAGTATCGCACAAACCATGTACGCCCATAAAAAACCGACTCACTCAGCGTATTTTTACGAGCAAACGGGCCACAGAACCATTGGCCGAGCTTAGGGAAAAATCGTTCACATATGCCTTATCATTATAGTTGTACTAGTATCTGGTTACAGCAGGCGGAGATAAAGCAAACGAACCATAAATTGTAATGGCTCCCATCCCATTTATCAGGGTGAATTGTTATTGAACCGGAGAAAGGGGCGTGCAGACGGGCGATTTGGTGGAAACTCAGAAACAGAAAGAAAAAATACAAGATTATTTTTTGCAAAAAATAGCATGACCGACTTCACCCGTGTAATGAATTCGCGAATATTTCGTAGGGATGTAGCATTTTTCACATTATTGTTGATTTATCAAAAATGGCTCAGCCCATTTCGATAAAATTTAAATGGGACCAATTTCGAAGTATTCTCTTTCCAATAAAAAAAATTATTGAAATCGGGCCACTATGAAAAAAGTTATGCGTGGTATAGAATAAAAAAAATATATATGTACGCGTCGAATTGTTATACCTCCTCCGGTGGTTCGTCGGTCAAAAACATAAATATAACAAATCTATATATAGCTCAAATATAGATATTTGTAGTTGGTAAACATTTATAAACACAATAATTACTCGTACTGATACTTTGTCTCAATATGAAGGGAAATATAGCACAGTCAAACTATAAACTTATAAAGATTTCGTTAGATTATATGTGCCGCGAAATTGGATCTTTCGACTACCATAGAGAATATTTTTCGTAGGTGAAAATTGTGCAATTTTGAAAAAATATTTAAAATTTGATAAAAGTACAAACTAGCACTCTCGGGCCTATTACACTCTAGCTAGGCATCAGCTTAAAGTCACCTCAAATTTAGTCAAACGCAGAACCGTCCTAGATTAAAAAAAAACTACTGTTCAGAAAATAACAATTGTTATTTCATTTGGTTTTTTTTAAGTTAAGACTAATTGCGGGAAAAACGGGGCCTAAAATGCTACATGTTGACAAAAACCATCATCTGGACAGAATGGAAAATGGCTGTCTAAAACGGAAATCTTTGCTTACGTTTGATTAAAAAGTTATCCACTAGAGTTTGTGCAAAAAGAGGATTGTCGTAGGTGAGGTCGCCCGTGTGTAATTTTACTAATTTTGTTACGTTGACAACACTGCTCTGTCATTGTTAGTACAACTTCATATGTTTGATGCTTGATAGAGACCAATAAAATTCGGTTTTCATCAGTACTCACGTCTACCAAGAAAGTCGGTACATTCCCAACTAGCAAAAATGTCTTGAATTTCGCTTGAATAAGAATGGTGGGCTTCTAGCGCTCTTATAATAGTTTTAGAACATATTATCGCTTTTATCTTACTCTTAGATAAGCTTTTTTGGACTCAAAGAGCTCTTCCAACAAACAAAAATTGCTCTTGTAGTGGCTAATATTGCCAAAAATAATACTTAGTCAAAAGCGTAAACTAAATTATTCATGAGGTATCCTTCTAGTCGTATGTCTTCAGTTTCATTAATGTGTATTGCTCTTATTTCTATAACTCGTTCGTCCGTTGTTAAAAACCATTTATCGTTGAAATGATTTTTATCGTGCTTCACACACTAGATAATGTAAACAACTGGTTTCCTCACTGGTTTCCATTTTCATTCTAATTTCTATAAAATAATCCTCTGCGGAACCACTGACTGATTCGTTGGTATCGGCTTGGCAATTTTGTAGCATCATAGGAGTGGAGGTGGTGGGTGCAATGCTCACAACCGTGTTTTCGTAGACCTTTTTTACTTTTCTTCTGTAACCACCGCTCCTTTTAAACTTCTTCCAGTCTTTTGAATCCATTTTTTTAATATAAATTCCGCTCCGTAATAAATTCACACAATCTGCTGTACCTACCATCAAAATGACGAATCTAGTTATGTAAAACATTTTAATGTAACCATATAGAGAATAATATCTTTATAATCACTGTATAAGTGAATATGGACTGCTTTCATCCTTGAAAAGATCATATAAAATGTTAAAATTAGTTTGTTGGATAGACGTCTTATCAAATGCTCCTGTGAGTTAAAAAGCATCATAGTTATCTTGTGCATTACTTTTCTAAGAATAATTGACCTTATTAAAAGCTTTTATATGACTTTGAATATTATACGGCTAAAAAGCAATGTAACTAGCCTCTATAAGAAAAACACATTTCGAACCCTTATTGAGGCCATATTAATTGGATCTATTAACGTTTACCCAGCCAAATTATAAGAATAAAGGTAATATTAGCCAAATCTTCTAATAATGTGCCATTATAAGGAACACTGACATAATTAATGCTTTTTTATAACAAGTATAAGAGTTTATACCTTATATACTTAATTTTATAAGCTTAATTTGTTTGTTGGGCTGTGTCTTATAATTAGTCTCATATATGTATATAAGCGTATTTTATAATACTATTATAAGCCTGTTACTCCTATAATAACATTTACGAAGACTCATTGCACTTGAAAATATTTGTTCTTATAGCCTCGTTTTGTAAGTTCATTTGATTTTATAATGTTCTTGGTAAAAGCTCTTTTAAGAATGTCAGACTAATATCAGCATAACATCAAAATACTAAGAGCGTACTTTTCTATTGCTCTCATATTATATAAGATAAATTGGCTGCTGATTGAAATCTTATTGTTAGTTAACCGTAACGCCATGACGTTTCTTTTTTTGCACTTGCTCTAGCAGCTCGTTTGCAAGCCCCTAGTAAAGCGAATAGTCAGCGACGTCAAGGGCACAACACGCCGTCGCGCGTTAGCGATCCGATACAGAATGTTATCTTGAAATATTGGACGGAACTTGGCGGATTCCGCGGTTCAGATTAGCCATGGCGGGTGTGAGGGATTCCAGTTCCACGTTTGTTTGTACCATTGCATTTAGTGTATATGTAGGGCCAATTTTTATAAGACGAGCTATGCGTTTGTATACTCCATGCTCTGTTCCATCATCTGCTGCTTACTTTTATAATTACTACTGGTATTATATGTAAAGAAAATTGATTAAATTAGTTTATAAGAAATTTGTTTAAATTAGTTTAAGACGAAACATAAGATAGAAGTTTTAAGAGAAAACATATGTTTATGGATAGTTTTATACAATGCTAGATAAACAGCGGTTCCCGCGCTAGGCTGGGCCTGTATGGCGGGAAACCTGATACGATTTAAAATGTAAGTAATATTTACATTTAATATATTCAACACCACTATTAGAATTTACAAATTTACAAGTAAGAAAAATAAAAATTACAATAAACAAATGATAAATCTAAGCATAACATATTAATTTACTACAACTACTCTCTGAAAAACCAAAGCTCAAAAACACAAATTAAATAAGTACATAATCAGGTGCAACGTAGTTTCAGTTTATTATAACTTTTTTTTAAATTATTACTCCTATTAACAAGATTAAGATAATATCTTTAGTACGAGTAAGTTTTCCGTCTCTCTGTGATCCAAAGTCGACAAAAACCCACAAACTGTCCTTTTGACTTCGTAGATTGACTTATCCTTCAAACTGCAGTATATATCAATGACATTATATCTATGAGATCTGATGAAAAGGCCAAACCGACGCGCGAAACTAGTTTTTACTTGAGAAAAGGGCAATCTTTGACAGCGTTTTTGCGACGTTTCTCCACCGTCACGGGCAGCAAGCACGGACTTATGAACAGAGAGCGACATTTTGAGAATAAACAACTGTCTAACGCTCAGTACACCACTTTCCTTGAACAAGTCAGCCGTAGGGTATTTCAGCGGCTTATTCGTCATCACTTTGAGTACTGATCGTTGAGCTCGTTCAGGAAGTATGATGAAGGTCGCCGCGGCACTTTCCCAGCAGGTTATGCAATAATTTAAGAGAGACTGGCATAAAGCGATGTATACTGACTTCAGTGTCTCTGAAGGTGCGACGTCACGTAAAATTTTCACAATCCCAATAACTTTGCGTACCCGAGACGTAAGAGCAATCAAATGATTTTTGAAATTCAAGTTTTCATCGAGTCTTTACGTAGCTCATGATAGCATAAGAGGTGCTCTACCCGGAATGTTGAACTATTCAAGAAAATTATCACACAATCTTTACTAATATCAAATAATTTCAAGGGTCTGTGGATAATCCAATTGCTTTCTATGTAGTAGTAGTGTAGTATTGTCATTAAGACTTAAGTATTAATTACTAATATTATGGCATGCTATATAATCCTCAACATTGTTTGTTACTTACTTTTTCAAGGAGCAACAGAAACTAGGATTGACTTTAATGATCGGAGAGTGTCAATTTCTTCGTCGTCTTTATTTCAGAAAAAAATATGGTACCTATGGGATAGATTTATTTTAACATCACCGGCTTTTCGGTTAAGGAAAACATCGTTAGGCAACCTGCATACGTCTGTAGAATAAATTCGATGGCGTTTGTGAATCCACCAACCCGCACTGGGCCAGCGTGGTGGATATGGTCCAATCACCCTTCGCGGGGAAGCCTACATCCTGCAGTGGACTATTAAAAGGCTGATACAGTACAATACATGGGATAGCACCAAAACAAAAATATCACAAGCTAGTTTAAATAAATATTCATAAAATAAAAATGTGTTTCAAATACGGACGAAACACTCAAGTTCTCATCATAATCCCGACATCTTACTTCCAATTCATAAAAATTTAAAAAGGTACGGCTCAATGGCTAGGGGAGGTAACAAAATCTTTTTCAATCGATTTCACTTCGTTCTCAAAAGTTCTGGTAAATTATTAAAATTAAGCATTTTGTACTCAATGGCTCATAATAATAAGGTATATGAAAGAAGCCCTAAAAAATTCAATGCGGTGATATTTTGAAATGTCAAAGAAGTAGATATTACGGGTGGAAGACAGCTCAAGTAGATTTAAGTGAATATACAAGTAAAAAAAATATTTCAAGTTAATGTCAAGCATTGGTACGACCGTAGGTTTTTCAAAAGCACTCACTCAATACTTATTTATATCATAAATGCAAATGTGTGTTTGAATGTTTGTTTGTAACTTTTTCACGCATCAACAGAGAGAGCGAGATTGAGTAGATTTTTTTAAAATCGAAAAGTGTCTTATTATTTTGATCCCTGAGACTTACGTCTTACCACAAACGTATTACACACACTTTAGGCAATGTTTAACAGTACAAACTGCACGGTTAAACAGTGTTTAAAGCGTGTTTAAATGTTTTGTGGTAAAGCGGCTAAAGTTCTATGGGGAAGCACAAAATTCAAAATGTCATGGGGTCGAAGCCGCATGCGCATACGTATATCATATCATAAGCGTGTCTCGACACGCACTACTTGACAATTTATTTACTTTCGTTATACTCAATGGCAAAAAAAAAATCTCAATTACATTTAAAGCTTAAAGTACTTGTACTACTGACTACATTCTTAAGAGAGTATATATTGATGATTATTATGATATATACAAATTTAAAAAATAAAATCTTTTGAATTGAGAGTACTATTTAAACTACTACCAATTACAATGATATTTTTTTTCCATGAAACCCAAAAAAATAAGCTATTTACTTTATAACAAGCAAGGTAATTCAAAGTTTTCGTTCATAAAAACAGGCCTCAGTTCCCGTTATCCTACATAATAATAATATTAAACAGTTATTGTTAATCAATTAGCATCCTTTTAGGGGTTTATTCAGTACATAAAAACTAACAACTTTTGTTCAATGAACTTTATCATATTTAAAAAAAAAATGCTGCTGAACAGCTGTTTTCTTTTAGTTTTAAAAAATTCGCAAAACAGAAGTTATTAGTTTTGATGTACAGAATAAAAAGATGCTAATTGATTACCAATAACTCTGTATTCTGTCGTGTACGTTAAGTATTTAATAAAGAAAAATTCACATCACACAAAATCACAGAATCATCCGATCCCCAAAACAAGATTTAAGGACACTAGACCAAATCACCTATTAATATTAACGCCGTCGCGCCACAATGCATGCACCCTCATGTTAGAGGGTAGACGCAACTCGAATCGACAGCTAGGGTGCTAGGGTGGCCCGATAATATCCCAATGGGTTTGGGTGCATATTGTATCACTCTAACCAGTTGTGGATGACCTCTCGTGGTTTTGCTATGGGAGTGAAGACGTGAAATATTATTTTTATTTTCGTTATTTATTTTATTATACAGGTACCGTTTTTTACCAGGGAATATAGCTGTCCTGTACTGTGCCAGCCTTTTAATAGTCCACTGCAGGACGTAGGCCTACCCACGAAAGGTGATTGGGCTATATCCACCACGCTGGCCCTGTGCGGGTTGGATTCACATACGCCCTCGAATTTCTTCTACGGACGTATGCAGGTTGCCTCACGATGTTTTCCTTCACCGAAAAGCCAGTGGTGTGAAATTCCGTACATAAATTCCAAAGAACTCATTGGTACGGGACCAGGGATTTGAACTCACGACCTCACGGTTGTAAGGCGGGTGTCACTACCTCTAGAATACCACGGCTTATTACCACCACGGCTTATTAGGGAATATAGCAGACTCAACTAATTGAGATAAGTGTGGAGTGGTAGAACATATAAACCACCTAGTGGTAGAATGTCTACTAATTCAAAATGAGAGGCGGGCACTCGAGGTGACTTATCACTTCAACAGGCTCGACGTTGTACTGTATATTAGACTAGCTGCCCGTCCCGGCTTTGCCCGGGTATGATTGGCTATACATATACTTACCACGTAATGTAGGTATGCGCCACACACATACTAGACATACCGGATGAACCATTATGATGAGTTAAAACCTACCCAAATCGCGAGAGTTTCCGTAGTCTTAAACTGTTCGAAGTTTATGAAAAAGAGATAGTAGGTATTGGCATATCTAAATAAAAGTGAGTCCGTATGTGTTGGGTGGCTGTACATAATATATAGCCCTGATTTCAGAAAATGACAATGATGAGAATCAAAGCGACATTAAAATATTACAGACCCACAGTCTATACATTCTACCCATGTAAGTTAGTTTCTTGATCTTGTCTTCACTCGAGAATTTTGAAAAACATTGGACATCAGTTCTACTTCTACGAATTGTGTGCCCTACCTAAGGCCTCTTCAACTTGCTAACCCAAAGAGCTGTGATGGAAGGAATCGAAGCGCTGGCATCCAACGTGTTCCGGACGTCACGACCAGATCTTAGATTCACGTGAAGACCTTCGCTACACTTGTCAATACATTGTCTACATTCGAGAACTTTAAGGTCGACAATGCGTTTCACATACTATGTGCAGGGGCGTAGCTACCGCAGTATCATCCGTGTCAATAATACGGGGCTCCCGGGCTACAGGGACCTTAACGTGTGTAAGCAAAACCTAGTAAAATGTTATCCACAATGTCACTTAATCTCGTGCTTCCCGAAAAAAATCATCTCTTTTTTTCCCGGGTTAAGCATTCTTCCAAAAGTTGTCCTGAGAGGCAGAAATTTTATAACAACTGAAATCGTCTTCAGCTAGACTTACTTAGCTGATATAGGTAATTATATTCTATTCATTATCAATTATCAATTTCCTGAAAAAAAAGGCAAGAAAAGTGTATATTTCATATGAATTGTTTGGCTAGCTCAATTTCTAGGAGGAAGTGACAACTTATAAATAACCGTCTTACCACAAAAGTTTTACGCAGGCTTTAGACAACGTTTAACAGTACAAATTGTACGGCTAAACAGTGTTTAAATCTTTTGCGGTAAGGCTGTATATATTTATTTCAATTTAATGCAAAGATATTTGTTTCTTTTGTGAGAAATGAGTGATTTGGGCTCCCCAACTATATTTGATTCTGGGCTCTTCCAAGGCAAGCTACGCCACTGCATACCTATTTACTACCAATAAAACATAAATCGACACACTAATGGCGGAGATATATAACTTTGGTGGTCTAGTGGTAGTAACGCCTGTCCTACAATCGTGAGGTGGTGGGTTCAAATCCCGATCCTGTATCAATGAGTTTATTTGGAACATATGTACGGAATTTCAAATCATTGGCTTTTCGGCGAAGGAAAATATTGTGTGGCAATCTGCACCAACCAACACTGGGCCCTGGCACTGGTGGTGGATATGGCCCAAGCACCCTTCTCAATTCTCAATGACCCGTTTCCTCGAATCTCGACGTTATGTCACCTAATAAGTGCCTGTAACCGAGCACTTTGGCATCGCGCGGCGTTGTAGTCGGCTTGGAATCGCCTTACGACTAACTAAAAAGCCTGCCCACTACGTAGCTTGGGCAGGATTTTGGCTCGGATACTTTTTTCACAATTGTGACTCTATAGATATTTGCTCGAAGTGAATTTTGTATTATGTACATTGTACAAAGTACATGAATTGCCAAGCGGAGTGAGCGGCGAAACGAAACTTTTATAATACTTACATTTTTGAACTTGTAATATCTTTGTAATAAAATGTCTGAATTAAATAATTTAAAAAGTTGCATAAAGCTATTGAAACAGTCTTGAATATGAAATAAGATTAATACTAAGATACAAATTAAGATCCTTTTCCTGCGACGGTATTTCAATTAATTTTTAAGAATAAAAGAACAGTTATTACGTCTTAACTATAATAGTTAGATATATGCTGTCGCGACTTTTTTTGTAAATTATAGTGTGTTCTATAAAGTCGTAGTACATTATTTTATTCCATCATCAATAGTTTTCTCAGCGCACGCGACGTAAGGAATTTTTCAGGTCTTTTTTTTACACCTTATGTTACATTATTGGAGTTTTAGTAAGGATCCTTACTCGGGGATAATGTAGCTTTCCAAAGGTGAAAGAATTTTTGAGATCGGTCCAGTAGTTTCGGAGCCTATTCATTACAAACAAACAAACAAATAAATCTTTCCTCTTTATAATATTAGTATAGATTTTTTGTAAATTATGGTGTGTTCTATAAAGTCGTAGTACATTATTTTATTCCATAATCAATAGTTTTCTCAGCGCACGCGACGTAAGGAATTTTTCAGGTCTTTTTTTTACACCTTATGTTACATTATTGGAGTTTTAGTAAGGATCCCTAATTTTTTTTAATATAATATAGCCTATGTTACTCGGGGATAATGTAGCTTTCCAAAGGTGAAAGAATTTTTGAGATCGGTCCAGTAGTTTCGGAGCCTATTCATTACAAACAAACAAACAAATCTTTCCTCTTTATAATATTATATTATTAGTATAGATAGATAGTATAGACTACTTGCTGAACCTAGCTCTGACGCAGTCGGAGCGCTATTTGATTTGGTGAGTTGCCTAAAGTGATCCGAAATACGTAGCTAGTAGTATTAAGTAGTTAGTAAGCTAGAACAAGTTAGAATATACAATGGGACTGCCATGTATTTCATATACGAGCAAAAGTCCCAAAAAAAAATGGAAAAAAAATTCAGGGAATATCTTTTATAGATACCACACCTCGAGGGCAGGCAAGTGGTTATGTGGAAGTCCCGCCGACTGGACGTTATACTAACCAAACGTTTATACTTCTGCAGAGGATGGGAGAACGGCCATAGAGGTGCCTACTAGCTATTGCGCGGGTTCGCGCGCGTGATATTTTGATTTTTGTTCTATCTCGTAGAAACCTTTTAATGTTTTCGGGATAAATATACCTATGTCACTTTTCAACCTTTGATCTATGTCCAAGCCAAAAAGCAAATCTATCTTTGGACTATTGCTGCGTTAAAGAGTAAACCCGGAAACATACTATCGGACGCGGCTGACGGACGCGACTGACAGCCGCGACTTAGCAATGTGAACAGTCTTAAAACATCCGGTGTGCCAGATTGCTCTCGGACGTCCGAACGCTCAAGGTCGTCCGAAGGTGACGTCCGCGACTTATGTCCGATAGTGTGCACGGCTCAGTGTACTTTCATAGTCAAGATACCTATCAGTCGCGTCTGTAAGCCGCGTTCGATAGTTTGTCTCCAGCTTAACAAACCAACAAAGACACTTTCGGATTTGTATATTATGATATAGGTAAGTAAAGAGTTTTAACGTAATTTTTTACACTTTAATAAGTAGCGGATTAATCACCATAGAAATATTTTAATCGCTTCAGGGAAAAAATATTAAGCGGATTATATGCGTAAGTTTTCAATCAATCTCAAATTTAGAAACGTGAAAAAAAAACGATAACTAAATTTTTAATCATATCTGTATATCAAAATCAACTTTTGTTTCCCACGTGTTATGATTGATAAACGCTTAATATAGATAGTGTTGTTAAAATTTTAATTCTTATTATTCAAACTAAACTCGTGGTAGTCTAGTGGTAATGAAACCCGCCTTACATTCTTGAGGTTGTTGGTTCGAATCCAGGGCCCGTACCAATAAGTTCTTTGGAAACTATGTAAAAAATTATTAAATTAAAATTTGAGTTTTTTCTTCCGCGAAAATGTTTCTATCACACAAAGATCTGAATAAGTTGGTCCCCATTTATAGAAATATCGAATATCGCACATTACGTCTCGGAATAAGTAAGAATCACGAATGTAGAAATCTACTAATGCGAATACATTTACACTATGCCAATATGTTGAGGGGATTTTTATTAAATTCCACAATGTCGACGTTCGAACATCTGTAGTGGGATTCAGGGCTGTCACGCATGGATCACCTGTGATCCGTTTGAATATTGTCACAAAAATACGGCAACATACGAGTAAATATCTACTATATCTTTAACTAGCGACGCGCGACGGTTGTCTACAATTGCTATGGGTACACATCATAAAATTATAACTAAAGGTCCCTTAATAACAAATTCTCTAGACTAGAACTTCGGTGTGACGGATTTTCACAACACTATCTTTTCCTTAGTATAAAACATAGTGAAAAACATGGTGACATTGCCATGTTCGTAAAATCCCGCCCTGAGCTCTTTAAAATGTGGCCTGTTGGAGGTAGACATGAGGGTAATGTGTATTGTTTACCGTCCAAAACTGTTTTTCTAAATAAAAGTGTGTTCTGCATGGCATCTATCATCTATAACAGGATACCAAAAGTCATTCGATGCAAACAGGACTTAAATATTTATTTAAGAGCCATTTAAACAGTTTATTAGTTGATAAAGCCTATTGTAATGTAATTGAGTTTTTAAATGACAAGACTTTGAATGACTATAAATTGAAATTATGATACGTATCCTGACATTATTATTTCTGACATAAATAACTAAATCCATTTGACTTTGCCTACGTTTGACATTAATTCACTATAACCTTATTTCGATTGTTTTAACCTTACCATGTAAACGTCTGTACACCTATTTAAGGTAGAAACTAGAGAACATCATAGTAAGTTTAAGATCTTTGTATAATTTTACCTAGTTTTACAGACAAATAAAAAAAACTTGCGTAGATCTAAGGTGTGTTAGTAAAAGTTTGATTGCGTAGAATGAGAAAAACAAGCCTGCATGTTCTTTCAAAGATACGTAAAGTAAAGTAACTACTTTACTTTACATATCTTTAAAAGAACATGCATTTATAACTATTAAATTTCGAAGATAATTACTATAAATTCTGATATCTGTCAATTTGTAATTGGCAATCGCAATCTAAGGCTTTTAAGATAAACCAAGGTATAGAAGACAGGGCAAAGCAATGTATTATAGACTATAAACCCATTGTTCACATGCTAGGTATATTCGATTAGAAATGAACAAACAATTAAATTTGCACATGAAAATTGTGTGTAATATTATTATCTGCCAAAATTTAATGGCAACCCTAAGCAGAATCAACAAAAGTTGCGTGACGTGACGTCATCCGGCAACTTCTATTTTTTTGCTCAGAAAATTGTCAGAAACTGGGATTGAATGTTAACACGATACGAACTTGTATCTTTATTTCCACTGTTTTCCATATTATTAAGTAGTTTATACTTCTTATGTGCTTTTGGATAGTGATATTATTTTTTGTCTAGTACATTCGCCGAGCTAGAATCGTCCTCGATGTTTATCTACACGCAAATCCTAAATCGTTTTCAGCTTAAGCCCTATTTTTGACCGACGAACCACCCGAGGAGGTATACAATTCGACGCGTATATATCTTATATATATTTTTTTATGTATAACCATGCATAACTTTTTTCATAGTACCTAGTCCGATTTCAGTAATTCTTTTTTTATTTTAAAGAGTATACTTCGAAATTGGTCCCTTTTAAATTTTATTGAAATCGGCTAAGCCATTTTTGATAAATCAACAATAATGTGAAAAACTACATCGATGCGTGCGAAATATTCGCGAATTCTGTACACGGGTGAAGTCGGACATGCTAATTTTTGCAAAAAATAATCTCGTTTTGTTTAAGTCTTCTGTATCTAGTCTTTGATCAAGACATCACTCCGTCTCTCTTAGTTGAGATTAACACTAAAATACTATGTGCTATTTGTTTTGATACTTATGCATAAGTATCACATAAATTATAAAAAAAAAATAAGTACAATAAATAATTATATTTCATAATTGATGAACTAGTTAGATTATAACTCCCTAAATATTTTAGATTTTAATAACAAGTTAACAATAATAGATAGATAGTTTTTAGTTGATAGATAGATAGATATTCGTTTTCGATATTTTCTTCATATAGATTAGTGTTTCTTCGCAATTTCGGGGTTAATTCCATAGTAAAAGTTAGTCATAGTGGTGAGTACAATTATATCAGAATATTGTATCCATACTATTCTTAAAACTTAGTTTGATAGATAGATAGATATTCTTTATTGCTAATACAAAGAGCACAAATAACACAGATAACAAACTATAGCGTGTAACAAGAGGCGATATTATCGCTAAAAGCGATCTCTTTCAGGCAACCTTTGGATGGAATAGGAATATAGAACAAGTAAAGACGGGGGTGTGCGTGCGATTAACAATAATAAATTCGTACTCATAAAACATACACATACATACTAATAAATACAAACATATAAAATACATAAAATTACCTACGTTCGATCTCCTGGTCCCGCACGCCTCACCCGGGCTGCGCTTGAGTAGGAGTAGGTGTAATAAAACGACCAGTTTAGTACTGAACCAAAAGACAACTTTATTATAACACCAAACAGACGCCGTACATAGCCAACAAATTCTATTATCGCGTTTTAACACTGTACAACGCCATCTGTTGTTGCCGCGTGGAACTAATGTCCACTGATACTTATACAACCTACTATTTCTAAATATCCTAAAATAAAAAAACATGTAAAAATACTTAAACTACAAAATTAAAAAAAAAAACATAAAGACATCAGCACTTTTGTATATCAACGAGCGGACAATTATTGCAAGTAATGATTTTTAACTTGTTCTTTGAAAACGGCAAGTGAGTTTGATTAGGCACTCTTGTGGTGTACTGCAATGTGCCGTCATTTTCAATAGCCCACTATAGGTCCCGGTTAGTTTTTACCGTTTAGTTATATCAGATGCCATCGGACGGCTTAAAAACTCTGACAACAGTGGGCCAATTCTGATAACCGATCTTGATGCTGAGGTGACACGTTCTTGAACCTCTCTCGTTTTACTGACAGTCTTGAGCTGTCAGAACTGTCAGAAAAACGAGAGAGGTTCAAGAACGTATCACTTCAGTACAGAGATCAGTTAACAGAATTGCCCTGCTGGGCTCAGATACCCGGCCTATACAAATTAACTAGCTTTTTTTAACCCCGTCCTGATTATATGCTAACCCACGAATGTCGATTGAGTCGCATCCACCAATCTGGCACAGCGAGGATTTTCACAGAAGCCATAGATATTTTCCGCTAAATCAGGTTTTCTTCAAGAATCGATGACACACAATCCTACTAATATTATTAACGCGAAAGTTTGTGAGGATGGATGGATGGATGGGTGGATGGATGGATGGATGGATGGATGTTTGTTACTGTTTCACGCAAACTAATATTATAAACACGAAAGTTTGTGAGGATGGATGGATGGATGGGTGGATGGATGGATGGATGGATGGATGTTTGTTACTGTTTCACGCAAAAACTACTGAACAGATTGAGATGAAACTTTGCAATAATATAGCTTATAAATCAGAATAACACATAGGCTATAAATTATAATGATATATTGCGTATGCGGGCGAAGCCGTGGGTAAAAAGTAATTCAAAATAAAATAACATTTGGGAAAAATATCTGTAAGTGATATAATTAAATTTTCAAAATTTTCACGCTCGTTACGCTCACGTTTAGTAATTGATGAATCCTTTAGTAGTTAACGTTAACATCATATTACTTGAATGTACGGTAAAATCAAATAGCTTTAACATTCTGAAAAGATTCGTGGAAATATCCAAATGTGTATTTATATCGTAATCGCAAATAGGTGAAAATCGCGAGGAATAAAATCCAACTCGTTATTTATCGCCCAGTATAATAGCGCCATGGATGAAATAAATAGATTCCGTGGCTGATTTTATTATAGCTTTTGATAAATCAGAAGAATGAGTTTGTTTTGCAGACACAACTATTATCGTTTTCGTTACATTTCCGCGTTTTTACCAGAGGCTCGTAGCGCTCGTAGCGTAGTTTGACTAGGTGATTGTCAGCGATCACCGAAAATAAGCAACGTTCCGCACGGTCAGTATTTGGATGGGTGACCGCGGGTGGCATTTTCCAACTGAGCGCTACCGTGGCTCGGATGACACGTTAAATTGTAGGTCCCGGTTGTTTTAACCGTTTAGCCATGTGAGAGGCCTTCAGGCGGCTTCAAAACTCTGACACCAGGGCTAGCCACCCGGCCTATACGAACTTACTTACTTACTTACCAGAGGCTTTTTTCATAAATGTACTTAGAGCCACAAGAATACTGTTACTTTTGTTTACGTGTACGTACTTAGGAGTCATGCAGGAAAGATGGAAACAAACGTTTATTTTAATTTTTATATCACGGAATTGTACTCACGTTTATTTTTCATAGTCATTACAATACGACTAGTATAGTTTCGATAGCATTCGGCGATCTTTCACAAGTCGAGTGCTAGCGCGCGGAACCGCCTCGAAATGCACTGAATAATCGAACGTTTAATCAGTTTTTGTAGACATATGGTAGGTTTGAGAATATGTCGTACCTACTGTACAGGCCTACCCACAAGATTATTTTGTGCAAAAATTTGCTTGACCAACTTCACCCGTTTACAGAATTCGAGAATATTTCGCACGGATCGATGGAGCATTTTTCACATTATTGTTGATTTATCAAAAATGGCTCATCCGATTTTGATAAAATTTGAATGGGACCAATTTCAAAGTATACTCTTTCCAGTTAAAAAATAATTACTCAAATCGGACCACTATAAAAAAAGTTATGCGTGGTTATACATAAAAAATATATATATATATATACGCGTCGAATTGTACCTCGTTCGGTAGTTGGTCGTTCAAAAATAGGTCGTAGAGTAGTCTATTTTTGCAGCTTTAGTTTGCGATTTAGCGATTTCTTCCAAGCAACCATAAAATAAAAACTCTCATATAATATTTGGGAACTTTGTCGATGGAATCGAAGAGACACATCTACGATTACGAGTCATGATGAAATCATAGCACTAGGGACCTAATTTTGAACTTAGCACGTATACGGAAATTGTATGGAGCACTTGCAACTTCCACAGACAAAATAAAGTGTTTTCATACAATCTGTCAAAGTTCTATACATGTTTTGAAGCGTTCGAAGTTTAAAAATGAGTCCCCTGGAGACTTATCTTCTTTTATTATACTTTTAGGTGCCCGAATTTATATTTTCAATGTACCCTACATCGAAGTATAAATTCTCATTTAGGTATTCGCGCAGTAGGTCGAATGGTTAATTGTTATTTTGTGGGATTTATGAGAGGCGTTTTGGTAGAAAGCGCTGGAAATTGTTATTCTTGCTTATGTTTCAGAACGCCGCTCCTGTTTTTGTTCCGAAACTTCGTTTAAAAGTTTTGGTAGGTTTGTTTTTGTATTGAGAACAAAGATTTATTATTTTCAAAGGTTTTTAGGGTTCCATTGTAGTGGAATGACTATTTTTCCGTACCTCTAACGGAAAAAACGGAACCCTTATAGGATCACTTTGTTGTCCGTCTGTGTGTATGTCAAATATCTACGTATATCTATAGTCACTTGCTGTTGTGTAAAAGAAATTTTTTTCAGTTATCGTTTAAAAAAGTTAGAGTCGTTTATGTCATAAAAACCGCATATTTCGACACTCACAAAAATCAAAACCTACAGGGTACTCTCCGTTGACATAGAACTATGAAATTTGGCAAGAAGCATTGTCTTAGAGTACACATATAGGAATAAATATACAATAGGTAGTTTATCTCTATCAACCCTAATTAAGTAACCTCCAAGTAGTTAATTAAAAGCATTTTTAGGGTTCCGTACCTCGAAAGGAAAAATTAAACCCTTATAGGATCACTTTGTTGTCCGTCTGTCCGTCTGTGTGTATGTCAAGACTCATTATCTCAAGAACGCATAAAGATATCGAGTCGAAATTTAAACTGCATACGTATATCTATGATCTCTTGCAGTTGTGTAAAAGAAAAACTTCTCAGTTATCGTATAAAAAAGTTAGAGCCATTAATGTCTTAAAAAATAGCATATTTTGACAGTCACAAACATCAAAACCTACAGGGTACTTCCTGTTGACATAGAACTATGAATGTTGTTTTTAAACTTTCGCGATTTGAACACATTATTATTTTATACTACGGGACTAATCGCGCACTAAAATTATCTCGTAATTTATCTCGTAATTTTAGTGCGCGATTAGTCCCGTAGTATAAAATAATAATAGAACTATGAAATTTGGCAAGAGGCATTGTCTCAGAGTAAATCTGAAAACTGTACATTTTTATTTAAGTCACAGAAAATAGTGCCTCGAAATTCACAGATTATAGGTTCAAAATTCAAAGTGAGTAAATGGTATCATATTAAAGAACTTCATTAGCACATGCTAAAAAAGGGTTTAATTATTTTAACGATGAGTAATTTTCGATGTATGACGAGAAAAGTGTAAAAAAAAACCTTTCTGTTGATGGTTATAGTACAGAGATTTTAACAACTTACTTCCCAATTTTGTGAAATTTTCTGGATTTGTACGGAACCCTCGATGTGCGAGACTTGCGCTTGTCCGGTTTTTGTATTATTGTGTCGAAGTAATAGAGGTATCCGTTTTAAGTCGACAGTTCTGCTTTTGTTTACTCTACAAGTTTTATTTCTTAACCGAATCTCTACGAAACTTGGTGCACATGTTTAATATATTTTTGTCGTCTAAAAGAGAGGAAAATTCTTGTCAATGTATAATATTTTATAAGCTGAATTCGATAATGTCTAGCAAGATTGTTCAGTATACAGGGTTACTGATAATCAATTAGCATCTTTTAGGGGCTTATTCTGTACCAACAATACCAACAACTTTTGTTTTGCGACTTTTGCCAAATATAAAAAAAACAGTTGTTCCATACATTTTGTCGAGGGCGAACGATATTTTTCAATGGAACAGCATTTTTTGAGATTTGATAAAAGTATTTGAACAAAAGTTGTTAGTTCTGATCTGATGCACAGAATGAGCTCTTAGAAGGATGCTGATTGATTATATTACCAGGTACCCTGTATAAATCCACTTGAACATACTAGTCAGATTGTATCTCCTTAACCCTTAACCACCTTTCACCTAATTTTGTAACGTATCCACCTACCTGAGATCTTGGAAACCGCTTATTTATAGCTACCTTAAATGCAGGTACCTACCACATTATGAACAAAGCAATTACTAGTATACTTGTCTTTATTTTATTTAAGACCTTCAAATATCCTGAAATTATAATAAAATCTCATGATTTGATATAATAGTTCGCAAACTAGTAATTTTAACCTAAAAAGAGTTTTGTCTAAAATAATGAGGTTAAAAAGATAAGAAACATAAAATTTGAATGCATTAGTTTCTTGAAGTTTAGGATATTATTACCTATACAATTCAAGAAAAAACCATAAACTAAACAAAAATTTCAACAAAATTGCAACTGTTAAAGATGCACATTTTTTACGGTAATTTCAGCACATTTTCTAAGCACACTCCAAACAAATTGGCATCTTTCTCATAAAACATAAGTAAAAAACATGAAAACGGTCTGTTTCTATTTGTATCACATATGTCACATATTTTTGGAATTTTCAGTGGAATAACATCATCATTATCAACATTGTTGCAGTGAAAAATAGTCACGTAACCACCTACGTGCGGTCACACAGATCGCTGACAAATTATTTTTACATACGCTGGCTACAAGGCTTAAGTGTGGTTTTGATAAATGTGTAGAAAAGTATATAGACGTGTACTTTTTTACGATGCATACATTTCGAAATATTTGAATTTAAAAATACGCTGCGGTCTCACAGACCGCTATTAGGTGATTTAGGGTTAAATATTTTAATAATGGTCGTTTTACTAATATATTTGAGGAGATATAATCTAACTAGTTTATCAATTATGTATAAGTATCAAGATAGATAGCGCAAAGTTACTATTTTAGTGTTAATCTCATCTGAGATACGGAGCGATCTGTCTTGATCCCAGGCTACAGCAGACTTAAATAGGGCTTAAGTTAAAGTAATACGAATTAAGGCATTTGCGTCTAGATAAACATCGAGAGCAATTCTATCTTAGCGTTTTGTGTTTGTGAATTTTAAATAATTTATTTTTCTGTCAATAACTACGAGTACGTAGGACGATGTATTTTTCATCAACATCATTAATTGCAGCCGTAATATGATTAATAAATTAAAAAAATATAACTTCTTAAATAGGTACAAGCTTTTGGGATCCTGGATATCATATAGCAGCAGAGTGCCAGCCAACACAAGTAAAACGAGCCCAAACACTATCGTATCTATCGTGTTTAGTACAGGAGTTCCTATGGCCACCTCCTGACTCAATCATCAGATCAGCTTCAGCGTACCATTATGTTATACTAGTTTTTACCCGCGATTTCGCCCGCATAAGCAATATATCATTATAATTTATAGCCTATGTGTTATTCTGATATATAAGCTATATTATTGCAAAGTTTCATCTCAATCCGTTCTGTAGTTTTTGCGATCCATACATCCTCACAAACTTTCGCGTTTATAATATTAGTAGGATAGGATTGTCACGATATATAAGTTGGTCAAGTTTAACTTGCAAGATTCCACCCGAACTTACATAATTACAAACATACATTTCAAGTTAAATACAAGCTTGTAATAAGAGTAGATATATATTTCAATTAGTAGTTAGACGGTTCTTGGTGCTTTATGAAGTAATTTGGTTACTAAGAAGTTCGATATCCTATGCTTCGCTGAACGATTGGATGGATATATGTTCCTCTTTCACGCACAGAAAGCTAAACCGATTTGCATAAGATTCGGTATGAATGTAGCTTAGACCTTGGATTAACACATAGGCTACTTTTACCTCGGGCTAACGCGGGTAACGGGTGAAGAAAGCAGAGTGCTAGAGATGTGGTGCTGGAGAAGAACGCTTGGGGTATCGTGGACTGAATTTCGTACCAATGTCTCGATACTACAAGAACTCAGCATCAAGCAGTATCATCCGTAGTACAGTCTCGAATACTCGCTTACTTCGGACACGTCTCACAGCGAGGTAGTCAGTCCATAGAGCGTCTTGTCGTCCAGGGCAAAGTTGAGGGCACAAGTCCAAGCGGGAGGTCGCCCACGAAATGGACCGATCAGATCAAGTCTGCTGTGGGCGGGCCCGTGCATGAATGTACCAGATTGACGTCCAATAGAGAGAGATGGCGAGACATCGTGAGGCGCATTACATCTGCTCCTACCAATAATAATACTGCGTGATGACCACGACCGCTCTATCAAGAGCGCAACGATCAAGAATAAGAACTCGGGTAACATCGCGGGACGCAGCTTGTAGTATAAATACCTATATAATTGGATGACCGTAGGTGGGATTTACAACTGAGCGCTGGTGTGGATTTGGCGACGTATGTTAGATTATGTATACTGGTTGTTTTAACCGTCTATCCTTGTCAGAAGCCTTCAGTTGGTTTCAAAATGACACCAAGGCTAGCCATCCAATAACCTACCTAATAACTTATTTGCTGGCTTTATTGGACAAAAACCTACAACATATGCAGTTAAATAGTTTTTTTTAGATTTTTTCCTTTATCTAACACTTACAACTTGCTTTCTTTGCGTACTTGCTCGTATTAAGCGATTCGCTTCTACTTTCACAATGCGGACCGCCAGGGATTGGAATTCCGTGCCTCCGTCATTGTTTTCTGACAATTATAATTTGGATATCTTCAAGTCAAGAGTGAATAGGTATCATCTATGTCTACATACTCCATCTTCGGCAACAACTTCGCTTTCCATGAGGCAAGTTTGTGGCCAAATGTAGCCCTATAATAGGTACATAAAAAAAAATAGTGGCGAGACAATCCGTACATTATATCTAAAGAATTCATTAGTACAAGACCGGGATTCCCATGACTTCACAATTATGAGGCAAACGTCATCACTACTAGGCTGCTAGAAGTTTTAGAATAACTTATATAGTACATCCATCTGGGTAGGTATAACATACACATTAATTTAATTGTCAGAAAATACAACTAAAACATTTTTCTACAGACTCGTTGAGTAATTCAATTTGTCAATATCAAAGAAACAGCCATCTGCTTCGGGAGCCAGACTTTCTTGAAAAATTAAAATTGAACAAAATTTCAGTGTATCAGTGTAATTCACTAAAGCGAAGCAGAGCAGAGGGGTTAGTCCAGGTTGACACGTAAATTGAAACTATAGTTGTTTTATATATTTATATTTTGGGACATCTTACATACGGCCTCTGACCCCAATCTAAGCAAAGCTTGTGATATGGCTGCCAGAGACTGATTTACTACATATATTTATTTTTAAATACATACTTATACAGATAGTAACTAAATAACACCCAGACACAGAACAAATACTTATGTTCATCACATAACTATTTGCCCTGGGTGGGGATCGAACCCACGCCTCTTTGATCCAGAAGTTAGGGTCACTAACCACTGAGCCACCGAGGCAGTCGTTAAAGATATAAGTAAGGATTACATTAGCCTATCGGTTTTTCATTTCTGTGACTTACCGTAAACTCATATTTTCTTTTTGATATTCATATCAAATGATATCTATATCGTTGTCTTTCTTTTTTACGTTCGACTTAAAATCTTGCTCTGGAGCTTAATGTTTAAAATGTATTGAATCCCGTTAGCAGAAACATACATTTTAAATGCTCTTTCTTGCTTTTACTCAGTGTTGTGACTAACACATACATCCTACTCCACCTATTGTGCCGTACCAGTTTTTTTAATAAGCCACTCTGGAGTGGCCTCATAAAAAGCGTACATCCGTATTGGCCTGGTGCGGTTTCATTCACATAAGTCATTAGATTTCATCTACGGACAAACGCAGCACTCTCACGATATCTTCCTTCACCGAAATCCCACTGGTGTGAAATTTCGTAAATAAACAACTCATTGGTACGAGACCAGTATTTGAACCCATGATCTTACGGTTATAAGGCGAGTGTCACTACCACTTGACCACCACGGCTTACATCAATATATCCCACCGAGCTATCAATTAAAAAATTGCCACAGTTTCGCTCCGCTATAGTAGAAGCTGGGCCTCATAACTGATGTTGCTTTTCACTTTTCATTCTTTGTATCACATAAATCATATTTACTTTCACGAGTAATGTGTGTGTTCATTTGTAAAGATTATTGTGTAGCAGTCATAATAATGCTTTATTGCGATGACTTTGAACGGGTAGAATTTTACAAAGTCAACATTTCTTTAAGACACAATACAGGCACTTGGAATCGTCTAGTTACAATTTTTAAAAGTTCAACTTAATTAAATTTTTACATTAAATAAATAAGCACACTTTTTAGATTTTACAAGATCAGTATCATTAGGTACACAAAAAAGAGTGCACTACTTGACATCGACATTCGCTAGTGCGAATAACGCTAGTTCGACAAAACTGAACTGCGACTCACCATAGAGTGCTATTAGAATACAAATCAAAAATAAAATTGTATCAGTATCATGAAAATCGCAATGTCATTATCTATTGGTGTGTATACCATCCAGTGCAGTGGCGGGACTCCCACATAGCCACCCGCCTGCCCACTAGGTGTGGTGGTATCCATAAAGGATTTCCCCTGGTAAAAAAAGGATATATTCCCGAGGTGGTTCCATTTAAATCTTATCAAAATTTGCTGATTTGGTAAATCAACAATATTGTAAAAATTGTATACATTGATTTGAGCGGACTAATCGAATTTAGTATAATATAAAATATTTAGTAATAGAATATAAAAGTTAGAAAAGCTGTTTTGCTAAAATAGCGATATCCGACATTTATAGCGGCCGTAATACAGCGGTAGTCGCGGTGGATGATGTTACTAGAATGTCGACTACACAAACAAAAAGGTGCAGTTTTCTAGAGAGCGAACAAAGTTGTATTTTTTCTAACAGAGCGGTAATTGGCATCATAGACTGAAAGAGAACCTATTTTAGTAATATTACGACTGCTATTTGGCGGCCCCGCTATTATAGAAACCAGATCTTTACAGTATAGCAGCGGTTACGCGCACTAACAATTTATAAAAACGACTTTATAATTGTCTTGAGAAATTGCCTCTGAAAAAGGTTTTAAAAGCATTCAGCTCTCTTAAAATGTCCTGATAAAAGAAAGGTAGAATAAAACAAACGTATTATTAATATCTCCGTTGAAAAATATAAAAGAAAATTATTTGAAATGTCAGAGAATTAATGATCTTATAATAAGGTTTTGTGAAAAGAATTGTAGAAATAAAAAGCTTTCTTTTAAAAATGTAAGGATTTGAACTAGACTTACAATGGGTTGTAGAATCCTTTTTGGGCCGAGATTTGCTAATCCAAAATATATTTTATTGTACTTAAAAATAATTTTGCATTTCGATAAACAACAAGAGTTAAAGGACATAATATTGTAGAAACGTATAGAGACTGGGCCATTACTATGTACAGTATTTAATTACTTGCTTTGTTTATTTAAAAAAAAATGAATATCCCATTATTTTCTTCAAAGTCTCCATTTAAAGTTATTTCATATTGTTGGGTCTTATAATTATATTATAGCTTAAAAATATGGCGCCCATACTCAACTTGAAACATTAAAAAAAACGTAAGTGCCAAATTGGAGTAACATTGTTATTAAAAAAGTTTTGATTCATTGATTTGCTTATTTTGCAAAATGATTAACTCATTATTTTCAACAATCACAGTCTCCATTTAAAGGTATTTCATATTTTCGGATCTTATAATTATGACATGGCTTAAAAATGGCATCCATACTCGACTTGAAACATTAAAGGAACGTTTAAAAGTGCCAAATTGGAGTAACATTGACATTCAAAAATAAACTCTTGATGATACATTAATAGCGTACTCGTAAATTTATTTCCTGAAACAGATTAATAAATGGAAGAGTAACCACACTTTTACAACAGGAAAAATAAACATTAATGATTATTTATGTTTGTCTTTATTGTTGCTATTAATTTATATGAAATAATTATTTTTAAAAAGTATATGGCAAAATAACTACTTCGTTATTTAAAAAACAGTTTATTTTACATTTCTTCTTTAGTTTATTTATTTTTTATTTATTATTGTTTGTTTTTATCAAATTTCGTAAAAATTGGCCCAGCTATTTGAGTGTGAAGAAGTAACTAATATGTATTCACTAACACACAATTTTTCGCTTGCTTAGTGTGATGTGATGTTAGTGTGACGCAAAAGGCCGCGCGGTAATGACGGCGAGTCGCTTACACCTAAGTGTGAGATTTATAGTTTTATGACTCAGGCTCGAGGATTTAGTCTTTGTTTCCGTCTATTGTGCAATTTTTTTGGTGTTTACGTATTTGAGAATAAAAGGGAAGTCCCGAACTTTCAACTTGTTTACTTTGTCAAACACAATGGCACCGATAATTTCAGATATATCTAGTCAACAATCCGTCCGGGAAGTTTTTCGTTTACCGTTGAAGCGAAAGCATCTCGTGTGCGGTACCAGTGATTGTGAAGTGACTAGTTTGTGTGAATATTAGTGCCAGTGTTAAGTGTTTATGCGAATCAGTTGTGTCGTGTGTATCGTGGTTTTGTGCAATAAAATGCAAAGTGAATAATCAGCGTTTTAACTGATTACCCAAGAACCTATCTCGTAATATTATTCTACATTTATTCCATCCTTACTAGTAACATTATAAATTCGAAAGTATGTTTGTTGGTTTTTTACACTTTAACGCAGCAACAGAGCAACGGATAGACTGGACTTTTTAACCGACTTCCAAAAAGGAGGAGATTATTTTTGTTCATCTTTATGTATGTTCATCGATATTTTTGCCAAATGTGAACCGATTCAAAAAATATTTATTTAGTTTAAAAGAGATTTTAATTTTATCACTTTAAAATTTAATAGATATCGGTAGCCGTTTTTGATCAATCAACAATAATATAAAAAATGTATACAATAATTCGAGCGAACTATTTAAATTTGTACACGATGAAAGTCGGTTTTGGCATTATTAGCGAAAAATAATTATTATTGAAGCCGTGGTGGCTTAGAGGTAGTGACACCCGCCTTACAATCGTGAGGTCGTGGGTTCGGATCCTCGGTCCCGTACCAATGAGTTCTTTGGAATTTATGTACGGAATTTCACACCACTGGCTTTTCGGTGAAGGAAAACATCGTGAGGCAACCTGCGTACGTCCTTAGAAGAAATTCGATGGCGTATGTGAATCCACCAACCCGCACTGGGCCAGCGTGGTGGATATGGCCCAATCACCCTTCGTGGGTAGGCCTACGTCCTGCAGTGGACTATTAAAAAAAGGCTGGTACAGTACAGTACAATTATTACAAAGTAATTGTTCAAAGGTTGGAGATTGACAACCCCTAGTAAATGGAAATGAAAATATTTTTTACTAACATAAACATTTATGGAAAATGTACTACATCCCAACCATTAATACTTTTTGTACCGGAAAACTATGGAAATGATCCGAAATCAAATTATCATTCAGGCGAACCCGCTAAGTTAGAAATATTTAAACAGAGCTCTTACCATTGAACTATATTATTAAGCTGTTTTAATCACACATAATTATCATGGTTACCCTACCAAAGGCAATTATACCATAATTACAAGCGTAATTGCTAATTGATAGGAGTGCGTGTAATTATGACTGTCGCAAAATCATTACGTAAATAACACATTATGAAGTGTTTATATATGAACGATTTATAAATAGGCGTTCAACAAATGTAGCAAGCTAAACAAACGTGATACTTAATTTGATAGCTCCAAGATATTTTTATTTGTATAAAACTAGCTGACCCGGTTAACTTCGTCTCACCATCTGACAAGTTCTGTCAATCAATGACACTCAGGAACCTTCTTTGGCTCAACAACACACAACAACTTTGCTGAAGATCATCACATGATCAAATGCATAGTTTACGATTCTACAAAGGACATACAGACAAACGTTCATTTTTATATATGACGGAGTGAGACAGCATAGCTGGTTTTAGTTGAAAGCAATAATGATGATTTTAAAGTGGGTATCACCCGAATGGGGTCGCACGTGGCAACACTGCATGCTTGTGTCGGAATAAAATGACTTTTGACAGATGACGGAGAAACGTCATGCCATTCCGAGCGCGAGGCGGATTGCACCCGTGCAAATCCATTGACTTTGAAATCGGTTTCCATCCTCGATAATTCTTGTAAAATTGATTACGAAGTGATCCTAGGTCAATAAAAGCACCCGTTGCAGTAGTACAGAGTGTTTATTTTGGTGAGATGGACAACTGGAGACCGCCGGCGAGCTGTACCAATGAATGACCCACAAATAACGATGTCGGGTGATTGAGACGATCACTCTCAGACCCCGACATATATACTTTTGGAAAATCACGAAGAAAAAATTAACTTTTTCATATAAAAATTCGTCAACGCGCGGCAAAATATACGGAAAAGCGATTTTTTTGCGAATTTTCAGTATAGTACAAGTAGTAAAAGTGGTAGTCAAAGTTGTTTGTTTAGATGTATTAGACTCGTATATAGATACTAGCTGCCCGTCCCGGCTTTGCCCGGGTATGATTGGCTATTCGCTGGGTGCGCGACGGCAGCGCCAACTAGCGGATGAACTTTAGGCGGACTCTGAAGTATCAAATGGCGAGTTATCATTACGAATAGTAAAATAAACAAATAAATATTTTCAATGAAACGTCGTATTTAAAATCGTTTATTGTAAAACTAAAAACATGTAAATGTATAGCGTCTATAGTAACGTTGGCCTTTTTTATTTGCCGTGTAAACTGGCACAATTCAACCAATTCTATGTAGTACACACGGACCTATTGCTGATTGTTTGTTAAACATGGGGAGACGTCTTGAACGTCTTAAACTCCTTCACCTTCACCTTCACCTAATTTTGTCATGGGGCTTTGGGTACCACGGCGATCCATCAGCACTGAAATAAACCAACAAATAAATTATAGTCACTTAACATTCTCATACTACATGGATAATTAAACAATAAAAGTGTTATTTTATAGGTTAACTTACTTTTTCTTCTTGACAGCTGTTATCCATTTCATTCGTTGTTCTTGTTTCCAACGTGCTTGTGGAAATTTTTAGAATTTACAAGCACTGTTTACGCCAGTGTTTTTACAGTTATCAACACAGCAGGTATCGTGACCCATATTTCTTTATTTTTAACGAAATACAATAAACAACAACACTCCACTATGTATATGTCGCAGGCAATTTGTATGATTCCGCCGTTTACATACGGCGTCGTCAGTTTAAAAACGCTCGCCGTTATGTAAAATGCCGAAGGCAGAATGACAACTCATTCAATTGTAATAATTTCAACGTCGGTTGTAGTTTTAGGGTGACCATGACAAAACACACTTCAGAAAAATCAGATTGACAGATAAAAATTTTGGACAATTCAAATCAATCAGATCGATTATAATCTCGAGATATAATTCGTTTAACGGTTGGAGTGTACGAAAACGTGTGTGGGGCACTGAGCCTAAACCGCGATCTTCGGAATGCGATGGGATGTGGGAGTATATGGGTGGGGAAATACTGACATTGACTTTTACACCAGGATAAGTGAACCAAACTTAGTGACCTTAGGTCAAACTTATATAAAGTTTGTAGGTTAGGTTAGGTTTGAACAGTGACAACAACGCGTGAGGCGAGCGAGCGAAGCGAGCGTGCCGCGGTAGCGGCCGGCGAAGGGCCAGAAACAATATGTTCTTATTACGAGTTCAGGACCTTCCGTTAAATATGTATACTCTAACATTAACTAACCAACATTAGCACTTATCTAAGGTATTTCGACTTCAATTGGTCAGGTTAGCCTCTTTTGATATCCACTGACCATTTTTTAACTATGGTCGATATGCAACAATCGGAAGACTCCTGCACATTTCAGGAGTCCTCGGAACACCAGATTCTATGGACACCTTAGCATTTTTTAGGTACCGAAAAACCTTGAAAGTTGTCCACGGCGTGTTTATTGCTTTCGTTTAAAAATCGTAACTTTTTTTAACTCACTATGATAAATGTCTTTAAAATCACAATTATTTTGCGAAAAACTTTTTTTTATACACGTAGTATTTTCAGTATTTTCTTGGCTCATAAAACCACTACTTGACGCCATTTTGTTTGTTTTGATCATCAGCGACGCGCGTGGTAAGAAACAGAACTAAATACTTCAATTTGCCTCGGCATTATGTATACGGCGTTTCAATTGTCAATCAAATGTTTCGGCATAATATAAAATGCTAAGGCAATATACATTTTGCCTTCGGCATTTTACATAACTGCGAGCGTTTTTAAACTGACGACGCCGTATGTAAACGGCGGAATCATACAAATTGCCTGCGACATATACACAAGGATGACATCCGCCGCGAGTTCCTTTTTTAGCCACGGCGGGCGCTGCGATCGATTCGTCTGTCCCTACTCCCCGCTTTGCACCCAGCGAATACATATACTTACCACGTAATGTAGGTATGCGCCACACACATGCTAGACATACCGGATGAACCATTATGATGAGTTAAAACCTACCCAAATCGCGAGAGTTTCCGTAGTCTTAAACTGTTCGAAGTTTATGAAAAAGAGATAGTAGGTATTGGCATATCTAAATAAAAGTGAGTTCGTATGTGTTGGGTGGCTGTACATAATATATAGCCCTGATTTCAGAAAATGACAATGATGAGAATGAAAGCGACGTTAAAATATTATAGACCCACAGTCTATACATTCTACCCATGTAAGTTAGTTTCTTGATCTTGTCTTCACTCGAGAATTTTGAAAAACATTGGACATCAGTTCTACTTCTACGAATTGTGTGCCCTACCTAAGGCCTCTTCAACTTGCTAACCCAAAGAGCTGTGATGGAAGGAATCGAAGCGCTGGCATCCAACGTGGTCCGGACGTCACGACCAGATCTTAGATTCACGTGAAGACCTTCGCTACACTTGCCAATACATTGTCTACATTCGAGAACTTTAAGACGAGGCACCGGGCCGAGAAACACGAAAACGGCAAAAACGAGTACTTTTGAATGCGCGATGTGAGAGGATGAATGATATCGATTCAAATTTAAAAAATGTCATAGATAAGGGAAAATCTTAATAAATTGAATGAACCGGACAAAATTTTGAAAAGTAACCGGCTTTATTAAAAAAAAAATAAAACAAATTGCTCACCAAAAAAATTTTAGTAATTCGAATGCTCAGAATTATCAGCGACAACACCCCATTATTTTTTACGAATAAAATAGCCAGATCCCTTTTCTTTATTATAAACCGAGAATTTTTTTTTTTTAAATTGTATATTATGAGTAATTAATTAAAAACTCAATCAAATCTCTTCGCGCCTACTCTAGTTTAGCTTTTACTCTACAGTGTTTGCTCAGAATATTTGATCCGGCACTATCTGGGCCGCCGCCGCCGTACCGGTGCGACGTTGCGACTCCGACGAGCGCATGATTCGCTCAGCGTCGGGCTGGCAACGCCGCAAAGTACGGACGGCGCGAGATGCGTGCTGTTTGTTTTTGGTTATTGTCTTCTAGGTACTCTGTGCGACGACAACCGAGTAATTTACTTCAGAATTATTTTCAAAATTATAAGTTAGACTTTAGTGTACTATATTATATTGTAGCTTTAGAACATTATTATAGTAGGTAGTAAGTTAGGTACTTAGTATTTTTATTTGGTAGTGTGTAAATAGTAGTGAACAAGTGTGCATAGAAAATGGGGAGGAAAAATAAGCGGAAAGAATTGTTTTTACAAAAACGAAAAAGAAAACCTAAAAAAAATGACGGAATGTTTGGGTAAGTCGAATTACATATATAATAAACTTGCAATAAATAGTTGCACTCTAATGCCCTAATAATAAAGTCTATATTTGGCAAATACACATTCGTCTACAGATTATGGATTATCACATTCTTACTACCTAGGTACTTCAATTTTTCTGCATTTACCTATATTTACAATTTTTTTAGGTCAAAAAAACGGAAACTGCAACCTGACGATTGTCAATCCACATCCTCAACAGGGCCAGTAGATAGAGAGTGAGTCCATGCCAAGTACCTATCTATCATGTCAGCAATCAATTTAAAGTATCTAGTAATAATACTCCGTCTATTCTTTATTTTCAAGTGTGTACCTACTAAGATTTGTCTGTACAAACTAACCATACTGTAGGAAACAAATATCAGAACAAAAAGCTATGGAGTCGTCTCTTGATATTTTAGAAACCTATCTAAAATAATGATATTTATTAGGTGATGTTCTATCACCTAAATAATTGTGTTAGCTTTAACTTTTTAATAATTATATAATTACATCATTTTATTTTGTAGCCACCCAGAAATATCACCAACATACGCAGAGTTACACAACGTGTTGCCGACATCTGGGGATTCAGAGGAAACGGTAAATTTAAACACTTTTTTTAAATTATCACGGTTATAGTATTGTCTTTTACCGACTTCAAAAAAGAGGAAGTTGTCGATAGGGTTATTATTTTTTCTTCTTTTAAATAAACGAAATTAAAATTATTCTCCCTGCTTTATCACAAAGATTTTCCAGGTATTTAGTGAGTAGTTAGTACCTATACCTCCGCCACTGTACTCCATTTTGTACATGTCTAATTCCTTTAATAGTAATGTAAGTAATTTAATTTCAGTTAAAAGAACCAAATCCTGAAAATGAAGAGTTACAAAATGTGTTGCCCACATCAGAGGATTCGGTGGAAACGGTAAACTTAAGTACCTTTTTAAACTATCGCGATTATTGTCTTGTCTTTTTACCGACTTCAAAAAAGAGGATGTTGTCGATTTGGTTATATTTTGAAAATGTCGTTTTTTACTTCGTCTGCAAGTTGAACTTGTGTAATTTTGTTTCAGTTAAATGAACAAAACCCTGAAAATGAAGATATTCCATACATATTCGAAAGTACCTCTGAAACTACAGTAAGGATTTTGTTATAGCTAAGGCATGTTTACATAATAAGAAATTCAAACTAAATAAATACTAAAATATGTGCTTAAATTTCAGATTCATACAGAAATACCCGACTTGGGGCATCGAGTAATAGATGTTAATCATTTTACATCACAACTAATACAACTCTCTCAACATGAATCTCTGTTTGACTGCGGATTAGCCTCAATGAAATTAGTTTCTGAACATCGAATTGGATTACAATCGGAATTTACATTTGTCTGCTCTATGTGTAATTATAAAAACAAAATAAAATCATCTTTGGCTGATGTAAACAAAGATGTTGTTGCAGGAATAATGGCAGCAGGTTGTGGTCACGCGCAACTGAAGCAGTTTTCCGCAGCAGTAGGATTACCCATTATGTCTGAACACACTTACAATAAAATGCAGGACGATGTTTGTGACGATTGGGAAGAAACTGCCTGGGAGGAAATGAAAATAGCCGGAGAAAAAGAGAAAGAAGCAGCTGTTATTGAAGGCAGGGTTACAAAAGATGGCATTCCCATGATTGATGTCATTGTAGATGGGTGTTGGAGCAAACGCTCATACAGAACAAACTATGCTGCATTATCGGGTGCTGCAGCCATAATTGGCAGACGTTTTGGCCAAGTTTTGTACATGTGTGTCAAAAATAAGTATTGTTGTATTTGTGCCCGAGCTCAAAACAAAAAAGAAAGTCCCAAAGAACATGTCTGTTATAAAAACTTTGGTGGTCTAGTGGTAGTAACGCCTGTCCTACAATCGTGAGGTGGTGGGTTCAAATCCCGATCCTGTATCAATGAGTTTCTTTGCAACTTATGTACGGAATTTCAAATCATTGGCTTTTCGGCGAAGGAAAATATTGTGTGGCAATCTGCACCAACCCACACTGGGACCTGGCACTGGTGGTGGATATGGCCCAAGCACCCTTCTCAATTCTCAATGACCCGTTTCCTCGAATCTCGACGTTATGTGACCTAATAAGTGCCTGTAACCGAGCACTTTGGCATCGCGCGGCGTTGTAGTCGGCTTGGAATCGCCTTACGACTAACTAAAAAGCCTGCTACGTAGCTTGGGCAGGATTTTGGCTCGGACACTTTTTTCACGATTGTGACTCTATAGATATTTGCTCGAAGTGAATTTTGTATTATGTACATTGTACAAAGTACATGAATTGCCAAGCGGAGTGAGCGGCGAAACGAAACTTTTATAATACTTAGATTTTTGAACTCGTAATATCTTTGTAATAAAATGTCTGAATTAAATAATTTAAAAAGTTGCATAAAGTTATTGAAACAGTCTTGAATATGAAATAATTTATTTTGATAAGGATTAATACCAAGATACAAATTAAGATCCTTTTCCTGCGACGGTATTTCAATTAATTTTTAAGAATAAAAGAACAGTTATTACGGCTTAACTATAATAGTTAGATATATGCTGTCGCGACATTTTTTGTAAATTATGGTGTGTTCTATAAAGTCGTAGTACATTATTTTATTCCATCATCAATAGTTTACTCAGCGCACGCGACGTAAGGAATTTTTCAGGTCTTTTTTTTACACCTTATGTTACATTATTGGAGTTTTAGTAAGGATCCCTAATTTTTTTTTTAAATATAATATAGCCTATGTTACTCGGGGATAATGTAGCTTTCCAAAGGTGAAAGAATTTTTGAAATCGGTCCAGTAGTTTCGGAGCCTATTCATTACAAACAAACAAACAAATCTTTCCTCTTTATAATATTAGTATAGACTAGCTGCCCGTCCCGGCTTTGCCCGGGTATGATTGGCTATACATATACTTACCACGTAATGTAGGTATGCGCCACACACATGCTAGACATACCGGATGAACCATTATGATGAGTTAAAACCTACCCAAATCGCGAGAGTTTCCGTAGTCTTAAACTGTTAGAAGTTTATGAAAAAGAGATAGTAGGTATTGGCATATCTAAATAAAAGTTAGTTCGTATGTGTTGGGTGGCTGTACATAATATGTAGCCCTGATTTCAGAAAATGACAATGATGAGAATGAAAGCGACGTTAAAATATTAGAGACCCACAGTCTATACATTCTACCCATGTAAGTTAGTTTCTTGATCTTGTCTTCACTCGAGAATTTTGAAAAACATTGGACATCAGTTCTACTTCTACGAATTGTGTGCCCTACCTAAGGCCTCTTCAACTTGCTAACCCAAAGAGCCGTGATGGAAGGAATCGAAGCGCTGGCATCCAACGCGTTCCGGACGTCACGACCAGATCTTAGATTCACGTGAAGACCTTCGCTACACTTGCCAATACATTGTCTACATTCGAGAACTTTGAGGTCGACAATTCGTTTCACATACTATGTGCAGGGGCGTAGCTACCGCGGTATCAGCCGTGTCAATAATACGGGGCTCCCGGGCTACAGGGGCCTTAACGTGTGTAAGCAAAACCTAGTAAAATGTTATCCACAATGTCACTTAATCTCGTGCTTCCCGAAAAAAAATCATCTCTTTTTTTCCCGGGTTAAGCATTCTTCCAAAAGTTGTCCTAAGAGGCAGAAATTTTATAACAACTGAAATCGTCTTCAGCTAAACTTACTTAGCTGATATAGGTAATTATATTCTATTCATTATCAATTTACTGAAAAAAAGGCAAGAAAAGTGTATATTTTATTTGAATTGTTTGGCTAGCTCAATTTCTAGGAGGAAGTAACAACTTATAAATAACCGTCTTACCACTAAAGTTTTACGCAGGCTTTAGACAACGTTTAACAGTACAAATTGTAAGGCTAAACAGTGTTTAAATCTTTTGCGGTAAGGCGGTATATATTTATTTCAATTTAATGCAAGGATATTTGTTTCTTTTGTGAGAAATGAGTGATTTGGGCTCCCCAACTATGTTTGATTCTGGGCTCCTCCAAGGCACGCTACGCCACTGCATACCTATTTACTACCAATAAAACATAAATCGACACACTAATGGCGGAGATATATAACTTTGGTGGTCTAGTGGTAGTAACGCCTGTCCTACAATCGTGAGGTGGTGGGTTCAAATCCCGATCCTGTATCAATGAGTTTCTTTGCAACTTATGTACGGAATTTCAAATCATTGGCTTTTCGGCGAAGGAAAATATTGTGTGGCAATCTGCACCAACCCACACTGGGCCCTGGCACTGGTGGTGGATGTAGCAGCAATAGATTATAGAATGTACGTGATTTACCTGACGAGTGTACGTGACAAAGATAGTGTGCGGTTACTGATAAGCATTTAGTATATAAGTCGTTTTTGTTAAATAATAAATTAGAGTTATTCCATCTTGTCTCTCATTTATAGTTCCCCATTGCCATACTGGCAAAGTGGTGACCCCGACGTGACTAAGCCAGTAGGTTCAGTTTTAGCTGATGCAAGCAAACTATAAACTGCAAATGTAATCAAACAGACGTAAGCAAGGTCGCTGCAACATGATTAATAGGATTTTTATTAATTTTGGTTCGACTATTTTTAGGTAATAATTGTTTGTGAATATATATTACATTTTTTTTCCAAGGGGGAAGTACTGTTGCAGCTCGTTGGAATGTGTTAGTTATAGCACGACGTAACTAGACGTGAGTTAGATGTTTTACGTGATATATAGCGCATACCTCATAGATATGGTTTAGTATATAAGCTGTTGTTATTCTTTAATAAATGAGACATTACACATCGAGAGTGAGACTCTAGTATTTTATTGCCTTCATATCGTCACCTGGTAAAGTGGTGACCCCGAGTGTCGTAAAGTGAAATGTGACGAGTTAAGAAAATTATAAACCATGACTTCCTCACCGGGAAAATCGGGCTGCAGTCATGGGACAGATCTGGACGAGGTAGCAAGAATGTCCAGCGTTCCCGAGCTCTGGAGAGACCATCCTCGCCTGTGGTTTGCGCATTTGGAGGCAATTTTGGCGACGAAAACGCAAGACGACGAATTTATATATAATGCGGTAATCGCCAGGCTATCAAAGGAGGACATACAGCAAGTTAGTGATCTCCTCATCTCTCCTCCACCGACGGAAAAATATAAGGCAATTAAGGACCGATTAATCTACTGTAATGAAGAGACCGAGCAACATCGATTCCAAAGATTGTTCTTTGAGATGGATCTTGGTGATCAGACACCATCTCAACTTTTGCGCAAGATGAAGGACCTCGGCAGAGGTAGAGTTTGTGACGAAATTATTAAATTTTTGTGGCTAAGACTGCTACCATCATCCGTCACTGCCGTGCTTGCAGGCACGGGGGATATCGAGCTCGAGAAGATGGGTCAAATCGCTGACAAAATTTTATATTATACCAAGGTTACTAAGGTATCAGCAGCGAGCAAAAATGCTGTAAGCACAGATAATGGCGCACGCGTTTGGGCACAGTTAGCAGAAATGCGCTCGGAACTACGTGCAATTCAGCACGGTCGCAGAGAATTTCAACGCAGCATTCAACGTAATAACTATCGTCAACATTTTTCACCGAGGTCAAGATCATACTGTACGGAAAGGAAGCGGATTTGTTTCTATCGCAATATATTTTCGAAGGACGCTAAGAGATATATTAAGCCGGATGGTTCGAGACAGGACTCTAGGCCAGGAAAACTAATTGAAGTAGCGGCCAAGGCAGAACTCTGCGCTATTCACCCGTCTTACCGCCTCACTGTTACCGACCGGAAAAGTGGTATGAGGTTTTTGATTGATACGGGAGCAAATATCTCAGTTATATGTAAGCAGAGACATTGTACGCCGGATGGAAAATATGCACTGTACGCTGCGAACGGCACAAAAATTAATACGTACGGTGAGAAAACGATTTCGTTGAACTTGGGACTACGTAGATGTTTTAATTGGACCTTTGTCATCGCCGATGTTAAGCAACCAATCATTGGAGCGGATTTTTTAGAGCACTTTAAATTATTAGTTGATATAGCTGGTCGGAAAATTATTGACAGAGTAACGGAGCTGACAATGCCCGCATCTTTGTGCAACTCGACGCAGCAGACAATTCGTTCTATATATATGGGAATAAATCAACGCCTAAAACAATTATTGGAAAAATATGAGGACATCACAAAATCTACTTCTCTTCGCGCTGCTCCAAAACACAAGGTTGAGCATCACATTATTACTACGGGACCACCGGTATCAGCGCGAGCGAGGCCATTGCCTCCTGATAAATATCATATTGCTAAGAAGGAGTTTTCTACTATGATGGAGCTTGGCATTTGTCGCCCTTCGGACAGTCCGTGGGCTAGTCCTTTACATATGGTGAAGAAAAAGAATGGTGAGTGGCGTCCGTGTGGAGACTATCGAATGCTCAATAAGGCAACTATACCTGATAAATACCCACTACCAAGGCTAATTGACTTCACTTACGTATTAGAAAATAAAAAAGTTTTTACAAAAATTGACATTCGGAAAGCATACCATTGTGTGCCCGTCAAGGATGTGGAGAAAACTGCTATTATTACCCCATTTGGATTATTTGAATTTCCAAGAATGCCTTTTGGTTTACGCAACGCAGCCCAAACATTTCAGCGATTCATGGATTCCATATTTAGAGATTTAGATTTCGTTTTCGTTTATGTTGATGATTGCCTATTGGCGGCAGAAAATGAAGAGGACGGTTACCGGCAGCTGGAGATAGTTTTTGAGCGATTGCATGAAAATGGAATAAATATTAACCTGGAAAAATGTGAGTTTCTGAAGGGTGAAATAGATTTCTTAGGTTATCATATAACGAGCCAAGGAATACGTCCCACTGAAGAGAAAAGCAAGGCAATTTTAGATTTCCCCAAGCCGAGAACTATCAAGGAATTAAGAAGATTTTTGGGAATGATTAATTTTTACAGAAGTAGTCTACCTCAGGCTGCTAAATTTCAGAGCGTTTTAAATGGTTATCTGCGCGACTCGAAGAAAAATGACAATTCTCCTATTTGTTGGTCGACAGAGGCTGAAAAGGCTTTTGATAAATGCAAAGAAAGCATTATGAACGCAGTATTAATAACACATCCGTCTCGAACGGCTTCGTTGGGCCTTATGACGGATGCAAGTTCTTCATGTGTTGGGGCAGTACTGCAACAAAAGACTGGACGCAGATGGGAACCGTTGGGATTCTTTTCAAAAAAGTTGAGTGAAACACAGCAAAAATATTCAACATTCGATAGAGAGTTACTTGGGATATATATGGCAGTCAAACATTTCCAGAGGTTAATTGAAGGAAGAGAGTTCACAATCTTTACAGATCATCGACCTTTGACATATGCATTTTCGAAGAAACCGTCGGCAAACGATACACCTAGGCGAATACGGCAGTTAGACTACATTTCACAGTACAGTACCGATATTCGACATATTAGCGGACAGGATAACGTAGTGGCAGACGCATTATCGCGTTTGGAGCAGATTGACATGCCTTCACCAATCAATTATGATGATTTAGCGAGAAGCCAGAAAAACGATCAGGAGTTAATCCGGCTACGGAGCAACAGAAGTTTAAGATTTGAAGATGTTCAGCATCCTGGTTCTACGAGGCGCATTGTCTGTGACAAGTCTACAGGGAAATATCGTCCATATTTACCAGAAAAATTTCGAAGGCAAGTTTACGATGCGATTCATGGGTTGAGTCACCCTGGGAAGCGGGCGACTAGGAAATTGATAACCCAGAGGTACATATGGTCAGGTATGAATAAAGATATCAATAACTGGTGTAAGCTGTGCGTAGATTGTCAGAAAGCAAAGGTACAGCGTCATACGGTATCGCCGATCGGGAATTTTATGCCTGCGCAGCGTTTTGAACATATCCACATTGACATAGTCGGAGCTTTACCAGTGTGTCAGGGGAAGCGATACTTAATCACCATCATAGACCGATGTACTTCTTGGCCGGAGGTGTTTCCTGTGGGGGATATCACGGCTGAGACGGTGGCTCGCACATTGTATGAAGGATGGATAGTAAGATTTGGGACGCCTTCACGAGTGACGTCAGACCAAGGGATGCAATTTGAATCAAGAATTTTTGAGGCACTCACACAATTTTTAGGAGTACATAGAATTAGGACGACACCTTATCATCCACAATCCAACGGGATGGTAGAGCGATTTCACAGGACCTTAAAGTCAGCGCTCATGGCAAGGAATTGCGGAACTAATTGGTTGGGAGAGATTCCTTCAGTTTTACTCGGTTTACGAAATTGCTTACGCGAAGACACAGGATTTAGTGCAGCAGAAATGGTATATGGCACACCGATTAAACTGCCTGGAGATTTTTTTGGTTCGCCGCAGCAATTTAAAACATACGAGGAGCTTATTAAAAATATGCGAGAGAGTATTGCGCATATGATGTCAGTACCAAAACGTAAGAAGCATAGTCAGTCAATATTTGTACATCCTGAGCTTGAGGAATGTTCTCACGTATTTGTGCGATGTGACAGAATCAGGAAGAGTTTGACACCGCCTTATGAAGGACCATATCTAGTAGCAAGAAGGATGGATAAGGCATATGCTATTAAGATCAACGGAAAGGAGAAAATTATATCAATTGATCGTTTGAAGCCAGCATTCGTGATCGGCGATGAATCGGTAAACGTGCCATCTGAGAATAAAAGCAAAGACAAAGACAGCACGTATGTCACGAAGTCAGGGAGAGTAGTTAAGCCGGTCGTACGATTCCGTTTTTGACTGACGTAAGTAGTTTACATTTGTATAAATGGGCAGAGTCCGGCGTAGATCCATCATGCACCGGGTAATCGCAAACTGCGGGTGTCAGCAAGCGTCAGCAGATTCACACGTGAGTCACAGAGTGCGTTGGCCATTGTTTTCTGCTACGATCGGCGTCGACTCAGCAAGGTCGCGACTATGTAAATTATACATTTTATTATTGTTAGTTTTGTAAATGTACTTGGATAGCATACGTTTTTTTTGTTTGTTTTTTTTTAAGGGGGGAGTACTGTAGCAGCAATAGATTATAGAATGTACGTGATTTACCTGACGAGTGTACGTGACAAAGATAGTGTGCGGTTACTGATAAGCATTTAGTATATAAGTCGTTTTTGTTAAATAATAAATTAGAGTTATTCCATCTTGTCTCTCATTTATAGTTCCCCATTGCCATACTGGCAAAGTGGATATGGCCCAAGCACCCTTCTCAATTCTCAATGACCCGTTTCCTCGAATCTCGACGTTATGTCACCTAATAAGTGCCTGTAACCGAGCACTTTGGCATCGCGCGGCGTTGTAGTCGGCTTGGAATCGCCTTACGACTAACTAAAAAGCCTGCCCACTACGTAGCTTGGGCAGGATTTTGGCTCGGACACTTTTTTCACGATTGTGATTCTATAGATATTTGCTCGAAGTGAATTTTGTATTATGTACATTGTACAAAGAACATGAATTGCCAAGCGGAGTGAGCGGCGAAACGAAACTTTTATAATACTTAAATTTTTGAACTCGTAATATCTTTGTAATAAAATGTCTGAATTAAATAATTTAAAAAGTTGCATAAAGCTATTGAAACAGTCTTGAATATAAAATAATTTATTTTGATGAGGATTAATACCAAGATACAAATTAAGATCCTTTTCCTGCGACGGTATTTCAATTAATTTTTAAGAATAAAAGAACAGTTATTACGGCTTAACTATAATAGTTAGATATATGCTGTCGCGACATTTTTTGTAAATTATGGTGTGTTCTATAAAGTCGTAGTACATTATTTTATTCCATCATCAATAGTTTTCTCAGCGCACGCGACGTAAGGAATTTTTCAGGTCTTTTTTTTACACCTTATGTTACATTATTGGAGTTTTAGTAAGGATCCCTAATTTATTTTTAAATATAATATAGCCTATGTTACTCGGGGATAATGTAGCTTTCCAAAAGTGAAAGAATTTTTGAAATCGGTCCAGTAGTTTCGGAGCCTATTCATTACAAACAAACAAACAAACAAACAAACAAACAAATCTTTCCTCTTTATAATATTAGTATAGATATAATATAGCCTATGTTACTCGGGGATAATGTAGCTTTCCAAAAGTGAAAGAATTTTTGAAATCGGTCCAGTAGTTTCGGAGCCTATTCATTACAAACAAACAAACAAACAAACAAATCTTTCCTCTTTATAATATTAGTATAGATGTTCCATATTAGTAGAGGAGACAAATCGACCCATCTGATACTGTACTGTATCAGCCTTTTTTTTTTAATAGTCCACTGCAGGACGTAGGCCTACCCACGAAGGGTGATTGGGCCTTATCTACCACGCTGGCCCAGTGCGGGTTGGTGGATTCACATACGCCATCGAATTTCTTCTACGGACGTATGCAGGTTGCCTCACGATGTTTTCCTTCACCGAAAAGCCAGTGCTGTGAAATTCCGTACATAAATTCCAAAGAACTCATTGGTACGGGACCGGCATTTGAACCCATGACCTCACGATTGTAAGGCGGGTGTCACTACCTCTAGACCACCACGGCTTACCCATCTGATAACTTGTCAATTATTCCATCCGTCCATCCATCAGTTATAGGACGTTAACTACTAGACATAGGCTTCCCCTATGGATCTCCAATAAGTCCGGTTGGAAGCGTCTTATATTCAGCGCACTGTGGTCTTAAGAGTAAACAAGTCGCTCATCACTCCATACAAACTTCGAGTGTAATCACACCAGAGTTTGCTGTTGAATATCTAAAACTAAGATCTATATTAATTTGTCTTTACAAAACTATGCTTCTTACTAATTAAACTGTGAAAAAACTTCTCCACTTGAATGATTATAAGCTTTGGAACATTTGAATTTTGACTCAAAGGACATGTCCACAAAATGTATGGAGGTTGGTATAATAATAATCAAAAATTCTAACCACAACACCAGTTACATTTTGAGAAAGCTCATATTTTTTTGAGTCTATTACAACAGTTAAAAACTTAAATGACCCCTCCGATTTTTTTAAATGAATTTTGAATTTATTAGAATAAATAAATTTATTTCGCTCCATAGGTAGTTTATCTCTAGCAGCCCTAATTAAGTAACATCTAAATTGTTAAATAATAGCATTTTTACCAATGAGACACACTTTTTAAGTGATTTTTTGTCACATTGTACCTACTAACTGGTCACACTGGTAGGTTATAATATTTAATTATATCAAATTAAGAAATGAATCTGGACGAATCAGCTACGAATGCAAGAAAAATAACGGTAGAAGCACTTTATTATTGCTAATCTAGAAAAAATAATAAGCTGTATTGTTATTTTTCATACAATTTAATTATCCCATTTAAAAAAAATTGGAGGGGTGAAAAAATCTAAATTAAATATTTTTGGGAAGCCCATATAACAAGCTTTCAATTGATGTATATATCATCTTGGTTCGATTTTTCTCTGAATAATATACCACTTGTGGACGTCACCTTTTCGGAAACTTTGGATGCAAAAAAAAACACAGAAGAACTAAATTGAGTAACCGTTTAAGAAAATCAAAGCCAAGTTTATATATTGTAAGGTTTTGAGTATTTTATCATATTTTTTTACTATGTCGACTTTGATTGAAATCGGCTCTTGAAGAACTGGGAACACCAGATATCGGAGATATCGCTCTCGGGCGGACGAGTTGGTTATTCGGGCAGAAAAAGATTTTTACTATTGAGCAGTAGAATGTCTAAATTGTACTAATGAAGAATAATACAACATTTGTAAAAGTGAAATCGCCTTGTTTTGATAGTTACAATGCCTACCACGCCACTATATTGCAGAGATATTGGAATTGAGGTATATGGTCCTACAATATTTGTTAGTTATAACTATTATTTAAAATAATCTATTTTTTTGAATTCATACATACATCCATCCATCCATCCATCCACCTCACAAACTTTCGCGTTTATAATATTAGTAAATAATAGAATAGGATAGGATTTACTACTGAAAACACCTAATGCGCATTTAGCACGCTGCCGTATTAGGTAATAATTATAGTTATTTTGATACAAAAAAGAAATAAAATTATATTGGAATGGGTGCACAAGCACAATATCTACTGTTTATCATCAAAACGATCTCTTTTTCAAGCAATACTGCTGAGATATGATTTATTTAAGCTACGCCAAATTTGAGTTCATGAGGTCAAATTGTTGCACCTTAATGTGCATCTTATGGGTAGATGCTGGCAGGCAAACCTACTTAACTAACTTTGTAACAAAATTTACAATGACTGACAGCTCAGGTAGTGATTCCTATAAGGAATGACTTTTTGGCCGACCAAACGGAGAAGGTACTCAATTCGACGCATATTCTTAGGGTTCCGTACCTCAAACGAAAAAAAACGGAAGCCTTATACGATCACTTTGTTGTCCGTCTGTCCGTCTGTGTGTATGTCAAGACTCTTTATCTCGGGAACGCGTAAAGATATCAAGTTGAAATTTAAACTGTATACGTATACCTATGGTCTCTTGCAGTTGTGTCTTCCTAGTTATCGTTAAAAAAATAAAGTTAATGTCGTAAAAAACCGCATATTTCGACACCCACACAAATCAAAACCTACAGGGTACTTCCCGTTGACATAGAACTATAAAATTTGGCGAGAAGCGTTGTCTTAGAGTACACATATAGGAATAAATCTGAAATCTGTACATTTTTATTTAAATCACAAAAAAATAGGGCCTCAAAATTCACAAAATATGGGTTCAAAATTCAAAGTGAGTAAATTATATCATGTATCATATGATACCTATATCAAATAACTTCATTAGCACATGCTAAAACAGGTTGTACCTAATTTTCGATGTATGACGAGAAAAGTGAAAAAAAAAAAACTTTTTTGTCGATGGTTATAGTAGAGATTTTAACAGCTTACTTCCCAATTATGTGAATTTTTCTGGATTTGTACGGAACCCTTGATGTGCGAGCCTGACTCGCACTTGTCCGGTTTTTTTATGTACGAGTATAACCACGCATAACTTAGTACGTGGTGGTCCAATTTCGATAATTATTTTCTGATTGGAAAGAATATACTTCGAAATAAGTTACATTTAAATTATCAAAATCGGCTGAGCATTTTTTGATAAATCAATAATAATGTGAAAAATGCTACATCGATCCGTACGAAATATTCGCGGATTCTATACACTGTTGAAGTCTATCATGCCATTTTTGCAAAAAGTAATTATTGGTGTATTATTGTAGTACAAATATTGATTCTGTGTCAATACCGATAAAATATTTTTCATCACATCTAGGTATTCGAAAAGGACTACTTGGTTCACCTTTAAGTGCGCCCAAATGAGGTGTTTTCTATAAGGAACTTTAAGTGCGCCGAAATAATCTTTTCCGCGCACTTTTTGAATTTGGAACAAATAAGTGCGCCGGAATGATCTTTGCCGCGCATTTTAATTTTAAACAATTATAAGTTCCCGAATAATTAATTTGTACTCCTTTGTGTCACACTGGTAGAAACCTTTAGGTACTTAGTTTAAAGTAGATTTAAAATAAGTGTACCTAACGCCTAAATTAAACGCTTAAAACTTGTTAGACTAGGCAATAGAGCTTTCTACGAAACATAATTATTTTGTACAACAATTTAGTAAAACGTTACGTCAAATTAAATTTTATCTCGTTTCTAAAAATACTTAAACAAAAGGGCCATAATTAAACAAACAACGTTTATGCCACCCACTCTAGTATTAAACATAGAATAACATAAAGCGATCATCTTCTACGATAAAACTAAATGGTAGGTAGGTATTTTTAATTGGATATTTTTAGAGGAAATTAGATTATTTTAGAAACAGCAAAGGGGTTTGGACGCCAAAAATAAATCAATGTCGTTTTTCGGTTTAAAATATAAATCACTAACTTGTACCCGTTAGCATTGCGTGCATGCCTTGAGCATTCATGCTCGCCATCGAAGGCTCCTTCTTGTGGCGGCGTCGTGTGTCGGGTCGTTCTCTTCCCTTAAAATATGGTCGAGGAGAGTGATGGCTGATACATGCGTCATACTCGTGATCGGGTGCTGCATGTGGGTCGCCGGTTTGCTCGTGGCATTCACGCAATGCAATGAAACCACTAACTTAGACTAAGATTTAATCTAACCCCTCTCTATTGTACAGTCGCATTCTTTCAATTGGAACTAACTTAACAAAACAGACCCTGGAGTCTGTGGGCCATTAATTTAAATTAAAAAAAAAAAAAAAATCTTGTACCCGCGGCTTTGCGAACGTGGTATTGTAATTTTTATGCTATCCCATGGGAACATTTTATTTTTCTGGTATAAAAAGTAGCTTGTATCACATTGTAGGATTGTATGTATAGGTACAGGGTTATTTCTAATCAATTAGCATCCTTCTAGGGGCTTATTCTGTACATCAAAACTAACAATTTTTGTTCTACGACTTTCGTCAAAACTAAAAAAGCAATCATCTGTTCCATACATTTTGTCGCGGGTGAACTAAATTTTTCTATGGAACAACAAAAACTTTTTTTTAGTTTTGACGAAAGTCGTAGAACAAAAGTTGTTAGTTTTTATGTACAGAATAAGCCCCTACCCTAATTGATTGATTGCCCCTTAGGATGCTAATTGATTAGAAATAACCCTGTATACAGGATTTCCTTCACAAAGTGCATAATTTATGTATGCATATATTCACTATGAACAACTTTTACAATTTATTTCGGAAAAATCAGCTATTTAAAACAAAAGGTTCGTTGATTCTAAACAAAAGGCGTAGAACAGTTCTTGAAATCGTTTTAATTAAACTAAAGGGATAATTGTTGGGATAATACAGCCATTATTATAGCTGCCATGTAATGTAACACTTGCAATAATTGCTCCGCTACTTGAATCGTGCATAAATGCCGTACTGTACTGTACAATACGGTATACTTACAGAATAGTATTAACCTATACGGTACGGTATGCAACAACACGGTAATGGTATATAAGTATACAGTATTGCGACTCGGCTGTGTCCTTGAAATAAATACCTACAGCCCTGCGTGGCCACGCAGTACGTAACATACGCTAGGGCTGCCCGCCTGGTAGGTAAATCGCGTGCTTACTGATTACCAAGGAGCATATTAACCAGTGGAGAAAGTGCGCGGGGCGGCCTCGCTCACCATCGATAGGCGCTTTAGTTGACAACTGACTAGGGATGCTCGATCCAGGTGATTTGTATCGATACTTTGGATTGCAATGGATCGCATCGCAGTGGATCGATCCTGGTTTTGATACGATATTTTGGATCGATCCAGAATCGTATTTTTAATAATAGAACATATTGTCTTTTATACCATAAAAGTTTATTGTTTTATAGGTATATAAACAACACTTATTTACGTCGGTCAACCTGTAAGTGGCAAAGTACACAGATATAATATTTTCTAAAGCCGCTCTTAGTTGAGACATACGATTGTGTGGTTTCGATACGATATTTGATCCAGTATCGTGTCAATAGTTAAAAAGATGTGTTGTTGCGATATATTTTATTCAAAGTAGAACCAAGTCAAAAATATCGATATCGATATTTGACTAGTAACATTTTTGGCACAACTACAAGTACTGTTGTCATTGCGTCATTTTGTCGTCAGCCAATTACAGCCAGCGGAGGTTACCTCTCCCCCCGCTTAAAATCGGTGACCTATTGTTTCAACAAAAACCGGGCCTACGCGCTCTCCAGTCTCCTCCATGCAGATTACAAACCCACTACTCCCACTAGTTCATTCGTCACTACGACTGTTGTGTACGAGTGTGTACCAAACTCCGAGGCACGTAGGTATGATTCGCGTTTGTATGAAGACGGAATACTGCCTAAATACTATTTCCGTGACAACAACGATGCGATATACAAGTACAAAAACTCGATTGTTTTTTCAGAAGGCGACAAAATACAGGGCAGCCATAGAGTAATTTTCGTTCTAATTATACTGAAGGGTATAATTGTTGGGATAATACAGCTGTAACCGCCATGTAACGTAACACTTGCAATAATTACTCCTCAGTTTGAATTGGAAATACAACGAGCTTTTTAATTGGCTGGGGAGCGTTTGTGACTGTAATGTATACCTAGAAGGAGTTCCTAACACTTACATGCGATCCGAGTAAGATGTATTATGATGTAGGTATACTGAAACGTTTATTACAGTATTTACACATACGGTCCTAATGATTATATTTGTGTTTTCCTGCCTCGGTGGCTCAGTTGGTGATAGTGATCCAAACTACTAACTGTGCCAAGGAGGTGTTCGAATTTTTGTGACCAACATTTTCGTTTGCTCTGTGTCTACTGAGTATGTTACTATCTATATAAGTATGTATTTAAAAAGTATGTGTATATAATGTATATGTAGTGTATTTTATTAGTCTTTGGCTGCCACATCAGCAGCTATGCTTAGTTTGGTAAAAAAAAAGAAGTTATACTTAATCCATTCGACCTTATCAGAGTATGACAATTTTTATACCTGTACCTGTGCCAGCCTTCCAATTATAGTCCACTGCAGGACATAAGCCTGCCCACGAAAGGAGATTGGAATTTTATAGTAGGTAAGTTATTCCATTATTATGAGCTAAGTAACTTACTAAGTTGCTTGTATACTTGCGTAATTCTTATGAGAACGGTGAATACTATATAGGTAGACTAAGTAGAGTAAGCCGTTACAAGTTCGTTGATTACCTAATCATGAAAGTTATAAGTATTAAAGTTATGATTAAAAGTAACAAATTATTACAAAGTTGTTTTAATAATTATGTCGTACTATAAAATTATTTAGAATTTTCTTAATATCAATAATTAGAAATCCTACTAATATTGTAAACGTGAAAGTTTGTATTTATGGCTGTTGTTCCTCTTTCACGCAAAAACTATTGAACTTTGGAGATTAAATTTTGCGACAGTTATGCTTATACATCAGAATAACACATAGGTTTATTTGGCTCAACGTATAAGCATCGCCATTCAGCGTGGCAATGCTGCCAGCATGCTGGGCACGCTGCCAACTGGCAGTGGGCTTGAGCACTTGGATTATCTTTAGACCTTCAAGGGTCTGTGGATGATCCAATTGCTTTCTATGTAGTAGTAGTGTAATATTGTCACTATATTTAAAAAAAAAAAACACATAGGTAGGCTATAATTTATAAAGATATTTTTGTTTAGACACCAATTTTATATATAATATTGTAATGTTGTTCCTTAAGCTAATATTACTTAAATAAACTAGATTATTTATTACCTAAGATATTTAATTACATGTATAATTATTAATTAAGTTTTATTATTAATTAAGTAAAATCAAAATCAATTCGCATTAAGTACATAATATTTTCAGGTTAATTATAATAGTTTTTGCATTTATATAAACACTTATATTCATCATATAAATGTTAGAAGAACAAAAACTCTTATTGCGTGAAACGAAAAAAAAAATTAGACTTACAAAATATGTATCTAGTTGGGGCACGCAGAAATCACGTACTTACCAGTAAGCGTAGCGTATGACGTTCACCGACAAGGTGGATCGAATCTTTTGATGTGATAATAAATATCTTATAAATCGTTTTGCGCCGGTTGTACAAAAAAGCATGACTCATGGTCACGTTCCGCCTGAGTCGATCGTGGAAACGAGATCGCGAAACAAGCGTTAGAGAGGCATGATCGGATTATGACGCGTATGACGTCATCACGTAAAATTATCGACCGTGAGCAGACTTTAGCGTCAACTAATTTTTTGGGAAAAATCTCAATCTTCTTAATATATATAAATCTCGTGTCACAATGTTTGTCCTCAATGGACTCCTAAACCACTTAACCGATTATAATAAAATTCGCACACGATGTGCAGTTCGATCCAACTTGAGAGATAGGATAGTTTAAATCTCAAATTATAGTCGGAATTTTAATTTATTTAGCCACAACAACGCGTGGCCGAGCTGCTAGTTAGTCTATAAAATCGGCTTAAAATGCATATTTTATTCCATTATAATTTTATTATTAATTTACATTATTTTAAGTGATTCAATTATTATTTTATTATTACTTTACATTATGCTCATAAGAAAGTAATACAGAGAACAAAATTATAAGCCAACACACAAAAACACATGAAAATTATAATCTGAACATGTCATATTATTTTATGCAATACCATTCCGTACATAAAATTTTATCAGTATTTTTTCTAATTCAGTTTTATCTACCGCCATAAAAACAAGGCACATTTCCCGCAGCACTATTAACGGCGACGTTATAACGGATAACGATCGTCACCTTCCGGTTATCAGTCATAATAACCGTAATACGGTATATTATGCACAGACAATAAAACCGACCCTTTTAGTGTCAAGTCACAGTTACTACAGAGCCCAGGTTTTTAACCGACTTCTAAAAAGGAGGAGGTTCTATGTTCGTCTGTATGTATTTTTTTGTGCATGTACGTCGATAACATCGCGAATTGTGAACTGAATCGAAAAAATATTTTTTAATTTGAAAGGGTGGATATACTCCCGAGGTTGTTCCATTTAAATTTTACAGAAATCGTCTAAGCCGATTTTGAAAAATCAACAATAATGTAAACAAATTGAGTGAAATATTCGAATTTTGTACACTATGGATGGGGGTTTTACCATTTTTTGCGAAAACTAGTTATGCGTAGTGTTACGTCAACTTTCGTGTTTGCTTGTGGCCTCGTATATTTTTCTTAGTTCTTCCTCGTTTTCGCCAGGAGCGCTGTACAAAAATTTATAGAGCCAAACGGAAACAGCTGCAGTTTAAATTTACGTGTAAACCTAATCTAAAACCACTCAGAATCGTAGCGAAAGCTACAAATTTTGTTTGGCCAAAAATGGCCCTGTACCAGCCTTTTCAATAGTCCACTTCAGGACGTAGGCCTACCCTCGTAGGGTGATTGGGCCATATCCACCACGCTGGCCTAGTGCCAGTGGTGGGTGGATTCACATACGCCATCGAATTTCTTCTACGGACGAATGTAAGCTGCCTCACGATGTTTTCCTTCACCGAAAAGCCAGTGGTGTGAAAAGATCTGCGGTGCAAACCAATAAGTGCAAAATCTAAAGACATCAGATCTGCGGTGCAAACCAATAAGCGCAAAATCTAAAGACATCAGATCTGCGGTTAGAACCAATAAGCGCAAAACCTAAAGACATCAGATCTGCGGTGCAAACCAATAAGCGCAAAATCTAAAGACATCAAATCTGCGGTTCGAACCAATAAGCGAAAAACCTAAAGACATCTGATCTGCGGTGCAAACCAATAAGCGAAAAACCTAAAGACATCTGATCTGCGGTGCAAACCAATAAGCGCAAAATCTAAAGACATCAGATCTGCGGTTCGAACCAATAAGCGCAAAACCTAAAGACATCAGCGGCCTTATTTTGTAAGCGCTCTGACGTTCGGCTTCGCTTTTTCTCCTGCTCGCGCCAGTTACTCACGCCGCGAGAGCGAGCGGGAGGAAAAGCGAAGCCGAACGCCAGAGCGCTTACAAAATAAGGCCCCAGATTTGCGGTGCAAACCAATAAGCGCAAAATCTAAAGTCATCAGATCTGCGGTTCGAACCAATAAGCGCAAAACCTACAGACATCAGATCTGCGGTTCGAACCAATAAGCGCAAAACCTACAGACATCAGATCTGCGGTGCAAACCAATAAGTGCAAAATCTAAAGATATTACAGCATACAGTATCACGACAATATCTGGACATAATATAGAAGTTATACTTAGACATTTTATAGCCGTGGTGGTCTAGTGGTAGTGACACCCGCTTTACAATCGTAAGGTCGTGGATTCAATTCCCGGTCCCGTACCAATGAGTTCTTCGGAATTTATGTACGGAATTTAACACTATTTTTCGGTGAAGGAAAACATCGTGAGGAAACCTGCATACGTCCATCGAAGAAATCCGATGGCGTATGTGAATCCACCAACCCGCACTGGGCCAGAGTGGTGGATATGGCCATATCACCTTTCTTGGGTAGGCCTACGTCCTGCAGTGGACTATTAAAAGGCTGTTACAGTTACAGTACTTAGACATTTCAAAGTTTATATTAACATACTTACTATAATTTAGATTTAAATCTAGCTTATAATGATTACTTTGTTTTTTGCAACACCCTATTAAACAGGGTCCTCAAGTAGACTTAGGTAAGTACTCGTATAATAAGCAGATATAATAAGTTTTTTAATAGGGCAAGTGCCTTATTAACTACCACTAAATACAAGACCTACATAATCTAAAACTACATAAACTACTACTAAATAACAAGCCATTGTATCATCCACAGACTCTTGAAGGTCTAAAGATAAGTCTATAATAAGTAGTGTATGTTAATACCATAACTAACTTGTTGGTGCAAATATTTTTTTTCTGATTCTGATTCATAAAAAGACATGTAAGTAGCATTACTGTATTTTACTGCGGCTCAGTCGTTTTACTACGGAATTGGCCTACATTTGAGATGAAATTTTGATATGGAGTCAGCTTAAGCCCGAAGAATAATCCGGATCATGTCCCTGCAGGTGACACGGCTAATATAATCTAAGGAAACATAATTTCTCCATTTTTGAAGGAAAGCATCGTAAGGAAATTTGGACGCGTTCTTTAAATAGAACTGGGCCAGCGTTAGTGGATATATGACCCATTTCTGTAAAATGTAAACTGCAGGTGACTACCGACGAGGTCATAATCATTGACAGAAGTAAAAAGTCCACTGCTGAACATAGGCCCCCGCTATGTAGATTTCCAATAAGGCAAGATGAAATCAGTTTGCATCGAGCACAAACCTGCGATCTTTGTTATTATAGTTCATCAGTCCACCTTGACGGTAGATGTCCTAATTCGTTCTTACCAGTACGTGGTTTCCTTGCGAGAACTACATGACCTGATTGGCCATCCTTTCTACGAAAAACCGGACAAGAGCGCGTCAGGCTCGCACGTCGAGGGTTCCGTACAAATCCAGAAAATTTTACAAAATTGGGAAGTAGGTTGTTAAAAACTCTATCTATACTATAACCATCGACAAAAAAGTTTTTTTTTCATTATCTCTTCATACATCGAAAATTACACATTGTTAAAATAATTAAAAACCATTTTTAGCATGTGCTAGTGAAGTTCTTTTGTATGATACCTTATATGATACGATTTACTCACTTTGAATTTTGAACCCATATTTTGTGAATTTTAAGGCTCAATTTTTTTGTAATTAAATAAAAATGATTTGATCATTGTGAGTGTCGAAATATGCGGTTTTTTACGACATAAACGGCTCTAACTTTTTTTAAACGATAACTGAGAAGTTTTTCTTTCACAAAACTGCAAGAAGGCATAAATATACGTATACAGTTTAAATTTCAACTCGATACCTTTACGTGTTCCCGAGATAAAGAGTCTTGACATACAACACAGACGGACAGACGAACAACAAAGACGTGATCCTATAAGGGTTCCGTTTTTTCCGTTTGAGGTACAGAACCCTAAAAGTGAGCCCTGCCTCTTACCTCAACATTTATGTGATGAACATAGGTGTTTGCTCTATGTTTGGGTGTTATTTAGGTACTATCCACATAAGTATGTATTCAAAATATATATGTTTAAGTAGTACCTATATCAGTCTCTGGGAGACGCACCACAAAGCTATTCTTAGTTTGGGGTCAGATACCGTGTGTAAGATGCTTTTTTATACTTACAATATTTATTTATTTTAGATTTTTGATGCTCAATCCTGTTTTTAGTCAGGCTTATGACGCTTTACACATACGTTCAGCCGTTCCAAAGATCCAATCAAATTTACTTTTTCTTTCGAATAGGTTTGCGTTTGACTACGCACCGCCCAATGTTAAGTAGATATGCGATCTAGGCTGTAGTACGCTTACCTAGACGAAAGCTAAAGGTATAGTATTGAGCCTCAGATTCGATCACGTATACTGAGCGCCACACAAATTGAAAGATGGGAAGTTATGCGCAGCGTTATATGGGTAAGCGCGGAAGGCAGAGAGACGAAACGCCGGGGCACACCCGCCCGCCAACCTCATGCCTCACGCGCGCACCCTACGCCCGAGCTCACTACTTCACCATTTGTATAGGCATTGTGCACACATGCGCAATAATTAGCGAATCACGGCGAAGTGTTATCTGCGGCTAACTTCCCATTCTTCAATTTGTGTGGCGCTCAGTATAGAGTCTCTCCAAGCATAGCCTTCTTCAAAGTAAGTTGGGAGACTTTGAGTTTACTTATAAGGCCCTCAAAAAGCTACTTAAACCTGGAAAATAAGTGGCTTAGCTAAAAATCTGCAGATACTTAAAAACTACTTCGAACTGCACTCCCGGTGGGCTAAAGTTCAGGTGTCTGCTTCATCCTTTTCTAGTTTCTCTGTTTTCCGATAACTGTTAGATTTTCCACGTTATCTAATCGTCTTTAAACATATTTGATAAAAAAATAAATGTGAAATTGACACGATTATGAAGTACAAATATCAATATTTTTGATAAAAAATACAAGTGAGAAACCGATAAACTAAATAACCAGGAGATAACACCATAAGTACATATTTTTACAGCGACTCTCTCATTTAAAACAGATTATTTTTGGGACATCATTTGTATAAAAAAATAAAAACCTATGTGACAAAAATGTTTTCTCATTTTATTTTGTTAATAAATCTTTAAAATTAATTTCTGTTTTTGTTATTGAGTATCCCTAACGTTTAATATCGTTGACAATTTTACATTTTGGACATTTTACTAGTAAGTCGTTTCGCCACTCAAGACATTGCCACCAAATAGGCGTTTTAATATGCCGACGTTCTGATAACTACGTCATTTTTCTTGATAGACCTTCTGATACGGAGCGAATAAATCATAATCGGTTGGGTGAAAGTAAAATAAGTGTACAATCCTTACTTCCTACTAATATTATAAACGTTAAAGTGCATGTATGGATGCCTGTTCCTCTTTCACGCGAAAACTACATAACTGATTAAGATGAAACAATTAATAATAGTAATAATTCAAAATAATATATGGGCTATATTTTATTAAGACATTGCGTGAAAAGAAGTTCACCGGGTCAGCAAGTCTTTAAATAAATTTACTAATATTAGAATTGTTACTCTTTCCAGCGGCAATAGAGCAACGTATAGACAAAATCTTTAGCATGAATATTAAAGAAAAGTAGTAGAGTGACATAGACAACTAATTTCGGAAAAATAAAAAAATCCTATAGAAAAGTACAACAAGATTATTTTTTGCAAAAATTAGCATGACCGACTTCACCCGTGTACATAATTCGCGAATATTTTGCACGGATCGATGAACATTTTTCACATTATTGTTGATGTATCAAAAATGGCTTAGCCGATTTCAATAAAATTTAAATGGGACCAAAGAACTATTAAAATCGAACTGCTATGAAAAAAGTTATGAGTGGTTATATATAAAAAAAAAATTATATATATACGCGTCGAATTGTATACCTCCTCCGGTGGTTTGTTGGTCAAAAAAGCAAAAATACCTGAGACTAGATGTTGACAAAACTGTTTGCTTTGATTATTATTTTTTTTTAATTTCAAAATAGGGCTGCATTTGGCCACCGACTCTGCTGATGGAAAGCGACTTTTACAGAGTTGGATCTTTACAGATTTGGTTTAGTTCAGGGTCACGTTGGATGCAAGCCACTACTATCATCATCATTTTCAGCTTGTAATCGCCCGCTGCTTAGCATAGGCCTCTCTTCTTGTACACCATTAATATCTATTTTTCGTGCTCGATCCTCTATCGAGATCCATAGTGATGTCCATATGTCAAGCAGTTATGGACGTTCTATGGCTAATGTATGGTTGAAATCAAAATAATCATTTTTACTTAATACAGGGTAAGCAGATAACCCTGTAAATAATAATAATATTTGAATTTCAGATTTATCCCACCTGAAGTACAAATGATTTCCCTCATTCTTTTATTGACCTTTCGACGGTATATACTTAGTGTTTTGTAGATTGTCCTATTAAATGAAATTACTGTATGGATACACTAGTAGAAAGAGATATATTCCAATGTTAGTGCTTTACTCTTCGGAACGTTTTTGGGATGCACGTAATCATTCCAGTTCTCGTATGAAACTTCCTTGGCTTGTCTAGACTAGCTCAGTAAATGTTTTATTTTTTTATAACCATGTGATGTCACCTGCCGGCTCCACCGGAAGACCAGCGCTGGTTCTCAGCTAGCATATGCTGAGGTGGAGCCGATTTGTGACAAAAATATAGATTATAAGTGGTATTCTACTTAGTTTTAACATTTATTATGTTTTATTTAAATATGTTGTATTTTTGTCAAAATAAAAGGATGTCCATGTCTATGTCTATGTCTAAATAAAAAGTAACCGATTTTACCGTAAAAAATTGGCTTACCAACAAATCTGCAGGTACTTAAAAACTACTTGGAACTGCACTCCCGGTGGACGAAAGTTCAGGTGTCCGCTTCATCTTATTACCACTAAATGGCACCAAACTGCGAAACTAGGCTATCTCGTGACCTGATTGCAGACCCCGGTCAGCCGAATGGTGTAGAAAATCCAATTTTCTAGCTCTACTTTTATAAATCAAAATAAGTCAAGCGGAAGAAGGATTAGTGTAGAACTGGTGATCTAAATGTTATTTTGTAACATTGATGATACATTGTTCCGCGTGAACTATTCGAATTGTGTACATAGGGTGTGTCGATTATGAAAATAATCCGAACAATACTAGTTTCATATTAACAATGCCTTCATTTGAGTATAAAGCTCAGTATGCTGAGTGTGAGTTTTGTCGTAAACATGACGCGCTCTTCGGCGAGCGCGTAAGCATGTAATTTGTATGAAGAAACTAGTTTTTACCCGCGGCTTCGCCCGCATACGCAATATATCATTATAATTTATAGCCTATGTGTTATATTGATATATAAGCTATATTATTGCAAAGTTTCATCTCAATCCGTTCAGTAGTTTTTGCGTGAAAGAGTAACAAACATCCATACATCTATCCATCCATCCATATAATATAGTAGGATGTACAGCGCCACTAGCGCGTTTCTGAAACTCTTTGTGCGAGAGCAAGTTCATACATATTATTACATGCTTACACGCTCGCTGAAGAGCGGGTCATGTTTACGACAAAACTCACACTCAGCATACAGTACAAGTGCTAAATAATTTGTTTGTGTGTCTTAACATTTTATTTCATATAATCTGTGCAAGACAAATAATAAAATTATTTCATACTAGTTTTTACCCGCGGCTTCGCCCGCGTACGCAATATATCATTATAATTTATAGCCTATGTGTTATTCTGATATATAAACTATATTATTGCAAAGTTTCATCTCAATCCGTTCAGTAGTTTTTTGCGTGAAAGAGTAACAAACATCCATACATTCATCCATCCATCCATCCATCCATCCTCACAAACTTTCACGATTATAATATTAGTAGGATAGTAGGTTTTTTTAAGGCCAGTAGAGTGCCAAAAGTTATAACTTATGACAAAATTAAATAGAAGACGATAAAGAATAGCTAAAAAGGCAACTTTTAAAACCCCCCAGCTAAAAATATGCGATTTTTTTTCATACAAAATCGGCCCACCCTTCTCGTCACACAGTTGAAGTCGGCTATGCCATTTCTGACGAAAATTATTTATTTAAATCTTTGTTGAGTTGTTTTGCTACTCATGTTGTCAGATTCATTATTTTATTTCAGTCTCATCATCATTGGCAGTTTATTATGTTCACTGCTGGACATACGTTTTTTGCCATAATTGGGTTGACTTTGTAAGATCAGTCGAATGGTTTAGAAAATACAAATTATTTTCTTACTCTACTTTTATAAATCAAAATAAATCGGGTAGAAGTAGGATAAGTGTAGAACTAGTGACCTAAATGTTATTTTTTAACATCAATGATACATCAATCCGGCGAACTATTCGAATTATGTAGATACATGCTATTTTTGGCGAAAAATATTTTATGAAACCTTTGTTGAGTTGTTAAGTTGCTGTTTATATTATTAAATTTATTGTTTGGTTTCTTTTCAACCTTTTTTTCATCCACGGCTAGATAAACGTTTTTTGCCATCATTGAGTCGTTATTAGGTCAGCCGAACGGCGTAGAAAACCCAATTTTCTAGCCTTACTTTTATAAATCAAAATAAGTCGGGTGGAAGAAGGATTTGTAGAATCGGTGTTCCAAATATTATTTTAAACCTTTGTGGAGTTAGTTAATTGCAGTTCGTATTGTTAGATTAACTCTTTTTAACCGGCTTCCAAAAGGAGGATGTTCTACTCGACATTTCTGATTAATACTGCCAGGGAATGGAACAGACTTCCTGCTTTCCTGTTTCCTAAGAGATATCAGAGTGAATAGGTATCTTCTAAGTCTGCGTGCTTCATCTTTGACCACATTGTCGCTTACCATCAGGTGAGTTGGTGGTCAAGCGGGGAATTATTCGCGTTAAAAAAAAATGTGTTCGTCTGTATGTTTTTAGGGTTCCGTACCTCGAACGGAAAAAACGGAACCCTTATAGGATCACTTTGTTGTCCGTCTGTCCGTCTGTGTGTATGTCACGACTCTTTATCTCGGGAACGCGTAAAAATATCAAGTTGAAATTTAAACTGTATACGTATATCTAAGGTATCTTGCAGTTGTGTAAAAGAAAAACTTCTCAGTTATCGTTTAAAAAAGTTAGAGCCGTTTATGTCGTAAAAAACCGCATTTTTCGACACTCACAAAAATCAAAACCTACAGGGTAGTTTCCGTTAACATAGAACTATGAAATTTGGCGAGAAGCATTGTCTTAGAGTACACATATAGGAATAAATCTGAAAACTGTACATTTTTATTTAAATCACAAAAAATAGGGCCTCAAAATTCACAAAATATGGGTTCAAAATTCAAAGTGAGTAAATCGTATCATGTAAGGTATCATATAAAAGAACTTCATTAGCACATCCTAAAACTGGTTTTTAATTATTTTAATAATTTGTTATTTTCGATGTATGACGAGAAAAGTGAAAAAAATATTCTCGATGGTTATAGTAAGTACCTATAGAGATTTTACTTCCCAATTTTCTGGATTTGTACGGGACCCTCGATGTGCGAGCCTGGCTTGCACTTGTCAGGTTTTTGGTTATGTTCATCGATATTTTCGTCAATCGTGAACCAATTTAAAAAAAAATGATTCGAAAGAGTATACTCTCGAAGTAGGCCCATTTAAATTTTATAGGAATAGGCGCAGCCGTTTATTAAAAATCAACAATAATTTAAAAATTGTATAACTCGATTCGAGCGAACTTTATTTAAAATTTTATTTGAATTTTGCGCATGATTGAAGTCGGTTGTACCTTTTTTGCGAATAATAATCGAATTATCACCTATGTTGTACTAATCGACTTGACATTTTTTCTGTTTGTTGTACTATAATCTTCATTAATAGTTTTGCTTGCATCCAGCGCGTTTTTGTGGTTTGATTTGTGAGCGTCATATTGGTTGCGCTATTCGTATTGGCTGCGCTTGCCGGTGCCTGTTCTCCATTCGAGACCTTTACGACCCCATCGGTTATCCGTTCCTAGAACTATGTACCATGTCCAATGCTATATGAACTTTGCTAATCCAGTCGGCTATGTCAATTACTTTTGTTTTATCGTCTCATTTCTGATTCGGTCTCGCAAAGAGACTCCTAGCATAGCCCTCTCCATAGTACTCATACGTACGGTACGGGTTGGGCTATTTTGAACTTATTCATAATGCCACATTGAAAATAATTCCAGATTTGTGTTTCTTTACATATTTATTTAGTCCGCCTACACTATGTACATCATCAAATTCACATAAAATTAACTTAACATAGTAAACAAAACAGAGTCAAATGTCACAGTACTTAAAGGCGAAGACAACTTGCAAAAATAATTGAACGAAAAACATCATCAAAAAAACATAATTACAAATTCGAAATAATAATAATATTTAACATCAAAAGAAAAACAAACAATTGAAAAAAAAATATAATGATTGTAAAATTATTACGCTAATGCTCAGATTGTCAGAGACCTTTCTTGTCAGAGAGTTTCTTACTAGGACTTAGTTTGGTGGTCTTTTGGTTTATAGTAAGTGGCAATAATATAGCTGACGACGAAAATAATAAACTAATTTGTCAGTGAGCATTTCATAAAGAGAACTTTTGTTATTGCCTCAACTCTGAGAAGCAAACACGTTTTAGTATCTTCATCAAAAACATCTTATATAACAGTATGAAACACTTATTTCGTAGTTCATAAGTAGTTGATCTCCGAGCATGTCTAGACAGTTGCCTCTCAGCAAGCTGTAAGAAAATAAGATTTAAACCCAACCCAAGACTTAGAAATTAGATTTTGCGATGAAATAATATAATATATAGTACTTACTCTGATTTAACATTGTCATTTCATATTTTGTTTCCATTAGATATGTAATTATTGTGCTCAGTGTTATGCTTATGCGCTATCATAATGGGAGAAATTTAATGTTTAAGGTAAAATAAGAAAGTAAAAAAGGGAAAATAGTTTCCTGTATGTTTTTTTTATTGGATAATGACAAACCACAGACTCCAGGGTCTGTGCCTTTTGTTAACTAAAATGTACAATTATTTGATATTACTGTACAAAAAGAGTTAGGTAGTACAATAGAGATGGGTTATTTTAAATTTTAGCCTAAGTTAGTAGTTTCGGTGCATTGCGTGAATACCACGAGCGGGCCGGCAACCTAAAGGCAGGACCCGATCACGAGTGTGACGCCTGTGCCAGCCATCGCTCCCCTCGACCATATTCAAGGGAAGAGAACGACCCTGCACACGACGCCGCCGCAAGAAGGTGAAGCTGTCAATCCTGTATATTTGAAGGTATCTTTTATAAAGTACCATATAATTACCATGAGCGAGCCTGGAAAAAGTCAGACAAAACAATATTATTTGTATTAAAATGTATAAAAATATGATAATATGATCGATTCATACATGGAGCATTTCGCCAATGGCAACACACATTATATATATTATTGTTAACATATGTTTACGATAAGTTTTCGTGGGCATAGTAGAGCGTATCGTGTCGTATAAGAGCCTGATACTTTCATGGCACGGTCATCATGGTATGGTACCCAGATCAGAGAACAACAACCTTGTTGTTGTTGTGGTATGGTACTGTAACGGATTAGGCCGCGCGGTAATCACGGCAAGTTGTTTACACCCAAGTACGAGATTTATGGTTTTATGACTCGAGCGGGATCAGTCTTTGTCTGCCGTCTACTGTTTAATTTCTTTTTTATGGGTCTTTACGTATTTGAAAACAATAAAAATGTCTCGAACTTTCAAGTTGTTTACTTGTTAACCCATTAACGTTTATTAAGATCGAGAAATGTTGCGAATTATCTTGTAAGTTCGAAACTGTAGGAAATAACGAATATAAATACGCCGGCTGACCCTTGGGGATCAGTTTTTTGTTTACCGTCGAAGCAAAAACATCTCGTGTTCAAGTGTGGTACCTGTTATTGTGAAGTGACTAGTTTGTGAGAAAATCAGTGCCAGTGTGAAGTGTTTGTGCGAACCAGTTGTGTTGTGTGTATTGTGATTTTGTGCAATAAAGTGCAAAGTGATTAATTGGCACTTTATTATCCGAGAACCTATCTTGTAACAGTACGTTGAACTGGGCAGACTAATGACCTTAAGGGTGATTGTCTCGGTGAGAGCGCAAAATTCAAATATTTTTGGGTTTTTTGGAATTCACAGATAAAAATCTCAATTTATATTTGCGAAAACTCATATAGCGGCCATGAATAGGTTGCGTTGACAAGTTACATACACTTATAAACCAAAGTAGTGGTCAGCTTGTGCACGAAAGTGCATCAACTGATTTTCACCTCAGTTTTTAGTTAGTGGACTCTTGTACATAAACTACCACTGTTTTGGTTTCTAGGTGTATATATTTCGTTAACAATACCTATTCATGGCCGCTAAATGAGTTTTTGTAAAGTCACAGTCAGCAGTTAATCTGTATATGCAAAAAAAATATATATATATTTGAATTTCGCGCGCTGACCCAGTGAATCCACCTTAATACTAAAAGTGTGCTTAAATTTTATTTTGCAGCTAGAGATGTCACTTCAAATATAAACTAGTTGTATTCTGATCAGTAAGCCTCGCATCTGTTTAACTAAATTTTTATGCGCCTATATTTGACCTGCTCATGACCAATTTGATCATACTCGCAAAACTGTTAGGATTAAAATATTAAATGATTTCGTTAAATAATATCAACATTGGCTGATAAATAGTACTATGACAACAACCAAGTTATACTAATTTTCGTCAAGATTCGTTTACTTGTAGAGGAGAATTAATAACCAGAAACATGAAATAAAAATTTTGCCTATCTCAAAAAGAAGAGCTCGTTTGTCCACATTTCTTTTTAGTTTAGTTTCATGACGTTATAATTTAGTATTCATTGAATTCAAATTTCTGCCTATTTTAGAAAATTTTGTATCATCTATTTCTAAGTCTGCGACTTGACATTTCGATTTTAGTATCGTCAGCATAAAAAGTTTATAGACTGCCCAGTCCAGCAATTGACTGACTCTTGCAATCTGTATATACTGCACTCTAGTACAAAGCTAGGAAAAATTGCTCTGAAAAGTGCTTTTTACGATCAAAAAGATAGTCAACAATCTGATGTTAGACAAGCAAGAAGCTAGTAAATTAAATTACTCTAAAAATGTTCTTTTTTCTAAATACCTAAATCTGGTTTAAAAAATAACAACATTTTGGATATTTTGGTCCACCAAAAACTAAAAAATGGCTATTTAAAAGGTACGCAATAGTAAAAAAAATCAAGAGCTCTTTAGGTAGTTTATTTTTAGTACTTGCGACCTAATAAAGTCTTCTTTATAGAGATAAAAATAACCTACTAGAGTATTCAATCCTTATTAATATCACTACATTGTATAAAACAAAGTCGCTTCCCTGTCTGTCTGTCCCTTTATTATATGGTTATATCTTTAAAGCTACGCAACGGTTTTCTATGCGGTTTAATTTTTAATAGATAGAGTGATTCAAAAGAAAGGTTTATATGTATAATACACCTGTGCGAAACCGGGGCGGGTCGCTAGTTAATTGTAAATCTCAAAAAAATCTAATAATGACACCCGCTCCGAGTCGTACTCGGTACGAAAGAAAGCTATCGCCATCGAATTTTTTTTCAAGAAATCAAGAACGTTTATTGTCAGCTGTGTTTACAAACATGGTGGTCAAGATTTTACAAAAATATCAACAGCTACCCACTCGGGCATACAATAACATGCATGGCTAATGCAATCATCATGCAATTTATAATTAGATATTGCTAAAAAAAGTATTATTATTATGAAATGTCATGTCATTAATCCAAAATCATTACTTATGTGAAATGTCAAGGTTTTTGTCTTTCAGGAATTTGTCAATTGTATAGTAGCATTTGTCAAGTAATAGTTTAGTTAAATTAAATTTGAATTTATTACATGTCATCTCCTTCATAACATCTGGTAAATGGTTAAATAATTTAGTGCACATTACATAAATACTTTTGTCATAGAAATTCGTCTTAGAGCCTTGGGGAGGTAAGACATAATATGCTTTTCTGGTTCTGCGTAGTTTCTGTGTAACTTTATTATCAAACATTTCTAAATTCTGCTTTACAAAAAGACACGCTTCTAAAATATACATTGACGCTAAGGGTAATAGTTTAAGTTTTTTGAAAATTGGAACACAACTTTGTCTTTGTCTGGCTCAACTAGTGCTCTTATACATTTCTTTTGCTTTATAAACACTTTTTTTGCATCTACTGAGTTTCCCCAAAGTAATAAACCATATCGTAAATTAGAAGCCACATTCCCATGATAAGCACATATCGCTGCTTTTTGTGACGCTACTTTTGTTAATCGCTTGAGTGCATAAACAAATCTGCTAATTGTTTTACTTAGATGGTCAGTGTGGCTTTTCCAGTTACCGTGACAGTCTACGATCAGTCCTAGAAACCTTATCTCTTTTACTGGTTCTATGATTGTATTTTTATATTTAATTGAAATATTATTTATCTTTGATTATGGAAAATGAAATTGCATTAGTTTAGTTTTATCTAGATTCACAAGTAGATTATTGTCATTAAACCAATTCATGATATTTTCAAGTGCTTCTCATTGATAATGTTTTCATAGTCTGACTTATTGTCGCCTTTGACTATGAGCGTAGAATCATCTGCAAACAGTACCATTGGATGATCTACCGTTGATGGCAAGTCATTTATGTACACCAGGAATAGTAAGGGTCCCAATATGCTTCCTTGGGGAACGCCATACTCTACACGCCTTAGTCTGGACTTGTAAACTACTTCTTCGTTGTTTTGTATCCGGGTGATTTCAGTATATTGTCGACGATTACTCAAATAAGATTTCAGTAGTTTGTACGCCAGACCTCTAACACCGTATAATTCCAGCTTTCTCAATAGCTTTTTATGACAGACAAAGTCAAACGCTTTTGACATATATATGAATATTGACATTACCGGTATCTTACTATTAAGACATTCGCTTGTTACTTTCATCATTTCATATACAGCCCGAGTAGTAGACCGGCTCCGCCTAAACCCATATTGTACATTACTTAAAATGGCATATTTTTCAAGAAATTTATAAAGTCTATTATAAATTATTTTTTCATATATTTTTGAGATAACTGGTACTAATGCAATCGGTCGATAGTTTTCACATACTAGCTTATCACCTTTTTTGTAGAGTGGTTTTACTGCAGTAATTTTCAGAAGATCGGGAAACTCTTCTTGTTCTATTGTCAGATTAACTAGATAAGATAGTGGTGTTGCTATCACCGCTTTGCAATGTTTTATTACTTTTGTTGAGATTTCGTCATGACCTTCACTATTTGTCTGTTTCAAGGATGATATGATTTTAATTATTTCGTTTGGTGACATTGGTTCCATATAAATGGACTGCGGTACACGGTTTATATTCTGAGGATTTTTGATTGTTTCGGATTGACGCATTGACCTATTCTGATTATTTACTAAATCTATGTAAGTATCATTAAAAGCGTTTGCAATCTGCGTCGGATTTTCTGTTAAATTATTGTTGTGTTTAATTTTGCCAATTGATGTTTTAGGGACTTTTTGTTCGAGACTACTTATTACTTTCCAGGTTGCTTTGGTTTTATTTTCCGATCGATCTATTTCTTTGTTATTTTGAGTTTTTTGTGCCATAGACATCCAGCGGGGTTTTGCAGACAGCATTTTGAGCTCTTTTGCGCTGGGTACGTTCGGAGCTGGGTTATGTGTTTAGTTTTTAAGTTTGACAATGTTCTGTTTTAAGTAAGATGCAATCCCAATGTGTGTTTTTTGGTTTGTTATTCCTCTTTCAGACAGCAACAGAATAACAGATTAAGACGAGGCATCGGACCGCGAAACACGAAAACGAGTACTTTTGAATGCGCGATGTGAGAGGACGAACAATATTGATTCAAATTTAAAAAATATCATAGATAAGGGAAAATCTTGAAAAATTTAATGAACCGGACAAAATCTTGAAAAGTAACCGGCTTTATTAAAAAAAACTTACAAATTTCTCACCAAAAAAAGTTTAATAATTCGAATGCTCAGAATTATCAGCGACAACACCCCATTATTTTTTTGCGAATAAAATAGCCAGACTGCTATTCTATTTCATAAACGGAGAAGTTAATTTTTTTAATGGGTACATTATGAGTAATTAATTAAAAACTCACTGCCGCCCGCCGCTTTGGCGCGATCCTGTCGAGCGCGACCGCGTAAAATTTGTCCGATTGAAGGGAGAATTTTTGAAATAATAGTTTATTGATAAACTATTATTTCAAAAATTCTTAGCGTCACCTTAACTTGATTTTTAGCTTCCTTACTTATATTAGGTATAAATTCGTAAGTGTGCTTGTTGGTTTGTAACTCATTAACGCAGCAAGGAGGCTTCGGATTGACTTGATATTTGGTATGGATTTGGATATAGTTCAAAGGTGGGAGAGTGACTAATGTTACATTTTATATCAGAAAAATAAAAAAGTTCCCAAAGAATAGCACAAAGTTAAAAATATGACGCGAACGAAGCCAGCGGCAAAAGCTAGTCATCGAATAAGTATAAAAAAGTCTATGAAATTTTTGCTAAAAACCTAGTAAAAACTTTGGGTTTGTTTTAGTAACTGTTATGGCTTCGCTCTCGTTCTCCGATAAAAATAAACTAGATAGCACAATGCCGGTTTCACAAAAACATACCCCACAATTTTGTGTCTGAAACCTAAAAATTTATATCACGAGCAACAAGGAGAATGTTACCAGACAAAAGATACTAGACCAGCAAAAAATATACCTAGAATTTTCTGCTCGATGCTCTCTGAGTAGGTAATCAAGGATTATCAGTATTGAGAAGAAAAGATATGTGAGTCAAAACATGTTTATTTAAGTATGAGCAACCAATACTGAAATAATAAAATGGAAAAATTACTTACAGTTGCCTGCTCGAAGCTATCTAGTAGGTAATCTTCTATCAATGATCAGAACTGAACAGAAAGACATGTGTTCTAAAGTATGAGCAAACACTATCAATAAAAAATATAATCTAAAGGGAGGCAGTGGACTATCCTACTGCTGATGGATAGAAAATGGAATCAGTGCTGAAATAACAGGAGTAATTGACTTTTGAGTCAAAACATATTATTATCTTGAGAATAAATAAAAAAATAACATGTCTTGGTTATTCCATATAACAAAAATATCCCAATTTGATTTAGATTCTATGACAGTATCAGTAGTAGATTATTTGGTTAAAAACAATAGCCAAATGCATCATTATGATTAATTTCTTTGTGGTATTATTTATTCATATCTATTCAGAAGTAAATAAAAAATAATACGTTTCTGGTTATGTACAAACAATTATTTTATTAAATGTTTACAAGTCCTGTCACATAAATCTTAACATAAAATAACAAAATATCTTACTATTAATAAATAATAAGATATTTCGATTTAGAATAGATCTTATTATTAAAAACGTTTATTGTCCTAAAAATAAAATAACGTTTTTAAAAGTCACGGAAAATTATTCATATCTTTTCAGACGTAAATAAAAAAATATTTTTTTTCTGGTTACATACAATATTTTATGAAATGTTTACAAGTTTTCCCACATAAATCTTAACATAAAATAACAAAATATCTCACTATTAATTCATTATAATTTATAAGTAATAAGATATTAAAAACGTTTATTGTTCTAAAAATAAAATGACGTTTTTAAAAGCTATGGAAAACACAAGCGTCGTACCATGTTTTTCCTCATAAAACTGTACCAAAACAACAATCCACAAGCGACCACAATAATCTTGTAGAGTCTTTCCTAACAAACCGTACCCACGCCGCCGTTACGAATATTATGCCTTCCACCTGGCCCTTCCTTCTAATTTTCAAGTTCTTTGCCTACCTACATTTTGTTGACAGCTACAATCGCCGTCGTAATGACAAAAGGCTGTAAGTGCAAAGCTCGAATTTAAGTGTGAGTAGCATTTTGAATGGCATCATTTTCTCGGGCCCTCGCGTGGAGAATACTAATTTTCTAACCGGGAGGTACTTAGATGCCTTTGACGCTGAAGCGCCTTTGAGCGTTTTTTTGGAAACTTTTTCTCATTTTCCTTGGAAGTAATGAAGATTTTTTGTGCTTAATGCAATTAATTAGACAAATGAGGTTGGTGAAATGAGGACGCGGTTAAATTTTTGGATTTGTTACGTGGAAAAGAAACTCTATTGACATCTAAATTTTCAGGAGTCTGTGGATGATCTAATTAGGTACTTTTTATAGACAAACATAAACAGTTATTCACAAAGGATGTTACAAAGCAAAAATAGGGCTATTCAAAACCATAATTTATACTACGGGGCCATGGCATTCCCGGAAAATTTCAGTGGTTTTTCGATTTCGAGTTGCAATTTTGAACGGAACAGCTGTTTTTTTTTCCAAATTTCCGGTTGACCCCGTAGTATAAGTTGTTTTTCTGAATCACTTTCTTTTAGCTTGGTACACACTTTTTGAATAATGAATATACTAAGCGCCACACAAGTCGGCGGATGGGAAGTTATGCGCAAACGCCGAAATATAGGTATGCGTGGGAGCCAGAGAGATGAGACGCCGCGCCGGGGCACACCCGCTCGCCAACCTCATGCCTCCCGCGCGCTCCCTACGCCCGTGCTCAAGACTACGCCACATGCAATATCGGCATTATGCACACATACACAATAATTTTTTTTCGACAGTTGTGTGTTGCCAGTGATGACATATGGAACTGAAACGTGGTCTTTTACTGTGGGCCTTATTAATAAGCTCAAGGTAGCCCAACGCGCTATGGAGAGGGCTATGCTCGGAGTCTCTCTGCGAGATCGAATCAGGAATGAGGAGATTCGCAGACGAACCAAAGTTACCGACATAGCCCAGCGGATTAGTAAGTTGAAGTGGCAATGGGCAGGGCACATAGCTCGGAGAACTGATGGCCGATGGGGAAGTAAAGTTCTTGAATGGAGACCACGCACCGGTAAGCGCAGCGTAGGACGTCCACCGACCAGGTGGACCGACGATATTATTAAGACCGCAGGAACGCGCTGGATGCAGGAAGCTTCCAACCGGCCTTATTGGAAATCCATAGGGGAGGCTTATGTCCAGCAGTGGGCGTCCTACGGCTGATAATGATGATGATGACACAATAATTAGCGAATCGCGGCGAAGTGTCATCTGCAGCTAACTTCTCATCCGCCTCCTTGTGTGGCGCTTAGTATATCCTTGTACACTAGGAGTTCTGATTCGAACCCTTTTCGAGTACGTACAACTCGCACTTAGCCTTTCTTTATCACTCTTGACCTTATCCATGAAAACGACTATAAAAGTAATTTTGGTTATCATGCCCTCAGATTATTAATAATATTCCTCGAAGAGGGTTATAACGTCTCTAATGCTACCTAGTAAATTATGTAAGGGACCCTTCATTGCTCGATATTACGTTTCATAATAAGCACAAAAATTATTACAACGTTAGACTTTCTGCTCTAGAACGTAATTTATTTGAATTAGGTTTAATCTAAGTAAGTTCGTATAGGCCGCCCCCGGTTTTTGACCGACGAACCACCGGAGGAGGTATACAATTCGACGCGTATATATTTTTTTATGTATAACCACGCATAACTTTTTTTGTAGTAGTCCGATTTCAATATTTATTTTTTTATTGGAAAGAGTATTTTTCGAAATTGGTCCCATTTAAATTTTATCGAAATTGGCTAAGCCATTTATGATAAATTAACAATAATGTGAAAAATGCTACATCAAACCGTGCGAAATATTCGCGAATTCTAAACACGGGTGAAGTCGGTCATACTAGTTTTTGCAAAAAATAATATTTTGTTAAGCTGCCTGAAGGCCTCTGATATGGCTAAAGGATAAAAGTAACCGGGACCCACAATAGTGTCATCTGAGCCACGGTAGCGCTTTGTTGTAAATGCAACCCGCGGGCACCCATCCGAAGACTGACGAAGATGAACACCTAGTCGAACTAAGTAGTGAATATATAAATATACAGGGTTATTTCTAATCAATTAGCATCCTTTTAGGTGCTTATTCTGTGCATCAAAACTAACAACTTTTGTTCTACGACTTTTGTCAAAACTCAAAAAAAAATTTTTGTTGTTCCATAGAAAAATATAGTTCACCCGCGACAAAATGTTTTGACGAATGTCGTAGTACAAAAGTTGTTAGTTTTGATGTACAGAATAAGCCCCTAGAAGGATGCTAATTGATTAGAAATAACCCTGTATATTTGCGACATCTTACACATCTTATCTTAGGGTAACATTGATTACTCCGTTTATCTCTTTACTTTCTCTTGAAGTTATTTCAATATTTTTGGATTAAAGTGAGTAAAAGCAATGTAATGTTTAATTGTTTGTTTATTATACTTTCCGTATGCAAAGTATGTGCACTGAAAAAAAACACTCTAGCCATCTAGTAAAATATATTCAAATACTTGACAATATCTATCACTACTGCACCATATAAGCCGGAAACATACTATCGGACGCGGCTGAAGGACACGACTGACAGCCAGCACAGTCTTTAAACATCCGGTGTGCCAGATCGCTCTCGGACGTCCGAAAGCTCAAGGTCGTCCGAAGGTGACGTCCACGACTTATGTCCGATAATGTGCACGGTTCAGTGTACTTTCATAGTCTAGGTCGCGGCTGTCAGTCGCGTCCGTAAGCCGCGTCCGATAGTATGTTTCGAGCTTTAGTATTGATAGTCGTATTATGCCATAAATAGACTTATCTATACTAATATTATATAGAGGAAAGATTTGTTTGTTTGTTTGTTTGTTTGTTTGTTTGTTTGTTTGTAATGAATAGGCTCCGAAACTACTGGACCGATTTCAAAAATTCTTTCACCTTTGGAAAGCTACATTATCCCCAAATAACATAGGCTATATTATATTTTTAAAAAAATTAGGGATCCTTACTAAAACTCCAATAATGTAACATAAGGTGTAAAAAAAAAGACCTGAAAAATTCCTTACGTCGCGTGCGCTGCGAAAACTATTGATGATGGAATAAAATAATGTACTACGACTTTATAGAACACACCATAATTTACAAAAAATGTCGCGAAAGCATATATCTAACTATTATAGTTAAGCCGTAATAACTGTTCTTTTATTCTTAAAAATTAATTGAAATACCTTCGCAGGAAAAGGATCTTAATTTGTATCTTGGTATTATATTATATAATAATATAATTCTAGGTACAATTATCCGATATTTTATTTCCACAAACTCGAGTCCGTGCCATTTTATGAGTAATTTACAAGTCTCAATTATTTCTTTGTAATGATTTTTACTATAAATAGAGAGAGGTTCGTTTATAATACTTTTCCTAAACCAGTATTTTCAGTGCAGTGCGTGAATGCTACAAGCAAACCGGCGGCGACCCGCAAGCAGTATTCTGTACATACACCCTTTTAAATATATGTAGTTCAAACCTTTCAAAATGTTTCAGTACTTAATATTTTCCTCCCTTTCGAGCGAACCGTCCGTAAATCATCCACAACTTCCGAGTAACTTAACACAAAACACCTCCCTACAAAACTACTTAATCTTATAAACTTCCAGTAAAGTGTAGAGCACCATCTATCAAGATAGACCTCAAACTTGCCATGGTGCAAACACTGAATAGATGTAGAGACACAAATACTTTATAGTAGTCATGATGGCTGGGTGAAAGACACATTATCTATCTATACTAATATTATAAAGAGGAAAGATTTGTTTGTTTGTTTGTTTGTTTGTTTGTTTGTAATGAATAGGCTCCGAAACTACTGGACCGATTTCAAAAATTCTTTCACCTTTGGAAAGCTACATTATCCCCAAATAACATAGGCTATATTATATTTTTAAAAAAATTAGGGATCCTTACTAAAACTCCAATAATGTAACATAAGGTGTAAAAAAAAAGACCTGAAAAATTCCTTACGTCGCGTGCGCTGCGAAAACTATTGATGATGGAATAAAATAATGTACTACGACTTTATAGAACACACCATAATTTACAAAAAATGTCGCGAAAGCATATATCTAACTATTATAGTTAAGCCGTAATAACTGTTCTTTTATTCTTAAAAATTAATTGAAATACCTTCGCAGGAAAAGGATCTTAATTTGTATCTTGGTATTAATCCTTATCAAAATAAATTATTTCATATTCAAGACTGTTTCAATAGCTTTATGCAACTTTTTAAATTATTTAATTCAGACATTTTATTACAAAGATATTACGAGTTCAAAAATGTAAGTATTATAAAAGTTTCGTTTCGCCGCTCACTCCGCTTGGTAATTCATGTACTTTGCACAATGTACATAATACAAAATTCACTTCGAGCAAATATCTATAGAGTCACAATCGTGAAAAAAGTGTCCGAGCCAAAATCCTGCCCAAGCTACGTAGTGGGCAGGCTTTTTAGTTAGTCGTAAGGCGATTCCAAGCCGACTACAACGCCGCGCGATGCCAAAGTGCTCGGTTACAGGCACTTATTAGGTGATAACGTCGAGATTCGAGGAAACGGGTCATTGAGAATTGAGAAGGGTGCTTGGGCCATATTTACCGCCAGTGCCAGGGCCCAGTGTGGGTTGGTGCAGATTGCCACACAATATTTTCCTTCGCCGAAAAGCCAATGATTTGAAATTCCGTACATAAGTTCCAAAGAAACTCATTGATACAGGATCGGGACTTGAACCCACCACCTCACGATTGTAGGACAGGCGTTACTACCACTAGACCACCAAAGTTATATATCTCCGCCATTAGTGTGTCGATTTATGTTTTATTGGTAGTAAATAGGTATGCAGTGGCGTAGCGTGCCTTGGAGGAGCCCAGAATCAAACATAGTTGGGGAGCCCAAATCACTCATTTCTCACAAAAGAAAGAAATATCCTTGCATTAAATTGAAATAAATATATACCGCCTTACCGCAAAAGATTTAAACACTGTTTAGCCGTACAATTTGTACTGTTAAACGTTGTCAAAAGCCTGCGTAAAACTTTAGTGGTAAGACGGTTATTTATAAGTTGTCACTTCCTCCTAGAAATTGAGCTAGCCAAACAATTCAAATGAAATATACACTTTTCTTGCCTTTTTTTTCAGGAAATTGATAATTGATAATGAATAGAATATAATTACCTATATATCAGCTAAGTAAGTCTAGCTGAAGACGATTTCAGTTGTTATAAAATTTCTGCCTCTTAGGACAACTTTTGGAAGCATGCTTAACCCGGGAAAAAAAGAGATGATTTTTTTCGGGAAGCACGAGATTAAGTGACATTGTGGATAACATTTTACTAGGTTTTGCTTACACACGTTAAATCCCCTGTAGCCCGGGAGCCCCGTATTATTGACACGGCTGATACTGCGGTAGCTACATCCCTGCACATAGTATGTGAAACGAATTGTCGACCTTAAAGTTCTCGAATGTAGACAATGTATTGGCAAGTGTAGCGAAGGTCTTCACGTGAATCTAAGATCTGGTCGTGACGTCCGGAACACGTTGGATGCCAGCGCTTCGATTCCTTCCATCACAGCTCTTTGGGTTAGCAAGTTGAAGAGGCCTTAGGTAGGGCACACAATTCGTAGAAGTAGAACTGATGTCCAATGTTTTTCAAAATTCTCGAGTGAAGACAAGATCAAGAAACTAACTTACATGAGTAGAATGTATAGACTGTGGGTCTGTAATATTTTAAAGTCGCTTTCATTCTCATCATTGTCATTTTCTGAAATCAGGGTTATATACCACCCAACACATACGAACTCACTTTTATTTAGATATGTCAATACCTACTATCTCTTTTTCATAAACTTCGAACAGTTTAAGACTACGGAAACTCTCGCGATTTGGGTAGGTTTTAACTCATCATAATGGTTCATCCGGTATGTCTAGCATGTGTGTGGCGCATACCTACATTACGTGGTAAGTATATGTATAGCCAATCATACCCGGGCAAAGCCGGGACGGGCAGCTAGTTTACTAAAAAATATAATAAGTCCGTTAAATAGATTGTCAAAAAGTATAAAGCTCGAAACATACTATCGGACGCGGCTTACGGACACGACTGACAGCCGCGACTTAGCAATGTGCACAGTCTTAAAACATCTGGTGTGCCAGATCGCTCTCGGACGTCCGAACGCTCAAGGTCGTCCGAAGGTGACGTCCGCGACTAATGTCCAATAGTGTGCACGGCTCAGTGTACTTTCATAGTCTAGGTCGCGGCTGTCAGTCGCGTCCGTAAGCCGCGTCCGATAGTATGTTTCGAGCTTTAGACACGTATTTTTTGAAAGACGAACCGGAGGAGGTATACTATTCGACGCGTATATTTTTTTATACAGGTATAACCTTTTTTCGCATAACTCATTTCATAGTAGTCCGATTTCAATAATTATTTTTTTATTGGAAAGAATTTACATCGACATTGGTTTGATAAATCAACAATATTGTGAAAAATGTTACATCGATGAAATATTCGCGAATTCTGTACACGGGTGAAGTCGATCATGATATTTTTAGCCAAAAATAATTCTTATGTCAATTTAACAAAAATTTATGAAGATATAGCGCGTTAAAGTTCTACGTGACGTCACTAGCCGCTATAAAATGTAACGTCACGAGCCCCCACTCTCAAATTTGGACAAGGTTTATCTTTGTCGCTAATTGTTTAATTGACAAAAGAAAAAATACGTGTCCAATATTTTTAATAATCTAACCGAGGGACTAATTTTAATAATTATTTTTCTACCCAGTGAACATCCCTATTAATAAATATAAATATTTTGGGACATCTTACACACGGCCTCTGACCCCAATCTAAGCAAAGCTTGTGATATGGCTGCCAGATACTGATATACTACGTATACTTATTTTTATATACATACTTATATAGATAGTAACTAAATAACACCCAGACACAGAGCAAACATTTATTTTCATCACATAAATATTTGCCCTGGGTGGGGATCGAACCCACGCCACTTTGATCCAGAAGTTAGGGTCACTAACCACTGAGCCAGCGAGGCAGTCAAATATTATAATACATAGTGGATTCAATTTTGTAGGCTTAAAACTTGACAGATTTAAACTAACTGAAAATGTAGCTGTCTTTTTACGTCTTTTTTACGGTCTTTTAGACAAGGAGAATTTAAAGTTATATTTAGAGCTGTCAAAAAGCCTTTAAATTTACGCCTAAGCTATACTTCGTTCTGAAGCTTTTATTTCAGCTTTCTCCTATTATCAAACTTGAGCTTTTTATGCTTGACCACTAAGCTAATAAACTCTTTAATAGCTCCTTAAAATACTCAGCCATGTGTGTTAGATACTTTAACGACGACGGATAAACTGTAAAAAGTTTTAAGTTTTATTTTAAGCGGTAATAAAGATGGGTTTGTGGGTATTTAACGTAATCTTCTAGTTTACGGTTTGAGTGATCTAAGTTTGGGTATTTTCATAGATTATTTAGTACTTTATTTTATTATCATCTGTTTAGTTTCTTAGCGTTTTTCATGTAATTCACTTTTTTGTTTCTGACATAATATTAAGTAGTAGAGGGGAGTATAATGTTAAATATTTTATTTTCTTATCGGTGACATCACAACATAGAGATCTGTGATAAGAGGGAATAGATGAAAGCCTAGGTCTAACAGTAGACAACCTCGCGACTAATATGGATGAATTGAGTCCCTAAAATCAAAACCACATGTTTATGCTTTTTAGGGTTCCGTACCTCAAACGGAAAAAACGGAACCCTTATAGGATCACTTTGTTGTCCGTCTGTCTGTCTGTGTGTATGTCAAGAATCTTTATATCTTTATATCGAGTTGAAATTTAAACTATATACGTATATCTATAGTCTTTTGCAGTCGCGTAAAATAAAAACTTCTCAGTTATCGTTTAAAAAAGTTAGAGCCGTTTATGTCGTAAAAAGCCGTTTATGTAAAACCGCATATTTCGACACTCACAAAAATCAAAACCTACAGGGTACTTCCCGTTGATATAGAACTATGAAATTTGGCGAAAGGAATTATCTTAGAGTACACATATAGGAATAAATCTGAAAACTGTACATTTTTATTTAAATCACAAAAAATAGGGCCTCAAAATTCACAAAATATGGGTTCAAAATTCAAAGTGAGTAAATCGTATCATGTAAGGTATTATGTAAAAGAACTTCAATAGCACATGCTAAAACAGGATTTTAATTATTTTAACAATGTGTTATTTTCGAAGTATGACGAGAAAAGTGAAAAAAAAATAAACACTTTTTTGTCGATGGTTATAGTATAGCGATTTTAACAACTTACTTCCCAATTTTGTGAAATTTTCTGATTTGTACGGAACCCTCGATGTGCGAGCCTGACTCGCACTAGTCCAGTTTTTTAAGAAAACATGAAAATGTAATATTTATAGAACGCGTATTATCAATTAATGTCTATATTATTTATGAAAGTTGTTTTTGGCTATTTTTATTTAGCAAAAAATCGAGTATAAACTGGCTCAAACTGTCCACACAAGTGAACCGCACAATTACAGTCTAACAAAACTCCCCGAGCAAGGAAAGCAGCACATAAAACTATACGAGTAACTTCTAATTCAATGAAACGTCAATAAATGGATTAAGTAGGTTTTCCTGTATATGTAGGGTTACCAGAACGAGGAAATTTGGAGAAAGAGCCTGGTATCCATTGAAATCTTCTCAGGTTTTACAAATTCCTGACACTAAGAAACTAACATGGTTTTTGCATACTAACACGTTTTTATTAGTTTCACCTGTATGTTTGCTTGCTTGCTTATAAGTAATTAAGACAATTCTAATTACACAATTGACCCGTGCTTACGTAACCCATCCATTTAAACTAACTCATATCTATTGTACAATCCATTCTTTCAATTGCAACTTAGTTAACAAAGGGCACCACTGGCTTTTCGGTGAAGAAAAACATCGTGAGGCAACATGCATGCGTCCGTAGAAAAAATCGATAGCGTAATATGAATCCACCAATCCGCACTGGGCCAGCGTGGTGGGTATGGCCCAATCACCTTTCGTGAGTAGGCCTGCGTCCTGCATTGGACTATTAAAAAGGCAGGTACAGTACAGTAACAAAGGGACTCCTGGGTCTATATCCAGGAGCCTGTGGATCATTAATTTAAATTAAAAAAAAGCTACGTGCTTCAACTTTGACCATATTGCCGCTTATCATCAGGCGATATGGTGGCGAAAAGTGGAAAATTCGTAATTTAAAAAATCCTTAGAAATGACGAAAACTCCCCGAAATTTCAGGACAAATTCTGAGGTAATGGTAACCCTATGTGTACGAAACTTACGCTCTATTGACTCCAAGGTCAAGTTACGTTTGTTTGGTTGACATTTGTGTGGATTATGTAATGGAATACAAATAAGACCCTAAGTAAGTTAATTTTGGAATTCCTATAAATTTAAGCAGAGTATAAACGACAATAATAAAATACTTAGCACTTCGACATTTGATTTCTAATCTATAAGCATCCTTTTAGGGGCTTATTCTGTACATCAAAACTAACAACTTGTGTTCTGCGACTTGTGTCAAAACTCCAAAAAATTTATTCGTTCTTTCATAGGAAAATATCGTTCACCCGCGACAAAATGTATTGATTAGAAATAACCCTGTAAAAGTTATAGAAGAAATGATAGAAGCTCGAAAAATATACATGGTTATTTCTAATCAATTAGCATCCTTCTAGGGGCTTATTCTGTACATCGAAACTAACAACTTTTGTTCTACGACTTTCGTCAAATCTAAAAAAAAAAATTGTTGTTCCATAGAAAAATTTAGTTCACCCGCGACAAAATGTATGGAACAGCTGTTTTTTTTTTTCTGAGTTTTGACGAAAGTCGCAGAACAAAGGTTGTTAGTTTTGATGTACATAATAAGCCCCTAGAAGGATGCTAATTGATTAGAAATAACCCTTTATAGATAGTAAAATGGGTCATTTTAAAAATATTCTTGAATAGTTAGTACTCATAGTTCTTTTTCACCTTACGGTAAGCAACGTTGTAGTCGAAGATGAAGCACGCAGACCTAGAAGATACCTATTTACTCTGATCTTTAAAGCTTTATATAAGCTTTATAGCTTATTATTTATCTATGCTTAGAAACGTTCAGGCCATAGCCTTGCTTATAGATTAGACATAGGTACCTAATCGTTTCATAGCTACCATAACAAAAGCGATCTATAAAACACGTATATAACTACACAAAAAGATTTATTATCATAATCATCAAATTAGTAGTAGGGCGGTCCACTGCTGAGCATAGAAGTTCCCTTCAGATTTCCAATAACACCGGTTATAAGCGGATAACCAACCAGCGCATTTTAGTGGTCTTCATCCATTTACTATAGGACGTACACTGCTGGACATAAGCCCTCTTCTAAAGATCTCCAATAAGACCAGTTGGAAGCATCTATAATCAGGTTTTTGTCCAAATTTTCGGTGGAAGTCCTACGCTACGCTTTCTGGTACGTGATCTCCAACAACATGAAGAATGGGGGCCTTCAAAAAGAGTCATGGGCGATTCGCCCCGCGGGCCAAACAGCTTGCGGGGCGAAACGCCGCAATACCCGAAACTACTACATTTAGCCCGTCAGCCGTAACACGTCTACAGCTGAACATCCCATATTATGATTTCCAAAAATACTAATTCGAAGCGGTTTCCATCAAGCTTGTTCCTGCAGTCCTGCAGTCGTAAGTATATCATTGGTCTGCCTCAACACCAATCAAACACTACATTAGGTGCACAAATCATATTTTACAGTAAAAGAGAAAAATCCAGAAACGCAATTTTCATACCTATTATAATTTTCCCTTCCCTAAAATATATATCCCACACGAACATCATTATTTCTTACAAAGCAAACCTTTTTCTCTTTCTGAGATGGGGAAAAATTCAACATTAACACGCCTGTATTCCATATTTTCATGGCCAGTTTACAAATTCTCTATAGATTTCACCCCTCAAGATATCGCTGTCTCCCTCACTCACTGACAGACACCCCAGTGCGTTTTCATTGCTCCCCAACTCTGGACGTGTTACGCTCGCGACCAACTGCGTTCCGAGATTTTTGAATTTCGAATGCGATGTCATTTTGACAGTTCCCTTGCGGTGTGAGGTTACTTTTTGGTGAAAAGTGGTGATTTTTTGGAGTGAAAAAATTGTTACTGGCAATAGTTTGGTGAAGTGACAGAGTTTTGGTGTAACTTGTTGTTTTGTCTGAAGACATTGCGGATGATTTAAAGGTAATTCTTTTTTATTTCTTGCAAATAAATTAATTTTTACTTTTATTTTTAAAACTAGTAAAATATACTGTGGTATTAGCAATATTTTTTACGACATGAAACTAAATACTTATCTATCTTATTTCACTATTAAATATTAAATGTCAGTGCATCTGTGAAAAAAAAACTGAAATGAAATAAACATAAATAAATAATTAATGAGCACAATAAAAGTTAATATGTGTAATAAATTGCTGTTAAAAATAAGCGTTTGTGAAAAAAATTACATTACTGTCTTATAATCACGTTGTATTGATCAATTAACTAAATTATTTTTGTTCTATGCAGATAATCATATATCATATTTCAGAATTTTAATGAAGTAATCATATTTCAATTAAAATTATAGTGTTTCTAAATCACAAGTGATAAAGTGTAGAACCATAATTACGTAAGAATACTTACAACTTATTGCGGCTTCCAAAGCTAAATCAAACAAAATATGTACCTACGGATAAATATAAATCGGTAAGAAAATTAAATCATCTAGGTACGTTGTAAAATAGGTATCTATTATTTTTAGACATTTTGTTAACAAAAGTTTCTTATAATATCACAAAGAAAGAGGCAACATCGAATATTTAACTACCGTTATTATTTATTTTATGCCTTTATTTTTTGGTTATAATTTATTTTGAAAAGAACAAAAATAATGGTATTTTACAGCCGTATAAGGCGCTTTGCGATATCGCTATGGAATATTAGATTTAATTTGAAAAACAAAATTATGAAATTGAATAATCTGCTGTGTAACAGACATTTCGTTCTAATTTTATTGATGTTTGTTAATAATTATAAAATAACCATTGTTATCGAAAAACTTTAGGCACCGTAGGCAGGTACACTACAGTGTAATAAATCATCATAGTTATATGACTTTTTAATTATTTTTTGCTAAAAATAGCATGACCGACATCATCCGTGTAAAGAATTCGTGAATATTTCGCACGGATCGATGTAGTATTAATCACATTATTGTTGATATATCAGAAATGGCTCAGCCGATTTCGATAAAATTTAAATGAGACTAATTTCGAAGTATACTCTTTCCAATGAAAAGAGAATTATCAAAATCGGACTACTGTGAAAAAAGTTATGCGTGATTATAAAAAAAAATGGCGTCGAATTGAGTACCTCCTCCGGTTCTTTGGTTCGTCGGTCAAAAGTACAAGCTTTTAAGATGCTGGATATCGTGTAGCAGAAGAGTGATAGCCAAGACAAGTAGGTAAAACGAGCCCAAACACGACAGGTCTATCTTGTTTAGTACAGGAGATCCTATGGCCGCCTTCCGAATCCATCATCAAATCAGCTCCATTAACCATATTATTGCATTATCACGCAACATACATAAACGTTATTTTCAAACTTTCGCGATTTGAGCACATTATACTACTATATTAATACGGGACTTATCGCGCAATAAAACATGAGATATATTAATAAATACCTCTTTTTCTTTTTCTCCCGTTGCTCTTTTTCTTTCAAGTTGCATTGGTCGTGGTCACGGGCAGACTAAATGCGACGCCGTATCAGTCAAATTGAAATTGTCACCGCGACACACCACACTAACAGTATCTGTAAAGGTCTTATTGCCTACACCACGCAGTTTACATTTGTCGACTACAGGATTCCACGACACTGATAGTTTGAAACCATCCTGTCGGTTGAAATTACGGTGTTTTTTAATTTCTACAGCCTCACGAACTATTCTTGAGAAATAATGTCGATCAGTGGAGAGTACTTTCGGGTCGTGGAGCTCAATCCAATGACTAGTTCCTCCGTCAAGCAAATGCTCGGCTATGGCAGACTTCTCTATCTGGCGGTTTTTGACTGCTGCGAATATGTTCTTTGATCCGTTCAGCAATAGTACGCTTCGTTTGACCTATGTAGGAACTACCGCAGCTGCAATCCTCCTTGTACATACCAGTAGTTTATTGCGCGATAAGTCCTGTATTAATATAGTAGTACTCGTATAACATACATAAACGTCCAAAATTTCAGCTCAATCGGAAATCGGGTAATTGATCAAATTTAACTTACAAGAAAAGAAGACTTTTAAAAGCCGTGGTGGCTTAGAGGTAGTGACACCCGCCTTACAATCGTGAGGTCGTGGGCTCAAATCCCGGTCCCGTACAAATGAATTCTTTGGAATTTATGTACGGAATTTCACACCACTGGCTTTTCGGTAAAGGAAAACATCGTGAGGCAACCTGCATATGTCCGTAGAAGAAATTCGATGGCGGATGTGAATCCACCAACCGCACTGGGCCAGCGTAGTGGATATGGCCCAATCACCCTTCGTGGGTAGGCCGACGTCCTGCAGTGGACTATTAAAAAAGGCTGATACAATACAGTAACTTACAAGATTCCACCTGGACTTTATCAATATTGAGTGCAGGCTCTTCTTACATAATTATCACTGTAGTGAAACTATCTCGACGTGCTGTCATAAAAAAGGCTACGTAATTATGTATTTGTGTTGTTAGTTAAAATATACATAAACCGCGCTCTTTTACAAGCTTTATTTAACTTGCAATGGATGTACTCGTATGTACCTATGTAAGTTCGGGTGGAATCTTGCAACTTAAAGTTGACCAACGTCCCGGTTTCCGATTGAGCTAAAATTTTGCACGCGTGTATACAATTTATTCCATTATCAAATTTATAATTATCCATAGCCTCTCTTTTGACCGACGAACCACCGGAGGAGGTATACAATTCGACGCGTTTATTTTTTTTTATGTATAACCACGCATAACTTTTTTCATAGTAGTTCGATTTCAATAATTCTTTTTTTATTGGAAATAGTATATTTCAAAATTGGTCCCATTTAAATTTTATCGAAATCAGCTGAGCTTTTTTTGATAAATCAACAAAAATGTGAAAAATGTTACATCGATCCGTGCATAATATTTGCGTTCTAGCGATGCGCCCCGGCTTCTCGCAGGTGTATTATACATATAAACATTTCTTTTGAATTACTCTATCTTTAAAAATAAACTGCATCAAAATCTGTTGCGTGGTTTTAAAGATATAAGCATACATGGGGACAGACAGCGGAAAGCGACTTTGTTTTATACTATGTAATGATTCTGTTCACGGGTGAACTCGGTCATGCTATTTTTTGCAAAAAATAATTATCACATCTCAAAACAGGGATTGGCCGACTCACTTTTATTTTTCTCTTGTTATAATTCGCCTTCTGGTTCCTATTTATGTCATTCTTAAGTATGAGGCTGACATAAACAGGCAGATCAACAAATGGCCTTCATTTTTTGTAGAAAATTATTCGTTTTCATCAATTCAGTGGTTTTCATAGATCCGTGTTTTTAAGTGTTAAATTGATTTTAAGTAGGTATTTAGTTAATTAGTCTATTCTAATATTACAAAGCAGTGATAGCAGGGAAAAACTACTGCCTATCTTTCACTTTATACAGGGTTATTTCTAATCAATTAGCATCCTTTTAGGGACTGATTCTGTACATCAAAACTGACAACTTTTGCACCGCGATTTTTGTCAAAACTCGAAAAAAAATTGGGTGTTCTATACAAAAATATCGATCATCCGCGACAAAATGTATAGAACAGCTGTTTTTTTTTGAGTTTTGACAAAATTCGCAAAACAAAAGTTGTTAGTTTTGATGTACAGAATAAGCTCCTAAAAGCTTGCTAATTGATTAGAAATAACCCTGTATTTGTCCCTTGATACTTAGTTAAAATTTTCTTTCTGTTAGTTCATGTCATAGGGCTAAAACATAAACTGGCAGATCAATAAATGCCCTCCATGTCTTATAGATAATCATCCGTTTTTAACCTCTCCGTTCTCCGTTCATCTGCATGACAGTGTGTTTTTTTAGTGTATGTTTTATTCGATAATTTCGCCAATTATGAACTGAATCGAAAAACCTTTTTTCAGTTTAATGGGTATATTCCCAAAATGACCTTGTTTAAATTTTTCAGAAATCAGTTGAGCCGTTTTTGAAAAATCAACAATAATGTAAACGATTCGGGAGAAATATTCGAGTTTTATACACGATGGAAGGCGGTTTTACATTTTTGCGAATAATAATTTTCATACATACGAGTGTGCGTTTTGGAATAACATTTATTAAATGTGTGTGTAATGTTTCATGTCTGTTAGTCATCTTTTTCGTCGGCCCCAGTAGATCAACTGAAACGTAACGTTCAAAGGAAGAAGAGTTATTACCGAAAATTCTCGCTTTTACGGTATTTTACCGCTTTTACCGCTTTTACGTGAGAATAAACACTTACCATAAGGTCTTATGGGAAATTACCGTAACTGAGTACCGATTTTCCGACCCATCTCGGAAAAAATTGGACGGCGTGATGATGTTTTATTTATGAACGATGTCGTTTATTTATGAACGATACTGTCGTTTATTCCTGAACGCCGCTTTTTATTTATGAAGTTTATGGCCATCGTTTTGTGGAACGTATTTGGAATACATTCTGGACTTCGAACAAATATTTACAGAGCCACAGTTCCTAAGTGAAAGTAGTAAAAAAATGTCGTAGGTACTTGCATACTACTGTACCAGCCTTTTTAATAGTCCACTGCAGGACGTAGGCCTACCCACGAAGGGTGATGGGGCCATATATCCACCACGCTGGCCCAGTGCGGGTTGGTTGCATGCAATACTACATATACATAATATACTACATAATCCTACTAATATTATAAACGCGAAATGTTGTGAGGATGGATGGATGGATAGATGGATGGATGGATGGATGGATGGATGGATGGATGGATGGATGGATGGATGGATGTTTGTTACTCTTTCACGCAAAAACTACAGAACGGATTGAGATGAAACTTTGCAATAATATAGCTTATATATCAGAATAACACATAGGCTATAAATTATAATGATATTGCGTCAAAAATCAAAATATCATGCGGGCGAAGCCGCGGGTAAAAACTAGTTGTACATAATTCACAATGGCCTTTCTACGAGCAGCCTTTCTGTATCTTCTTTTGTAACCTTTAAACGAGTATTTTTGTATGTATATCTAGGTGGCAGGTCAAACAGTTTAGATAAAACGTGGTACCTACTTAAATAAAGCTTTTTCATCACATCTATTCGAAAAGGACTACTTGGTTCGCCTTTAAGTACGCCTAAACACCTCCTTTGGAAGGAATTATCTTTGCCGCGCACTTTTTGAATTTGGAAAAAATAACTGCGACTGAATGATCTTTGCCGCGCACTTATTGAATTTGGAAGTTTTTGTAATGATAGTGTTCAGAGCCAAGAAAATGAATGAAAAGAATGTTAATATAAGTTTTCATTTATTTTATTATTAGATACCAATTAATTTCAATTTAGTTGTTACTCTACGGTTTATTAAATAATAATATTATAGTAAAATATGAGGCACCTTCTGTTTTATCATAGAGGTGATGAAAAGTAGAGTGTACCACTCGGGCGCAAAATATACATTATATTTGGCTCGTGCGACGTACTTTGAATCCCTCGCTACGTTCAGGATTCTACTAAAGAATCCCTCACTTCGCTCTGGATTCAAAAAAAGTGCCCTCGCCGTAAAAATATTATTTTGCTCCCATATGATACAATCTACTATTTCTTACGTGTAACCTTCATTATCTTGTAAGGTGACATTCCGGAGGAAACTTAAAGTAGCTTTTTTTACTTCGCTCGATAGCTCTTTAGTTTGTATAAAGCGAAAATATATATATTATTATAATAATGATGCGAAAATATATCGAGCTTAGGCCATTACGTGGTACATTATTTATACATTTGCTTTATTTGTTTTGGAAACTAATTTTCCTACTATTTTCTTCAATAAAAATTGCAATTTAAAGAAGTTTCATATTTTCGGTCCTTATTATTTTTAGACATTGCTTGTAAATACAATATGACGACATGATTACGGCCTTAAAAAAAATTTAAATTGGAAAATACGCAATTCCGTTTTAATTAAGCGTTAAATTCCATTGTTTTTTTCTGTGAATTAGCTTACCATTTTTAAAAGCTTTTTGGGCTGCTGTACATATTTTGAGTCCACTTTGCAACATCGTTTTTACGTTTGTTCCACGTAACGTCTACTACATCACTATTCAATATAGGCAATATGACTAAGTACAAAAATCAGTTATGTCATCATTCCGTGAGTTACATAATTTAAAAATATTGGACACCTATTTTTTGCCAATTTACAACAAATGACAAAGATAAAGCTTTTCAAAATTTGGACACGTCGTCAAATCTTCACGACCCCCACGTTCGTGACGTCACCAGTTTTACATGGGTACATTTGTATTTTTAACTGTGACGTCACGCTGAACTTTGGCGGGCTTTATCGTTTTTTTTTTATATAAGTGGACATCTTACGCACGGACTCTGACCCCAGACTAAGCAAATCTTGTGATATGGCTGCCAGAGACTGATATACTACATATCATATTTTTAAATACATACGTACTTATATAGATAGTACCTAAATAACACCCAGACACGGAGCAAACACCTACGTTCACCACATAAATGTTTGCCCTGGGTGGGGATCGAACCCACGCCTCTTTGACCCAGAAGTCAGGGTCACTAAACACTGAGCCACCGAGGCAGTCGATCACAATTTATGTCTACATCAATTTATGTTTAATTGTCCAAAGAAAAATACGTGTCAAATATTGTTTGATAGTCTATCTGACGGTCTAAATATATTTTTTTAGTTATCATGCATATACCAAGCTCTACGCAATTGATGGCGTCAAAAACGGTTAGTCATTATTAAATACAAAAAGGGACAAAAAAACTAATTTTCGGATTCCAGGTCACACACCCCAAATAATATCCGACAAAACCGGATGACACGCGACGATATAATATTTGGAATTTATGTATTGGATTTTTACAAAACGCTTCGTTACACACGCAAATGTGGTGTATTTACGTGTTTTACATTGTACAAGTAATTGAAAGTAGGTACTATACAAGGTTACTTCTAATCAATTAGTATCCTTCTAGGGGCTTATTCTGTACATCAAAACTAATAACTTTTGTTCTACGACATTTGTCAAAACTCAAAAAAAAATATCAGCTCCTCCATACATTTTGTCGCGGTCGATCTAAATTTTTCTATGGAACAACAAACATTTTTTTTGAGTTTTGACGAAAGTTGTAGAACAAAAGTTGTTAGTTTTGATGTATAGAAGCCCCTAGAAGGATGTTAATTGATTAGAAATAACCCTGTATAATTATATTCTAGGGTACCATTGTACCTACGTAGCACTCATGGTGTAGTTTGACTAGGTGTTTGTCGCGATCATCGAAGTTAAGCGACTTTCATATTCATTAATTTGGCACTAAGAAAGGTTACAAAGAAAAGCATTATTCATATTCATTTTATTAATAAAAAATATTACACGTCAAACAATGTACGTTTTTTAACACAAAAAACAAATATATTTAAAATAATAAAATTTGAATTTGGACGTTGATGAATTTAAATTAATTATTTAAATATTATTTAAATCAAATTTTATACGACAAAAATTACATCATGGAAAAATGCATAACAATAAATCTATCGTACATTGTATACATTTAAGCATGTTAAAATCATTAAATGTAAAGTAAAGACTTTTGTGCCAATCTTCGTCTATCTCTATGTATTTGTCTATATTTGGACGAGCTATCTCATACAGATATAAACGCTTTGAAAGAGCCAATGCTTTCCAAAAAGTTTCACGTCATGTTTCAAAAACTCGCCGCATATATTTTTCAAGCCGCTCCAAATATTCAGGTCCCAGTTGTAGGCTACCAATGAAACATGCATATGACATTGTCTATCGGACCAACATTTCTGAGAATAGATGTTTCACGAGGCCGATCGATTTAACGTTTGTCGAGCAAATTCAGAGGTAAAATAGCGACCAAGGCACGCTAAAATTAGAAAAATCTTAACAAATATTTTCCGTTTTCAACCGTTTTTATTATCTGGCTTCAAAAAAGGATGTTTTCAATTCGTCCAAATGTTTTTATTGTATGTTTGTTATCGATTACGCCGCCCGAGTAGTTTGTTTTTTTTTTTGCAGACCATACTTCAGATGTAGCCCAAACAGAACTCAGATGAGTCATTTACAGAAATCATAAAGAAATCACAGTCGTTTTTGAATAATCAACTGTACACTCAGATGAGTCATTTACAGAAATCATAGAGAAATTACAGTGAACTCAGATGAGTCATTTACGGAAATCATAGATAAATTACAGTCGTTTTTGAATAATCAACTGTACTGTACTGTTTCAGCTTTTTTTAAATAATTCACTGCAGGACTTAGGCCTACCCACGAAGGGTGATTTATTTATTGAAGGGTGATTTATTTATACATATACTATTGTTGATTATTCGTCCGTAGAAGAATAATCACCAGTAATGTATAAATTACTAATATCGACGTTACATTAATTTGTGCTAACTATTCAAAATTATGTGCACGGTTAAAGTCGATTAATCTATTTTTTGCGAAAAATAATTATTATCATCGATCTAAGAAAGTGTCAAAACATAACACCGTGTCCCACATGATTCTTGACAGCTTTAGCAAAACGAATCTTTCTATTATATAAAAACCTCGTGTTAGTGTTAGTTATCGAACTTTTTCGAAATATCTTCACTGATTTATTTGTACTTTTTTTGTATACATTTGGTAGGTTTGAGAAAAGGTCAAAGGACATTTTTATACCCTTTTATCTTCTAGGCTATGGGGTAGATACCCCGATTTTTTTACATGGCAAAACAACGGTTATATAGTACGTATTTATGTAAAGGTTTTCAAACTCGTTTATAGTTTAAACTTTCGTGTCTGGTTTTGAGACGGCCAGAATTTCTATAAGCTCTCGAGCAATTAACAGATTTTCGTAACCAAGTTGCCCTTGGGCAATAAGTTGCATAATACTTTAGAGTTGTGTAAAGCCAGATAATTGTATGATAAAGCCCCGTTGACGTCAGCTACGGTTTTGTGGGTGCCTCCCACGCACATCCTTACTAATAATATTATAAATCCTAAAATGTGTTTTTGTTGATTTGTTGGTTTGTTCCTCTTAGGTACTCACAGCAATGGAACAACTGATTGACTTGAGTTGTGGTATGGACATAGTTCGAACGACGGATAGTGATGTAGGCTACTTGTTATCCCGAAAAAAATCGTGGTTCCTTTATGGTAGGCAATCTCTCTCTCTCTTCTTATCCTAAGTTCCCACGTCGGGGCAGAGGGCTGATACAGTGTTACGCCATTCCTCTCTGTCCTGTGCCTTGCGTTTCACTTCGCTCCAAGTCAGTCTGATGCTTTGGGCCTCAGCAGTGATGGAGCGCCGCCATGTTTGTTTTGGGCGGCCTGGTTTGCGCCGGCCTTGTGGATTCCAATACATGGTTTGCCTAGGAATGTGATCCAGCTCCCTGCGCAATGTATGGCCAACCCAGTTCCACTTACGGCGCCGTATTTGCAGCTCTATAGGATCTTCATGGCGTTCCCTCCAGAGGTCTATATTGGCGATAGTGTCTGGCCAGAAGATCTTCAAGATTTGCCGTAGGCATCGGTTGAGAAAAACTTGTAGCTGTTGCGTTATTGCTTTTGTGACTTTCCAGGTCTCGCATCTGTACAGCAGTACGCTTTTTACGTTTATATTAAATATTCGAAGTTTCACTCTACGAGAGAGGTGTTTCGACTGCCATACTGAACGGAGACATGCGAAGGCACCTTTAGCTTTGGCAATCCGGGAAGCTACGTCTAAGTCTGTTTATCCAGATGTTGACACGACGCTGCCAAGATAGGTAAAGTTCGACACCCTTTCCACTACTTCATCGCCTATTAGTAGTGGACTGTCGTCATGGTAGGCAATACACCTTTTTAGTAGCTTAACAACTTATCCAAATCCATGTCTAATTTAGACAGGTGAAACGTTAATGGATGGAAGGTGGCATTGGCTACAGACTTTTATGCACCGAAAAATGAAAAATGGGAAAACATCATTACATGATCACCGCAAAATGGCGTTGAAAATGCATAGAAATGTATTTTATAGACAAGAGAAATTTAGAAAGTTTCAGAAGGAAATAAAAATAATGTATGTAATATGGTTCTTACTGAAAACATGTTCAAATGATTGCAAGTAGCTTTTGCCGCCCGCGACTTCACTTGCGTGATATTTTAATATTTGTGCTATCTCATAGTGGTGGGTACTCTTTTTTTTCCGAAATAAAAAGTAGCCTATGTTACTCCCAATCTTTAAATATTTATCATAAATCCATACCAAATATTAAACCCATCTTTAGTTTTATTGCTACTTGAATCCTACTAATACTATAAACGCGAAAGTAATGGATGTTTGTTACTCTTTTACGCAAAAACTACTGAACGGATTGAGATGAAACTTTGCAATATATCAGGATAACACATAGGCTATAAATTATAATGATATTGCGTCAAAAATCAAAATATCATGCGGGCGAAGCCGCGGGTAAAAACTAGTGAGTAATAAACAAACCAACAAACACAATTTTGGATTTAAAATATTGTAAAGATTCAATAACTTAAAAAAAAAAAAAAAAATTATGTGGATAATATCTGCACGTTAACAAGATCTATAAAATTGCGGCCTTATCGCAAATAGCGATTTCTTCCAGTCTACCAACATGCTAAACCAAACTGCCTAGTAACTGATTAAAGAGCTGTATCTTCATCTCTATCATACGGTGTTGATTGCATTTTTGTATATTTCTCAGCAAAATAATTCCGTAAAAATTATAAATACTGTTTTAATTCTATAACGTATTATTTTACATTCACAAAACAGAGTTTTATGACAATTCACACATGTAATAAAATTATTTATCTCTCCTTATCATAAGACTCTCCTTATCACACGTGCTCAAAATTCATTGAATGAATTATTTTTAGCACATTTCTTTCATGCCGTAGTCAAAAGAAAATACCTACGATACAAAAAAATGCCTTGAACGTACGCACGAAAAAATTGGAGCATATTTATTTTACTTTGAAGGTCGTTCCTTCGAGCCTTCGAGCAAATATCTATAGGGTCAAAATCGTATAAAAAGGTGTCCAAGCCAAAACCCTGCCCATGATACGTAGTGGGCAGGCTTTTTAGTTAGTCGTAAGGCGATTACAAGCCGACTACGACGCCGCGTGATACCAAAGTGCTCGGTTACATGCACTAATTAGCTGTTATAACGTTCGAATTCGAACGGGTCATTGTGAATTATTTAGTGTAAGTATCTAAGTCGGTATGAATGACGGCGCTCGGACATTTTTTATTACATATTTTTTTCACTTTTGGACGGATGACCTTATAAGGACCGTAGGATCGCGCTGGATGCAAGCCGCTATCAACCGGTCTTATTGGAAATCATTGGGGGAGGCCTGTGTCCAGCAGTGGACGTCTTATGGCTGAAATGACGATGATGATGATTTTTTCACTTAAAGACTGTGGCTCTGTAGATATTTGCTTGATGGTCGTTGTAATACCTACTATACTCACAGTAAAATTATCCACGGCATATAATTTTCAAAGATTTTTCAATAGTAATCGCTTTAATAAATTTTGTTGCATTACCTAGGTAGGTACTCTAAAACTACATTATGGTAAATTAAATTTTCTTCATCTTTAATTTCTTTTTTCACAAACAAAACATGTTAAACTGATCAAAGATAATGGAGAAATCTTCAAAAAACAAACAGAGGAATTATGAACATCCTCTTTTGTACAGTCGGTTTTGTATAGCACGGAAACATAGCAAGCAAAAAAATAATAATATTGTAATCATTTCAAAAAACTGTTTCAAATAAGACCTCTGTCGAAATTTATCATTCCTCAAAGGATTTTTGTTCTTTGACTTTTTTCTTAGAGAAATTAAGAATTAGTTAGTACCTCTTCGTGTTATCTACGATATTTAAAATGAAAACGTATTCATCACCATCATTTCAGCCATAAGACGTCCACTGCTGGACATAGGCCTCTCCCAATGATTTCCAATAAGACCGGTTGATAGCAGCTTGCATCCAGCGCGATCCTGCGGTCCTAATAAGGTCATCCGTCCACCTTGTGGGTGGACGTCCTACGCTGCGCTTGCCGGTACGTGGTCTCCACTCGAGAACTTTTCGACCCCATCGGTCATCAGTTCTCCGCGCTATGTGCCCTGCCCTTTGCCACTTCAACTTGCCAAGCCGCTGATGCCAAGCCAAGCAAAGTTCTTCTACGGATCTCCTCATTTTCCAAGTAGACAAACGAGCCATGGAGAGGGCTATGCTCGGAGTTTCTCTGCGAGATCGAATCAGGAATGCAAACGTATTAATTATAGATTTTTTTATGGAATACTAGTTTTTACTTGCGGCTTCGCCCGCATGATTTTGTAATTTTTGATGCAATATTATTATAATTTATAGCCTATGTGTTATTCTGATATACGAGTATAAGCTATATTATTGCAAAGTTTCATCTCAATCCGTTCAGTAGTTTTTGCGTGAAAGAGTAACAAACATCCATACATCCATCCATCCATCCATCCATCCTCACAAACTTTCGCGTTTATAATATTAGTAGGATATTTTACTGTAAGTAGATAGCCTAGGTTTGCCTAAATTTAGGTATCTTAGGTTTCACTAAATCTTGCGAGAGAATCCAGAGATTCGTTCACCGTAAAGACTTTAGACTTAAGAGCAACTTGTAATCCAATTCTGGTAAATTAATTTTAATTTGTCGAGAAAATTTAAATATCAATTTTGTTAAAAGATTCTAGTAAATCAAGACCATAGGTAGATATTTAGTCTATGCCTGGTGGCTGGCGCTACTGTCCGATTTTTTAAACTGCCTGAAGACATATTACATGTTTAAACGCTTAATGCAAGCAGAACCTACAGTTTACGTGTCATCCGAGTTACGGCAGCGCTCATATGAAAATGCCTCTAGCGGTCACCCATCCGAAGATTGGTCGAGCCGAAGTTGCTGCACCGCTGAGAATAACGCTTGGAGCGTAGTTGACTCAAACTACGCTATAAGCGCTATTCAAACTATGTATGTTAAAAATAAGTAGGTAGGTATTATTAAACTTCTAGGAATGATCTGTGAAGAAAATGTCAAAAAATGGCGACAATAGCTAAAAGAAAATTTATTTTCACATATAATAATTTTATTACTGAAATTGCTTCGTAAGCCGATTTAAATAAATGTGGGTGCGTGAGAATTACCGGCAATTTATTACAAAGTTCAAGTGTTATAATTGCTAAAATAATATAGGGTTAGGGATTATAATACTTCTTAATATTATGGTACGGATAGGTGGTAAATGTTTTAGGGTTTGTGTAAATTTCGTCTTGTAAAAAGATTTTAAGAAAGATTAACTTTAAAAATGTTGGAAGAGGCCTTTGCCATGAGGCATACTGAAACCAGAGACATTATTTAAACAAACATTGTAAATACTACAAAAATAAAAACAAAATGTATGAGTGTAAATATACATAATATATAATATACATATTGCAAATATATTTAGTTATAAAAATAAAACCAAAACGTGTGCGTTTAAATATATAATAATTATCATATTTTAAATAGATCCAAATACAAAGCTAAACTCAAAAAGTGTGTGTGTGTGTAATTGTATATGTAAATGTATATTATAATATAAATAGATTTAGTTAAGAGAATAAAATATTAAGTTAGTTGTAATTTGAGTGTGGGTTCAGTAATTAAAGGCTATTTTATTTTAACTTAAAAACTTATAAAAAAATTATCACGTTTACGGAAAATATTTATATTTGTCATATTAATACCCAACTAAGGAACGATTATTACACATATATTTTTGTACTGTGTAAAATTTTAACTCTCTTCGTCTTAAACGCAACATGACATAATTAATTTATAATATATTTGATTTAGTTAATATATCAGTATAAGTGGATAAAGAAGACGCTTTTCATGATACATGTTTATTTCAATTATGATTAGAAACTTAGGCGTTATTTAGTTTGCTTTAAGGTTAGAAGAAACAGTTTCATATTTTAACGAAGCGTGGGTCCACCAATGAGCTGGTACTGGTTGACGGTATTACTTAAGCAAATAGCAGGGGTGGTATAGAGGTAGTGACGCCCGCCTTACAATCGTGAGGTTGTGGGTTCAAATCCCGGTCCCGTACCTATGAGTTCTTTGGATTTAATGTACGGAATTTCACAGCAACTGCCTTTTGGTGAAGGAAAACATCGTGAGGCAACCTGCATACGTTCGTAGAAGAAATTCGATGGCGTATCTGAATCCATCAACCCGTACTGGGCCAGCGTGGTGGATATGGCCCACACAATCACTCTTCGTGGGTAGGCTTACGTCCTCCAGTATACTATTAAAAATGCTGATACAGTACAGTACAGTAGCTACTACTTATATATAGTAAAAATCGCGTTAACAACATGGACAGAATTAGCAGAGGATCGGGGTGGCAGGCGTACAAGAAAAAGGCATAGGTATGCTCTGCAGTCGGCGATTACAAGCTGAAAATGTAAGGATGATAATAGAAAACATGAATATGACAAGATTATTTTTTGAAAAAATTGGCATAACCGAATTCTCGAATATGTCGCACGAATGGATGTATCATTTTTCACATTATTGTTGTTTTATCAAAACTGGCTCAGCCTATTTCGATAAAATTTAAATGGGGCCAATTTAGAAGTGTACTCTTTCCAATGAAAAAATAATTATTGAAATATGACTACTACAAAAAAAGTTATGCGTGGTTATACATAAAAAAATATAATTACATACGCGTCGAATTGAAACCTCGTCCGGTTAATTCGTCGGTCAAAAATACAATTCGTTGGTAGGTATACAAATTATTTTTGGTCAATCCTCACCCACTGTCTTCATTGTAGTAGGTAAAAACTACTTAAAATGCTAAATGTACAAAAAATCACGATGTAAGTAGGGTACTAAAAGGTAAATATCAAATATTTATCCTAAAACCTTCAACCCACAAAGTTCTACTATTACAAACATAGACCTCAACTAAATGGAAGTTTGTAAGTTCTTTGACGTACTTACTAACGTAGGTTGGATACTTGCGTAGGTAGTAAAAGCATAAGTAAAATTTCGTGTTAAAATATCCTCTTTGATATTCCTTTCTGTCCTTCTTTCCTTTTGCTAAAAATATCTTACGTCCTTCAGATAGATTGATAAAAATACAAGGTGTTGTTTTGACTACCTCAGTGGCTCAGTGGTTATATAGTGAAAATGACTTCTGGATAGGCCGGGTGGCTATACGAACTTACTTACTTTACTTCTGGATCAAAAAATTTCTGTCCTTTTTCCTTTTGCTAAAAATATCTAACGTGCTTCAGATAGATTGATAAAAAACAAGGTGTTGTTTTTCACAGACATACAAGGTGTTGTTTTGACTGCCTCTGTGGCTCAGTGGTTAGTGAAACTGACTTCTGGATCAAAGAGGCGTGGGTTCGATCCCCACCCAGGGCAAGCATTTTATGTGATGAACATTGGTGTTTGCTCTGTGTCTGGGTGTTATTTAGGTACTATCTATATAAGTATGTATTTAAAATATGTATACGTAGTAAATCAGTCTCTGGCAGCCATATCACAAGCTTTGCTTAGTTAGGTATCAGAGACCACGTGTAAGATGTCCCCCAATATTTTTTATTATGAAGACCAAGGATTTTTAGAAGTAGGTATTTGTATATTTTACAATGGTAAGGTTTACAATAATCATCAAATGATCATTGTAAAAAAAAGGATTATTTATTTAAGTCTTCGGATGGGTGACCGCGGGTGGCTTTTACAACAGAGCACTACCGTGGCTCGGAAGACATGTTAAATTGTAGGTCCTGGTAATTTTAACCGTGAGGGTTGGCCTCCCGGCTTTAGGCCGGGAGGCCGGGAGGCGAACTTACTTTAATGTTTACTGTAAAATCGTGAAAATCGTGTAAAACTTACTTATCAGTCGTCCGTGCTACGCGCCCTGCACACTGTCATGCTTGCTAGTCAAACTTGCCAGTCCGTTGGGCCATTTAACTTTGGGTCTATGAATCTCCTCATTTCTATACATAATTCAACCAAACACTAAATTGAAATATCGATTCCTCGAACCTAAATCAATTAATAAAATATGTATTGACACTTTCGAGTACTCCATTTCAATCAAATCGATTCCTTAATAATTAATGATTTTAATTTCTTTGGTCGTCAACCCTTGGTTTAGAAAATGGTTTCAAAGGTTAAGTTTGAGTCTTTGAATTGATAAAATCCATCAGTTTTCTTTGAAAGGAAGGTTAATAGGTTTGGATAGAGATTCAACTCAATTGAATAAAAAAAAAACAAAAAGTGCAGAATAAAATCATCATATTTGTTTGCTTACTCCGAGCAAGTCCTCTTCTCAATTTATAAAAAAAATATATTTAAAGGTGCTATTTGGAACCGAGCTGGCAGCTACCTTACAATATGCACAAAATTTAAATAGAGGTAGCTCTGCCATTCACGTTAGTTAAGACTGTGTTACAATAGACAGCGTCTTCCAGATGGAGCAGGTATTTTTGAAGTACAAACAAACCAAGAAGTGAATAACAAATCATGTAATTTAACTCGAGCTTAGGACTTCTATATTTCTATTAGTATTCTTTATCTTGCATCACTAGTTATAGTTTGTCAGGAACCTTGGAGTGCTACACAGATCTCGCACGATGGGTCATGTCGTTTCAATATAATATAATATATACAACCGAGGCTCGCATGACACTCTCTGTTGGTAGCCTGGAAGAAATTGCTATGGGCTATGGGTGATAAGGCCGCCATTTTATAACCGTATTTTATCTTATGTCATGTTAATAGAATTGTGTTTACCTACTGTACTGTACCAGCCTTTTTTTGATAGTCCACTGCAGGACGCAGGCTTACCCACGAAGGGTGATTGAGCCATATCCACCACGCTGGCCCAGTGCGGGTTCGTGGATTCACATACGCCATCGAATTTCTTCTACGGACGTATGCTGGTTGCCTCACGCTGTTTTCCTTCACCGAAAAGCCAGTGGTGTGAAATTCCGTACATAAATTCCAAAGAACTCATTGGTACGGGGACCGGGGATTTGATCCCACGACCTCACGATTGTAAGGCGGGTGTCACTACCTCTTGACCACCACGGCTCTCTGAATTGTGTTTAAGTGATTGTAAATAAAGAGTTTTGTTAGTTTGTCTGTCTGTTAATGTTGTCAACTGAGCGTAGCGCCGGTAACTCATAATTTCGTAACCTTCATTTTCTTATTTGTGTATTTACGGTGTGATATAGATAGTAAGTATGAATAGTTTTACATAACAGAAACAAAAACATAACAATTTTTTTTTTGACGAAACAAATGCAAGCAATATAAACATTTGACTTCCAAAACATACCTACCTACAATACACAAGAATAGAAAATTATAAAAAAATTGGATTATCTTTAGACTTTCAAGAGTTTTTGCATGATCCAATTGCTTTATTATTATTATTTACTACGGGATTAATCGCGCACTAAACGTCGTGACGTGACCACGGTCGATGCAACTCGGCTGAGACGTCGGGATGAGGAGGTATTTATTTATCTCGTAATTTTAGTGCGCGTTTAGTCCCGTAGTATAAAAAAAATAAAAAAAAATAACAATAGAATAAACTACAACAATTAAAAAGTAGGTACATTTTTACACAGTAATTAACATGATACATAATCAAATGAAGCATATAACATCCGTTTCTTAAATAGCTACATCTTAGTATTTAAAATATTATTCATAAAAAAACATGAGACAACAGATGTAGGTACCTAATGATTCTTATGAATAATGATCATTATCACACTCTTATATATACGCAGATTAATAGATAATAAAACATACAGTTTTTTTTTGTTAAAAGTTTAAATTAACATGTACCCATTATGATTTCGCAGTAAAATATTTTAAAAAGATATGATAATGGGATTTTTATAAAAAGATCAGTTGCTAGGAATATATATGTAAAACAATACAAGCTGATAGCGCCGATTAAAGAAAAAGTCCCTCTTGGGATCTCTGCGAGGTGTTCAAAATTAATGTCTAAAATTTTGATGACGCCGACACGAATACGGCGTTCAAATTAATCTGTACACGCCCACTTTGCGCACTTACGGCATACGAAGGAAAATACAGCCTTCGGTGAGTGTTTAACGTACGGAATTAAACTATTTTTAGCCACAAGCCTGAATGTGTTATCATTTGAACATATTACATGTGTGTATATTTGTCTTGTGTGGGTTTATGACATTATCATTTACCTATATGGATAAGAAGGTATAAGAAATAAAGGAGTTTGAACATTTGTGGCAAATCCACCCGCCGCCCTTTTTTTTTAATTTACCGCGCACAATATAAGTAGGATATACCAATGAGTAGGGGACATTTATACACACAGTAAATATTTCGTACAATGGTACCCTAAAGTGTCACGTTCTCGAGATATTTGGATGTAAGGATTGATGTACGAGAATTTTGCGATCTACATTAAAATATCTCGACAACGTGACAGTTTGGGGTATCATAGTACATTTAAAACAATATCATAGTACTGTACATCTTTTTTTAGTTTAAATATCCCCGACCCATACATACTACTTTCATTTTGCGCGGAAACTTATAAAAATACAAAATGGCGACGGACGGATATGCTTGTTTCCATAGAAAAATGTTCGAACCCCGTTGTATATGAATTTTGAAGTGGACAACTTATCTCTATCAGGCGGGATAGCTTGATAGGGATAAGTGTACTGACCAAACAATAGTTAAGTTGACTCTGTGTATAAGCGATTTCATTTAGCATAGGTAAGCTGCCAAGATACTGAAAACACTGCCTAAAGTCACTGGGTTTGAGAATTTAGATTATTAATAAACTTTCAAAGATCCAATCGCTTTATGTTGTATCTTAAATATTGTTTTACTCAGGTGTGTAATAAGCATTGTATTTTTTGTAGTTAGTAAAAAAACATTACACACGGGGTTGGTCTATGCTCATAAATTCAATAATAAGCGAGTTACTTACCATCGTACGTTGGACAAAAAGTCACGGCAAAGTTGTGTCCGGGTAACAACATAGCAGACACCCTTGCCAAGGAGGGCACGAGAAAACAGGTGGAGGATAAAGCAGCTAGATACTGCAAGCCGACAGCGGTGGAAGTGCGTGATCTACTGCCCCGTCATACTGAAAAAGAACAACAATATTTGTGGGATAAGAGGGACGATTGCAGGCATAGCAAAGCTGCTTTCCCAGCCCTGAGCAGAAACATTACAAACGATCTGTTGAGGTTGCAGCGACAAGACTTCCGACTTTTGGTAGGGCTCATAACTGGTCACTGCAACTTGAATAGTCACATGTATAAACTGGGAGCCACCAACAGCCTACTCTGTCGTGGTTGCCTGCATGAATTTAAAACGGTAGAGCATGTTTTGTGGAACTGCAAGGCCACGGCAGAAACTAGAATCGCTTGCGGGTTGCATGACGCTACTATTGCTTTGTCATCAGCATCGATATCTTCATTCTCATTGCTATCTAATATACCATCCAAGCCACTGGAGCAGTTATGCCAGCGGCCCAGAGCCACGCTCCGTTATTTTAATGAGCTGGGAAATGCACAAAACACCCCATGCGAGACGTCAGTGCAGGACTTATCGCCCCCACTTCGAATTAGAATAAGAATTAGAGTTACTCAGTATACTCAGTAAAGAAGAGAACCGTCACTATGTTACAGTGAACTAACAATAAAATTTTAATCAGCAGCCGAGGTACCGACTACTTGGTAGACGCGAGTACTGATGTAAACCGAATTGGTGTCTACCAAGTATCAAACACTTTTAGTTGTACTAGCAATAACAGGGCAGTGTTGTCAAGGTAACAAAATTAGTAAAATGGACCACGGGCGACCTCACGACGATTTTCTTATTGCACAAAATCTACATTGCTTTCCAGAGCAGTGTGCCTATTCAAAAAAAAAAGCACAATTTCAACTACTTATCACGTAAGTAAATAATAATTGTTGACGCTGCTGGTGACGAGAGAGCTGGCTCATTCCTCGCACAGAGAATCTCTTTAGCCGTTCAGCGTGGGAATGCAGCCAGCGATCTTGGTATCCTACCATACGGACACAGTATTTGTTTCGATTTTTAGCTTCTGTTTATTTATTTATTTAATTTTGTAAATAGATAGGTTTCATATTCTTATGCATATGTACAATATAGTCGAAATCGCGGGTCAAACCTGGACACGATTGGCATAGGACCGAGGCACATGGTACAGGTATAAGAGAGGCTTTTACCGAGCAGTGGGATAAAGAAGGCGATGTGGATGATGATGACGATGATATATTAGAATTAAAGTTTCGCATTTAAAAAAAATATATTATATACCATTTCGTAGGTACATATAGGCTATTACTTACACTTGCCTACGTTATCTCTCTAACTGTATTTTCAACGATCCAGACATGACATGGCATGACTGCTCAATATCAGGCATTTAGTCGGACCAATGCCGAATAAAAAATTCCGTCTATAACTCCGAACGGTTCAACAAAACAAAAATGAAAAGCTTGAATATTGAATTGGAAAAAGTGAGAACTCCACCGGTCCATAAACAGTTCGGCTAATAAACGGCGCCGGAACGAATACGAATAAATAATTCTTTTTTATGATGCCATAAATATTATTTTTAGTGATCTGGAACGTGCCCTCCGTTGGACCGGCAGTGCCTAAATGAACTGTGACAGGTGAATAGGATTGGAATTGGAAAGGTAGATACCGATTGCTGTTTATGCTTACTTATTTTAGTGGGTAGGTACCTGTACCTGTACCAGCCTTTTTATTAGTCCACTGCAGGACGTAGGCCTACCCACGGAGGGTAATTATGCCATCGCACTACGCTGGCCCAGTGCGGATTGATGGATTCACATACGTCATCGAATTTCTTCTACGGACGTATGCAGACTGCCTCACGATGTTTTCCTTCACCGATAAGCCAGTGGTGTGAGATTCATTGATGACAAATTTTTACTACGGGACCAACTCCGGAATCACATAAAAATCAGCTATTCCATACATTTTGTCTCGATTCAACGATTTTCTTTTGTAATGGGAATATCAGATTCTCCCAACTGTAGTGAGTGTGAAGTAGTAGAAGATGTGCAGCATGTGTCGATGGAATGTGTCCGGAACGAGGCACAGAGACAGGATGTAATGTACTCTATTGATAAGCTTAACGTAGGCTTGTTTAACAGCATTTTAGCTTCCCCAACATCTGGGGAGGCGAAACTGAGGTTAAAGCTGTATAAGCGAGTGCTATAGTTAAGTCGCAACATCTGATCTGTGTGTCATTTCGGGGGTGACATTGTCACTGCGTGACTAAACCCCTTTACAGTTAATAAAGAATAAAAAAAAAGATTTGCTCTTGGGATTTAGATTTAGTCTTATATTTTTTTTTTACAAATATACCTTTATATATTTGTATTTTTATTATCAAATTGACACAAAATATCCCGCCTCCATATTCCAACAACTTATGAACGCGCGACATGAAATATTCTTTTAAATTCGTTTGTCTCAGACCTAAATTGGTCGTATTTGTACAAATCCGTCTGTTATATAACATAAAAAACGAACAGAAATAAGGAAAAATGAAACGAAAAGAAAAAATCGAGCAAGGGACAGGATTACATCGCTACACCTAGAATTTCCTTGTACGTGGGCTCTGGATGGTAGCGACACCATAATTTTGATGACAACTTGGACATTTTACAAAAGTATTTTATAAAAATTAAATGTAAAATATCGGTTTCAACCACACTACCACAAAATGTCCCGTTAATAATTATTTTTCCCAAAAAATGGCGTAACCGACTTCAGATAGTTGATTGAATCAGGCGTTACTTTGCGGAAATTCAGCTTCAAATCTTTGTTTTAAATAAATATTTAGTGTGTTTCCGCTATCTTGTTGTAGGCAAATAAGTTTAAGGGCATTTAAAAAAAAATCTTTAAAAATAATATGACAAAATATTGAAAACACTTCACTAATAAATAGCATACTTATTGTCACTGCACTACACTCTGTTCGATGTGTTTCGCCTCTCAACGAGGCATCTTCAGGACGTGTTGACCTTTCGAACACTCTTCTTCTTGCGAGCGACCTCGAAGAGTCAACACGTCCTGAAGATGCCTCGTTGAGAGGCGAAACACATCGAACAGAGTGTAGTGCAGTGAGAATAAGGGTGCTATTTATTAGTGAAGTGTTATCAATATTTTTTAAAAATTTTTTTTTAAAGAATTTTTTTAAATGCCTTTAAACTTATTTGCCTACAACAAGATAGCGGAAATACACTAAATATTTATTCAAAACAAAGATAACCGACTTCAACCGTGTACAAAATTGTTCGCACGAATCAATGTTTTAATTTTCCCATGATTTTATCAAAAATGGTTTAGAAATACCTATAATCTACCAAACAAAAAAATAATTATTGAAATCGGACTACACCTTAAAAAAATATGCGTGTTCTTAAAAAAATGCGACTACTTGAGAACCTTTACTGTTTTGTCGGTTATAAATTATATATAAACTAAATAGTGTGCTTAGTACCATAATAATAAAACACTTGAACGTTTGAGTTCAATTCAGCGTTCTAAAACAGTCGCTTTGGGCAATTCAATGAACTAACAATCATTATTAGGAAATTGTAGAAGATGAATTGAATGAACAGCAAACGTTCGAATAATTAATTGTCGTTTACGATTTGACAGTCATACTATAAATTGAATTAATGAATAACTAATTGTTCTACTAACGAAATGTCAATGAGTGGGGATATTACAATTTGACTAAATGAATCACAAAGTGATTGTAATATTATAATTGTGATCCGTGTAAAGTTTAGCTGATTTATTCTAGCAGATATTTGATACAAAGATGATTCTAACAATAGTTGTTACTAGCTTTAGCATGATCATTAGACGTAGTCATAGTAATTTATTAGTAACACCGCTGTTACATGTTAAATTTCCAAATTATCAGCCGTAGGAAGTCTCCTGCTGGATATAGGCCTCTCCACTGTAGAAGCTAATGCTCACTAAGGATTTCCAGTAAGACCAGTAGACAGCGGCTTGGACCGAACCTTTTCTTGCGGTTTTCATTAGATCATCAGTCCATTATGTCGGTGGACGTCCTACGCTGTACTTTTTCGAGAACCAATCGGCCATCCATTTTAAAACTATAATTTATAATTATGTCCTACCTATCGACATCCAAACTTTCTAAACTGCCGGGCTATATCGTTAAATTAGGCTTTTCTACGAAACTTTTCCTTCTTATACTTTAAACGGATTTTTATTTCAGTATCCTATATTAAGCTCATATCATGGTCCCACGAGTGCGTTCCGTAACTCACCTATCTACGCCGCTCCTTGTTGTTCACAACACGTTCAGAGGTAAAAGAATTTCGGATACGATGCGGATAGGTATTTATAATTGAGCCAAACGTTTTCGATTCGGATAACATTGTGCCGGCTTACTGTGATTTGTGTAAATGTTACGGTATACTTTAAGCTCAATCTTCACTAAATCTAAGCGAAGATGTGCTAGTTCGGTTATAGTCATCTGCGAGTACTTTAGTTACTTATATGTCATATTTTTAGGGTCAAATCACAGTCTCAAGCAAGCGCAGTTTTTGCTTTGTTCTTCTTAAAGCAAATATTATTTTTGGATCTACGATCTACAACGCGCAAATCATCTTAGCACATCTTCTATAAATTTTGGTAAAATAATATCAGATACGATACAAGTAGGTATTTATAATTAAGCCAAACGTTTTCGATTCGGATAACATTGTGCCGGCTTACTGTGGTCTACGATCTACGACGCTCAGCTTAGCTTTGCACATCTTCGCCACGTTTCAGTTAAAAACATCGGGTACAATGCAAGTCGCAATTTATAATTGAATCAAACTTTTCCGACTCTTATAACATTGTGCCGACTTACTGTGATTTGTATAAATGTTTGATAAATGTCTGCGATGTTTGATGCTTGTGGTTTTGGATGAAAACTTTTTATTTATTTTTTTCCACCGATTCCAAGTTTTCCAGGAAATCGATTCGATCTACCATTGTTTCGGATATGGGCACGAGTAGGTCGGAGCGTTGACTTCTTTCGAATGTGTTGTTTTGCAATTTTGGAATCGCTATCGGTTTTCATCTTGTATATTTTAAGGACTTTCTTTCATATTCCTTTCTTCTTGGCCATGGATCATGATTAGTTTTTTTTTGTTCTTCCTCTTGTACTTCCCCCGACATAAGTCGGAGACATTGTCAAGCTGAAAATTTGCTTACGAGGTTTTCTGTTTTATTAATAATAGGCCAATTAGATATGGATCATGATGAAGTCAATTTCATATCTCGTGGAACTACAGGACCTATCTAGGCCCACCATGCTACTCCCTAGACTGCATATCTGCTTAGTAACAGGCAGAATGTAATCAAACGTATACCTATTTATAAAAAATTACCTTGGTTGCTAGTCTCGCCCAAACTCGAAAACAGTTGAACCGATTTGGCTAATTTTGGTCTTAAAATATCTGAAAAGTTAAGGTAAGGTTGAGAAGAAACGGTAAGAAAAAATAATACTCTTTGGAAAAATATAAAATGTAGGGAATAAAGTATTTTCTCATACAAAAGGTTCTTGCATGTAAAAGTTGTCATTGACAGATGGTGAGATGAAGTTCACCGGGTCAGCTGAAATAAAAAAAGTCAATTTAAGTTAAGTTTAAGTCAGCGTAATGCAAATAATATCTAAGTTGTGGGTAGAAATCCTATGCTACGCCGGCTGGTACGTAGCCTCCGCTCGTAATACCTAATCTTATTCACTGCCTCGGTGGCTCAGTGGTTAGTGACCCTAAATTCTGGGTCCATGAGGCGTGGGTTCGATCCCCACCCAGGGCAAATATTTATGTGATGAACATAGGTGTTTGCTCTGTGTCTGGGTGTTATTTAGTTACTATATATATAAGTATGTATTTCAAAATAAGTATATGTAGTATATTAGTCTCTGGCAGCCATATCACAAGCTTTGCTTAGTTTGGGGTCAGAGACCGTGTGTAAGATGTCCCACAATATTTATTTATTTATTCAATGGATCAAAATTACAAAGTTAAACGTTAATTTTGTTTGCTAAAGTTCCTGCTTTTGAAAGTTTGTTACTTCGGACACGTCTGGTAAAAGCCTAATTACGAATTTGTAAGTATCAAAACTTGAAAGGTCTGTTTAGAACAACGTTATTATATATTAAACGTTATCTATTTATTCTAAGTTTAATTACTTGACAATTTTTTCTCGTGTGCGCCTCTTAGATCGTGAAAAGTGAAAAGAGAAGGAGATGCTTTTGCCTAGCAATGGGACGGGATAGGACTACAATAATAATTTTGTAATTATTTTTCCCAAAACTTGGGAAAACCGACTTTAACCCTGTACAGAATTCAAATAGTTCGCACTGATCGATGTAGTAATTTTCACACTATTGTTGATAAGTCAAGAATGGAAAACCTTTGAAGAATCTACTAAACCAAAAAAAATATCAATAGGCCGCCTGCATCCAGCGCGTTCTTGCGATCTTTATTATATCGTCAGTCCAACTAGTCGGTGGATGTCATACGCTGCGCTTGCTGATCCTTGGTCTCTATTCGAGATCAATATGACCCCATCGGCGATCTGTTCTTCGAACTATGTGCCCTGCCCATTGCCACTTTAATTAGCTAATCCGCTGGGCTATGTGGGTAACTTTGGTTCGTCTGCGGATCTCCTTATTTTTGATTCGACCGAGTAACACATAATCATTTTGTAGGTACTCGTTAATATGAACCTCGAATACATTATTTACAATAAGTATTTGAGGTGGTTTAAAAATCACGATAAAATTAAAATGTCATAGCCAGTATACTTGTTTAATAAGGGTGTCCCAATTTGTCCTGATTCCCAACTTTAACTAAACTAGTAATCTACTAAAACTTGTCGTAGTATCAATAGGAGTATGAAATGAACTTACCACAGATCTGACGAGATGGAGTGTGCTGTCTTGATCTTACCTCTTTGTTGAATAATATTACGTGTAACTTATTACACAATTTTATTACTCACTAGCTGCCCGTCCCGGCTTTGCCCGGGTATGATTGGCTATACATATACTTACCACGTAATGTAGGTATGCGCCACACACATGCTAGACATACCGGATGAAACATTATGATGAGTTAAAACCTACCCAAATCGCGAGAGTTTCCGTAGTCTTAAACTGTTCGAAGTTTTTGAAAAAGAGATAGTAGGTATTGGCATATCTAAATAAAAGTGAGTTCGTATGTGTTGGGTGGCTGTACATAATATATAGCCCTGATTTCAGAAAATGACAATGATGAGAATGAAAGCGACGTTAAAATATTACAGACCCACAGTCTATACATTCTACGCATGTAAGTTAGTTTCTTGATCTTGTCTTCACTCGAGAATTTTGAAAAACATTGGACATCAGTTCTACTTCTACGAATTGTGTGCCCTACCTAAGGCCTCTTCAACTTGCTAACCCAAAGAGCTGTGATGGAAGGAATCGAAGCGCTGGCATCCAACGTGTTCCGGACGTCACGACCAGATCTTAGATTCACGTGAAGACCTTCGCTACACTTGCCAATACATTGTCTACATTCGAGAACTTTAAGGTCGACAATTCGTTTCACATACTATGTGCAGGGGCGTAGCTACCGCAGTATCAGCCGTGTCAATAATACGGGGCTCCCGGGCTACAGGGGCCTTAACGTGTGTAAGCAAAATCTAGTAAAATGTTATCCACAATGTCACTTAATCTCGTGCTTCCCGAAAAAAATCATCTCTTTTTTTCCCTGGTTAAGCATTCTTCCAAAAGTTGTCCTAATAGGCAGAAATTTTATAACAACTGAAATCGTCTTCAGCTAGACTTACTTAGCTGATATAGGTAATTATATTCTATTCATTATCAATTATCAATTTCCTGAAAAAAAAGGCAAGAAAAGTGTATATTTCATTTGAATAGTTTGGCTAGCTCAATTTCTAGGAGGAAGTGACAACTTATAAATAAACGTCTTACCACTAAAGTTTTACGCAGGCTTTAGACAACGTTTAACAGTACAAATTGTACGGCTAAACAGTGTTTAAATCTTTTGCGGTAAGGCGGTATATATTTATTTCAATTTAATGCAAGGATATTTGTTTCTTTTGTGAGAAATGAGTGATTTGGGCTCCCCAACTATGTTTGATTCTGGGCTCCTCCAAGGCACGCTACGCCACTGCATACCTATTTACTACCAATAAAACATAAATCGACACACTAATGGCGGAGATATATAACTTTGGTGGTCTAGTGGTAGTAACGCCTGTCCTACAATCGTGAGGTGGTGGGTTCAAATCCCGATCCTGTATCAATGAGTTTCTTTGGAACTTATGTACGGAATTTCAAATCATTGGCTTTTCGGCGAAGGAAAATATTGTGTGGCAATCTGCACCAACCCACACTGGGCCCTGGCACTGGTGGTGGATATGGCCCAAGCACCCTTCTCAATTCTCAATGACCCGTTTCCTCCAATCTCGACGTTATGTCACCTAATAAGTGCCTGTAACCTAGCACTTTGGCATCGCGCGGCGTTGTAATCGGCTTGGAATCGCCTTACGACTAACTAAAAAGCCTGCCCACTACGTAGCTTGGGCAGGATTTTGGCTCGGACACTTTATTTCACGATTGTGACTCTATAGATATTTGCTCGAAGTGAATTTTGTATTCTGTACATTGTACAAAGTACATGAATTGCCAAGCGGAGTGAGCGGCGAAACGAAACTTTTATAATACTTACATTTTTGAACTCGTAATATCTTTGTAATAAAATGTCTGAATTAAATAATTTAAAAAGTTGCATAAAGCTATTGAAACAGTCTTGAATATGAAATAATTTATTTTGATAAGGATTAATACCAAGATACAAATTAAGATCCTTTTCTTGCGACGGTATTTCAATTAATTTTTAAGAATAAAAGAACAGTTATTACGGCTTAACTATAATAGTTAGATATATGCTGTCGCTACATTTTTTGTAAATTATGGTGTGTTCTATAAAGTCGTAGTACATTATTTTATTCCATCATCAATAGTTTTCTCAGCGCACGCGACGTAAGGAATTTTTCAGGTCCTTTTTTTACACCTTATGTTACATTATTGGAGTTTTAGTAAGGACCCCTAATTTTTTTTTAAATATAATATAGCCTATGTTACTCGGGGATAATGTAGCTTTCCAAAGGTGAAAGAATTTTTGAAATCGGTCCAGTAGTTTCGGAGCCTATTCATTACAAACAAACAAACAAACAAACAAATCTTTTCTCTTTATAATATTATTATTATATTATTATAGTATAGATAGAGCTCGATAAATCATATACTCACATAACACTGCATTCAGTAACGTTTGGCACGGCACAAAATTAGTCTTTAAATGATAATGATAATTTTATTTAATTTTATTAATTTCAATTTTACTTTTATATTTAATTTAATTTTACACGTCAGTTCTGCGAGTGCTTTAGTTACTTATATGTCATATTTTTTTAGAGAGAAACAAATCACAGTCTCAAGCAAGCGCAGTTTTTGCTTTGTTCTTCTTTAAGCTAATATTATTTTTGGACCGACGATCTACAACGCTCAACTTATCTTAGCACATTTTCTATAAGTTTTGGTAAAATAATGTCAGACACGATGCAAGTAGGAATTTATAATTGAGCCAAACGTTTCCAATTCGGATAACATTGTGCCGGCTTACTGTGATTTGTGTAAATGTTGCGGTATCCGTTTGAGATACCAACTTTAGGCTCAATCTTCACCAAATCTAAGCGAAGATGTGCTAGCACGGGAAGAGTATAGTAAGTTGCAAGTTTCTGGCTACTTACTGTATGCCATATTTTTTAAAAAGAAACAAAACACATGATTTTGATTTAGATATAATAGTAATAAAAAAAATTTAAAATAATACCGACTAAAAATTACCGAGACTATGAGTGGCATTTGATGAGCGCTATCATGGCTCGGATGACGCATTAAATTTACAAGCGTTTAGCCATGTCAGACTTTGAATGAATACTAATACGGAGCATCCTATATCTACGTATCCAAAGCCGAGCGACCGGCCGCGTGTGTTTTATTGCACCTGGTTTGACGAGGTACTTACGTCGGCGTCGCATCGGTCTCGGCTGAGCCGGAGCGAAGCAAGTAAGTACCTACGGCAGCCGTAATGAATAGCGGCGACCGCTCGGCTTTGTTTATTTTTATGCTGAGCTGGTACTTGTTAGGTACTTGTAATAACTTGTAATTGTAAGTAGAGAACTAGAACACTCTTGTTAAACCTAAGCTAGGTTTAATAGTGTTATAAGATTTATAACTCATTTAAATTTTATTGAAATAAATAAAAAAAAACTTCCCGGAGACTAAGAAACGCTAAGGTTCATCAGGGTTTGCCACCCGGCTTATATGTACATATAGTATGTGTAAGTTCTTACATAGGTACTGCATTCTGACATGTGGGTACGAGTAGGTACCTACGTTCCGTGCACGTATGCATTTTGGGGTTGAAAGTATCCATACTGTACTGAACCAGTCTTTTTAATAGTCCACTGCAGGACGTAGGCCTATCCAAGAATGGTGATTGGGCCATATCCACCACGCTGGTCCAGTGCGGGTTGGTGGATTCATATACGCCATCTAATTTCTTCTACGGACGTATCACGATGTTTTTCTTCACCGAAAAGCCAGTGGTGTGGAACTGCGTACATAAAAGTACCCATTTTTGCTACATAAACCTAAGATTCCAACATGCTGCGAAAAGAAAAAGCTTCTCTCTATATCTCTACGAAACTAACGAACTATCCAACTAATTCGTATCTGCGTAGAAAGTCACCGAAGTGCAGTGCAGGCTGACTGGCTGAATTAATTTTGCTATATTATCACCAAAAGTTTGCGAGCCTTTTGAGATTCAGGCCACAGTGTAAAAATCATACAGTGGAGGAGGACGGACAAAACGGAAGAGGTACTCAATTCGACGCGTATATTTTTTTATTTAACCACGCAACTTTATATGTACTTCGAAGTTGGTCCCATTTAAGTGGTATTGAAATCGGCTTAGCCATTTTTGATAAATCAACAATAATGTGAAAAATGCAACATCGATCCGAGCGAACTATTCGCAAATTCTGTATACGGTTAAAGTCGGTCATGCCATTAAAAAAAAATATATATATATATATATATATATATATATTATAATCCCTCAAATATCGAAATGTTTCTGTAGGATGGCACAAATACCAAAAAAATACGCGAGAAAATCCGTCGTCAAAAGCTTGTTGATAAAAAAATATTTTGTTACGTCGACACAAGTAAAGAAAAAAAACCGGACAAGTGCAAGTCAGGCTCGCATACCGAGGGTTCCGTACAAATCCAGAAAATTTCACAAAATTGGGAAGTACGTTGTTAAAATCTCTATACTCATCATCATCATCGACAAAAGTGTTTTTTTTTTTTTACTTTTCTCGTCATTCATCGAAAAGTGTTAAAATAATTAAAAACCTGTTTTAGCATGTGCTAATAAAGCTCTTTTATATGATACCTTACATGATACGATTTACGCACTTTGAATTTTAAACCCATATTTTGTGAATTTTGAAGCCCTATTTTTTGTGATTTAAATAAAAATATTCAGTTTTCAGATTTATTCCTATATGTGTACTCTGAGACAATGCTTTTCGCCAAATTTCATAGTTCTATGTCAACGGGAAGTACCCTGTAGGTTTTGATTTTTGTGAGTGTTGAAAAATGCGGTTTTTACGACATAAATGGCTCTAACTTCTTTATATGATAACAGAGAAGATTTTCCTTTACACAACTGTAAGAAATCATAGATATACATATAGAGTTTAAATTTCAGCTCGATATCTTTACGCGTTCCCGAGATAAAGAGTCTTGACAGACACATAGACGGACAGACGGACAGACGGACAACAAAGTGATCTTACTCGTATAAGGGTTCCGTTTTTTTCCTTTTGAGGTACGGAACCCTAAAAAACTCTTTAGTAATTGAATTTAGTAATTACACCAAATAATTTCAAATTCTGATAATTATGGTTTCGTTAGACAACTGCATAATTTAACATACTGTGGCGTGATATTGGAGTCAATCCCACTGGACAACTTCGCAGAAATTACGTGACAAAGTTACTGATTAATAATCTCTTTGTGTAAATCGTTGCTTTGTTAGGAATGTTTTGAAAACGAGCATTTTGAGGCTTTACGGACTTAATTTGATTTTGGCTGCGTTGAGACTTTGTCTTTGGAGACTTAGTGCTTTGAAAGCTGTGAAAATACAAAACAAGTATTCAGAGCTCGTCTTTTGTGGACGAATTAATAATTAATGTTATTAAGTGCAACTGTTTTAGCTTTTGTTGGATAAAATTTGTTTTTTGTGTAAAGAATAAACTATTTTTATAGTTAAAATGATACTTTTAACTAGAATATACTCGTAAGTATAACTCAGGCGTTAGTCACGCGTGATTTTTATGGCAGTGTGCAAAAAATGTAGTTACTGCCTCAAGTTACAACCACATTTGGCAAACTTTTCAAAAAACACATGTGTGTAACACCTGTGATATATGTATATTGTAATTAAAGATATCGGAAAACCATGCTAGTATCTACATATAATATAATGATGTCTTGAAAGCTCCCAGTAAAAGAGTTCTTATAGATGGATACGAAGAAATAGAAAATTTACACAGCTTTTTTAGTAGTACTATTTAAAGTAGTATTATATAAAATATATTTATTATAATAAACTTAAAAACTAGGGTGCCGCTGGCAGCGGCGCAGGGCCCAGTGCTTTTTATCATTATTAATGGAAGATAGCGTGAATGAGATGGAAAATTGGTGTAAAATATCCCTTTAACACCCTCACTGCGTCACATAAAATCATAAACCTTCATCTGGTGAACAGTAGAACTCGCATCAGTTTAATTGAATCTTCTTAAGCCTATATCTAAACAATGACTGCCTCGGTGGCTCAGTGGTTAGTGACCCTAATTACAGCCAAAAAGTAGAAATTATGACCATTATGAACAACTTTTCCTATTCCAACCCTTTGGATATCCATGTATACGTAAGCTAATTTTTATTTTTATATTACTCCTGGGAATATATGTAATGTACCTAGTTGACGATACGATAAACGATACGTTTGATCAGATCGACAGCACATCACTAAATAGCAGCGCGCTCGCACTGTGCGGCATCGGGTCGCCGGCGGCCTGCTGGGATGGCAGGCCGCGATAGGCCCCATACCGCACTGAGTAAACTTAGTTCACTGTAGGTGCGTTTCGGGCCTAAAAGAGCCTGCCGTGATGTTTTGATGGAGAATACCTACAATTTTAACCACAAGCTCTAATATATATTTGTCTCTGTCGAACTCCTACAGACACCTGGGATAATCGTTCCGCACCAGCAGGAGGGACATAGTTTTTCATCACATCTATTCGAAAAGGACTACTTGGTTCGCCTTTAAGTGCGCCCAAAGGAGGTGTTCTCTATAAGGAACTTATAAGTGCCACGGAATTATCTTTGCCGCGCACTTTTTGAATTTGGAACAAATAAGTGCGACGAAATGATCTTTGCCGCGCACTTTTTGAATTTGGAAGTATTTGTAATGTAAATGTTCAGCGCCAAGAAAATGAATGAAAAGAATGTAAATATAAGTTTTCATTTTGTTTTATGATTAGATACCATTTAATTTCAATTTAGTTATAAATTATAGTAAATGGTAATAATATTATAGTAAAATATAAGGCGCCTTTTGTTTTCTCATCGAGGTGATGAAAAGTAGAGTGTACCACTTGGGCGCAAAATATATTTTTGGCTCGGGCGACGTACTTTGAATCCCTCGCTACGTTCAGGATTCTACTAAAAAATCCCTTGCTACGCTCGGGATTCTGCTTTAGAATCCCTCACTTCACTCTGGATTCAAAAAAACGCCCTCGCCGTACAAATATTATTTTGCTCCCATATGATACAATCTACTATTCTTCGTCCGCACCAACGTGAAGTACCGCGGCGGCCCGATATAGGCCCGATACGCAGTGAAGGTGTTAATTTATTTTACCTTTGTACTAAAAAAAATATATATTTGAAAAATAAAAATACGTTACTTTGCGATACTAATTATTACACATTTACAAGTATATAGGTACCTACACAGCACTTGATTCAATTCTCTTGGGTCTTTGGTCTTGGGTTCAATTTAGAAAGATAAATGTGACAACTATAGCACAATAAAGTGTAGCTATATCTAACTGATAGCAAACTAAAAAGTACACACGTGTAGCATACGACGTTTTTTAACACACTTTTAAATAAAATAATACTAAAAAATATTTTCAATATATTATCATTTTTCACAACTCGTTTAGTGAAAAATGTTTCGAAATGGCGGGAAAAATTAATCAGTTTTCCTATGCGCGCGCAATGGCAATCGGCCATAGACTAAATGGTTTCATAGGTACATTAATTTATTTGTACCTACTATTGAACACGATCTTTTTTGTGTCGAAACTTTTTTAAGAACAAAGCAACTCAACCAATAATATAAAAAACTGTACTCACTTGTGAATAATAGCAATGAAAAAATCAGTTTTATTACAGGTGTCATTATGTGCCTAATTACGGTGAAATTAGTGCCACTTAATGAGCAAGTGAGTTGAAAAAGAATTTAAACATAATATGAATATTACGTAGTTTTGTCCATTATGTATGTATTCAATAAACGCATTGGGTTTGAAAAAGAACGAATAGAAGAAGCTATGGGGCCAGCGACTCAACTTTATACATAAATGATTGAGTTTTTAGAACCACTGCCCTGGTAACACAGTTACTTCAAACTGAACTAGGTAATTTGCTATTCTGTAGTAAATGGCAAATTAGGTATGTGCCTAGACTGCCTAGATCGATTTCGATTCCACGTATTTTCTTTTTTTTGTTCAGTTGCCTTCCGAAAAGTAAAATTTGTAAAGAAAACGCGCATTGCAGTGGTATCAATTAATAAGTCGCATTTTAGCTAGCCTAGTCGAAACTAGAGCGAATACGTACCAACCAAAAGGCTGTTTTAAGACGTACATTTCTTCGGTTTACTTCACAATCAAAGTTTTGTGATTTCTAAGCGTAATAATATATGCCTTTCCAAATTAATGCATAGTTTGTAAACGTTTAGTTCAATTTATGTAAATATAGAATAGTAATACATTATTTTCCTTTTTCGCGGCTAAAATTGGTGATATAGTTTGACAGCATCTAGAATTATTTATATTCCACATCGTTTTTGATAACTAAGAAAGCTTTAAAACTTGAAACCAGCTCTCAAAAATGTTGTAGGCACGTCTATCTCAAACTCAGCTAAGTGTGTATCGAATAAGCAAGACATTGTGTTGCAAAGGCCATTGGTTGATCAAGGCTTGACAGTCGATACAGACCTAACATAGGCCTCGGTAAAGTCGTACCCCCCCCCCCCCCCCCGAATTCGCACAAATTAAGCATCAACACGAAACAAACCTTATTTATCGATAATTTATGTTATGGACATGTCCATAAAGTTGGATTTATAACTGCAAAAGCTTCCACTGCTCATGGAAATGCAACTAGAATTCACAGGACGTCTAGAACTCTACGAATCATTTTACAATTCATGTTCAATCTGAACTGATGTTCAATCGCAACGTGATCCTTTTAGGGGCTTATTCTGTACATCAAAACTAACAACTTTTGTTCAGGGAGTTTTATCAAATCTAAAAAAATGCTGTTCCATGGAAAAATCGTGCATCCTCGACAAATTTTTTTTTTTTAGTTTTGACAAAAGTCGCAGAACAAAAGTTGTTAGTTTGATGTATAGAGCTAGCCCCTAAAAGGATGCTTGTTGATTACCAGTAACATGTATATCGTTTAATTTACTGAAATTTTAATTCCTACTCAACTAACTTCATCAAAATTACATGACGTCACACGCGTCTTTAATATTCTTGGTTAAATTACATAGTAAATAATTATACAGATATCTGTAATTAATTCCCAGATATATAATAAAATACTTGAAAACCTATATTTTACTAACACTAAGAACACCAAAAATATCGTGACATTCAGTCATAGCCATTTAAAATAGGATTTATAGCTACGCGTAGGTACCTACTCTTAAGGTAAATTTCCTTGCGACACGACAAAAAAAAACCGGATAAGTGCGAGTATTTTGTGTATTTTGAGGCCCTATTTTTTGTGATTTAAATAAAAATGTACAGTTTTCAGATTTATTCCTATGTGTAGTCTGAGACAATGCTTCTCGCCAAATTTTATAGTTCGATGTCAACAGGAAGTACCCTGTAGGTTTTGATTTTTGCAGGTGTCGAAATATGCGGTTTTTTACAAAATAAACGGCTCTAACTTTTTTGTACGATAACTGAAAAGTTTTTCTTTTACATAACTGCAAAATACCATAGATATACGTATACGGTTTAAATTTCAACTCGATATATTTACGCGTTCCCGAGATAAAGAGTCTTGACATACACGCATACGGACAGACGGACAACAAAGTGATCCTATAAGGGTTCCGTTTTTTCCGTTTGAGGTACGGAACCCTAAAAATTAAAACAATACAGAGGGCATAATAACGCAGTAGCCGTGATATTGTTTGTATAAATAATAATTATACCTAATACTGATATAAATGACATTATCTCGTTGTTTTTTTGCACTCTTGAATAAAAACCGTTTGTGATTAATGATTCTATTTCAAAGGATGCCATAATATAGGAAAATAATGTCACTTAGATCAGTCAAATCAGTCTGGTATTATTATATTCCTAACATCGTAGACATTTTCAACGACCAATTCATAACACCAACTTGAAAATTGAGAAAAAAATCAGCTGGTCCTTACGATTTCCATACTTTGTACTAAAGCATCATACAAATTGTATAGGTATACATTATACAATCTGTAAATAATTTGACAGTTTTTTTTTCGCCATTTCCTAGTTAGTGTTAAAAAAATATAATGATCATCACATATTATTGTACGTTTAAAAAATAATACCATTTATAAATAAAGCTTCTCAGAGCATACACCAAACATTTTCTTTCGGACTGCGCGTTTCTTGCGTCGATTGAAAAAACGCAACGCTTGGAAATCTACCTCGAATTACGTAAGGCTGTACTTTTTCGTCGTTTTAATTAGATATTCTACTGTAATTTCGAGTTGAAACTGCTGTTATCAAGCGGGTGTTTTTGGCTGTTTTCAACTTATTAGCATGGCGTTTGCATTTGCTTAATTAGTTTGTTAACAGGCGTGTACTCGTATTCGTCAGCTCTTTGGCTAAATTTCGACAAACACAAACTACTGGTTTGCTGTAGAGCTTATAAAATTGCATTGTGCTGTTACGATAGTAACTGCAACGTAACTGGTTGTCAACTTTAAGGCCACGTACTTACTCTGCATTTGCAGTTGCCTAAGTTTGTAGGTATGTTTTTGTTCGGTTTTACTTGATTTCTCTGTTGATAATGGACGTTTTGCGAGTTTCCATTTTCGAACTACTGATAAACATCGCAAGATTGAATGAAAAATGTATTCATTTGGTTTATTGGTTATGAAGCTATTTCAGAAATTGATTCAATTTCAAGATGATCGAAAATCTCGAAATGGAATGCTCCTTGCTTTGGACTTGAGGGCAATCATATGAAGCTGTTTGTTATATTTTTTACAAAAAAATTACAAGGTGTTCCCTAAGATTAAGGGTTTCATTGCCACTGCAAAGTGTGAGGACTTTTATAGAGACTAGAGCTAGCGCGATTGGTGGCGTCGGCATTGAAAACAAGTTTTATTTTGGTAATAGTAAGCTCGTATACCTAGCTCTGATGTCAGAGTTTTTAAGTCACTTGAAAGAATATGACATGGCTAAACTTTTAACATAACCAGGTCCAACCAGACCGTCAATTTAACCTTCGGCTACAAACACTATTTTTTCATACATGAATGGCAACAGGGGTGACACGTCACCCCATACCTTTCAAATTCAAATAAAACAACAACATCTAAGAGAATCAAACTTATTTATTATGAGATCAATAGCTTACACAATTAAGAATAGGAATGTAACGTTTAATCAGGCACTTTTATTTTACTATTATAATTTTTTTGCATCAAATGCAGTTTAAACAAATTTCTTTGTGGTGTTCACTGCAAGTGGGCTGAAGGCATTTTGTGCAAGCAGTCTTTACTTTTTTGTCTCGTTTTCTTGGAGACAGTCAACATCTTTATTGTATCTGTAATTTTACGGGGGGTTCTCTTTCAGGAAACTCCTGGTTCATATTTAGAATATTGGTTCATATTTAGAATATCACATATAGTGAGTCTTAATTCTCGCGGTACATTTGTACTCAAACTGCGCTTCATGTGTGGTTCCGCCAATCGTAAAGCTATGTTCTTCAAATAATTGCTTCGGAACTTGTTAACTGGAGTGTTCGGATGTTTAGCGGCAACATAAAGTACCATAGAATTGATACCAGCTTGATCCAGCATGCCATAGATATATCGAAGAGGCCAACGTCTGGTATTTCTAGCCGTGCTATATGAAAGCATCATTTTGTCGAAAGTATCGACTCCGCCTTTCGTTAAATTGTAAGCAATGCTCTTACCACCCCATTTCGAAGTAATTTTTATAAAAAAAATATATAAAAAACAAAGATTTATATCAGAATTAAAAATATATATATACACGTAAAAAGCAACAGGGGTGACGCATCACCCCAGCATTATCAATTTAACAAAAACAACGATTTACCGCGACACGTGGCTGCGTGCGACTGATTGCATTCACTCTAATTAGAGAATAGATCGAGCGTTTAAGTGAGACAAATATAACGTCAATGAAATATTGAAACTTTTTCCGGCGAGTGGGGTGACGGTTACCCCTGTTGCCTTCCTAAGGATAATGTGTCATTCGAGCCTCGGCAACGCTCAGTAGTAAATTATTTTGGTTAGGTATTGGTCAAACAATACACTATGTCGATGAGTACACATACTTGGGCCAGATAGTGTCTTTCTACAACAGGCAAGACAAAGAGATCAGTCGTCACATAGACAATGCCTGGAAGAGCTTCTGGTCCATGAAATCGCTAATGAAGGGAGATCTACCAATCTCCCTGAAACGAAAACTCATCGACATGTGTATCCTTCCCATCCTAACGTACGGTGCACAAACGTGGTCGCTCACCAATGTTCAGAAGTCTCGCCTTCAGGTTTTCCAAAGAGCAATGGAACGCAGTATACTTGGTATTAAAAGAGTAGATCGCGTCCGAAACACCACACTGCGCGTTCCATGACAGGCGTAAGCGACATTGGACTAAAATTTGCAAAGCTCAAATGGGAGTGGGCGGGACACGTGAGTCGTATGCACCCAGACAGATGGGCAAAGGTCTCAACGGAGTGGGTTCCTCTGTCCAGTCGACCCCGAGGCCATCCTCCAACACGATGGCGCGACAAAATCGAGAGGTTTAAAAAGAATTGGACGGAGGTAGCACAGAACAGAAAGGAATGGAAGGAATTGGGGAGACCTTTGCCCAGCAGTGGGACAGTACAGGTTAAATAAAAAAAAGGTATATCGTCAGAAACCAGATGGTTGATGAGTCATTTGGTAATCAAAGCGTTTGTGTTACAATATTTATTTGATTTATGAGCAACGTTGACAATCTCTCGATGCACCAGTAATTTTTTCACTAGCTCCATATATTTATCAAATGGGTGGGTTTTGTTACGTATTTAAATACTGTCAGCAATATTCGACACCATTCGCTTGTTACTGAATCATCCATCTATCAGCCATAAGACACCCACTGCTGAACATAAAACCGGTTAGAAGCGGCTTGCATCCGGCGCCATCTTGCTATCTTGATAAAGTCGTCTGTTCGCCTCGTAGGTGGACGTTATTAAATCTCTTATGCCTTTAATAAACAGTTAATAACAACACACCACAAACAATCTTATTATTTAATCAAATCTAATTAGGTTGATAGGTACGAATTTCTAACAGAAGATAATTAGAAAAGTCCGCCCCATAAATTGAGGTCGCAGATCTAACTAATGTAAATACACGGTCATTATTACCCAAGGCCTCATTCATTCTCGTTCTATAGCAAAACAGTTGTCACAGTATGGGTACTTTTGTACTATGGGTTGGAGTTTAGACTCTCGCAAGGCGGCGGTCCGAGTGGTAGCCATCCTCCCAAGCGGAGCGACAGCGAGGCGAGGCGAGGGAAGACAAGGCGACACGACCGTACCGTCCTCACTCTTGTATTCGCTTTCCCTCGTGTAACTTCATGGAGAGTTTGGATAGGGCAATAAGTTTGTATTATTCAAAACTTAACCTTGTCGGTGCAGTAATTTTCGCTCTTTTTAGTCTTCTGCTAGTGTTCTTACCTCTTTGAACGATATGAGATGATGTTCTGCCTATTCTTTCATGTAACATAATCTCTAGCAATCTTATTTGTAGCTTCTTTTTTAATTTCTGAGAACGTTAACTTTCGTAAGCTTTCTCTATTTATGTAGTTTGTTCCAGTTTAATGGGTTGGATAATCTGTTAGACGGTAAACCTCATTTTTTTCTTTTTGCTATCCCGCCTCTGATATCTGCTTTGATATATATAGATTGAATTGATTACCCACTTTGTTTTTTTGTTACTTACTTACTTTTCTTTACTCCTTGTTCAATAGGATAATCCCGACTACTACCACCGCATTCAAGAATCAGCACCCGGATTAGCCGGCGTAGTTAGGGCTAGAACCAATTGCAGCAGAATTTAACAATAAAGGGTTTAGTGAAAATCATGTAAGAATACGCTGAATTTCGGAAAAAAACAATTCTTTGATAGCCACTGTTTTGAAAATTGGTCTTATCGCAAAAACTCAACGTACTCATTATTTTTATTTTCTTTTTAATTATGATTCGTTTTTTTGTGATTTATTATTAAATTGTTAATCATAAAAATTTCTAGCCATATCAATGAGTCCAATTGTGTACCTAGTTATGAAACATGAGAGAACAGATGAACATACCGACGTACAGACCGGTCAAAGACATATTTCTAGGCATAGTCGCTAAGAGTTAAACTCTTCAACAACAACTTCGCAAGTCAACAGAACGACTTCTCGCTGCGATAGAAAAACCGGTTCAGTAATTGGGCCATAAATCGTAAACGGTAGTTTTACAAAGAAGTTAACTGGAAACAAAAATGCGTAATTTTATTTTCTAGAATAATGGTCTTCATAACTTTTGCCGTAAAGCGCACAGTTTCCGAGATATCGGCCAAAAACGTTTTTTTCAAGATGGCGCTTGAAGCTCCACCTGGATCTGTGGGCATTTTGTGATTTTATGCTCAGTAAGTGATTCTAAACCTTATAAAAATATTGCATAGGAAATTTCGTGCAAAGTTGACCAAATAAAACGTCTATTTTTACTGTAGTATCCCCATACTGTGTTTACTATACTGTCCCGGTTTATTCAACGTGTTAGGCCTGAGTTTTACAAACATGTCTATTGTCTCACTCATGCTTTCATGAAATTTAATGAATACTGACACGAGGCAAAATTTTAATATTGTCTTGTTACGTTTTAATTTCTATGGAGCCGTATAATTTTAATTACGGTTTTTTATGAGGCACTAACCAAATATTAAAGTCACCCTGAGCGTTATAGTACTTGTCTAGCAACCATCAAACATAAAGTTAGATAATGAGGGGTCCCATATAATCATTTATTTCTAAAAAGGTAGTAAAATTAAGATCGCCATAAGCCATAGCGTGGTCGCAGGAGTGAGAAAAAAGTTAATTTAAAAAAATCTGTACTGTAACAGACTTTTTAATAGCCCACAGTAGAACGTAGGCCTACCCAGCTAGGGTGATTGGGCCATATCCACCACGCTAGCTCAATGCATGTAGGTGGATTCACATTCGTCATCGAATTTCTTCTACGGATGTATGCAGGTTTACTCACGATGTTTTCCTTCACTGAAAAGCCAGTGGTGTGAAAATCCGCACATAAATTCCGAAGAACTCATTGGCACGGGACTGGGATTTGAACCCATGACCTCACGATTGTAAAACAGGTGTCATTAACACTAGACCAAGATGGCCACCAGGTAATCTAATCTTTTTCTTTCAATCTCACTTGTCATTCGCATTACACACTTATTTTATATCACTTTACGTTTCATTCCAGATATGACCCAATCTGTCCTACATTTATTTAAATTTTAACCATTACTTAGTGATAGCTCCACTGCACTTGATATTATTGCTATAAACTGCAGAGATAGATGCTGCTTCCAACCGGGCTCATTATAAATCCACAGGGGAGGCTTATGTCCAGCAGTGGACGTTCTACGGCTGATAATGACAGTGATGATGATGACTTATTCTTGTTTTATGACCTAGTTTCATATTGTTTCCTGTTTTAGAAACTCACCCAAGTAAATATTTATCAGTTGTCCGCTAAATTTGCCAGCTCACCGCCACTTCCGTGTACATTTCGTTCTATAGATATTTAGATACACATTGTGATGCTGCATGAGTGACGGAAATATATATTTTATGAAATGTCTATTATTGTGTGAAATTATTATGTATAATATATTATATTGAAGAATATAATAAATGAAATGGTTATATTTAATTCATATCATTCGGTCGTTTACAAAAGACTAAAATAAATGATTAATAATTAAATGATAAATGTAACGACAGAAATTATAGTAAAAATGTCGTCTAGTATTTAAACATATTCCTGGCATATCTGAAACACAGAATATTAAGAGAGGGCTATCAGTGAATAACTGTAAATGACATAGCTATTAGCCATAATTACTCCTCTAGTGACCAAAAATGAGTGTTAGGCTAAGGACTCACAAAGCGGTTTTCAGCCGCTCTCGTCGCGGTTGCGGGCCCGCAGCTTTTGTAGAATGCAGATATAATTATAATGTAAAAAATTAAAGCAGATCTTATGACGCGTTATACGCCCGCGGGTGCTCGGTTGTTTACGGCTCCCGCTGCACCGGCAACTAGTAGAAGCGCGGGCCGCGGTCAACCGCAGTCTCGGTGGGTTGCAAAGTTGCAACCGCGCGGTTTCGCGCGACAGATGCGTAACTGCACAAATAACCGGTGAGTATAGAAATAAAACTGCAGGTCCGCCATTGCGGCGGGCACGGGAAAAAACCGCTCCACCTTACTTTGCCTTAGCGTCCGACACCAGATATTGTCGGTGACTATTCTCTGTCACTTCTCAATTACTTGGAGTTCACACAGATTGGAAAGTCTAAGATTATCTGGGTCAGTCGACATATGGTCGCTTGCTACTCTAAGACGGTAATAAAAAATGAATGATTTTTAATGACATAATAATAACTGGTTAATTTAAAAATAAAGCTAAGAATTAAGCACTTCAGTTTTATTTTAGGCACTCGGCCAAAATTTCATAATAATATAATTAATGTCATTGACGATTTTACTACTACTATGTTACGAGTAACCCATCATTTCTAACATTCAACGCAATAAAAACAAGGGAGAAAACAAACTCTCTAAATTTCAATGTATTCTTTCCCATTACATAACACACAACACTTAGATAGGTACCTGGGTTGATCAGTAAGTACCCGTGTTTGATAATAGATGGCGTTGATAAGTAAAATTGACGTTACCATCTTGTTTTATAGTCTGTAATAACATGTCATCGTGCTTAATTTGAGATTATTTCATTGGCTAGGTTTTTTATGAGAGCTGTTTGTGCCTATGGTGTTTTGTGTTTCTAAGCAAAATGGAAATGGAACAATACCGATCCGTAATTCGTTTCTTATTTTTGGACGGAAAAACTTGCGAACAAATAAAAGCGAAGTTGGATGCTGTCTATGGGGACCCTTCACCATCTATGACAACCGTGAGATTTTGGTTCAATGAATTTAAACGTGGTCGTACGTCTGTTTTTGTTGAGGATCGGCCAATACGTCCGTCAGACGTGGTTACTGACGAACTCGTCAAAAAAGTCCACGATATAATTCTCGCTGATCGCCGAACGAAAGTCTACGAAGTAGCTGAAGAAGTAGGCGTCTCTAAAATTTTAAACGATAAAATTGGTGTGAGTAAGTTTTCGGCGCGATGGGTGCCGCGATTGTTAACACCAGCCAACAAACGGGTACGAGTAACGATGTCAAAGTAGTGTTTGGACCGTTTTAATCAAAACCCGCAGGAGTTTCTTCTTCGAATCGTGACGTCGATGAAACCTGGATTCATTACTACACGCCAGAGACGAAAAGACAATCTAAGCAATGGATTTTTCGGGGTGAATCTGCTCCAAAGAAGGCTAAGACCGTTCCCTCAGCCGGAAAAGTTATGGCTACGATATTTTGGAATTCTAATGGACTAATTCTCATCGATTATTTGCAGAAAGGGAAAACAATTACAGGGCAGTACTACAGTGAGTTATTAGATAGATTCGATGAGAAATTGAAGGAGACACGGCCCCATTTGTCCAAAAAAAGGTGCTCTTTCACCACGACCGGCACCGGCGCACTCATCTCACAACGTGGCGGCTAAATTGCAAGACTTGTGCTACGAATTGCTTCCGCATCCACCTTACTCGCCTGATTTAGCTCCGTGTGACTTCTTCATATTCCCCAACATGAAAACCTGGCTCGGAGGAAAAAGATTCTACTCAAATGAAGAGGTTATAGCCAAAACAGAAGCGTTTTTTGCAGAGTTTGAGAAATCTTTTTTTTTGGAGGGGTTAAAAAAATGGAAGAAACGTTGAGAAAAGTGCATAAGCCTCGCAGGAGAACTGCGAGGCTTATACACTTTTCTTTTCCCATATTATGCACTTTTTACGTCGAAAAATAGATCAACCCACGTACTAATAAATGTTTTATTACTTTTCTTCTTTTTTATCTACGCCATAATAGTAGCACCGCTACTAGCACGTCTACAAATAATCTTAAATCTGAGAACGTTAGAAACTTAAAGAACTTTTAGGTATTATTCATAATGTCTGTTTCTTCCACTTCCTGCGACATTTATTATCAGTAAACAAGTAAGCTGCGCCTCAGATTTTCCAACAGATTAAAATAAACAAAGAATTTAAACCTATTTATTTGAGCCGTAATTTGTGAAAGCTTACACGTGTACAATGTAACAACAAACAAAACAAGCTCTTCCATTGACGTACTTTGGTACTAATAAATACCTGACGCCTTTATTTAGAAACGCACCTATTTTAGGAATTATACAAAACTAGCTAACTAACTTTTTGCCTGCGATTTCGCCCGCGCAATATTTTGATTTTTATTCTATCTCATAGAAACCTTGTATTATTTGGGATAAAATGTAGCTTATGTCATTTTCCGTCCTTCGATCTATGTCCGTTCCGAAAATCAAGTCAATCCTTTGCTCCGTTGCTTCGTGAAAGAGGAACAAAACCAATAAACCAACAAATTCACACAAAGCCGCGCGTTGATTGGATATTGCGCAGTTTGTAGCTAACTTCATTTCCGCCATCTTGTGTGACGTGGCCTATACAGTTTCGGATTTATAATATTTTTAGCTGACCCGGCGAATTTTATTTCACGCAATACCTTTTTAATTTTTTTTTACGGGCAAAAGTGCCTTTATTAACTACAATATGATACAATACTACTTTATATGCTAAAACTACCTACACTTCTACTACATAAAAAGCAATTGGATCATCCACAGACCCTTGAATAAATTTATAAATTATAGCATACTAGTTTTTACCCGCGGCTTCGCCCGCATACGCAATATATCATTATAATTTATAACCTGTGTTATTCTGATATATAAGCTATATTATTGCAAAGTTTCATCTCAATCCGTTCGGTAGTTTTTGCGTAAAAGAGTAACAAACATCCATCCATCCGTCCTCACAAACTTTCGCGTTTATAATATTAGTAGGATGTGTTGTTCTGATGTGTAAGGATTATTTCATTTCAATCCGTTCAGTAGTTTTTTTGCGTGAAAGAGTAATAAACATTTATACATAATCACAAACTTTCGCGTTTATAATATTAGAAGGATATAGTAGGATAATTAGTAAGGAAGTAAGGATGTATGTTTCTTCTACATCCTGCTACATTTATCATTTGTAAACAAATAAACTTCGCCTCGGACGCCTTTTCCAACAGATTTAAATAAACAATGAATTTTGAACTCATTAATTTAAGCCGTAATTTGTGAAAGCGTACACGTGTACAATGTACCAAAGTTATCAATTGAAAATTTCACCTTTGACATTACGAATTTACTCCGTTCTGTAGAATAATTTATTTGTTCGGAGTTTCAAAACTGAAATTGGTCTCGGTTTGTCACGGAATTGTATTACCTTTTATTTTTTACCGACTTCCAAAAAGAACTATGCACGTTTTTTGTGTATATTTATCGATATTTTTGTCAATTGTGCACCTCAGATCTTTATATTGGTCTGAGTTGTGCACCGAGTAATTTTTTTTTTATTTCAAGATATTCACCCGGAGTGGTGATACAATCTACTGTTAAAGCCCTACTAAATATTGTACAACAGGCAACTAGACAAGAATAGTTTCGTCTCGGAATACCGAATAGATTCCACAAAGCGATCGGTGAAGCAATAAAATTTCATGTTAAAGACAGAGCCGCCTATCTCGTTCAATATTAATTTCTTTGCTTGTGAATTGTTGCGAGTATTTTAAATACGCTGACCTTTAAAATAATATAGATAGATAGATATAACTCTTTATTGTGAGCACTAATACTATTATGGTACAAAGTAGATATTTATCTTAAATTAAATTAGTGCCACAAATGGCGGCCTTATCGCTGACAGCGATCTCTTCCAGGCCACCATTGAACGGAAAAGATCACAAAAAAGAGTATAAATGGGAGTAGGTATAGTGAGATGTTATTTTCAGATTAAAACGAACTATTTATATTAAATGAGCCTGTTTCGTTCTGTTGCTGGGCAAAAGCCTCCTTACTCTCCTTCCACTCTTCTTCTTCTTCTCAGTCGTATTCTTCATTACTGAAGGTCGTGTCTAATCTGGAGCGATTTGATCTTGGATCACTTTTTGGACAATGTTCTTCCACTTGGATCTGTCTGCTGCGGTTCTCATGGCGTCTGGGATGGGCATGCCGGTCAAAGATTTTATTTGATCCGTCCATCTCGTAGGCGATCGACCGCGTGATCTTTTCCCATCGACCTTTCCTACTACCATTAACTTCTCGAGGTTATTTGGGTCTCTGCGAGCAATGTGACCAAAGTAGTTAAGAATGCGCTGGAAGCAAGTCGTCGACAGTCGTGTTTTTATACGGAGCTCCCCAAGAATGGACACGTTAGTACGGCGCGCAGTCCAAGGAATACGAAGCATTCGCCTCCAACACCACATTTCAAATGCATCGATTTTGGATCTTTCTTCCTTCCGTAACGTCCAGGATTCTACGCCGTAAAGGAAAATTGAGAAAACCAATGTCCGTACCAGTCTCACTTTAGTGTTGCGGGATATGTTCCGATCTTTCCAAATCCTTGTGAGTTTAGTCATCGCTGATTTGGACATCTGAATTCTCCTTGTAATTTCCTTAGCACTGCCACCCTCGTTATTAAGAAGGGAACCAAGATATATGAACTGGTCCACAAATTCTAGGTCCTTGAGTTCGTTAGTGCGAGCTAGTGTGCCTTGCCTATCTACCACTAAGACCTTGGTTTTTGCCTTATTTATGCTGAGGCCCATCAATGCACTTTCTTTCTCAACTCTAGAAAGCAGTTCAGCCAGCTCTTTTTCGGACGATGCGAATAGGGTTGTATCGTCTGCGTATCTTAGATTACTTATTCGCTTTCCACCAACAGAAATTCCACCTTTCCATCCATCTAGGGCTTTCCTCATAATGTGCTCCCCGTATATGTTAAAGAGAACCGGAGATGCAATGCATCCTTGCCGTACACCTTTTTGTGGCTTGAAGGGTCTGGAAATTATGTCGTTCACCTTAACGACGGTATTACCTTCCACATAGAGGTTTCTAATGAGGATAGTAAGATGTTCTGGTACCCCCATCTCAGTCAAAATCTTCCATAGAGAAACCCACTGTACACAATCGAATGCTTTAGAGTAATCCACAAAACACATTAGCATTGGTATGTTGAATTCGCGGCATTTTTCCATGATTTGTCTGACATTCGCAATCTGTTCCCTGGTGCCACGCCCTTTCACAAACCCAGCTTGTTCAACGGGAATTTGCCATTGCAAATAAGCTTTGAGCCGCTCGTTAATGACGTATAGTAGAACCTTACTTGCGTGAGATATGAGCGCTACCGTTCTGTAATTTCCACACGACTTTGTCGACCCTTTTTTATGTATGGGAATCAGCACAGATTCCTGCCAGTCGCCGATCCATTCACCAGTTCTCCAGATCTGATTGCATATAGACTGTAGAATTTCTATACCCTCTTCACCTATGAGCTTCAGATCTTCAGCAAAGATACAGTCACTTCCGGCTGATTTGTTTGGTTTTAGCTTTTTTAGAGCGAGCTCAATTTCAGATTTTAAGATGTCTGGTTCCATAGCAATATCTACCATACTACGTCTGTGCTCGTCTGGATCCGATGTTTGGTCCGAATATAAGGTCTGACAGTAATCACGCCATCTCTCTACTACCTTGTCAATTTCTGTCAGCAAGGCTCCACTCTCATCTTCGATTGCCCAAGTCTTAGGCTTAAAGTCTCGAGTTATGCTTCTTATTTTCATAAAAAGATCTCGTGTATGCATCTTCTGAGCATGATCTTCAATTTCAGAGCAAATATTGTTGAAATATCGATTTTTATCTGCTCTGCAACGACTTTGCACTTCTTTTGCCAGGGCTTTGAACTGGTCACGGTTATCGTCCTTAGAGAGGTTTTTTAGTATGTTTTTCTTTTTTTCAATGACATCCCAAGTCTCTTCTGATAACCATGAACTTCGAAGATTCCCTTGAGTGTTGATTTGGCTTTCCACATGTGATGAAAGCAACACTTCTTTCATTTTCCTCCAGTTCTCGTTAACGTTCAAGCTGTCTTCTACCTGTACCTCACTAGTCACTCTCTGCTGGAAGTGTGCTTTAAAATTAGCTTGTTCACCAAGTGTCAGTCTTCGCTTCCGTGTATCAATAGGCCTATAGCACTTTTTGAGCTTTATGGTCATGTTGGCCACCAAAAGTGAGTGATCACTTCCGCAGTCAGCACCTGGGTACGTTTTAGTGTTCGTTATGCACGACTTCCATCTTTTAGATATAGTGATATAATCTATCTGGTTTCTCGTTCTATCCCCTGGTGAGGTCCACGTATACAAACGTCGGGGATGATGTTGGAACCACGTGTTCATTATAGACAGAGAATTAGCGACACAAAACTGGATCCATCGTTCCCCCCTGTCATTTCTTACACCAAGTCCAAACCGTCCCACAACATCTCTGAGGTGACTATCGTTTTCTGTGCATCCTACTTTCGCATTCATGTCCCCTATGAGCACATTAATTTCTCTTTTAGGTAACGAGCTGTAAGTATCCTCTAAGTCATTGTAGAATGCTTCGATGACTTCCTCTTTTGCAGAGCTAGTTGGTGCGTATACTTGAACGATGTTCATTCGGCAAGGTTTCGTGTTTAGCTTCAATGTTATTATACGATCACTCACAGGGTTATAACCAAGAATGCTTTTCTCAATGTCTGGAGAAACAGATATAGCCACGCCTTTACTACTCTCATTGTCGGGGCCAGAGAAGTATATGGTATGCCCTCTACTGGTCTTGTAAAACCCCGAGCCTCTCATATGGGTTTCACTAAGGCCCAGAATGTCAAGTTTGTGAGCCTGCTGTTCCTTATCTATGATCTCTTTTTTCCCCGCTTGTATCATGCCACGGACATTCCACGTCGCAAGTGTGATCGTCCGCCAGAGTGATCGTTTGTAAGTAGATGACCTTTGGTTGTCACCAGTAGCATATTGTCCACACTGTGCCTGGCGAATCACGCCAGTGTGGCCAGTAGCACATTTCACACCATGCAACCTGGACTCGTCATGGCGCCGGGTGGTAGCCGGTTCACATGCCATCTCATCTGTATCCGTGTGTGCTTCCATATTAGATTTCTTGGGAATATAGTGCAGTGGTTTCCCGTGGCCTTCTGCACCAGTTCTTTCAGGGAGTATTTAGACAGGCCGCTAGGCCGCTGAAGCCTCTTCCAGATAGTTGCCTATGTGGGTGTAAGGGTATACCGCCTATGCTCGGTCGCCATTGCCTCGTCTGTTTTCTAGCAGGGAGTACCACGGCAACCCGTTGGTTGCCGCCGCCAGTTGTTCGGCGCGTGCAGGTGAGGTTGACAATTGGGTCGGATAAGCTGTTATGTCCGTTCACCCCTTCCTCCCCTACCCTCCTTCCACTCTACGCGATCTAAAAATTGGCTCGATTATGATTTGAGTTAAATACATACAAGTAATACCTATATTTTACAAAATGGTATAGGTCCCGGCACGTAAGTTGAACCAAAAATTTCACTCTCTCCCTTTCATTAGCAGAGAAAACAAAAGAGAGGTAGCTATGGTTTAAAGGTCAAGTTGTTTGCCGGCTACTATACAACTCCCTCTGTACAAGCTATCCTAGACGAAATTGCTCAAACGTAAGAGGCAATTTTTGTTATGCGTTTTGGCAGGCACTGCAATATCTGCTTCTCACTACATCTTTGGACCAGTGGTAAGTAACCCTGACTCCTGGATCAAAGAGGCGTAGGTTCGATTCCCACCCAGGGCAAGCATTTTTGTGATGAGCATAAGTGATAGCTTTATTCATGTGTTATGTTACTTATTCTATAAAAAAGCGCTCTAAAAACTTTGACCAGCTAGTCCAGCATGCGACCACAAAGAGCCACGAAAAGAATTTTTTTCGACGTGTAAAAAAGTGACAGATTTATACTACGACATAACGCTGTCTCGTTCTGACACGTCGAATTATAATATCTGGGCTAGCCACCCGGCCAGTACCCTTTCAGTCATCCTTATGACATCAATTGCTTGATATAGGCCTCTCTTATTAATATCTAATAAAGTTGGTTGAAAATGGTTTGTATGTAGAGTAAAAAAAATACAAACTAATTCAGAATCTCTTCCTCTTTGAAAGTCGGTAAAAAGAGAAAATATACAATAGTGTCCAGAAAATGAAGTATTCTTACTTACCCAATCTAAAAATATACCTTCAAAAGATCGTGCTTGAGCAAAGTTCATTCCCAACGGGCTAAGCGATATTTTGATCCCGTGCTAGTTAAGTGGAAAACAGCGTTTGGTATAAAGTAGTAGCTTATGAATAAAATATTTTTGTTTATTTTTTTGTCTTACTCGTACAAGAGATATTACTTATTTTGAGCACAAAGGTTAAGACATAGCGGTTTACTATAATACCTACTTAGATACAAAGACTCTTGTATGTAGGTAAACAACTTTGATCTTGTGTGTTTTGCCTTCCTTTTAAAAACTTATTTTTCACTTACACTGTAAATTATTGCTACGTATGTATTTGTTTTGTATGGTTTTCTTTATAGATTTTGCAGAACTGTTAGTGTGCTGGATAGGAACAGATTTTTATGACTTTATTTCTAACAAAGAGTTACGCGAATGAAATAAGTATTTAATCTATATCGATCCATTAGATCGAGTATGAAGATTGAACACTTTTTGACCGACGAACCACCGGAGGAGGTGTACAATTCGACGCGTATTTTTTTTATGTATAACCACGCATAACTTTTTTCGTAGTAGTCCGATTTCAATAATTCTTTTTTTATTGGAAATAATGTACTTTTAAATTTTATCGAAATCGGCTGAGCCATATTTGATAAATCAACAATAATGTGAAAAATGCTACATCGATCCGTGCGAAATATTCGCGAATTCTGTACACGGGTGAAGTCGGTCATGCTAATTTTTCCAAACAATAATCTTGTTACTTAATATAAATGTATAGAGTATGGTCAATAAGTAAGCTAAAATTAAGCTAATTATGATGTTTCTAAAAGTTGAATTACGGAATTTCGTAAATATAATTAATTATTTTATATGTACTGCAGAACTATGCGCGCATTAAAATTTTTAAATATCCAGGCTAATCTGGATATGTTTCGCATAGGTATACTAGATACCTGTGCGGCGAAGCCTTTCCAAAACCGCAATCGATGCAACTCAGTCGAAACGTCGAGATGATGAAGTAGTAAATAATATGCTCAAACCGTGAAACTTTAAAAGTAATATCAATAAAAATAACTGATTCATAGGTTATCCACACCCATCCAACCTTCTCGCCTAAGTATGATACTACTGCTGAATATAAGTCACTCCTATGGATTTCCAATACGCCTAGTTAGAAATTGTTAGCAAAGTAGAGCCTTTCCTAACTCTGGACTATAAAATCACTTAGTGCCGTGTAACTTCATCTATAAATAATTCGTTTAGAACTAGGTCCATTAAAATAAAGGCTTAGTCTAGTTTGGGGCCCACTAAAACTATTCAGACTATGTATTTAGGGCGTAATATTCCAAATTGTAGTCAATTATTGTTTATGTAGTTCTGAAAGCTATTAGATTTATTTGAGTGAATGTAGGAAACATTGTAACTTAAATTTAATAGTCATATCGATTAGTCTATTAAGTATCTGTGTGCTTTTGCCTACTGACAAAGTCGCAAGATCCGCAAGGGATTTCTGGGAATCTGTCACAAATAGTTCATAAAAACTAGTCGCTAAACCCGAAATCGACGCAGTGTCCGAAGTCGCTATTGCCGAATGAATTTTCTATGAGTCAATTCAAAAGTTACATGAGCTTTGCATTTGTTTGAGGACGCAATTTAATTTTGGGACATGTGTGGGGTTAACCAGTTTCTATCAAAAGTGGCGCCCTTAAAACTTTGACACCAAGGCAGTCACTAGTGACCTATCACCTGGCCTGTACGAACTCACTTACCGCCTTACCACAAAAGATTTAAACACGCTTCAAACACTGTTTGACCGTGCAATTTGTACAAAAAAAGAAAAAGATTACTTTTTCTCTCTGCGTACGTAAAACTTTTGTGGTAAGATGGATAGTAGTTGAGTATAAACTGACTTTTATCGTAACTAGAAAAAGTAATCAGCAATGTTTATTTCTGAAATAAACAGAAAATTTACTGCTCGTATCAATACAGCGCCGAAGACAAGCTTTGGATTGTATCTTCTATATTACCGTCCCAGGTATTATTCAATTGTAATTACAAGCGTTTCATTTTCTCATTACAATTTTCTGTTTTGGAGACGACATGGAACATACTCGTATGTAAACAGAGACAACTAACATCCAGAGTCAGAATAGGCGAAGTTTGTCATTCGAACATATTATCGGCCAAAAATCTTCTTGTCTGCTTCTCATCCGACATACCTCAGTGCCTCAAGTCGAAAGTTTTCGACCAGTTTGTGTTGCCAGTGATGACTTATGGCACAGAAACGTGGTCTCTCACTATGAGCCTTATTAGTAAGCTCCAAGTAGCCCAACGAGCTATGGAGAGGGCTATGCTCGGAGTCTCTCTGCGAGGTCGAATCAGAAATGAGGAGATCCGTAGACGAACCAAAGTTACCGACATAGCCCAACGGATTGACAAGTGGACATGGTAAATTTCTACGGTATATTCTAAAGTATATTCTATCTTATAATAATACGAGTATCTACTCTTGGAGGGCTGATGACCGATGGGATCGAAAAGTTCTCGAGTGGAGACCACGTACCGGTAAGTGCAGCGTAGGACGTCCACCCACAAGGTGAACGGATGACCTCATTAAGACCGCAGGATCACGCTGGATGCAAGCCGCTTGCAAGCGCTTTGGAGATCCATATGGGAGGCCTATGTCCAGCAGTGGACGTCCTTCGGCTGATAGATAGATGGAACGGCCAAAAATCTAATTCGAGACCTCTAGCTTGTCATACAGACATAATAAGTCATAAAAATAAGACAACCATATACAAATAATAATCTATAAGACACCAAAGCGTTGACCCTGATCCCGAGACAATAGAATACGGCATCGATATCCCCTGCCCGTAGTTAGAGCCTACAAAAAGGGGACCTCTGGGCTCGCGGGTGGTTAAATATGGGGCTCTAGCCATCCACTCAAACGAGCCCGAGGAGTACGACAATGCTGAGTGGTCACGTTGTCGTATATGACTGTATGCGTCAATCAATCGCAAAACGTTAACAGAAAAGTGTTGGGAGCTCCGGTGCGTGCTTCTGGAGATCCCGGAGCTTCCAAGACAGCACAGAAGCAGGCCATCCGAGAGAGTTTTAGTGCGTGCAATGCCACATAGCTCGTTGTACCCCGAAGCAGCTGGGTATTGCTCAAAGATATACCCCTCGTAAAAAAAGCTACCAAAGCGTGATGAAAACCCATATTCTGACTAAAAGATAAAGTACAGGAAAGTAGACATACTATAGGTACTGGAGGATCGTCAAATAGCCAAACAGGGTCATGATGTTCTAATAAAAAGTAATGTAGGTACCTAAGTAGCGTCATAGGCTTATGACAAAATTAAGTTATGGGCCCACTACGAGCCGAAATTACCAAACTAACATCAACGTTGCCGAAATGGCCGCATTGGGATTCATTTGTGTTATCAACCGAGTATAATATCGAAAGAGCAATATTAGGTATTTGGTTCAGCCATCCATCATTATTTATTGATACCTATTATAATTCAGTTTTGATAAAAGCTTAGCATTGCGGAAATAAACCGTTTCAAGGGGTTATACTTGAGCGATGATCGTGACTGCAGTAATAGTAGGTAATAGGTATTTACATAATCACACATACATACAGTATCTTGACCGATCCGTCGTAGCGATCAGCCAGGGCATTATAAAAATAGTTAAATTAGGACTTAAGCGTAGTGAGATAGCTATAATTTGAAAATGTAAACAGTACGTCCAGGGTGGCAATATCCTGCGGATAAAACCTTCAATATATCAAGATAGCTTAAAAATTGCATAATTATAGCACGTGATCTGGCTGCAAAATTATTACGCTCATTACATTCACGCTGAAAACCAATATTTTTTAAATTTATAAATCAAAATAGTATTTTTAACAGGTTCAGTGTTGACAGCCTATATGGGCTGAAAGCTGATAGCGGCATGGATCTACGGTCCGCATATATGCCGCCACGTACTGTCTTTAAACGGATCGTATTTTATTGGACTATAGACGAATGTCTTGGTTATATGTGAACTTGATAAAAAGCAGACAAAGAGTGATAGTTATGAATAATAAATAACAAAAAGCTTCTTACGAAGTCCAAGTTTAATCGATTATATCGTCCATTTAAAAACAAACGATCAAGACAGATCAGCTATGATGATTATTTTTATTTATTGTATTGTATTTTATTATTAGACACTGGCGGAAGACCGCGAGACGTGGAAGTTGCTCCACCGACAAGAGCCGGGCTTTTCAATCCTTAACGAATGAATTTTTATTGTAGTCGCGTTCTTTGCACAGGTATTTTCGTTGAAATTGAACCTAGATTTATGGGTAGCGCAAATGATCAAATGAACGGTGCATTTCTATGCAATAAACTATGCCTTGTTTCAAACAGCTTAATTTGATTCTAACCGCGTTGAATTGCAATTTAGTTAATAGCATGTTGGGTGGATATTTATTGAAAATAGCGATAACATTTGAACGGCAGTGTGAAATCGCGCTATGATGATAATAGTGCTAGTTAACAAGGTTGTGTAGGGTTTAGGCATTGCATTATCATCATCAAACCAAACGAAAAATAGGCTTCTATTAAGGATAAATATTTCTATTTTATAAATAAATAAATATTTTGTGACATCTTACACACTGCCTCTGACCCCAAACTAAGCAAAGCTTGTGATATGGCTTTCAGAGACTGACATACTACATATACTTATTTTTAAATACATACATATATAGATAGTAACTAAATAACACCCAGACACAGAGCAAACACCACATTATGTTCATCACATAAATATTTGCCCTGGGTGGGGATCGAACCCACGCCTCTCTGATCCAGAAGTTAGGGTCACTAACCAATGAGACACCGAGGCAGTCAACTTATACTTAATCAGTTTAAACCGTTTTATTTTTATTGTAATCTTTAGTGTATTTTTGAACATTCACAAGTATACATCATTGTATCTATGTTGAGGAATAAATGACATGAAAAATTAAATCAAATGGCTACAAATTTGGCCCCGATGCCAGGGCGCTAGAATACGGCATCTGAAGTAAGAGCTTGCTAAAAGGGGGTCTCTGGGCTCGTGGACGGTTGGAGATGGAGCTCTAGCCATCCATTCAAACGGACCTGGGGACGACGACAAAGGCGAGTGCCACAATTGTCGTAGGTATATGACAGTATGCGTCATTTAATGATTGCAGGACGTTAATAGAAAAGTACTAGGAGCGCCGATGTATTCGCTTAGAGATCCCGGAGCTTCCAAGACAACGCAGGCCACCGAGGTTTTGGCTGTACTCCGTGGTAGTTGGGTCTTACGAAGATTTCCCCTTTGTAAGAAAAAGGCTACAAATAGATGCGATTGGCAAAATACAGAAGATGAATGGTATAGGATGGCCTATATTCAACAGTAAGAATAATATTCCGAAATTTGGAGAATGATAAAATATATTCGAGTATAATACAGAACTCAAAGATTCTTGCATAGGAATTAAACACACCACGCCCTGTCATGTCCTGTCCAGCAGTAAATATAACTTAAGGCTGATATGATGCTGATGATAAACCATGAACAAAAGAAAGCAAAGCATCTCAATTTGACTGTATGTATCGTTGTCATCCTTACAGCTATTGGATGTTCTCTGCTGAACATAGGCCTCGTTTAATTATCACCAATAAGACACCAAACAGCGTGCGTCTAATACGACCCTACAATATTAATAAATAAATATTTCTTTGTTCATCAAACAATATTTCAATAATCACATTTCAATCAATCTTAATTAGCTAGAAAGAGTTACACTATTTCTGTGTTGTGTTGCCGAACTAGGCCAGTGGCCTGTGTTTCAGCTTACAGCGCCTGCGACCAATAGGGTCATCTATCCACTTTGTAAGACATCCTACGTCTGCCGGTAACTTTTCTTCATCAGTATTTTGCCCTGCCTAATTACATTTTAACTTGCCCATCCGCTGAGGTACCTAAATCAGTTACTTTGGATCTTTCAATCTTCCAAATTGTCTGGCGTTTCACTAACCTTCCAAACATATGTAACGAAAAGGGGATACTTTGAAAATTGTTTACTAAAAACTACGATAAAAGAAAGTTCCTAACTTAGACCGCGCCCATTCGTTTTCGGCATAAAGCAAGGTACACATTGACGATATGATGAAGCGCCCTCGTCTAAACCAGACGCAATATCCATCGTGGGAACTCCGCCTATGGGTGCCTACTTTATACTCATACATCACCCGACGTGGAAGTTACAAACAGTAGCTGAGGTTAGATATAATTGGCTGTAAGCAATATTTACACGTCTGTTGTCTGTGATAATGAAGATGGCGTAAGATAGTTAAAGAGAAGCTTTTGGGAAGTAGTGGTCACGATCCTCAGACATGAGAAATTCGACTCGAATAGGAGGAGGTCTATGATTAAATAGCTTGCCCAAATGCGTCAATTTCTTTGATAAGTAAGTTTGCATAGGCTGGGTGGCTACCCTTGGTTTTCGGTGGTTCAGAGTTTTAAAGCCGCCTAAAGGCCTCTGACATGGCTTAGCGATTAATTTAACCGGGACATACAATATAACATGTTATCCAAGCCACGGTAGCTTTTAGTTGTAAATCCCACTCGTGGTCACCCATCCTGAAACTGACTGTGCCGAACGTGGCTTAACTTTGGTTATCGCTGACAGACACCTAGTCAAACTACGCTATAAGCGCTGTACCAGCCTTTTTTTAGTAGTCCACTGGAGGCCGTAGACCTACCCACGAAGGGTGATTGGGCCATATCCACCACGCTGGCCCAGTGCGGGTTGGTGGATTCACATACGCCATCGAATTTCTTCTACGGACGTATGCAGGTTGCCTCACGATGTTTACCTTCACCGAAAAGCCTGTGGTGTGAAATTCCGTACATAAATTCCAAAGAACTCATTGGTACGGGACCGGGGATTCGAACCCACGACCTCACGATTGTAAGGCGGGTGTCACTACCTCTTGACCACCACGGCTTATAAGCTATAAGCACTACTATACTATAATTTCTTTGATTAGTATTTATGAGTAATGTGTAATTATTAATTGGGTCAGTGACTTATCAAAAACATTTTAAGGATTTTTTTATGATAATTTATTTTGATGATAGAGCGATACATTGTCCACAGTTGCCTGCCTCACAAAACACATTCAACTATTTTGATATGCACTGCGCAAATAATTCGCAATCTAAAAAATATTTAGAAGTAATATTTTTCTTGACTTCTTTTTTTAAATTTTATGTATTCTCTGATTGGTATAACATGGGATACTGTTACTATAAGTACTGTCTTGCCTTCATTTCAGTAAGGCCTTGAAATGTTTCTTGTTCTTTCAGCTTTTATTATGGAAAAAATGATTGATAATGTTTTTTATCGTTTATTATCTTTGAATTTATTAGGTTTTGTGCATTGAACATTGCGTTTTGGGAGGCGGAAGCATTTTTTGTGATTTATACGAACATGAAGCACTTAGCCTATTGTTTTACGTTTAAGATTAGGATTTATTGATGTCAGCCCGATTTAAAAAATTGTATAACTGTGCTAGCATTAAAAATTACGCTTCATTTTAATAAGTGTGATATTAAAAGGTTTTTTAAATTATATCATATCACTTGTTAGTTGTAGTAGGTACTTAAGTAATAAGTACCGTTTCTCCCCTTTTCATAAATATTACACACAAGCCGTGGTGGCCTAGAGATAGTGACACCCGCCTTACAATCCTGAGGCCGTGGGTTCAAATCCCGGTCCCTTACCAATTAGTTCTTTGGAATTTATGTACGGAATTTAACACCACTGGCTTTTCGGTGAAGGAAAACATCGTGAGGCAACCTGCATGCGTCTGTAGAAGAAATTCAACGGCGTATGTGAATCCACCAACCCGCACTGGGCCATAGTGGTGGATATGGCCCAATCACCATTCGTGGGTAGGCCTATGTCCTGCAGTGGACTATTAAAAAAGGCTGGTACAGTTCAGTACAGATAAATATTTAAAAAAACCCAAACAACCATTTCATACGATAGGCATGACGACCAAAAAAATATGTTTAATCCGTCAGATAAACAATTAAATATATGTCGAATCCATAAAAAGGATCCGCATCAGTTATGGTGTTTCAATGTGGTAATGATTTTACACCATCTGACCCAACAATGCTTCAGTGTGGCGTGGCGTGGGTTAAGCGGGCGAGGAGATAAATTGCGACGTCACGAACAATCAGTTTATTTCACAGAAGATTACGTATGATTAGAATTATTATAGAGAAAACTTTAAGCGAAGGACATGGCGTTCCGCAGCGTAACGCACGCTGCCACCATTTTATCACGAATCACAACTCGAGCCATTCTAATCACCGTTCGCCATAACCTCTCCGAACCAGCTCTCTTTTTAACTCACAATTGACATCTGTCAAGTCATCATCGCATTTTCCCGCCCATTGGAACCAATCAGCAGCGTTTGTTGCAAGCGTTACCCCAGGAATGTTGCCACTACCATTCCTAGTCCTTCGAAATTATACTAAGTGGCACTATTTAAAAATAAACTTAAAGCTATTGTCCCGTTATACATATTAGACACGGATTTTTTCTTTTGTCAATTAAACAAAACCCCACTCCCTATCTTTGACAAGGTTTATCTTTGTAATTTGTTGTTTGGTTGACAAAAGAAAAAAACCGGACACGTGCGAGTCAGGCTCGCACATCGAGGGTTCCGTACAAACAGGTTTTTAAAATAATTAAAAACCTGTTTTAGCACGTGCTGATGAAGTTCTTTTATATGATACCTTACATGATACGATTTACTTACTTTGAATATTGAACCCATATTTTGTGAATTTTGAAGCCCTATTTTTTGTGATTTAAATAAAAATGTACAGTTTTCAGATTTATTCCGATATGTGTATTCTGAGACAATGCTTCTCGCCAAATTTCATAGTTCTATGTCAACGGGAAGTACCCTAGGTTTTGATTTTCGTGAGTGCGAAATATGCGGTTTTTTACGACATAAACGGATCTAACTTATTTAAATGATAACTGAGAAGTTTGTCTTTTACACAACTGCAAGAGACCATAAATATACGTATAGTTTAAATTTCAACTCGATATCTTTACCGGTTCTCGAGATAAAGAGTTTTGACATACACAGACGGACAGACGGACAGACTCATGCACTCAGACTTCAGCTGAAAAGTGAAACCGCAAGCAATAAGCAAAAAAAATGCCTAGTCAATAGAGTAAAAGAAACTGCCAAGAAGATTGATTTAGCCTAAACAAGAATTGAGATCATCCTATTTCTTGAAAGTTGTTTGAAAATTGAAAATATGTTAATACTACACCTGCTCGGAAAGTACCTTGATACTTTATCAAATTTACGGTAGAAAGTACGTCATTGGATATCGAACAAATATGCGGCGAGAAAACGCATTTGAGCGGGAGAGAAAAGTGTATGAAAATCCATTTCTTACGTGGTTTTTCTTTTTTAATTTTGGGTTAGACTATGCGCTGGTAACCTAAATATCAAAAGCCAAAAAGTTTTTACAGTGAGTTTTTATCTCCAAGTTCGCAAAATGACACTGGCCACTAGCTGTGTGTTGGATGGTGTCAAACAATTTGAAAAAAGAACATGTGAAAATTGCAGACGCCATTGGCGCCATTTTCAATTTGTGTGTTGTTTGAGGATTCAGTTTTCGTAGAATTTATTTTCCTCGTAGGTGTAGTATAAAGCACTATGTATCACTCGAGAGAAAGTGCGATTCCCGATCTCGGGTGTTTTAAAGCCCTCGCCTACGGCTCGGGCTTCAAACGACACCCTCGACGGTGATCGGTCACTTTCTCCTCTCGGTGAACAATGTACTATTAACTAGTTTTTACCCGCGGCTTTGCCCGCATGATATTTTGATTTTTGACGCAATATCATTATAAATTATAGCCTATATGTTATTCTGATATTTAAACTATATTATTGCAAAGTTTCATCTCAATCCGTTCAGTAGTTTTTGCGTGAAAGAGTAACAAACATCCATCCATCCATCCATCCATCCATCAATCCTTCCATCCATCCATCCATCCATCCTCACAAACTTTCGCGTTTATAATATTAGTAACTGTAGGATGTTTATACCTTCACAGCAAAAAAATGATAAATAAATAAATAAATATTTATGGGACATCTTACACACGGCCTCTGACCCCAAACTAAGCAAAGCTTGTGATATGGCTGCCAGAGACTGATATACTACATATACTTATTTTTAAATACATACTTATATAGATAGTAACTAAATAACACCCAAACGCAGAGCAAATACTTATGTTCATCACGTAAATATTTGCCCTGGGTGGGGATCGAACCCACGCCTCTTTGATGTTAGCTTCTAGTCACTGAACTTGAAAGGGTCTTTATAAATAAGGCTTCAAAAACAAGTCATTACATGCTGAGGTGGCACTAAACTGTAGGCCTCGGAAAGACCGCTGACAACACACTAACAAGACCAAACAAGACTATAAAGTACTGGGACTTCACAATGACATGGAGACACAGTGGTACGATAGACAGTAATACTTATTCAAACGCTATTGACCGAGCTAGAGACGCGAGCTAAGCGTCTCCGTTTCAAGGGAAAATTTTCTTTCATCAGTCCGGATTTTCATTTTCCTCTACGCATTTTTAATGTATCTTGCCAAAACCCGACGTTAAAGTCAAAAAATTCAATAATTTATTGTAAAAAAAAAACACCCGTATGGGAACTATCCCTCTAAATATACAGTTTTGAACATTTTAAGTATTTAAAACTGAGATATAATTGTACTAAAACTATGATAAAATGTATGGTTTCATGCGATTGGTTCATAAATGTGGTTGTTACAAGTTTTACTTTTTAAGGGAAGGCTTAGTTTTTTTAGGGTTCCGTACCTCAAACGGAAAAAACGGAACCCTTATAGGATCACTTTGTTGTCCGTCTGTGTGTATGTCAAGATCTTTTATCTCAAGAACGTGTGAAGTTAACCAGTTGAAATTTAAATCATATACGTATATCTATGTTCTCTTGCTGTTGTGAAAAAATCATACTTCTCAGTTATCGTAGAAAAAAGTTAGATCCGTTTATGTCGTAAAAAACCGCATATTTTGACACTCACAAAAAATAAAACCTACAGGGTACTTTCCGTTGACTTAGGACTTTGAAATTTAGCAAGCAGCATTGTCTTAGAGTACAAATATAAGAATAAATCTGAAAACTGCACATTTTTAATTAAAACATAAAAAATAGGGCTTTAATTCTAGAAACGAGGGTCCAAATTTTAAAGTGAGTTAGTCGTATCATGTGGGGTATCATATGAAAGAACTTTATTGGAACATGCTAAAACAAGTTTTTTTTTTATATTTACGCTGCGTAATTTTTGATTAAAGACAAGAAATGCAAAAAAATAATTAAAGTACACCGCCCGCTGCCGACAACGTGCGAAGCGCCCGCTCGGCGCTCTATTTAAGCCGTCCACCCGGCGCTCGTGAGTCATTCTCGCTCGACTGCTCGTCCTCGATGGTCTGCGATCTCTAGGTGCATAATCTACTGAACTTCGGCACTTCGCTCTAAGGTTTTAACGACATAGTTCTGAATGAATGAATTAATCATGATACCTGCATGTAATTTAGGGATTTGTACGGAAGCCTCGGTGAGCGAGCCTGACTCGCACTTGTCCGGTTTTTACACTTTAGCTAGGCATATCTAGCCTACTACCAAACTTGCAGTTTGACTAGGTATTTCTGGCCTAGTACCAAATTCGTACAGTACAGTCATTTTTCGGATTGGTAACAGCGAGTGGCATTTACAACTAAGGACTTTTATGGCTAGGACCAAAGTATCGCCATCTATGGGAACTATTGTATACAAGTACGTAGCTAGTAGCGCAGTTACTAGTGTAGCGACTATTGACTAATACATATTGCTTGCTGCTGCTACGTGCAGGCAGCTACGGACTTGACCTTTAGCTTGAGAGCTACGAGGCTAATGCTACGACGCTACGTGGAAACACTACGAAAACTGCGGTTTCATTTGAAGAATTCAATTAAAATTTTCTATCTACAAACCATGAGCAGACCTCTTACGTACGAAACAAGCCAGCCCACCGATTCATGGCCTCAATAAAGTGATGGTAACAAATATATTTTTTATTCCTGTGTTTTAATAAATATATTGTGTGTACTTTCGTTGGAAGGTTCGCGTGCTTAGCTCTCTGCTCACTGCCACAGCTTTCTAGCTCAATATACCCTACTGCTTCGCTTACCTCATGCAGTGACAATGACTATAACTTCGCAGGGAAAGGACAAAAAGTTTGGCGAGCAGTAAAACTTGCTTAGCTGTGGTAACAAAAACAGAGACCGTAATAAACCGAGAGTTTTGTTTAGGTCACGCTGTTTTAGACAACTTAGTTCGGTTTGGGCGCCATTCAAATGCCAATGGGCAAAGACTGTTAGAATTTTAAGAATTATTTTTAAATATTAACAGTGACTCTTCACATCGGCCATTTAGAAACAATTTTACGCTAGCTATGAAAAAAACATGCGTACAAGTACGCAGAAACCAGTAACTGTTATGCAATCATACATATTGCAAGTTAATACGTAATCAATAGCTTAGCGACTACGCATCGCGCTGCTGCTACGTGTAGTTGGCTACGAACTTTAGTTAGCTACCTTTAGTTTGAAAGCTACGAGGCTGCGCTACGAGGCTGCGCTACGCGGTATTCTCGTAGTCATAATACTTTTTTTGGGTTGTGAGTAAAAAACTACATAATATCATCATCAAGACCTATTTTTAGCGAACCTAATGAGTTAAGAGAGATAAGAGTTTTCTTCCGGGACGTAAATTTTATCAAAAATGTAATGAAAATTTTCTCGATGTTCTACACAAAATGCGAAAACAGCGGTCAATTCACGGAGGACGTCCATTGCTGAGCTTGTAAATACGTGATCTCCAATCGAGTCATCAGTCTTCCGTATCATGTACCCACTGCTTCTTGCAATCTTATCTGCCTCGGTGGCTCAGTAGTTAGTGAACCTGACTACTGGATTAAAGAGGCGTGGGTTCGATCCCCACCCCGGGCAAGCATTTATGTGATGAACATTACTGAACATACCGAAGTAACTCTGGTGTGTGATTTTAAGTAAGATCATTTAAGCCGGATGGCGAGCCCCGGCGTCAGTTTTTTTTTGAGCCGCTTGAAGGTTTCTAACACGGCTAAACGATTAAAACAACCTTCGATATAATAATGAAGATAACGTAATAACTTACCGAAAAGTTAATATAAAGCTATTCTAAGCTTCCCCCTCATTAAACTTTCCTTTTTCAAGTTCTCGCCAATTAACTTTAAGATTAAGATACCTGCCCTTGACTGAGCCTTAAAGATGTTAAAACGGCTAAAGGTACACTCATGATCAGTTTACATTAGTCTAGTTGGTATTCCAGTTGTAAGACTGCTAAAAATGTATTTTTTAATATTATATTACTATTTACATACCTAAGCAAAAAAAGATGTTTAGCCATTGACATAACATAAATGAATGAGCAAAAAATTGGCTATAAGTACGTCTAAAGATGAATTTATAATGTTACACAATAGTTATTATTTTTATTTTCTTATATAAGCACATCTTAATGTCCATAATTTCCATTTGATTTATCGACAGTAAAGTTTTTACAGTGATGAAAATTCAATTTTTTTATAACTTTGAAAGTTTTTTCAGATGTATAACTATTTACTACACAGTATAAAACAAAGACGCTTCCCGCTGTCTGTCCCCATGTATATCTTTAAAACTACGCAACGGATTTTGACTACGCCACAGATTTTAATGCGGTTTATGTTTATATGTATAATACATCTGTACGAAGCCGGGGCGGGTCGCTAGTTAAAAATAAGCCGTTGTAGTAGTACTTATCCTCGTTTGTCAATTATAAAGTGGTACTTTCAAATCGCGGTCCCCTGCTAAGTTCTTCAGAACTTATATTCGTCTCTCACGCTTGTTTTTTGGTGAAGTAAAACATTATTAAAAACTAATTTTTACCCGCGGCTTCGCTCGCATACGAAATATATCATTATAATTTATAGCCTATGTGTTATTCTGATATATAAGCTATATTATTGCAAAGTTTCATATCGATCTGTTAAGTAGTTTATGCGTGAAAGAGTAACAAACATCCATACATCCATCTATCCATCCATCCATCCATCCTCACAAACTTTCGCGTTTATAATATTAGTAGGATTACATACATCTGTACAGGAATTTTTTTGGCGTACATGTGAATCCTTCAACCAATCCGCACCTAGCTGGCATGATAGCTTCATAAGACATAATTATGTATTTTTCGCAAAAAATGGCTAGACCGATTTCAACCGTGTCCAGAATGCGAATTTTCTTTTTTATTTCATTTATTTTGAGTATTTTTTCATAGACGATTATCCCCTAATATTTTTTTTTTTTTTTTTTTTTTTTTTTTTTTTTTAATATAATGACAATACTACACTACTACTACATAGAAAGCAATTGGATCATCCACAGACCCTTGAAGGTCTAAAGATAATCCAAGTGCTCAAGCCCACTGCCAGTTGGCAGCGTGCCCAGCATGCTGGCAGCATTGCCACGCTGAATGGCAATGCTTATACGTTGAGCCAAATAAACACCAGCATTTTGGTCACGCGTCGCGTCCACCAGACGCTCAGAAAGACTTTTGAAAACGAGATGAGCTCCCGGCCCCCACGGACCCAAAGTCTCAACTCCAAATGGCTCAAATATGTAACCACTGCCGAGGTTAGCATATTTGCGCCGCTTGTGCTGCTCAGCCGAATTGGCCGCCGCTCCAGCCCTACTCTGAGTCTCAGGAAGATGTGACGGTGCCAAAGTATCGACGCAAGTTGCGTCCCATACTAAGGGCCGTCCACACTTCCATGGGACCAGCGTCATGCCGTCAGGCCTTTTGCCATCACCACGTGCCAACCCACTCGGTTCGAGTACGGCTGCGATATTGGCGGTAACAAAAGCCCTGCGTATGACATCGTTAAGGCTGGCGTGGCGTCCAATCCGACCAGCGCTTCTTGAGCAAGAGAGACCGTGGTGACCGAGCTGGTCAACTGCAGTACCACACTGACAGCGATGGGCTTCACAACACCTTGCACCCAAGCGTAAGCTGACAGCTAGACGAAATGCAGTTGGGTCTAAAAGGTTACCAGTATTGAAAGAGGGCAATGCTTGCAACCAAAGACCGGACTCCCATACAGAGACTGCAAGGATACGAGCGCGATCCGCGACGCTAGGACACGTGTCTAGAAGAGATTTCCGTGCTAGTTCGCAGATCGGCCGATCCCACAGTCTCTGCGACGATAAAGTCTTTGGAAGCTCGGTATTTGGGCAAGCGACCCTCCAAGCATTCGTTGCCTCATTCAAATGAGCTACATCTACGCCAGAATGGCCTAAAGAAGGTGCGAGGATTTTTTCAATCAAGTTCTGAGTACTATGAATGGAGGACAAGAAAGCTGGTAAAGCAACACTTGAAATTTGGCGGACCCCTAACCCTCCAAGCCTAACAGGCAAGGAGGCTTGTAGCCACGCCCTTTCACTCATGTCAATATTCAAAACCGATACTAGGGACTGCTTTACAACATCGTCTAAGCTCAAAAGGAGCTCATTGTGTTTCCACAATGGACTACATCGTAAAGCGTACATAAATTTTGGAACAAACAGACAACATCTTATAATGGTAAAAGCCATGTGGGCGTTAATTTTGAGTAGCCTATCAGAGGCACTCAAAAAATTTTGAATTTTTTCTTGAACGAAAGGCGGAAAAGACTCATCTAATATCGGCGAACCTAGAAGGCGAAGAGAACACTTGTCTACCGATTTGATGTTAGGTGCCAAATCATTAAATTTGTTAAGTATCAAATCTTTATCCGGACATGAGTCGCAAACGAAAAGTTCGCATTTCGAAAAATTTAGCTCCAAACCAATTTGACGAAACTCGTCAATAAGAATTTCCAAATCACGTAGGACTGTGCTCGCATCGCCACCCAAAGTCCCGTCATCCAGATACCAAACGTTGAGTTTAGATTGGAGACGTTGAACAATTGGATGAATGGCCAGGCTGAAAATGGCTGGTCCGAGAGGGTCACCTTGTTGACAGCCAACGGAAGATAGCAAAACATCATTTTTGTAAATTAATTTAGTGGGTTTGCCGTAGCATTGCCAAAGAAAATTGAAAAGATCGGGAATTTTGTCTTTGACCTGTGTCAACAAGGCGTCTCGATTAACCGAATTGAAAGCATTTTTGACATCCACCTTAAGCAACACCTCTCCACAATTTTGACCGAGAAAAGTACGAAGCGAATGAACAGCAGCCTCACATCCACCCCGCGAACCAAAGCCAAGCTGTATTGGTTGAAAAAGGCTACTCAAAAGAGCAACCTTTTTTCCACAACCGGCTTTGGCTGCGAGACGACGATATGTGGTGCCAACAGCAATAGGTCTGATGCCACCATCTTTTTTGACAAGTGCGCATAGGTTAGCGCCATACAAGACTTCGATAACGTCATCATTGACCTGCCCAGATAACATGAGATTTGCCAAACCCGTTAATTCTCTCAAGAGAGACTCAGCCACCTCACCAGAGCTAAAAGATAGAAGATCTTTTAGATGTTGAGGCGAGAGACCATCTAGGCCTCCGGCTGAGCCGCTCCGAAAAGAAGAAACGGCCGCTGCAATCTCCTGAGCTGACACTTCAATGACAACGTCATCAGGGTGTGGTGGCTCAGGCAGGTGGAGACATGCTGCCGGCGGATGCTTGTCACGGAGTGACTGGACCGTATCGGGTGTGTGGGGGGCAATAGTGTCGCTGGAGAACAGGACTCGTGCGGCGCCTTTGATATCGCCATCACTAATTTTGCTCTCTACTATTTTAATGGTAACCGAATCGTCTGTTTTTTTAGAATTTGGTTTATTCTGCCTTGTTGGCGGAATAATGCTTTCAAAATCTAAAGAGTTCTCTTCCAATGCGCTGTACTTTACGCAATTTTCCTTTACCCTAGTGGTAAGGGATTTTTTGTTTGTTGGGTCCGAATGTACGTAAAGCACAACGTAGGGAAAAGTCAAGAGGTGTTCCCAGGCGACTAAAGAATTTTTAGAAATAACATTCCGAATAGCAGCAGATAAACACTGCGCAACCGAAAAACGTGCACCACGCGGGATGCGTTTTAAAACAGGAAGAGAACTTTTGAGTGAGCTAAGAACCTCCCAAAGCGGTTTGGAAGGAGCAGCAGCGCTCACGGGACTGCTGCTGGCTCCATCAGAGCCTGAAATAGGGGCCGAAAGTGTAATTTGGCTATTTTTATGGCACCGCGTACGGTGAATTTTGAGGCCTTTCTGTCCTTTAAAAAATCGCACTTGGGAACACTCTAGGCACTGAATCATGTCCCCCTGCGACACATTAACGTATTGGGAAACTGCATTTGGCCCGGCCGGGGCGCAAAATGCCATGAATAACAAGAATTATACTACAAATATAAATAAAAATAAACTTAGGTTCTATAAGTGGAGACGTCAGGACGTCAGACCGTGACGTGGGCGGTCTGCGCAGACTCGGATGGCGTTGACATGGAAACAAGAAAACAACAATGAGCCGCGACTGTCAAAAACCTACCGAATATTACAACACAATAGAAAACAATTATTTGACTATCTCTAGCTCTACAAATATTACCTCGAAAGAAAATAAGAAATAAAGGAAAGATTGGAGTAGAATTTGGCCCGCTAGAGCAGAAAAATCTGAAAAATAAGGGCCGAGAAAAATCCTGCCAACATGCGTTGACAGCAACTTATAATATTGAAATTTTCACATTATTGTTGATTTGTCAAAAATGGCTCAGCCGATTTTGAAAAAAAAAATATTAGACAATCTTTATGTATAATAAATAAATAACCTTTTCATTGAAAAATTTTCGAAATCGTATTACTCTGTAAAAAGTTATACGTGGTTATACAGAAAAAAAAATATATAGGCGTCGGTTTGAGCGTATTCGTGACTTCTCCGTATTTTTATAACAAAAGTCGGTACAGTACAGTAAAAATACATTTCTTTCTGTACTCGCTCAAGAACTAGCAAAGTGTAAACGAGCCATCTTCTTACGTTCTACTGCGAAGGGTCAAAGGATAGGCAAGAAAAGGCACTTGGCCTTGGCATTAACGAGACCCCTTCACCCGGGACTAGTACAATTTGGTATCTCAAGCGATTTAAGTGTTGCGAAGCATATATAATAGGGGGATAACGTTTTGTGAGTAAAAAATCTAGAGCATCGTATTAAAATTTTTAATTTGAACCTTAAGAATATTTGCGTTTATTTATTTTTAACTGTTTTTAAACTTTCGCGATTTGAACACATTATTATTGTATACTACGGGACTAATCGCGCACTAAAATTACGAGATAAATAAATACCTCGTCATCCCGAGCATTTCGGCCGAGTTGCATCGACCGTGGTCACGGGTAGACTGGAATGTGAAACAGCTGGTACCGCAAATTCAACTTGAACTCGAAAAATTGTCACTATGACACACAACACTGACGGTATCTAATAAAAATGTCCTTCTACCTACAATACGCTATTTAAATTTATTTATCTCGTAATTTTAGTGCGTGATTAGTCCCGTAGTATACAATAATAATGTATTTTTAACTCAATCAATCAATCATTTATTTCTTTTCTGAACACATATATTACAATGGAATTTTCAAAATAACAATACATTTACAGAACAAAACATAAGGAATTAATTCCAACTATTTCCAGCGGCCCCACATTAGGCTCAGAGGCCCGTATTGTGGCGACCAGAAAAACGAAACATACAAAAAATGATATGGTATGGAGGTATCCTAGGTTACAAGCATTGCAACAAAAAACTTGGTTCTGTTTAAAATAACACACTAAGATCAGTTATACAATAATAAATGGATCAAAAATAAAAATGAATATAGCAATGAAGTTACTCAACAGCAATTAGTAAGATTATGCACTCTGTTTAATTTATGCCCATAGTGTAGTTGTATGTGTGTGTGCGTGTTTGTGTAACGCCGCAATACACGAGGTCTCATTAGAGCCAAGGTTTGCAGCGCTACGCGCGTGTGTGTGTGTGTGTGTGTGTGTGTGTGTGTGTGTTTGTTTTAAGTACCATCCGAGGACTTGCGTATGAATACACAAGGCACGACCGAGGACTTTTTCAAAGCGAGGACTTTTTCGAGAGTCCTCGGTTCGACTTGACCAAATATTCGTATTCTGCAAGCGATTTTGAGTCTTTCTGTATACTTAACACAAAAAACTGGTCTGAGCCTCGGTTTGATCAAAATTATTCATAATCTTACACACGCATTGTGTATACACCAGGCGGCGCCACTGTCGCCTCATACACACTCCTTTCACGTTTGCTGTATTATCTTGTATTATCATTATCTTGCTTGTTTTGATAAGTATAGTACCGTTTTTAATCCAACAACGAGCAGGGCCAGATATCTTGCACCTTCGTCGACCCTCCCGAAACAACTGCCTACCAGCTTTAGTAAGGCGCTCGTTTACGAAAATTTTGTTTCTTGAGCCATCCGAGAGTAGGTCACCAGAGGAGAGATTACGCCTGGCTTTTGCGGCCTTTATAAATGAATCTCTTTTAAATCTTCTGAGAAATCGTACAATGACTATACGCAAACGCGCCATCTCGCCACCATCGCTTTTCGGCGCCCTCGGGCCGACCCTTTCGACCCAGTCTATATCACAGTCTTGAACGGGTTCACCAATCTTGCAGCCCATCACGTGAACCATATGAAGTTGGTTTTTCATTAGGCGATTCAGGAATTCCAACTATTTCCAGTTCGTTTCTAATAGACAGTTGCATTTGTGCTTGAAGCAACTCCTCCGCTTTTTGCAGTCGGTCTATTAAGCTGCCGTGGTCAATTTGGGCAGCCTCAAGTTCAGCTATCCTGTGAGTGGCTGCAAATAATGCTTTTCCGAACTCATCCACTCTTGTTGCATTTTTCTGTCACTTCTTCAAATCGTAGCTTGAGATCGTTCATTTCTTTCGTCATATACCGAACTTCAGTAATTAATATAGACATTTCCGAAGTTGTTTTTCGCTCACAGGAGAAGGCACTGAGGACGGCTCGGAGGCAGCGCCGGCAGTCTTGGCTTCAGATGCGCTGGAGGTTTTCGCTGGAATAATTAACGCACCGGCTGCAGCAGCAATTTTCTTTTGCCTCTCTGTTACCGGATGGTTTTTTGCAGGTCTCGTGGATGTACTCGTAGCTAAGCGGACGGGAGTGTCAGAATTATCGCCCTTTGGTTCGTTATTACGGCAATTGGGGCATACCCAGGAAGAGCGAAACTCAGATGAGGCCTCCCTACTAGTTATTTTTACGCAGCCCAGGTGAAAGATAAGAATGCATTTTGTGCATTTTATATTTGCCTTAGTATCGACGGGACCGCGGCACGCATCGCATGTGTCCGACATCACGATAAAAGTTGCTTCGATAACTTTTTAATTAAAATGTGTGAATCACTGTGAAACTTGAAGTTTTTAGTGTGTGTGACGGCGACAGCGAAATGGGATGTTTCGTGCGTCAAAGCGAGATGGCGACGATGAGACGTGGAACACAACACAAAAACATCCGTTATGAGGTTTGTTCGATCGATTCTCGTTGTATAGTGTCACCAAAACTTAGTTTATTACACAATACTCATCTACAACTTATAAACTTTGGAATTAGCACTAGATTGTTTCAGAAATTAGCCACTTTTTAATATTAAATTCAAGAATTATGAGAGCTATCCAAAAAACAATGTTTACACGGACTTGCATGTCGAAAGACAGGATATGGCGATCTGTATTTTTTTGTTATTTTGTATCATCTGTACACTAACCCATATACGCAGTAAATAAATGACTATGACTATGACTACCTCCGATCTTTTTTCCCGACGATCTTTTTTAACTGACTTCAAAATAAGAGGTTCTCAATTCTACTGTTGGTATTTTTTTCGAAAAGGAGGAAGTACTATGTTGGTCTGTATGTAATTTTTGTGTATCGATAATTTCGCCAATTGTGAACCGACAATTTTTTTTTTTGTTCAAAAGATATATGTTCGAGGTGATCCCATTAAATTTTATCGAAATGGGCTGAGCCATTTTTGATAAATATCAATAATGTACATGGATGTCACATCGAGTTCTGCAAACTATTCGAATTCTGTTGTGTCGGAAGTCGAAAAATTACTTAAGTTGTAGGTATGTGACGCAATTACATTGACAATTAATACGAGTATAGTCCAATTTTGAAGATTCTTTTCTGTTTTGGTATATCATGCTTCAGAAGTTTAAGTGTTATAGAAATCGACCAAGTCGATTTTGAAAAATCAACAATAATGTACAAATTATATACTCCATCGTTGATTTATTTATCTATGCGTACTATTTGAATTGGGTACAAGGTTGAGGTTGGTTATGCTATTTTTGGCAAAAAATAATTATTTATAATTGGTTTTGTTTTTTATTTTCATCATCGTGACCATATCAGCCGTACCTACAACATTATCTGCTGATTGTAGGTTTCTCCTATAGTTTTCCAATAAGACCGGTTTTCATCGCGTTCCTGCGCTCTTAATTAGATCTTTAGTTATTATTACAGGAAAAAAACGGAACCCTTATAGGATCACTTTGTTCTCCGTCTGTCCGTCTGTGTGTATGTCAAGACTCTTTATCTCGGGAACGCGTAAAGATTTTGAGTTTAAATTAAAACTGTATACGTATATATATGGTCTCTTGCAGTTGTGTAAAATAAAAACTTCTTAGTAACCGTATAAAAAAGTTTTATGTCATAAAAAGTTGTATATTTCGATAGTCACAAAAATCAAAACCTACAGGGTACTTCTCGTTGACATAAAATTTGGCGAGAAGCATTGTCTTAGAGTACACATATAGGAATAAATCTGAAAATTGTACATTTTTATTTAAATCACAACTAAATAGGGCCTCAAAATTCACAAAATATGGGTTGAAAATTCAAAGTGATTAAATCGTAGCATGTAAGGTATCATATAAAAGAACTTCATTAGCACATGCTAAAACAGGTTTTTAATTAATTTAACAAAGTGTTTGTACGGAACCCTCGATGTGCAAGCCTGACTCGCACTTGTCCGGTTTTTTTATTTGAAAATGTCTAAATTACTGAATTTGGACCTGTTTAAGAGGTTTAAAGAATTAGATGAAATATATTATTTAAACAGATCTTTTTGTTCCTTTGTGTAAGCATTTTTCCGAATAAAAACGCAAATTTAATTATAAGTTACGCACGAAGCGAAACTCGGTTGCCTACTAGGTACCTATTTATACAATTCACAGAGCAATCAAAAATACAATATCAATACATTAAAATCTATTACAATTTAGGTAAAGGTCAGGTTAACAATACCATTCGGTCCTTTGCCAATCAGTTTAATATTAACATTGCAGACCTATTATTGACCCAAAACCCGCTACAATATAAAGCAATCTTCGAGTATTTCATAATAACCCTAACAAAGGGTGTTCCACTAACCTGGTTTGTTAAACACCTACTTAAATTCAAATGGGTAAATGGTAGTTCGTAGTGGGCAGTCAATACGCAGAAATGCTATATATATTTGAACGGGTAATTGAGCTATTTTTAAATGAAAATCATGGAGTAAATAGCAAACATAGGCTCTCACTATAGGCCTTAATAATAAGCTCTAAGTAGCTCAGCCAGCTATGGAGTGGGCTATGCTCGGAGTTTTTGTGCGACAGCCATTCTCAAAGTGTGTTCCGCGGACCCCTAGGGTTTCGCAAAGCCTCTGTAGGGGTTCCACGAGAATACTGAATTAATGAGAAAAAATAAAACAAAAATAAATTTCAGCGACTCAGAAAGGTTTCAAGATGACGTTTGAAGAATTTGGCCAATATTACTGGGCTGCACTTAATGGGGGCTTCTTTTGAGACATTGTACCGAAGAAAAGAGTACAAACATTTTTTTTTTCTGTTAATTTTAGGTCTCCGTCGAATATTTTGCTTTTCAAAAGGGTTCCGTCACAAAAAAAGTTTGAGAACCGCTGCTGTGCGAGATCGAATCAGGAATGAGGAGATCCGTGGAAGAACCAAAGTTATTGACATAGCCCAGCGGATTGGCAAGTGGAAATGGAAGTGGACAGGGTCCATCAATACGGAGGACTGATGACTGAAGTAGAAACCACGTACCAGCGAGTACAGCGTAGGACGTCAACCCACAAGGTGGGCGGATGAGGTCATTAAGGCCGCAGGATTGCGCTGGATACAAGCCCCTATCAAATGGTCTTATTAAAGGTCCATAGGAGGCCTATATCCAGCAGTGGACGCCCTATCATATGGCTGATAGATGGATGGGATGTATGAAAACAGCATAAGGGAAGGTGTTTTCCCACTTCAACGTAACATAGCTTGACCGTGCTAAGAACATTTCAGGCAAAAAGCTATTTGTATTGGAAAATAAAGGACTATGCCCACTAGACAGCTCCGCCACCGATCAGGGACTCTATAATTGATTCATTACAACAGTTACGGCTGAACTTATGGGTAACGTACGAATAGGAAGGAACATTAAAAATGTATGCTTATAAGAACGGGAGAGCATAGCATACGATCCTCTTCAAAATTATTTAAATAATTGATGTGTGTTGTTTTTAAACTTTCGCGATTTGAACACATTATTATTATATACTACGGGACTAATCGCGCACTAAAATTACGAGACAAATAAATACCTCATCATCCCGACGTTTCGGCCGAGTTGCATCACGGGTAAACAAACGACGGTCGATGCAACTCGGCCGAAACGTCGGGATGGTGAGACATTTATTTATCTCGTAATTTTAGTGCGCGATTAGTCCCGTAGTATATAATAATAATATTATTGATGTACTTTGATGATAAGTATTTTGTAGTGGGCTTAGTAGAGTTTTGTTCTTCGTGACTCGTACGTTCATAGCACTCTCATGGTATGATACGTTATAGTGCACAGACACCTTAAAGATGCTATTTTATAACACACTAGCTGACTCAGTGAACTTCATCTCGTCATCTGTCAACTGCCTACGACAACTTTTACATTTTGTATAGGAAAATAAAATTAATGGTATAATATTTTTTTTCGCAACTGTTATACATTTTCTCACCGTTTAAAAATTCTTTTTCTTAACTTCCACAAATATTTCAAGATCAAACGAGTTTTAGCGAAGCCATGATTCATTTTTATACATAGGGTTATTTCTAATCAATTAGCACCCTTTCTAGGGGCTTATTCTGTAAATCAAAACTAACAACTTTTGTTAGACTTTTGTCAAAACTCAAAAAAAAAAATATTCCAACGAAAAATATCGTTCACCCACGACATAATGTATGGAACAGCTGATTTTTTTTTGAGTTTTGACAAAACCCGCAGATCAAAAGTTGTTAGTTTTAATTTACAGAATAAGCCCCTAAAAGGATGCTTATTGGTTAGAAATAACCCTGTATATAGTTAGCTAACTATAACGTGAAAATCCAAGGATTTCCGGACTTGCAGTTTTTCTACTCAGATTAATCCCCGAAGCACTACCAACTTCATTTCTAGAAAATAATCTCGAGCCAATCCGGAACTGCGAACAGATAGAATCCCTAACAAAAAATGTATAAATTTGCTTTCCAATTCAATTTCTATATTCATTGGAGCAAAAGTTCTGCCCGTTTCGTTGGAAAACTTCTTGGAACTGTCCCGATGTCGGTAGGTAAGAAAAACTTGATGTCGTCTTGGAGGTTAAAATATTTTTAGCTACTTACGTTGTTTTATGTATGTGGCTATAGTCGTTATTAATATCATGTGTCACCTATAAGACGCCCATTACTGGACATGTTTTTCGTATATATTGGAAATCTTATATAGACCTAACTCTGTACAATACCTTCTATTACACGTACATACTCGTAAATACACGTAGCCAAGCCAGTTTTAGCCAGTTTTTCACCGACGAACCACCGGAGGAGGTATACAATTCGACGCGTATATATATATTTTTTTATGTATAACTACGCATAACTTGTTTCGTAGTTGTTTGATTTCAATATTTTTTTTATTGGAAAGAGTATACTTCGAAATTGGTTCCATTTAAATTTTATCGAAATTGTCTGAGCCAATTTTGACAAATCAACAATAATGTGAAAAATGTTGCATTGATCCGTGCATAATATTTGCGTTCAAGCGATGCGCCCCGGCTTCGCACAGGTGTAGTATACATATTATACACATTTCTCTTGAATTACTCTATCTATTAAAACAAACTGCATCAAAATCCGTTGCGTAGTTTTAAAGATATAAGCATACATGGGGACAGACAGCGGAAAGCGACTTTGTTTTATACTACATAATGATTCTGTACACGGGTGAAATCGGTCATGCTATTTTTTGCAAAAAATAATTATTATGTGGTGAGTGCTGACTGATGGAGTGACTGACGTAGTTTCGTTGTACGTGTTTGTGTGTCTGTACACGACAAGGCGTAGTTTTACCGGCCTCACTTGTTTGTTTCTCAACATTCCGTCATTCAACATTAATCCCTTATCTTTTCCGAAATTCATTAAGTTATCATGTTTAAGGGAGAAGCGTGCAGTTTTAGACTGAAAGATCTCAACCTATATCTAAAGTTGTCCTGAAAAGTTCATGAGGGCTCTGCAGGGTACTAAGTCGATTTTGCTTACTTATTCATCGACGCAAACACGTCACGTCACAGATGTTACCAACATTCTGCCTTGTTGGTACGAGTATTTGTGTCGCGTTCAAAGGACAATAATCCAAACATTACGTGAAGATGTTTATTTATATACTCGTAGTATGACTGACAATACGTTGTTTTGTGACTGGAAATGAATAAAAACATGGACGGAAAAATGCTTATTGAAACGATATGAATGATATGATTAAAAATATCCACGTTTTATGACGATAAATAGAAAATTATGGATGACAATTTTACTAAGCAAAAACATCAGAACTTTTTTTTAAAATTATCAGGAACTATAACAGAACTCAGCCGCAATGGAACTCTAATTTATTCTCGATCTGCTAGACATACCTATATATAAATGAAATGCCAGGTTCACAAACAGAGTGATGATTTAAATATACATGGTTATAGTTATTAAACCCAAAACCTTTTAAGGGCGGGTCATGTATATCTAGATGAACAACTTTTGTTCTAGAACTTTTGGAAAATCACGAAAACTACTTAATTTATATACCTTTTATATATTGTGTTATACGTCTCCGTTATCTCTAATCTATAATATTTTTTTGTCAATTGCACTTCAATCTCATTGTTGTTTCATGGAAATCGATTTGACGATCATTTATTTTTAAAAGTCGTCAATTATTCTGGATAAGAAATATCACACAGAAAATGAGTATTTAAAAATTGACTCGAGTTTTCAATGGAATGAATTTTCGTTTTTTGAGAGTTATAGATTATTTTAAGATCAAAAGCTTGGGACTCTCTATTCTAGGTTTTAGCCTTGTGGTCTACGAGAAGCAAGGCGAGCGCTTTGCAAGTACAAGGCGTGAGTTCAAACCATTGATTTAGCATTTTTCTTTCAGCGTTCAGTACTAATTAGTTTTTTGGAATTTATACAGGGTTATTTCTAATCAATTAGCATCCTTTTAGGGGCTTATTTTGTGCATCAAAACTAACAACTTTTGTTCTACAACTTTCTTCAATACTAAAAAAAAATCAGCTGTTCCATACATTTTGTCGCGGGTGAACAAAAATTTTCTATGGAACAAAAACATTTTTTTTCGCCTTTTGACAAAAGTCGCAGAAGTAAAGTTGTTAGTATTGATGTACAGAATAAGCCCCTAAGAGGAGGCTAATTGATTAAAAATAACCCTGTATACGACTACCACTGGCTTTTTAGTAAAGATTCGCGAGAAAACCTGCATTCGTGCTTAAAGTAAATTCGATGTGAATACACCAACCCACTTTAAGCAAGCGAGGTGGATATGGCCTAATTGTAGATAGGCCTATGTTCAACAGTGGATTATTTAAAGGGTAATCGATACACCACAGGTAGGTTAGAATGAGTTTATACGTTGAAGAAAACTACAGTATTTTTTGGTGTGGCTTCATGCCTACATTATTTACAGGCCCTATAAGTGGAAATTTAACGAGGAAATAATAAAATATGAGGAACTACACGATAACGATATTGATTTTCGTTTACTACGCAAACTTACACCATAGCACAGCCCGGACACTCCGCGATTTTTCATACAAAATCTGCTGTCTTACGCACACTACACAGTACTTACTCATAGAAAACACACATACGCACGATCGCTACAGTCAGTGATCATCACGACGTGAGAACATGCCGCGTGAGTGAGACAGCTGCGTATTCAATTGACAAAAATTAATATAAATCTAGTGCTTAAAAAGTATGACAATTACTCAATTTGGAAGCATTTTAACAAAAGGTAACCGATCTACTTCATTTGAAAGAAAATACCAAGACGAAGTTACCAAATATTGTAAAAAAAGTTCTTCTTTATCAACGAAACAATCGAAGGGGAACATTAAAATTTCTTGTTTTGTTATGAATAAATATCATTGATATTTAACCATACACAGTACAAGTCTTCCCTAATGTCACAGTCTAGGTATTTTTATTAGAAAATCCACCGGCCAGTGCAGCTCGCGTGCAGAGTACACGATCGGTACATGAAACGCGGGGTGGAAATGAGGAAGACTCAAACGGGTGGGGGGTGACGAGTGACCGTTCTATACGTAGTATCATTACATCTTCTTTGACCATAGCCTCAGTACAGTACTCCGTTTTTCCAAAGCATACTGGGAGACGACAGCATCTCGAGCACAAAAGTCAAAGGCCCAATATTTAAGAAAAATAAGGCCCTACCATTTCCTCAACCCCTATGAATAATACATAAAACATGTCCTCCCTTGCCACCGACGTTTTTGCACAAATACGTTTTTTCTGGCTTGCGAATGCAATTGTTTTCTTTATCCATGTTTGTTTCTTTCTCTAGCTGATTTTCTGTTACGCTTGAAAGACGCGTTATCATTATTTTTCGCAAATATGAAATGGAAAATGCATGAAAAACTTTAACCGTGTATAGAATTACAAACAAACACCTCTTTATTGTACACACAAAATAAACTAACAATAAATACATTAGTGAAATTCTTAAGATAGTGGCCTTATCGCTGGAAGCGATCTCTTCCAGGCAACCCATGTACGGAAAGGAATGTGCGAAAAATACTTGACGGGGAGTACAATAAATACTAAAAAAAAAACGAAAAAAAATACATTATAGACCTAAATACTAATACTACATACAATACCTAACACATAATAATACTACTACATCAATAGATAATACATAGATAGACATACATAAATGTATAAAGTACATAATTATGTAATAATAGAATGAAATAAATGATACAGTACCAAATCATTTACAGAGATAATGACTTTTTACAAGACGTTTGAATGCATCCAGTGAACGTGCACGCTTAATATCTAGAGGCAATTCGTTCCAAAGGTTCACAGCCTTCACCGCAAACGACGAACTGTAGAAGGAGGTTCTGTGGGAAGGAATATCCAGAGTCAAATTAATTAGCGAATATTTCGCAGGGATCGACGTAGCTTATTCACATTTTTGTTGATATATAATAAATGTCTCTGCCGATTTTGATAAAATTAAAATGGAACCAATTCCAAAACATACTCTTTTCAATAAAAAAAATCATCAAAATCGGACCACTACGTAAAAAGTTATGCGTTAACCATATACATAAAAAATATACTCGTCGAATTGAGACTTCGTCGTTTCGTCGGTCAAAAAGGCATGATACTAGCGTAAAAAAATATGTTTACATAATTTTTCTTTGGGGATTTCAAAAATATAAGATTTTTTTTTCTTTTCTCAAACAAAGAAAAAATTTCAAAGATAAAGCGCGTCTCCGTTCATGCCAGAATGTAGAATGCTATGCCTTAAGTCGGTCTTTTCTCTACAGTGCAACGTGGGTTTCTTCAAATCCCAAGTAAATAGGTATCTTCTAGGTCAGCGTGCTACACCCGAGACCGCATATCTGCTTAACATCAGGCAATGTGATGCAAAGCAAACCTATACGAAATAAAAAATAAAATTCAGACTTGATACTCAAGACGTCATGCCATAGTTAAGGCCGATTCACACATACGGCGGGCGCGGGTCGGGCGCGTGTCGGGCGCGGTGCGGGTCGGGAGTACGGCGTGTCTATTTGTACCTGTTTCAATGGACGACAACACACAAAACGCGTGCGCGGGTCGGGCGCGGGGCGGGCGCGTTCGGTGTGTGGTCGTCCATTGAAACAGGTACAAATAGACACGCCGTACTCCCGACCCGCACCGCGCCCGACCCGCGCCCGACCCGCGCCCGCTATATGTGTGAATCGGCCTTAAGTGTACCAGGGCGTGACGTCACGCGGAAATTTAACGATCTATATCCTTATAATTGGATGTTTAATTGCCAAAAAAATAAATTGTTCAAAAACTAAGATATTTTGCGAGTATAAACTAGAACAGTGAAGAGCGAGTCGATATATAGGCAATGAAGATTTTAGAAGTTAAGCGTAATTGAAGCATACGGCTGTTGTTATTCATATTATTCTGTGCTAGTGCAGTTGTGCATTTTGAGAACAGGAAACTCATACCTCAACAAGATTATTTTTTTGCAAAAATTAGCATGACCGACTTCACCCGTGTACACAATTCGCGAATATTTCGCACGGATCGATGTAACATTTTTCACATTATTGTTGATTTATCAAAAATGGCTCAGCTGTTTTCGATAAAATTTAAATGGGACCAATTTCGAAGTATACTCTTACCAATATAAAATAATTATTGAAATTCGACTACTACAAAAAAAGTTATGCGTGGTTAAACATAAAAAAAAATATATATATTATACGCGTCGAATTGTATACCTCCTCCGGTGGTTCGTCGGTCAAAAATGCTGTAAATGGATGGTCGCGAGGTCTACTGTTGGAGCTAAATTCATACTAAATTTTCCATTGTCTATTTTAGAAAACAGACCTACGAGTATTTCTCTAGAGTATAAAAACGCCGACATTGTCAAATAAATGAAACGCCCTTGAGAAATAAAAGGATCTACTCTTCGTCCTATTTCAAATTTACTCGCCTAAATAAATATTTTTCATTACGTAAATAGCGAAGTAAGGGCCATATTCCACTGAAACAACGGGAATGGGATAAACTAGGCCGACCATAGAGTTTGTGCAAAAAGATAAATGTCGTAGGTGAGATCGCCCGTGTGCCATTTTTGACCGACGAACCACCGGAGGAGGTATTCAATTCGACGCGTATAATATTTTTTTAATGTATAACCACGCATAACTTTTTTCGTAGTAGTCCAATTTCAATAATTCTTTTTTTATTGGAAAGAATATACTTCGAAATTGGTCCCATTTAAATTCTATCGAAATCGGCTGAGCCATTTTTGATAAATCAACAATAGTGTGAAAAATGTTACATCGATCCGTGAATAATATTTGCGTTGTAGCGATGGGCCCCAGCTTCGCACAAGTGTATTATACATATAAATATTTCTCTTAAATTACTCTATCTATTAAAACAAACTGCATCAAAATCCGTTGCGTAGTTTTAAAGATATAAGCATACATGGGGACAGACAGCGGAAAGCGACTTTGTTTTATACTATGTAATGATTCTGTACACGGGTGAAGTCGGTCATGCTGTTTTTTGCGAAAAATAATTATACTAATTTAATACGTTGACAACACTGTTCTGTTATTGCTAGTACAATAAAAAGTGTTCGACACTCGGTAGACACCAGTTCGGTTTTCATCAGTACTCGCGTCTACCAAGTAAAGTGAGTACCTTGGCTGCTGATTAAAATCTTATTGTTACTTCACCGTGTAACGCCATGACCGTTCTCTATTGCACACACTCTATTAGTCATATTTCTTCGTTGATTTTGCAAAGCGTTCTGTGTAAGTATTTCCTTCCCTTGTTTTTGGGGTTCCGTACCTCGAACGGAAAAAGCAGAACCCTTATAGGATCACTTTGTTGTCCGTCTGTCCGTCTGTGTGTATGTCAAGACTCTTTATCTCGGGAACGCGTAAAGATATCGAGTTGAAATTTAAACCGTATACGTATATCTATAGTCTCTTGCAGTTGTGTAAAAGAAAAACTTCTCATTTATCGTTTAAAAAGTTAGAGCCGTTTATGTCGTAAAAAAAACGCATATTTTGACACTCACAAAAATCAAAACCCCGTTACATAGAACTATGAAATTTGGTGAGAAGCATTGTCTCAGAGTACACATATAGGAATAAATCTGAAAACCGTACATTTTTATTTAAATCACAAAAAAATAGGGCCTCAAAATTCACAAATTATGGGTTCAAAATCTGTTTTAGCTCATGCTAAAACAGGTTTTTAATTATTTTGACAATGGAAATTTTCGATGTATGACGAGAAAAGTGAAAAAAAAAACATTTTTGTCGATGGTTATAGTATAGAAATTTTAAGAACCTCCTTCCCAATATCGTGAAATTTTCACGGTTTGTACGGAACCCTCGATATGTGAGCCTGACTCGCACTTGTCCGGTTTTTATTTTTTATACTTGGCCCTAAAGTATGACTATAAACACAAACCGTTTATAGTTAAGGACCAAGTATCAAAACAAACACGATTTTTTTTAAAATTATTTATGGAAATTTTAAAGACTTAACTAAGCACAGAGGAGTTCTTGTTTTTTTTTTTGTGAAAACTTTTTAGCGGCGTTGTGCACTTTTTGGGATGGCTAACATGTTAAACTCGCGTTAGGACACGTGACCTGATCGAAAATTCGTAAGACGAAGAGAGAGTAGACCGCCGGCGCGGCTTATGAGAGGAAGTAATATCCCCCTCTCTTACTACCGCGTGGCGGTTTACCTTTCTAATTTAATGGAAAAAAACTGTTTACAGTTTAAAAATACAATACAATACAAAAACACTTTATTGACACCACAAGTAGTAAAACATTACAGAAAAAGAAATAACGACAGAAGAATGGTACAAAAGGCGGTCTTATCGCTAAAAGCGATTTCTTCCAGACAACCTCTTCTGTGTGGAAACATGTGATTGACGTGGACGGTGGTGTAAACATAAATGAATAAAGTAAAGCTATAAATATCCAAAAACAATAAAATACACTACATAATAACAGGCATACACAAATACTTCTTATAATACATACAATAAAAATAAACCTACTCACATACATAAATAAATACAGATAGTTAAAACGTAAGCGATAAATAATATCAGTTTTTAAAACTGCTAACAAAAATACTGTATAACAAACCCGTACAAGAATGAGTCGAGACAAAAGCCGGAAACATACTATCGGACGCGGCTGACGGACGCGACTGGCAGCCGCGACTTAGCAATAAGCACAGTCTTAAAACATCCGGCGCGCCAGATCGCTCTTGGACGTCCGAACGCTCAAGGTCGTCCGAAGGTGACGTCCGCGACTTATGTCCGATAGTGTGCACGGCTCATTGTACTTTCATAGTCTAGATACCTATCAGTCGCGGCTGTCAGTCGCGTCCGTAAGCCGCGTCCGATAGTATGTTTGAGCTAAAGGCTTTTCGGCTGTTTCGGAGAACTACTAGTTGTATCATTCTTTTAGTTTAATTTTTATCTCTTTTTCGTTAAATCTTAATAGTTTACTAACTATTTTTTTTCTTTTGTCCACAGAATGTACCAGGACACCATAACAGAGCAAGCCGTGGCGAGGTAGCAGTGTAAAAATGACTATAAATTTAAGTGACATTAGTGTACAAATGTGACCATTAGCGTGTGCCAAAACAATGTATTGCTGTAGAGGACTTAAACTACTCTACGCCGCGATTGTTCTGTTACTCGAAGCCGAATTGTTAGTGAACACTGGTGCTATGGAGTCGAAGAGGTCTTCCATTTTGGTCGCGCAGAACGCAGATGATTTGAAATCTCTGGAACTGTGCACCAGCAAGAATCAGCAGAGGCTGGGCAGTGTGTTTGGGAATTTCACGAGGCACCACAAAAAAGGTGAGATTATTCGCTCCGTATCCAAGGTTACTGACATGGCCCAACGGATTAGCAAGTTGAAATGGCAATGAGCAGGGCACATAGCACGGAGGACTGATGACCGGTGGAGTCAAAAAGTTCTCGAGTGGAGACCACGTACCGGCAAGCGCAGCGTAGGACGTCCACCCACAAGGTGCTTCCAACCGGTCTTATTGGAGATCCATAGGGGAGGCCTATTTCCAGCAGTGGACGTCCTTTGCTTGATGGATGGATGATGAGCATCTTCTGTTTAGTGGTTGCGAAGATACGAGGGCCGTGTTAAAAAGAGGCGAAACGGCGCCACTTTCAGCGGGAGTTGCGGATGACTATTTTAAACATTTCACCGAATTTGTCACGTCCACCCACAAGGTGCTTCCAACCGGTCTTATTGGAGATCCATAGGGGAGGCCTATTTCCAGCAGTGGACGTCCTTTGGCTGATGGATGGATGATGAGCTTCTTCTGTTCAGTGGTTGCGAAGATACGAGGGCCGTGTTAAAAAGAGGCAAAACGGCGCCACTTTCAGCGGGAGTTGCGGATAACTATTTTAAACATTTCACCGAATGTTATCTATGTCTTTCAAAATTTGTTTAAAATAAATCGTTAACTTTCATACAAATATATTTACATTTTTTTCAAATCCCAGTAGGTATTTATGATATAGGTATAATAGGAATAGCGCAAGGTCCAAGTCCGGGGCGGACTACTAGTAGTATTCTAGCTTATGCTCGCGGCTTTGCCCTCGTGGTATTTTAATTTAGTGCTATGCCATGAGAGAATTTTGTTATTCTGGGATAAAAAGTAGCCTATGTCAGTTTCCGTCGTTCAAACTATGTCTATACCAAAAATTAAGTCAACCCGTTGTTTCGTTGCTACGTGAAAGAGGAACAAACAAACACACTTTCGCATTTATAATATTAGTAGTAATACGTTAGATAACCCAATCGTGAAGCACAATTAAAACGTATTAAAAATCCCAAGTCGATGCTTAAATAAAATTGTAACTGCGCGTGGATTGGGCTATCTGCAGCTACTTGCAGCTAACATGACATCCGCCAAGTTATCTGATTCGGATTATACAGGGCTATTTCCAATCAATCAGCATCCTTTTAGGGGCTTATTCGGTACATCAAAACTAACAACTTTTGTGCTACAACTTTTGTCAAAACTCAAAAAAAATCAGCTATTCCATACATTTTGTCGCGAGGAACGATATTTTTCTATGGAACAACAATTTTTTTTTTTGACAAAAGTCGCAGAATAAAAGTTGTTAGTTTTGATGTAGGTACAGAATAAGCCCCTAAGAGGATGCTAATTGATTAGAAATAACCCTGTACTATTGATATGAAACCGGGTGCTTTACTGGTCGCAAGACTTGCCTTGCATTCGTAAACCGAGCTTTGATCATGTTCTTGAAGACTATTGAACTTAAAAATTGTATGGGAGTAAAATACGCAAAAAATATCTAAATACGAACCTTCTTCTGCATCGATCTGATGAAATCACAACACAATTTATTTCCTCCTAAGTAATTTCAAAATGATTTAGAATTATTATGCTACAAAAAAGTGTAATGAATACTTTAAAGCCGTTGAATAATAATTTAGTTGCAATTAGCAGTTGTACAAAAACCCTCGAGCTTTGTCAGCTTATTGCATTATTTATATTCAGATTAAACTAGAATAGTCTGCTTACAGAAATGGCTATTCTTAAGCACAATACGTATTATTTATTATAATTTTAGCTTTCCCTATTCATTGGGATTCTAGTTGTAGATTAATAATGAGAATGAGATTTTCATCATCAAGACATCCACTGATTGGAATAGGCCTCCCCAAAATAAATAAAATATGCGACTTGAATACGATGCAAACCCGCACTTTTGTCAAATTACCGATGAAAACTTGGCTGAAAAATAAGCCCCAGAATGTTGCTAATGAATCAGAAATGAGGAGATCCGTAGAAGAATCAATCATTCATTCAGCAGATCGGCTAGTTCAATGCGCAGTGCGCAGGGCACATAGCACGGCAGACCGTGACATGACGCACCGGCAAGCGCAGCGTAGGGTGGACCTGAGAAGACCTCATCAAGACCGCAGGCCGCAAGGGCTGCAAGCCGCTTACAACCGGTCTTATTGAAGATCCATAGAGGAGGCTTATTTCCAGCAATGCACGTTTAATGCCTGAAACGACGTCGACAAAGATAGATACTACAACAATGATTTGTTTTCAAGTCTTATTTGATTAAATCTAGAGGAATCATTATTTTATTTCCATTTAATTATTAATTTACTTTATTATTATAACATGATAATTTTATTTTTTAGGTCACAGAAGAAGAACTACCACCACTACATCATCAACACAAGCCACAAGCACAAGCTTAGAAAGTGAGACGACAACAGAAGTGTTCAAAACCACAGACTTTCCCGAAGTAGACACCACATATCCTAAACTACCCAAACCACTAAGACTCACGTCTGTATTAGAAGAATACGACGATGTACATATAGATAACATTATAGAAGAAGCTAAGCTAATAGAAAGAAGACATAAGCATGTAGATAAAGAAATAATTGAAGATTTAGATGAGACTTCGTTATCAAAGTCTCAAAATAAAGTTAAGAAAATGTACAGAGATTCGGCTGGATCAGCCGTTAATAAGCTAAGTGGTAAAGGGGGGAAAACTGGTATTTTTTTAACAGAAAACTGTACGACAGTTATAGCTCAAATAGGAACTACCGCGATACTGCATTGTGAAGTCAGCGACATTACGGAAAATACGGTACGTATAACGATAACATCTTATAAATCGATGAACGCTGGCTGTACATGCGAAAAAGCATCACTCATTGTCACGTTCCGCTTGAGCCGAGCGTGGAACAAACGCTAGCGTTTGTTCTATAGAGTTCTCTCTCTATAGTATCTATAGTATCTATCTCTATCTCTCTACAACGTGTAACGGAAAGGCTGTATACATAAAAAGTGGGTTGATACTATACCTTATATAGATGCTATATTCGAAATTCCGAGCAAAAATAACAACATTCACTTTTAAAAAAAAATTAAATATGACTGACTACAAAAATCTTTTGCACGTAAACAAACATGTCACAACAAAAAGGTGTGGTCTGATTTTGATGGGCAAGGTCGTGTTATTGACCTCACAGCTGGTTAGTGTGATAGTGCTGTGCAAATGTGAATTAGTCATAAAAATGACTAGTTTTTCAAAAAAAGATTAAAAATCAGCAAACGAACTTACACAGCTAAACATGCCCCCATCTAGTTTGTTACCGTTATCTGATTGGTACTTTCAGTATGTATACAGTCTTTCCGTTACACGTTGTATAGTATCTATAGAGTTCTGCGCGCTCTCGCTCTCCATAGAGTCAAAATTGGCCTAAGCATTCGGCTTTGGCTTGTGACGCATAATATGACATTGTTACGTAAAATTGTTGTCCGTAAATTGAGTTTACAGAGAACCATTTTTTAGGGTTCTGTACCTCAAACGGAAAAAATGAAACGCTTATAGGATCACTTTGTTGTCCGTCTGTCCGTCCGTCTGTCCGTCTGTGTGTATGTCAAGACTCTTTATCTCGGGAACGCGTAAAGATGTCGAGCTGAAATTTAAACTGTATACGTATATATTATGATATCTTGCAGTTGTGTAAAAGAAAAACTTCTCAGTTATGGTATAAAAAAGTTAGAGCCGTTTATGTCGTAAATAGCCGCTTATTTCGACAGTCACAAAAATCAAAACCTACAGGGTACTTCCCGTTAACATAGACGAGAAACATTTTCTCAGAGTACATATATAGGAATAAATCTATAATCTGTACATTTTTGTTTAAATCACAAAAAAATAGGGCCTAGATTCACAAAACAGGGGTAGAAAATTCAAAGTGAGTAAATCGTATCATGTAAGTTATCATGTAAAAGAACTTCATTAGCACATACTAAAACAGATTTTTAATTATTTTAACAATGTGTAATTTTTAATGTATGACGAGAAAAGTGAAAAAAAAAACTTCTTTTTCGATGATATAGTTTCTTATAGTATTTTAACAACTTATTTCCCAATATTGTGAAATTTTCTGGATTTGTACGGAACCCTCGGTATGCGAGCCTGACTCGCACTTGTCCGGTTTTTTTTATATTAATTCTCAAATTTGGAGTTGGCCCCATCAAAAGTTGGTGTTAACCAGTATAAGTTGTTTAAAATGACGATTTTAATCACCCTTTTTGGTTTACGACATCTTTTCTGAATAAAATTAGATTCTAGATAATTTTGATCGGCCAATATAGTTGCTAATCTAGATTCTAGAAAGATGATAATATTTTTAAGCAAAGATAAATTACGTCGCATAGAAAATGTATTTTATTAGTTTCATAAGTAAAGATAAGAACTTAAACACAACATGATTGGAGTAATTCTGAACAGTTTTGTAAGTATAACAAAAAGTATTAAAAGAAGACCGCAAACTTTTAAATTATTCGGGCAATAAAATAAAATTTCATGTTTCCGAAACAAAACCATGGAAATTAACGCACTTTCGGCAACTTTTCTCATAACTTTACGAAATTCGTAAGTGTATTAGAAAACTTCCTCGGGTCTGTTTATATAAACGACGCGAATCGTTTATTCAGGCGCACGGGTTTTTGGATTCGAAGTGATTGTATTAAAAAACACAAGTTTTCTCAATTACACAGTTTAATAACACACGCACAAATATTTTATACACAATTCGGAGAAACGATTGAAATAGTCACAAGAATTAGATGTTTACACTACGATACAAGTCCAAAGGTAATTAAATAAACGGTTACAGCAATATCACAAACTATACAGAATTTTACTATAGAATGATTCACGACACGAATATGCGAGACGGCTCGACCGGCCAGCGTCTACGCATCTAACGGACTACCCCGAGTCCTCTCCGTACAGAGACTTATCAAGAACTCACGCTCCGTACTTTGATAGAGCGGAGAACGTTGCCCTAGGTGGCAGCACCTATACCAAAAATAAAACTCAATGAGTTTTATCTAGAAACTTTCCCACGGATGCCCAAGATAATATAACAATAGACCGTTGGCGGTCCTTTCTTTGAGATAACAATTTCCTGTCAGTTTATTTATTTCTAAAGCTACAATACTGCTTTCGTCGAAATGCAAAACAATAGTTTAAAAGTACAATTAAGCCATATCCTGTACAGGAAATTACATTTGTGAACTATTACCGCCAACTGTTTTATTGTTTCGGTTCCTAAAATAACTAAAGCGGGCCGTCTTTTTTGTGATACAAAACAAAGCTTAAATGTATGGAATAGACAATTCTTACAGCTAACGCATCTGCAACTATTGTTCGAAATTCTTAAAAGTTATAAGATAATAACTAAAACAAACATTGTGCGTTTCTAACTAAGTAGTAAAAATTATTTCGCTTCCTAACATCTTTCTCCCCTGTAAAAGGGTTCAACCGATTACATAATATGCTTGTCATCTGTAGGAAGCACAACAATTTTTACAACGGGCCTGCGTAGGACCCCTTTTGTCGTAGCTATGTCTACCACACGCACTATGGAATCTTGTCCTTGATACACTGATTTTATCGTTCCCTTTAACCAATCGTTCCTATTTTTGGTCTCGTCCACAATAATCACTACATCACCCACTTTCACATTGGGAACATTATCACACCACTTATTTCGCCGCTGCAGAGTGGGTAGGTACTCTCGTACCCACCGCTTCCAGAAGGCGTCAGCCAGGGCGTTGGCCTTTCTCCACTGCCGGCGCGAATCCACATCGATGAAGTTACGTAGCGTGAGCGGTGTACTCCCTGAAGTGGTGCCAAGCAGTAGATGGTTCGGCGTCAGAACCACAGCATTGTCTCTATCGCTGGCAATGTATGTAAGGGGTCTGCTATTCACTGTAAGCTCTGCCTCGGTGAGGAGGGTGTAGAGAACCTCCTCTCGTGGTGCCTGCTCTTTCAACGTGATTTTGAGTGCGTTTTTTACAGATCTCACCAATCTTTCCCAACATCCGCCCATATGAGGTGATGCCGGCGGGTTGAACCGCCACTCGATGCCTTTGATCATGGCCTCCTCTCTGATCCGATCTTGTTTCAGCTCCTTTAGCGCCGCTCTTAGCTCATTGTTGGCGCCGACGAAGTTTGTTCCTCTATCAGAATATATTTTTGCAGGTTGCCCGCGACGTGCGATGAGACGTCGCAGGGCTAATATGGCTGAGTCGGAGCTCAAAGAGTTGGCCAACTCGAGGTGCACGGCGCGTGTTGCCAGGCACGTAAACAAAACGCCCCATCTTTTCTCACGGCGCCTTCCCACGGTTACTTCCATCGGTCCAAAGTAGTCCACTCCACAATGAACAAAGGCTCTCCTGTTTACTTCTATTCTTGCTGTTGGCAGATCACCCATTTTTGGCGCTATCGGCATGGCTTTGCGAATGCGACATAGTTGGCAACTTGCTGATACTAATTTCACCGTCGATCTGAGATTAGTCACCCAGTACTTCTCTCTGATATTGTTTACAATAGTCTCTTGATTTGCATGGAGCGCAGCTGAGTGATAGTGATAAATCAGCTTCTTGGTCAAGGGGTGGTGACCATCTAAGATAATAGGATGTCGCTCACCGAAGGTCAGCTCCTGGCATGCCGATAATCTTCCTCGTACTCGAAGCAACCCGTCTTCGTAGAGCATAGGGTCGAGGGCTCGCAACTTACTGGTTCTGTGAAGTGGGAGGCCTTGTCGGAGTGTACTTAGTTCTTCGGTAAAACTTTCAGCTTGGGCTATTTTCATCAAGTGGTCCTCAGCTGCCATCAAATCTTCCACGCAAAGCCGAGTAGTTGTTCTGCGATTACGGCACCGGTCAATGAAGGTTAGCACATACGCCATGACCCGCACGGTGCGTGTCCATGAAGACACGCGTGTGTAGTCTAGGAGAGGTGCCACTGGAGTGGCCGTGTGCACTCGATGCATTCGCTCTAGTTCCTCCTCGGGCGCTTCGATGTTGTCGCAGGCAGGCCACTGCTCCTGGAAATTGAGAAGAAAAGAGGGACCAGAAAGCCATTCTTTACAGTTGCTAGGCCAGTCGAATCTGGTTGCTTTGTCAGCAGGGTTATCCGCCGATGGGACCCAGTGCCAGTTGCTTCGTTCTGACCTACGATCGATTTCAGATAGTCTATGAGATACAAAGCGTTGAAACTCGTGTGCATCGGAAAATATCCATTTGAGGACAGTTTTGCTGTCAGTCCAAAGGAATTTCCTTTTTATAGGCGATTTCAATTCTTTCTCTACTAAATTCGCTAGTCTACAGGCAAGTACAGCTGCTTGTAATTCAAGCCTTGGAATTGAAATTACTTTTTGCGGCGCCACCCGAGCCTTACCAATTACCATAGCAACTTCCCTATTCCCTTCTGCATTGTTGCCGACAATATAAGCTACCGCTGCGTAGGCTAGTTCGCTGGCATCCCCGAAGACATGCAGCTCTAGATCTTCGGGCAATATGCCGTACCATCGTGGGATGGTTATCCCATGAAGCGCCTGGAGGCTGGTTAGCCATTTGAACCACTCGTCTGCTTCCGTTGGGTTAAGACGGTCATCCCATTGGATTCCCGTTTTCCAGATTTTTTGCATGAGTATTCTAGATTGGATGACACAAGGATAAAGAAATCCTAAAGGGTCAAATATTGACATGATAAACCTAAGAAATTCTCTTTTAGTAGGGATTACCTTGCCAGTGACGATGCTTTCAGGTAGCCGTTTGAAGGATAAATCAAAAGCCAGCGAGTCGATTCCGGGTGACCAAATCATGCCAAGAGTTCGTTCTGCAGAATTATCACCTTTATCCAGCGCAACTCGTTCCGGCATCTCTACTTGCAGTATCTCACGTAGTTCTTGTGAGTTTGTGACCCAGCCTCGTATCACAAACCCTCCAGCAGCATGAATGCGTGTTACCTCCTCAATAAGTTTGTTAGCTTGGCTTACAGTCCACGCGCCGTCCAAATAATCATCCATATAATGATTATATCTGATCGCATCCACAGCTTCCGGATATGTTTCTTGAAATTCTTCCGCATTCTTGTTCAAAATGTATATAGCAGTGGCCGGAGATGATACTGCACCAAATACCATAGAGTTCATCACGTAAACGTCGGGATCTTTCTTACCTGAGTCGCCCCTCCATAGAAACGACTGAGCGCCTTGATCTTCTTTTCTTATTTGAATTCTCAGAAACATGTCCGCTATGTCCCCTGAGAATCCTATAGGTCCAATTCTAAAGTTGAATAGGACACTGAGCAAGGAATTTAAGAGATCTGGCCCCGCCAGTAAGTTGTCATTTAAGCAAGTACCTCGAAAAGATGCAGCAGCGTCGAAAACTAATCTTAGTTTTCCGGGCTTATTCGGGTTTGTTACCCCAAAATGAGGTAAGTACCAAACTGGACTTGTCTTGAAATCGTCGTCGATCTTACGGGCGTAACCTTCACTTACTAACCTGTTTATCTGACTGCTGTAAGATTCTGCGTAGACTGGATCACGTTTCATCTTTTTCTCGATACCATTTAAGCGCTGTCGTGCATTGCTATAATTATCGGGCAGGTGTACATCATCATGTTTCCATAGCATACCTACTTCCCATCTGGATCCGTCTGGAGTTCGTCGACTAGTACTGTCCAGTATCGCTTTAGCTCGTTCAACATCGCGATGCTTCCGCGGGTCTTCTGTGATACCTATAGCTTCTAACTCGAACTGTGCCTTAACAATCTCATGCAAATCGGGTAGTGAAGTTGCTATGCAATTTACAGATTCACTACTTGGTTCATTATTTGTAGTCCCCATAGGTCCGTGAACCACCCATCCCAATTTAGTTAAAGAAGCAACTGGCTTACCGGATTTCCCGCGACGAATGTCCTCGCTGACGAGAAGCTCCCAGTTGTCTTGACCCAGCAGCAGCAGCGGCTTGGCCCCTCTCATCTCCTCGCATCCCAGGTCGCGAAGGTGGGCGTTGTCTTTCACGACAGCTGCGGGCACTGTTTGTGGTGGTAGGTTCAGTTCACTAAACGTACGGCACTGCACTTCATGACACTGTCCATTAGGTCCTTTGATGTTTAGAGTCACTACGCGAGATTTTGAGTCAGAAGTCTCGTGTCCGCGCGCACTGCGTATCACTAATGGCACCGTTCGGCCTCCCGAAACATTGTCTGTCAATGAACTGTCCACTAATGATACCGTGGCACCATCGTCCAACAATGCATAACAAACACTATTTTTATTTTCGCCGTTAATGTCTTTTATCGTTACGGGAATCACTTTTAATAGCGCTTTAGCGTGAGTTTGTCCTAAGTTTGTTACACTTTCTGTCGCCTTTTCAACCTTGCCGTTGTTATCTACATGTAAAAGAACGTGGTGTGAAAGACCGCACTTTTCACATTGTTTTGCTTGACACACGCGACGATAGTGTCCTTGGCGTAAACACTGATAACATTTTCTGAACTTTTTCAAAACATCGTAGCGTCGAGCAACGTTTCGTGTCATGAACTTTTTGCAATCTTCTAACGGGTGGTTTTTGTCACATAAAACACAACAGATGTCGCGGTGAAACTTTTCCATTGCGTCGCTTTGCACGTTAAGTTGATGCACTAGACGCAAGGGTTTTACATGTCGACGGTGAACGTGTTGATTTCCAGGCACAATGGTCGAAGTGGTAGCATCTGCGTGCACATAAAATGATGCGGCTTGCGCCAATTGTTCTAAAAATTTAGACAAAATTTCTAAAGATGGTGAGATGCGCAAATCGACTCCAGTACCGTCCAGTTTCAACGCGAAATCTCCATACTGGGCTCGTTGGCTTGGTGTAAGCTTTCCTATTAGCTCACCAAAAATCTGCGGATTATTTAAATATCCTTCAGCGCAAACGTGTTTTAACAGCGCCACACAGTTGCGCACGGCTGTAGCAAATTTTTTGATATCACGGCCGCTCTCCGACATCTTTGGTAGCTTTTTTATTTTGTTTAACGCGCACTGCAAAATAACTGTGGGATGGCCAAAATCGCTCTCTAAGGCACTCATAATTTCCTGCGAGTCGACAGCTGTCCGTAATAAGTCTTCTACGGCAGTTTTAGCTTCTCCTTTAAGGGCCGCCCTGAGGCGAGCTAAATTCTCGTGCTCCTTGAACTTATATACCGCTTCCGATTCTTCGAACGCCCTTTTAAATGAAATCCAATCCACCGGGTTTCCGTCGAATATCGGCAATTCATATATTTGCCGAGGAACAGGACGTGATACATTTCTGAGAGTCTCTTCTAAAGTTCTTATACTTATTTTTAGATCTCTCACCTCTGGCGAAGCGTCTCTTTGCCTTCCTTCACTTGACTGTCCTGACTCCTTTTCTAGCATCACTACATGATCTGGCGTTCGCAACCGCAAGTCAGGATCACTGAATGGAGGTTTGGTAGCCGCTGATGCATTTCCGGTTGAATGTGACGATGGCCCCGCTGCAGTGGTTGCTGGCTCCCCGTGTGTTGCCCAAGCGACATGCTCCCGTGGGCCGTTATCTACGCGCCGCTCCGATGGCGACACGTCTCGCGATACGCTTAGCTCACGACGCACTATCACTTTATTGTACACACGCGCAGAGTCCAGCGCAACCGGCGCGCTCGATTCAATCACATCTCGGGATGCGTTTGATTCGCGAGTTACTGCTGTCGCACTATTCTCATGCGTGTAATCTCGCGCAATCGACGTAGGCACCTGTTTCAGTGCATTTGCATCATGATATGTCGGGTCGTCACCGTACGCTGACTGTCGAGACACCGTCTCTATCCATTCTTCCGTGCGTGAATTTCTTTCTGTTAACGTGTTTTCATCTGCGTTAATGCTATTTTCATGCTGGATCAATGTTGACTTTGTAACCTTCAACTTTATATCATCCATTTCATGACGTAATCGCTGTTCTTCATCAAAAAGAAATTCTTTCTGTTTGAGAGTCTCATGTGATTTCTCGTCATTTTGGCACTTTTCAGATATTTGCAAATGTCTATCAAGAAGTAATTGTTTTTTCCCAATAATTTCGAGTGCCGTCTTTATTTTTTGCATTTTAGTTTCCATTTCTTCTGTTTCTACTCTTTGTTGTATTGATCTCACACTGTGATTACCTTTTGACGAGATACGACTGTAACGAGAGCATCGGCTCTCTCTTGTAGACTCGGCATTTAAACTTTGCTGATCAACGGGCGCTCTTGATAAAGGTGATGAAGGTGTTAATGTTGTATACTGCGTACCTTGGAGCGGCATGCTGGTTGTATCACGAGGCACGCTGCCCTCGGCGGTTTCACCACTTTGTGCACTCATTTCTAATTGTTTCTTTGCTTTGCTTCGCGTTAACACTGCACTCTTAACACTCATGTTTTTAACACCGCACGACTCCGAGATCCGGCTCGAAGATATATAAACGACGCGAATCGTTTATTCAGGCGCACGGGTTTTTGGATTCGAAGTGATTGTATTAAAAAACACAAGTTTTCTCAATTACACAGTTTAATAACACACGCACAAATATTTTATACACAATTCGGAGAAACGATTGAAATAGTCACAAGAATTAGATGTTTACACTACGATACAAGTCCAAAGGTAATTAAATAAACGGTTACAGCAATATCACAAACTATACAGAATTTTACTATAGAATGATTCACGACACGAATATGCGAGACGGCTCGACCGGCCAGCGTCTACGCATCTAACGGACTACCCCGAGTCCTCTCCGTACAGAGACTTATCAAGAACTCACGCTCCGTACTTTGATAGAGCGGAGAACGTTGCCCTAGGTGGCAGCACCTATACCAAAAATAAAACTCAATGAGTTTTATCTAGAAACTTTCCCACGGATGCCCAAGATAATATAACAATAGACCGTTGGCGGTCCTTTCTTTGAGATAACAATTTCCTGTCAGTTTATTTATTTCTAAAGCTACAATACTGCTTTCGTCGAAATGCAAAACAATAGTTTAAAAGTACAATTAAGCCATATCCTGTACAGGAAATTACATTTGTGAACTATTACCGCCAACTGTTTTATTGTTTCGGTTCCTAAAATAACTAAAGCGGGCCGTCTTTTTTGTGATACAAAACAAAGCTTAAATGTATGGAATAGACAATTCTTACAGCTAACGCATCTGCAACTATTGTTCGAAATTCTTAAAAGTTATAAGATAATAACTAAAACAAACATTGTGCGTTTCTAACTAAGTAGTAAAAATTATTTCGCTTCCTAACAGTTTATTCTCATACAGTATTGCAAAGTAATGCAAAATATTAGATTGTATCATATGGGAGTAAAATAACATTTTTACGGCGAGTAGTATATAGTAATTGCTATGACTTAAAAAAATGGAAAGACATGTAATGGAATTTAAATCTAAAGTGTGGCAGATTTTCCCCTCTTATCGATAACTAGCATCATTATAAGGTTTGAACACATTAGTTCTCAGTTTCGTAAAAATATTTGGGGTATGTGATACCCTTGATGACCACCCTGACTGGAACTGCCTGATTTTTCCCATTAAAGATTAAGAAAGCTCAAAAAGGCTGGAATGGAATGGAAGGAACTTGGGGAGACCTTTTCCCAGCAGTGGAACATAGGTTAGATAGAAAATAAAGTTGTTTTTTCGTAAATCTTATTAATTGGGATAATACACGAAATGTACTTTCAGGTAACGTGGATAAGAAGAAAAGACTACTCGTTGCTATCGGTGGGGCTGGTCACGTATAGCGCCGATAGCAGATTCTTCTCAGCACATGGAAGACACGTGAAGGTGAGATTAAAAAGATGTTATGAACTAAGTGGTCGTCATTAAAGAGAATAAGTAAAGATAACTTCAATTCACATAGCTCGGAGGACTAACCGAGGGGGTCGAAAAGTTCTCGAGTGGAGACCACGCACCGGTAAGCACAGCGTAGGACGTTCAACCACAAGGTGGACGGATGACCTCATTAAGACCGCAGGGTCGCGCTGGATGCAAGCAGCTACGAAGCGGTCTTATTGGAGATCTTTAGGGGAGGCCTATGTCCAGTAGTGGACGGACCAGTAGTCCTATGGCTAAAACGAACGAACGAAATTCACAAAGGAGTACTTCTCGGTGCGAGGTGTTGTGCTCAAGGATAACTATTCAACAGTAAACACATTAGATCTTGTAATGGTTTATCCGTGGCGCCGCTCGAAATTTCGTTTGTGTGATGCAGGATTTGGTATGTGATTGCTGACGAGGGTTGTTAGTTTCGGTAGGAGGCGCACGTTGATGGTGGCGCCGAAATTAGTCGCTACAAACCTTTACACATGAACTTTCTACATATTTTATGATGGATTGACAAAAAATACATAAATAAGGGCAGACCGTGAAATGCTTTACCTTGGTCATTGTTTCCTAACATTTATAATCTGGACATCTTTGAGGCATCAGTGAATAGGTATCTTCTAGGTCTTTATACCTACTTCAGCTTTGGCCAGCCCCGGATCTACGAATTTTTCGAACCGGGGCAAAACCCTGATAGTGGAGCCCCTCCCTTCAGTGTTTGAGAAAAACTGTTAAACTGCTAAGGAGTAGCATTTTTGTGACCATTTGTTTTTGTTTAATTTGGCGTATGAAAATAGAAAAGTTTGTTTTTCAAACATATTTTGTTAAGATTCGATTACTTGATGAAAACCTATTGTAAAACAAGATTATTTTTTGCAAAAATTGGCATGACCGACTTCACCCGTGTACAGAATTCGCGAATATTTCGCACGGATCGATTTTAGCATTTTTCACATTATTATTGATTTATCAAAAGTGGCTTAGCCGATTTCGATAAAATTTAAATAAGACTAATTTCGAAGTATACATTTTAAAATAAAAAAATAATTATTGAAATCGGACTACTATGAAAAAAGTTATGCGTGGTTATACATAAAAAAAAAATATATGTACACACGTCGAATTGATCTCTTCCGGTGGTTCGAGAGACTTCAGATGTGCGATATTTATATTTCTTGTCTCAAAGATTTGGCGCCCCCATGAAACTGCCGCCCGGGGCAAGTGCCCCGGTTTGCCCCACCGATAGATCCGGGGCTGGCTTCGGCTACAAATCGCTTTCTAGCAGGCGATTTGGTGGCAAAATTATATTATGTGTGTATTTTCCTTTTTACACATAATGTTCGTTGCCTATTAGGCTTTGCAAATTAGGCATTTTTTTATTTTTTTCGTCCATAGAACGTCCACTGCTGGACACAAGCCTTACCATTAGATCTCCAATAAGATCGACAGTAAAAGGCTTGCGTCCAGCGCAATTCTACGTTGCGGATGCACATCAATATGAAATTAAAAAAAAATGCCGAGTCGATGTTTGTGGAGGTGATAGTATAACTGAAAAAGACATCAGGTGGTTAAAGGTTAATGAAGATATTTTACAAAGCGACATTTTTCACTAGGGTGTCGAGTTAGTAAAGTTAGTGCTGGTAGAGTTGGAAGCTTGGTTGTATATGATCTCAGCTTTTTAGACAGTGCGAGCCTTATGATCTTGTCTTGGCATCATTTGACATAAAGACATTTACAATAAGTCATGGAATCGACGTACGCCTTCGTTCCGTTTGCCGTTGAGACGGCGGGTTCGTGGTGCTCCGAGGCAAAAAAAATTGTGCGCGATCTTGTTCGGCGGTTCAGAGAGAAGGGACAGGATCCGCGGTCGGGGGCGTACTTAGCGCAGCACATTTCTCTTGCTATTCAGAGCATAATGGGGACATTTGGGCGGAATGCACTTTGTGGGGGCTTGTTTGACTAGGGAGTTGTTGACTCTGGTAAATAACTCTCTTGAATACACATAATAGTGTTTTTGTATAGCATTATCTAATTTTATGTTGACATAATGATTTGTACAATAAGTTATTTTGGTTATGATATTATAAACAGAATAGCAGCTCAAAGATGGAGCCCTAGAGACCCTGAACTTTAGGACGTCTAGCCTTCTTACATTGTGTTTCGGCCTGTCCATAGTCAGCAAATTTTATTCGAGAATGACATTTATAACTTAGCACTAACGCCTTCAGGGACGCCTGAATATTCTGACCTAGACCTAGCCTGAATAATAAAGTTTGTTGAGACCTTCGAGCAAATTTCTATAGAGTCACAATCGTGCAAAGTGTCCGAGCTAAAACCCTATCCAAGCTACGTAGTGGGCAGTTTTTAGTTAGTCGTAAGGCGATTGCAAGCCGACTACAACGGCGCGCGATGCCATAGTGCTCGGTTACAAACACTAATTAAGTGACATAACGTCGAGATTCAAGAAAACGAGTCTTTGTGAATTATTTTATGTAAATATCTAAGTCGGTATGTATGACGGCGCTCGGACATTTTTTTTACTACCTTCACTTAAGGACTGTGACTCTGTAGATATTTGCTCGAAGGTTGAGACGTTTAGGTATATTTATTATGTTGGTGACGCATCACTACTACTAGTACTACTATACAGGGTTATCCAGAACTTGTGTACTATAAGCCGAAAGGAGGTGATTAAGGCCATCTTTATGAAAAACTTTTACTATAGGTCCAACCCAAAAATAAAAAAAAACTGCTGTTTCATACAATTTGTCGATTCCGAGTTGCAGTTTTGTATGGAACAGCAGATTTTGTTTTTCTCGAATTTTGCGTTGGCCCTATAGTAAAAGTTGTTCATAATGATGGTCTTGATCACTCCTTTATGTCATAGTAGAGTCTAAGCAGATAACCCTGTATTTGTAAAGACCGATAACACTGGTGTCAGCGTTTTAGCCGTCTGAAGGTGTCTGACATAAATAAACAGACAATCTAAACCAACAATTTGACGAGTTATTCGAGCCACGGCTCTCATTTGGAAATGCTTCCTATGGTCACCGACCAAGAGACTGACTGACCGTACCGATAGCTGCTTGATTTCAGTAAGTAAGTAAGTTCGTATAGGCTGGGTGGCTACTTGGCTAGCCCTGGTGTCAAAGTTTTTTTTTATTTTTGTTTTAGATCGTTGCGATCATCAAGTCAAACTACTTACCATTATAGATAGATAAACACTTTATTGTTAACACTAAAATACAATTCAGAACAAATACACAGAAAGGCGACATAAAATAGTGCAACAAAGGGCGGCCTTATTGCTTATAGCAATCTCTTCCAAGCAACCCTTTCTTCTGGAGAGGAATTAAAAAAAATACAGAAAATACGGAGTGAGTAGCAAAAGACAGTAGACAAAAAAAATATTTATTACAAATAATATATACTTACATAACGAGCTAAAATTCGATTACGTTTAGTACCTACATCCTAATACATAAATAAAATAATAATAATATAAGATACATTAATACATACAATTTGATAAAATGAAAAATTTATGTAGCAATAAATTAGAACAAAATTAACAACAGAACTACTGCGATGGCACCTGTGAAAGGTAAAGCATTTTAGCGCTTTCCTTTAAAACATCAAGAGATGAGGATTTGCGTATATCGGAACAGGCAAATCATTCCACAATTGGACAGCTTGAAAAGCAAACGACTTGCCATATAATGTTTCAGTGTGCGCAGATAAGAGTGAGGTTATCTCGAGACCTAAGAGGAATAGAATGAGAGGAGTGCCAATAACAAAAGCAATCTTTTAAGTAGCGTGGGGTGGCAGGATTAAATAAGTTACATTATACGTGCTACAACACTCACTCTACTATTTAATTGACTGCAACTGTGTTTTCTAATTACAAAGTGTATCTTACCCAACAGAAAAGTTTCGAACACAATGTTCATGTTTCAAAAACCGTGCTTAGAAAATTTAAAAAATGTATTGTGTATTTTCCGTCATACTGTATTTCTATGCGCCCAGGGTACTAGAGTGTTCTTCACTCCACTACACCTGATTTGATATTCACAGTACAACCGCAATGCGTAGTGAACCCTACTTCATAACAATAAACAAGTTGTATCCATGAACACTGCGACAAAAACCAAGCTTACAAAATTCCAGGCAAACAATTCCACGCGAAAGCGAATAAAAAACAAAGAAACAATTGGCTGGCGAAGCCGCGCCAATAAATTCCAATACGCCTGAATAAAATAAAAGTTTATGCAAACCCCATTGCATTTTAATGTGATATTTGATCCTAGGGAATTAGTATTGGATATTTTATTAGCGAGCTTATTGATTTCGACGTTTTGTTGGCCGATTGCCAGACAGTGGGTGGAATTAAGAATCGGCTGGTATCTTGGCTTCAGTGGCCTAGATTTTTGGTCGAACGTTCGAAATTGGAGCTGGAGTTTGATTCAGAAACACATTTTTCTTCCGGACTTTGTCGTTCTTTTTGGTTTGGCTCTTTTTTAAGAGTCAGAAAAAAGGAAGTACACTCTTTGAGTCATCTTTTAAAAAATGTTTTAAGTAGTTGGTGCTTTTTGAGTGTAGATTATGTAGCGTTACTTTATCTTATACTTTCTTCTTCTTCTTCTTAGTTTTGGCGTCGCATTATTGTGCATTTGCCAGTGTCAAGTATAAAGTTTTAATAATTTTTGATAATATTTTATCAAAATAGTCACTGTCGTAGTCTCGTCACAGTCCAACAAAGTCGCGGTCAAGTCCAATCATAGTCCAAGTCATACCTCAGTAAAGCAGTGGAGACTTTACTAGAGGCGTCTATGGAGTTTTGGTAACAACACGGAAGAACATGATACGTCACATTATATCACTTGCCTACACTCATGCACGTAAATCAGCTCATAATCAACGAAATACCACCATTTTACACTAATTATCACTGATAAAAACACAAGTTTAATAAAATAATACAATGAGGCGACATGATTTTTCCGCGTTCCCGCCAAAACTCCATCTTATACTTTAAAGATTTGTTTTAATTTTATGACATAATTTGTTGACACCCGTTCGGGTGTATAATTCATAATATAAGAAAATAAAATAGATTTGTTTTACTATGAAAACTTTCACAAACTTTTATTTTTTTAATATTTTGTTAGTATTATGTCTGGGGTTTGATTGGGAAGCTTATTCGCTAGGAGCTTTTCGTTATTGTTTTGTTTTTTTCTTGGGTCTGGAAAAAGTAGTAATGAGTTTGTAGTAAGTAGTATCTAAAAAAAAAAACAAAATAATTTATGTACCTAATGAGTACTCTTGAAGTACAATGATGTCAATATTTTTACGATTTATACAAATTATACCAGTGAAATGAAATGTGAAATCTGCTTAAGTTTGTGTCTCAGCGAGTATATTTTGATATACTCGCTGATTTTTTTATTAGAGTGTTTATGCTAAAAACAAGGAGTCTTATCCCACTTATTACGGCAATAATTAAAATTCATTGTTCCACCATCTCATTTTACGCTGCGCTCGCCTGTACGTAGTTACCACTATAAAACCTTTCGACCTGTGATCAATTAAACTTAAATTATTTCAAAACAGCTACATACAATTACACTGAGAGTCGCTGAAACAAAACAAAACGAGTTTCAGCGTAAATTCCCGGAACAAACCTCTGGAGCGCCTCAGTAATGGCCGTCTTCACAGTACAATTTCGACAGACCACAAAATGGAGTGCTGCTTACTTTAAATTGGAAAGTGGATTCGATTACTTCTATTTGTGATTCCAAATGTATACTAACCGACTTGAATAAAGGAGGCTTCAATTCGACTTTACGTTTTTTTGTATGTATGTTTTGGGACTTTTTATAACTGGTGAGTTTGAAATTAAGCAACGTTCTGCATTGCACGGTCAGTATTTGGATGGGTGACCGCGGGTGGCATTTTCCAACTGAGCGCTACCGTGGCTCGGATGACACGTTAAATTGTAGGTCCTGATTGGTTTTAACAGTTTAGCCATGTCAGAGGCCTTCAGGCGGCCTAAAAACTCTGACACCAGGGCTAGCCACCCGAACTTACTTATAACTGGTGAAAGACGGAGGAGGCATATGCCTTGTAATGGGCTGAAACCAGCTGATTATTATAAAGATGTATGTTACACGATCATTCCACAAATTAAAATACGATTTTGATGATCTTTTTTTTTTGTTTGGATCACGCTTTCGATAAGTTACTCATAAATTTCGATAAGCCGATTGATTTTCATCAATATAGGTCGTCTATTGCTGGATATAGGCCTCCTCCATATATCTCCAACAAAAATGGTCAGATATAGCTTGCACTCAGCGTAATCTTGCAGTCTTAATGAGGATCTTATTCAAGATTTTTATAGAGCACTAGTTTTGCCCGCGGCTTCGCCCGCATGATATTTTGATTTTTGACGCAATATCATTATAATTTATAGCCTATGTGTGCTATATTATTGCAAAGTTTAATCTCTATCCTTTCAGTAGTTTTTGCGTCAAAAGAGTAACAAACATCATAAGCTATCGAAATCGGATGAGTGATCTTTGAAAAATCAACAATGTAATGACTTACCTACGAACTTACTATTCGAGCATACTAGTCGAATTTCGTACTCGATGCTCAGAAATTGCAATGATTGAAATTGGTTGTGCCATTTTTGGCGAAAAATAAAATTAAAGGAAATACAGTGTAATCTCACTGATCCGTCACGTCAATACACTGATACGTCCAATAATCCGGCACCTTCCGCCCGTGCCTCCTTTGCCAACTGCGGCTATGCGCTTTATTGTCTGGGGACAGAGACTGTGCGGGCGCCGGGGACTCGCCGCCCGCACCTGTCTCAGTCCCCTTTGTCGTCTCCCCCGGCGTCCTTGTACCGCGCAGGCGAATACTATATTAAGCGGTAGGATTATAGCAGTCTAATCTCTGAACTTATCACGTGCTTAAGTATTTACCTGTTTTTTTAAGTTACACACATACTTTATATTATTTTTATGAAAGGCATTCATTAATATGTTTTTTTCTCAAATATCCAGTAATCCGGCACCCTCTGATTTTGAATAGTGGCGGACCAGTGAAAATATACTGTATTATTATTATATACTAAGGGACTAATCGCGCACTAAAAATACGAGATTCATCATCCCGACGTTTCGACCGAGTTGCATCAATCGTGGTCATGGGTAGACATCTCTCGGTCGAAACGTCGAGATAATGAGGTATTTATTTATCTTGTAATTTTAGTGCGCGATTAGTCCCGTAGTAAATATATAATAACTAGCAACCCGCCCCGGCTTTGCACAGGTGTATTATACATATAAACCTTCCTCTTGAATCACTTTATCTATTTAAAAAAACCGCATCAAAATCCGTTGCGTAGTTTTAAACATATAAGCATACATAGGGACAGACAGACAGGGAAGCGACTTTGTTTTATACAATGTAGTGATAGTGATAATATAGGTACTGTAGTTGATAGTTACGTCAGAGGTATCCGCTAGTTTAAAAGCTCTAGTCTCTAACACACTTAAACAAAATCCAAAAGTTTGCGCATACTCGTAAGTATGCTCTGTGCTCTGGATATCTCTGCAAATTGCTATCTAAAACCATTGGACTCAATCGAAAAGCACTAAGAAACTAGACAACGACACTTCGATCAAGTCACAGCTATAAAGTTTGTATAGTCTGGTTCGTTTTTGTATTGATTTTTGCCGCATTTAGAACTGATAGTGTGGGTTAGAAGTTATTAGAGCATTGATTTGAGTCAGAGCGTTATATATTTAATGGTGTGCGGTGAATTAACTATAATTGGCAATGTAGTCATCTCAGCTACTTTGCTATCGACGCATAACAGTGATTGTTACGTGAGTACTTGTTGTTTAAAATCAAAAGGGAACATTATGATACGTGACCAATAAAAACTGTAACATTTAATAACACACTTCATTAGAATCATACAGAACGCGAATAATTTCTACTACGTTGTGCAGAACCTAGCGCTACATAGTAATTTGATAAAAAATAATTTATTTGTAACTAAAAGTAATTATCCTGAACATAGTATTTTAGAGTAGACAAAGGTGATATAAGTATAATAATTTATAGATAGGTATTAAATATCATTATACATTAACCTTATCTTTTGATCATAACCTACGTGCATTTTGTCGATCACCACGCCACGCCATAGACACCATTTAATGTATTTAGATAAAAAAATTAAAAAAATATATTTATTTTAAAAACTTTTACAAACTTTTACAATTGTAGGTAGTATCCCTGAACTAGGCGATAAGGCCTGTGTTTCAGAGTTCTGAGCACGAGTTGCTTACAAAAACGGAAATATAAAATTATGTACATCTAAGTTAAAGAACTTTGTTATTTTGACATAATTACTATATATAAACATAACTATGTAAACTTAACCTCAATGCATGTGACCATGAGGGAGGACTGAAAGATGGTCTATTAGGTTGGATCTTTGTTGGAACTACTAAAACTTCATAATTAAACTACTACTACGTACAAAGCAATTGGATCAACCAAAGACCCTTGAAGGTCTAAAGATCATCCAAATTCTCAAGCCTACTCCCAGCTGGCAGCGTACACAGCATGCTGGTAGTTAAAGAGTTAGTTGTAATAGCTCTATGTCATATAATTATGGTGTTTTCAACTCGATTTCAACAAGTGTATTGTTACCTTATACCTATAAAAGCTCCTGTAGGCACTGTTCAAAGAATCACCTTGTCTTATAGTCTCTGTCGAATTTCAAATTACGATTAATGTTTATTTTTATTTTGTTCACTAAAGCCAGTTGTGTAGTTCTAGTTGATGAAAAGATGCCAACAAAATTTGGTATTACATTGCGTTGTTGAGTTGGATGGCTTTTAATCAAAATTCTGGGATCGCGTCCAGAGCGCGATGGAATGTTCGCAGCGTGAGTCGAAAGATATTTTAATGTAATTTGTACACAAACTTGTAGTGTACTGGCGTATACATTATTCAGAGTCTCTGGTCGAATAATGACGACGCAAAACTAGACAACTTCTCTTACGGTTATTTTGAAATTCTGGGCAGATTATTTTGCTAACACTCTAATGATTTTTAAGCGAAATAGTCGAATCAAGAACTCTGTACAAAGGCTTACAGATACTCAAACAATGGGCCACATCTATCTTTCCAAGTGTGGGTTGATGGCACTTCATGGAATCATATACGCCAGCAAATTTATTCTTTGGATTTATTTCATAAATGAGTTATACATGGATTGACGGATGATTCATCAGGATGTTTTTACTTTTACTGAAAAGACAGTCGTGTGCAAAGTTGCACCAAACTTTGTATTAATTGAAGGGTACATGGAGATGATGTTATGGACTTGGTGGTCAACGTCGTCCATGTCGAGATGATGATGATAGGATAACATCTCGCAAAGGAGTACTCCACCGGACTAGGTGTTGTGCCCGGGGATAGCTATCCGACAGTGTAACATTTGGTCTTAATATGGTTCGGCCGCCGCTGATAATTTCGATTGCGCGATGCATCCCTCGGCCTTGTGATCGGCTGACGCTAGTTTCTCGAGGCGCGCGTGTGGTGGCGCCACATGTAGCGAAGTTAGTCGCTACAATAATGTCATTAAGACTGCATAATTGCAAAATGTATAGGAAATCTATAGGAAAGAAAAAGCCGTGGTGGTCTGGTGATAGTAACAGCCGTCTTACAATGGTCGTGGGTTCAATTCCCGCTGCTGTAGCAATGAGTTCATTGGAATTTAAATAAGTACTTACGGTTTTACACTTCACTGACTTTTCGGTGCGCGGTGCAAAAAAACATAGTGACGCAACATGATTGAGTCCGTAGAAGAAACAATCGATTGCATATGTGAATTAAATGAAATGAAATATGAAATGAAATAATATTTATTCGACATAAAATACACAAAGATTAAACATTATAAAACCAAAATTGTAAAACAATTAAGGAGTTAAATGACAAAAATGTCGAAAAGGGCACATCTTAGCACTAATGCTGAGTGCAGGTAGACACCTTACACTCAGCGCTGGTTTTCAGATGAGCCCGTTGTCGAGGGTATAAACAAAACACAAATAATAAATAATCGTCGAAAAGTAGGTATGGACAAAGAGTACAGAAATTACAGAAAAATACCATATCAAGAAATCAAACAAAGCAACTAGTTCACATTGAAATTAATAGAAATACATAATAAAATACAAAATCATACAAAATCAAATTTACATAGAGGTGATATGTGAATCCACTAACCCGCACTAGGCCAGAGTGGTGGATATAGCCCAATCACCCTTAGTGGGTAGACCGAAGTCTTGCAGAGGGCTAAAAAAATTAACAAGTTGGTACAAGAGTTGGGTGGTTGAAGACTGTACCAGCCAGGGAAGGCCTATGTCCAAGAATGATCGCCCTATGATAAAACGACAAATTAAAAAGCTGTAGCAATAAAATTATTGTTTTCTTGTTGACAGGACTGGGCGTTGCACATACGATTCGCGACTTCAGCCGACGGGGGCTACTACGAGTGTCAGGTTCCTACGCACCCGCCTACCAGCATATTCTTCAAACTTGTGCTAGTTGGTAAGTAGTCGATAAAATAACGCTTTATATTCATAGATCCCTAGTATTTACTACTTTTGTCTGGGCTACTAGGGCTGATGCAGTACCTACAATAATGTGCATGGTGTCTCAGATAAAAGCAGTACCTACCAAGGAAATATAAATTTGAAGCGTAATTTCACGCACACGTCCACGTTAGTCATCATAAAATATACATTAATCCAGCAAGCGTGCCCTATTTTCTTTTCATTTTGACTTTTGGATTTAAATAACTAGAACTAATGTTTGCTAAATTTTGTACAAAATCACAAAAAACATCTATCTTATTTTATTATACAGGGTTATTTCTAATCAATCAGCATCATTTTAGAGGCTTATTCTGTACATCAAAACTAACAACTTTTGTTCTGCTACTTTTGTTAAAACACAAAACAAAATTGGGTGTTCCATTAAAAAATATCGTTCACCCGCGACAAAATGTATGGAACAGAAATTTTTTTTTTTTTTTGAGTTTTGACAATAGTCGCAAAACAAAAGTTGTTAGTTTTGATGTACAGAATAAGCCCCTAAAAGGATACTAATTGATTAGAAATAACCCTGTATATCTCTCTTCTATTAACGCTTTCATTCTAAAAATCGTCAAAAAGAGGTAAAAAAGTGTATCTTTTTAGCTAGCCAAGTTTACCTAAAGAAGAAGCTATATTTCTTCCATATTAAAAGATTCAGATTCAGAGTTTTATCAGCACCAGCTAAATTCCTTTAAGTACCTCTTAGTACATAAATATTAAAATGTATTGTTCTTAACAGCGGCGTACGCAGAAATAGTGGGTGAATCAGAGAAGATCATCCACGAAGGGTCGATGCTGAGACTGGTCTGCGTGGTCAAGAGGTCCACGGAACCGCCTTCCTACGTGTTCTGGTACTTCGAGAACAGGATGATCAACTATGACCTGAGTAAGTATTCTTACATCCATCCATCAGCCACATGACGTCCACTGATGGACATAGGGGAGCTTTGGATCTCCAATAAGACCGGTTGGAAGCGACTTGCACAGCGTGATCCTGGAGTCTTAATGAGATCATCTGTCCACCTCCAGTACCTCAGTATTCTTCAGTACCTCATCCTTACTAATATCATAGACTAACCTCCTCAAGGACTTTAGGACACAAATTGCATCATTTTAATTTATTTTTATCGGTGCTTTATTTCAAAATACATATTCACAGAGATATTTAGCAGCGCCATCTAGAAATAATACATAGTTTGGAGCTTTTTGCGACGTACGATAATTAGTATGGAAATTGCTGGTCTACTTGAGTAGCTTAGTGTATGCATATTATTGCATATATTATAAATCCGAAAGTGTTTGTTTGATTATTGGTTTATTCCTCTTTCACGCAGAAACGGAGCAACAGATTTACTTATTTTTTGCTACTTTTTATCCCAGAAAAATAAGATTTTCCCATGGGATAGTACAAAAATTAAAATACCACGCGGGCGAAGCTGCGGACAAAAGCTAGTAAAAGCAAATAATTATATAAAATATATTGTAACTGCCTCGGTGGCTCAGTGGTTCGTGACCCTAACTTCTGGATCAAAGAGGCGTGGGTTCGATCCCCACCCAGGGCAAATATTTATGTGTTGTACATTAATGTTTGCTCTGTGTCTGGGTGTTATTTAGTTACTATCTATATAAATATGTATTTAAAAATAAGTATATGTAGTTTATCAGTCTCTGGCAGCCATATCACAAGCTTTGCTTAGTTTGGGGTCAGAGGCCGTGTGCAAGATGTCCCAAAATATTTATTTTATACCTACGTCTATATCTTATTAATCAGTCTATAATAATTCTCTGTTGAGTCTGTTGAAGACATGTTTATATGGGTATATAAGCATGTCTTCATTAAACACACATAATCTGAATCTTCAACAGATTCGCCCTTTGAAGGTTCAAGGGGCGATTGGGCCATATTCACTGCGCTAGCCCAGTTGCGGTTTCCTTTTCAAAGTTATCTATAAGTTCAATACTAGTTTTTGCCTGTGGATATGCCTTCGTAATATGTTGGTGATTGTGCTATCCCACAGGACCCTCTTATTTTTCAGCATTAAATAGTAGTTAATGGCACTCTTCGACCTTAAAAGAAAATTTAAGCAAAAAATTAAATCGATTCTTACCTCTGATGCTGCGTCAAAAAGTAACAAACAATACAATTAACTAATACACACACTTTCAGATGATTGTATCTATTAGTATTTATTTAAGTACCTAAACCTAGACTATAAGCACTAAGGCTGGTATTTATTTTGACGAATTATTGCCATTTAGCTAAACTTAGGCAGTAAATTTGTGTGGCTTGAGTACTTGGATTATCTCTATACCGTCTTCTCTTCATATCATTTAAATGAATGGTTTGTGGATAATCCAGATCAAGATAGGTACTTTTTGTAAAGATGGTGTTGTAAAAGCCTTATAAACGCTAAGAACATTAAGCGCTTAGAGGGCATTTATAACACCATGTAAGTATGCTTCCGATGAAAAAAAAAACCGAACAAGTGTGAGTCGAGCTCGCACACCGAAGGTTCCGTACAAATCCAGAAAATTTCACAAAATTGTGAAGTAAGTTGTTAAAATCTTTATAGGTACCATCGACAAATAAATTTTTTTCTCTTTTCTCGTCATACATCGAAAATTACACATTGTTAAAATAATTCGTATGATACCTTACATGATACGATTTACTCACTTTGAATTTTGAACCCATATTTTGTGAATTTTGAGGCCCTTTTTTGTGATTTAAATAAAATTGTACAGTTTTCAGATTTATTCCTATATGTGTACTCTAAGACAATGCTTATATTATGCTTCTCGCCAAATGTCACTCACTTTTATTTACTCACTTTGAATTTTGAACCCATATTTTGTGAATTTTGAGGCTCTATTTTTTGTGATTTAAATAAAAATGTACAGTTTCAGATTCATTCCTATATGTGTACTCTGAGACAATGCTTCTCGCTAAATTTCATAGTTCTATGTCAACGGAAAGTACCCTGTAGGTTTTGATTTTTGCGAGTGTCGAAATATGCGATTTTTTACGACATAAACGACCCTATTTTTTTTAAACGATAACTGAGAAGTTTTTCTTTTACACAACAACAAAAGTTCATCGATATCGTATACAGTTTTAATTTCAACTCGATATCTTTACGCGTTCCCGAGATAAAGGGTCTTGACATACACACAGACGGACAGACGGACAACAAAGTGATCCTATAAGGGTTTCGTTTTTTCCTTTTGAGGTACGGAACCCTAAAAACAGTAAAGACGTGTGGAATTTGGCGTGTTTATTTAGTTTTTATCAGGTTACCCGTCAATATTTTGAATGTTATATCTCCTATGTTGTCTTGTTGCCATGTTTTTTTTTATTTCGAAAGAATATTTTAAATCTCTAAACAGCAGAAACTTTTAAAACACGTTTTAACCATTGACCTCGCTGAATTAACCCGGTTCAAAGTTTTAACAGTTGTTTAACTGCAATATTAATCAGTTAAAGTTTCTATGTTCTTGTTAATTACTACCAAGCGGTTTATTGTTCAAACTTTTGATTGAACAAATTTCTTAACGTGTGTTCTAAGTTTTAACGTAAAATCTTGAGAGTTAAAATTTTATTCGAGTGAAAGGTGTAAAACACTCGATTTAGTTAATTTTGCTTCGTAAAACCAGGCTCGATGAAATCTAGAGTGAATATAAGCTTAGCCTAGTAAATATTTTATTGTTGGGAATAAAAATGGAAAAGGTTAAAGTATTATGGCAAGCATTAAAATCTGTTAAGCCTAAGTCGCGCCAAGGACTAAGGATCACGAACTGAATGAAAGAAAAACATTTTTGTAGCTTGAATTCAGATTTTTGGCGTGTTGTTACAAATCGCCGAAGAAACTGGCTATTATGTTTTTTTTTTATATTTGATGAACTGATTTTAATTATCTTATTATATAAAATACAATTGTATTGTGCCGCCGTAATATTTTGTTTTATAAGAAGGTTATTGTTAAAATTTCGAAGGATACAGGCTATATTGTTTCAAGTTTGACTTACGAGTGAGTTTTTTTGTGCGCTTCTGTATCTATGGTTTTCATAGTCTGTATATAAGTATATTTACATTAAAGCATAGAAGCCGTGGTGTTCTAGTGGTAGTGACACCCGCCTTGCAATCGTGAGGTCGTGGGTTCAAATCCCGGTCCCGTACGAATGAGTTCTTTGGAATTTAACACCGCTGGCTTTTCGGTGAAGGAAAACATCGTGAGGCAACCTGCATATGTCAGTAGAAGAAATTCGATGGCGTATGTGAATCCACCAACCCGCACTGGGCCATCATGGTGGATATGGCCCAACCACCCTTCGTGGGTAGGCCTACGTCCTGCAGTGGACTGTTAAAAAGGCTGATACAGTACAGTACAGTACATTAAAGCATATCATGTAGCATCATTACTATTACTAATAACCCAAAACACGTTATTTTTTTGGTGATGATAAACTGAACGTGATCTGGATGATTCTAAAGAAACACCCCACATTTTATACGACACTCGTTTGCGCGGTGCCTAAGACTGACAGATCAATAACACAATTATTTTTCCCCACCAGATGGCGTGAGCGTCCACAATGGCCGGCAGACCAGTGAGCTGGTGATTGGCAAGGCAGAGCCTCGTCACGCTGGCAACTACACCTGCGTGCCGGCCAACGCGAAAGCTGCGTCAGTCACTGTACATGTAGTGCAAAGTGAGTATTCTACATGACTACATGATTCTACAGATGTCTTGATATTAATTTTATAATTATATAATTATTATTTATTTATTCCTTTACCATTAAAATATATGAAAATACAAAAAATGTACTGTATTAAAAGGTACTAATTTACTGGAATCGGTCGAATCCAAGCTGTATAGCTTGGTGGCTGTTACGTTAGCTACAAGTTGCGGATAGCCCAATCCTGACTGAAGATAACTTAACAGCTTTTTTTTATTTCGAATAGGTTCGCGTTTGACTACACACTGCCTGATGTTAAGCAGATGTGCGGTCTAGCATGTAGCACGCTGACCTAGAAGATACCTATTTACTCGGGATTTGAAGACACCCACGTTGTACTTTAACGGGAAGACAGACCCAGGCAAAGCGTTCCACATTCCGGCTGTTCGTATGAGGAATGAGGATTCGAAACGCTTGGTTGTAACGCGCGGAATGTCCACCATAAAAGGGTGGCGCTTTGGTCGCGTCTGTCTAGCCGTACGATACAGCTGGGCGAGGATTAGTTTATCCGCAGCTTCATATTACAGCCGCCAAGTTGTATGATTCGACTATGCCAAGAATATTAACTATGCCAATACGCAAAACTACGTGCCCTTGCGTGGTACAGCACTGTGCTCTCACTCTGAGATATTAGGTAATCTCACATTGCCTAGATATTTCGCTGGAAAAATTAACATTTAATCCAAAACAATCATGCTTTCGTACCACTATATGATTTATGAGTCCTAAGTGCTATAGGCCCTCTGCCGTCTATAACCTAAAAAGCCGTTAAACCACAAAACCAAATTTTTGGGTATCAGCGAAAAACGCGGGACTAGACAGATAAAGTACTTTAACTATGATTTAGAAAATTATTTGCAAAAACGGCTTTAAAGGTAGGCTATTATTTGTAGGATAATGATGTTTTCAAATAATTATGGGATCACAGCGGTATTTAAGTTATGTTTTGTTGGATGACGACTTTATTGACTTGTAAAGAAGAAATAAGAATGTCAATAGCGGTGTTTTCACAATTTCTATCTTCTAAACTATAAACGATATAAAAATAATTCTTACAGTGACCGATAGATAATTTTAAACTCTATAAGAATGTGTTTAAAAGTGAAAAATGACCCCCTGTGGCTTAACGGTGTTATAGCTTGTGGACGGCAGCCCTGCCCACTGCCAGTTTGATTTGTTAATATATTGGTAACATTGATCTTGATTGTTTACGAATCTATACCAGTCTCTTTGCTAACTTAAATAGGTACCCTATCTATTCAGCCTGTTCCATCCACTGCTGAGTATAGGCCTCCTCTCTTTCTCGCCATTCTTTCCGGTCTTGTGCTAGCCTCATCCATTGCTTCCCGACAAGTTTGATGACGTCATCCGACCATCGGGCTGGTGGTCTGCCTCTATGTCTTCGTCCTTCTCACGGGTACCACTCGGTGACTGCCTTGGTCCACCTGTTGTCATCCCGTCTAGCCAAGTGTCCTGCCCATCTCCACTTTAGCTTGGCGATGCGTGTGCCTACGTCTTCGACTTTAGTGCGACATCGAATTTCCACGTTTGGGACACGATCAATCAAGCGGATACCTAACATGGCTCGATCCATAGCTCTTTGAGCTACACGGATTTTATAAATATGCTCTTTAGTAAGGGGCCATGTTTAGGCGCCGTAAGTGAGTATAGGCAGCATACATTGGTTATAAACCTTGGTCTTCAGGTATTGTGGGATTTTAGATTTAACCACCAAGTTTTCCAAAGGCAGCCTACTCTAGCTGTATACGCCTAGCGATCTCTTTTAGCTGAGAGCCTCGGTCAAAAGACAGACAATGACCGAGATAAATGTAATCACAAATATGTACCCTATTATAAACAAAAAAAAAAATAGAAACCTTGTCATTGCTAACAAAGTATTTAAAAATATCACAAATTACAGAAACATAGAGTCCAAGACAATTAAAAGTTTTATAACAACCTCTAATTTACCAACATTGTATTGTGCTTTAGTTAGCAACTATTTTATCCTCTAAGATAACAGCTTTTTCACGGTCTTAAACAAAATAAATTTTTAATTAAAAGTTGAGCAAAAATGTTCATGTTTTTTCTAGCTATAATAAAACTTAATTATGGCAAAGAAATACAACAACTTAGCAGGGTAATAAAATGCAAAAGAATTACAAAGAAAATGTAAAATATCTGGTTTGCAAATTAGTTGATTTTATTCTTGCAACTTTACGAGTACCTATTCTGGAATCTTCTTTTTGGAGCAAGCGTTGAAAATGTGTGCTTGTGTGAGCGGCAGGGCATCGCATGCGATTATCTGCGAAAGTTATGAATGATTAAAACATTTAAAAAATTGGACTCTAGGCTATCCCAATTTTACTATCTTGGAAATATGACAATAAGCAATCTGAATAATGATTAATCCATTGTATATTTATTATTATAGCCTTTTTTGCTGATTGTTTAATTTTTTTTTTTTTTTGTTATTTTTTTTTTTTTTTTTTTTTATCATTCGATGTCAAGTTTTTGTCATTTATTATCATTATAAAATTCAATCATGCTGTCATGTTTAATTATTATTATGTATATATATATATATTTTTTGATTTTTTGATTTGATTTGATTTGATTCCTTATTTTCAAGTTTCAGCTTGCCTTCTGGCAGAGGCCTCTTCCTGGGACTTCCATTTTCTTCGATCTTGTGTCATTTGTTTCCAATTAGGACCACCAACTTTCCTGAGATCATCTTCCCACCTGAGTTGTTGTCTCCCCTTTTTTCTTTTTCCATCTCTAGGGTACCATTCTACTACATCTCTATTCCACTTTCCTTTCCTGTCCCTCATCATATGGCCTGCCCAGCGCCATTTTTGACATTTTATTACATAACTAATGTTTTGCGTTTTTGTCTTCTCTTTGATTTTTTCCAGCCTCACTTTATCAATCAGTTTTACATTCAGTATACTTCTTTCCATGTTGTTTTGGCACACTTGCAGTTTACTAGAATGATGTTTTGTCAGAGACCATGTGGGGCAACCATATGACAGAATTGGGAAGATGCAACTGTTGAATACTTTTGCTTTGTTATGGAGAGGTATTGACTTATCTTTTAATATATCTTTTAGTGACCAAAATCTATTCCACGAGTTTCCGATTCTCTCTTCTATTTCCTTGTCCATCTGTTTCTCATTAGATATTGCCTGACCTAAATATTTATATTCTTTTACATAATCAATTTTGTGGTTATCAATCCCGATTGTCTTCCTTATTCTGTTGGTCATTAACTTAGTCTTTTCCAGGTTCATGCTTAGTCCCACTTCCTTGCTCGCTTTGGCTAGATCTTGTAGCATTATTTGTAGTGAATCTGGATCTTGTGCCAAGAGTATGATGTCATCTGCAAATCTCAGGTGACTAAGCATAGACCCATTTATATTGATGCCCAATTTCTTCCAGTTCAGTTTTCTGAATATACTCTCCAAAACAGCTGAAAATATCTTTGGGGACATTGGGTCTCCCTGTCTTACCCCTTTTCTTAACCTGAATGGTTTCCCACTTCTATCCAGTTGTATTTTTGATGTGCTGTTGCAATATATACTTTTAATTATGTTGGTATATTTACCATTGTATATAAATAGATCTAAACAACACTAACTTGTGGCATTTGGGTTTGAGACACATGGACCACGGAGCCGGGTACTCTTGAGATTTTGAAGGATTTTTCGTGGAGATCGAAAGAGGGCACATGCACGTAACCAAAATGCTGGCCTGTATTTTGTTAAAACCATTTTTGACCGACGAACCACCGGAGGAGGTATACAATTCGACGCGTATATTTTTTTTTATGTGTAAACACGCAAATATTAGAAAGAGTATACTTTGAAATTGATCCCATCCAAATCCCATTTAAATTTTATCGAAATCCGGCTGAGCCATTCTTGATAAATCGACAATAATGTGAAAAATGCTACATCGATCCGTGCGAAATATTCGCGAATTTTGTAGGTACACGGGGGAAGTCGGTCATGCTAATTTTTGCAAAAATTAATCTTGTTAATTTTTTTATTAGTTTAGTTTAGATAGGATGCTTTAGTTAGATAGGTCTTTTTAAATTTAGATAAGTTAATTTGGTTTATTGATCATCCACATTTTTTGTACCTAGTTAATAATTGCATTTGCCCTTCTAATAAAACATACATTTTATTTTATTGTAGTGCGTAGGTATTTTACTTAAGTTTTAAACAAATTCATTTACTTATTCTAAATTGTAAAGTCTCTGACCGTAGACTACTACAAGCGCATAAGATACGTCTTGACTTCCGAATATCTTGAGGTTCTATGGATAAAATAAAGACTACGTATATTTTTCTGAAATTTTCTAACATAATAATAACGTAACCTGCCGTTACTAAGAGGAAAATTTACTTGATACTTCAAGGAAATTGGATTTAGTAGAGTCTATGCAACAAGATAAGTCACATAGAATCTTTCTTTTATAGAAGAATCGAGCTGGGTTTATAATGTTGTTAACGATGAAAGATAATCATATATTCTGCAATGTTTTCTTCAATCCAAACCTAGTGTAGTGAGTCTCATGTTTGAAATCTAACACTACAAATAAAACAAAAAAAATAATCAACATCACTCATATGTCACTGATTTGAAATCTATTCACTGAAGTATAAATTTTTATTCTGCACATATTTTCTTTTAATAAAGCATCACCAGCAACGCTTTTCATCTCCACGAATGAGCTCCTACCTATTTATAGAATTATCCTAAACTTTTTAAATGTTCTTACAATAACTATTCACCGTTTATTGAAAAAACGAAACAATATTACGAATTAAAAAAAAAACAGTTAACCCACCTCAATTTTGGTAGATTGATATAGTGGTGTAGAGCGATACAAAATACACAATTTTGAATATTTAAAGTATTAAAAATTTATATCTGTATTAAAACTATCATAAAGTTGAATTTCATGTAATTTGGTTCAAAAATGTGTAAGTTATAAGCCTTTGTAACATTAGCATGGACGGACGGACAGCCGGACGGACACAACGAAATTATAAGGGTTCTTCGTTTTACAACGGAACCCTAAAAAGACATAAAATACTGAATATTTCGCGTTGCTATTCAACGTGGCTTGCCGTGCCCGCGGCTGCCGCAAATGTCAAACTCGTCACGAAATATTCTAAATTTTACACAAGCTGCTCACAAAATTCAGTTGCCCGTAGAGAAACAAGTGAAAACTATGTTTTGCACTAAAACTAAATAAAATATTTAGAAAAGTCTACCCGTGACCACGGTCGATGCAATTCGGCCGAAACGTCGGGATGAGGAGGTATTTATTTATCTCGTAATTTTAGTGCGCGATTAGTCCCGTAGTATATAGTAATAATGTGTTCAAATCGCGAAAGTTTAAAAACAAAATTTGTTAACCGTTACAAGTAAAATTCGTGAGTCTACCCGTGACCACGTGATGTAACTCGGCCGAAACGTCGGGATGAGGAGGTATTTATTTATCTCGCAATTTTGGTGCGCGATTAGTCCCGTAGTATATAATAATAATAGACAAATTCATTTTTTACATGCAGGTTTTTTACATATACATTTTATCCAGGACCTCCACTGACGCCACTGATGGATTTAGGGCCTCCCCTATAGATTTACAATAAAACCGGTTAAAAGCGGCTTGCATCCAGCTTGATCATATTAAGGTCTTGATTAAACGATTGCTCTACCTCGTCGGTGGAAGTCCTAAGCTGCGTTTGCCGGTACGTGGTCTTCATTAAAGAACTTTATGGCCCCATCGGCCACCAGTTCAACGAACTATGTGCCCTGCCCGCTGTCACTTCCGCTGGATAATCCGCTAAGCTATATCTGCTGCTGTAGCTATACCAGCCTTTTTTAATAGTCCACTGCAGGACGTAGGCCTACCCACGAAGGGTGATTAGGCCATATCCACCACGCTGGCCCAGTGCGGGTTGGTGGATTCACATACGCCATCGAATTTCTTCTACGGACGTATGCAGGTTGCCTCACGATGTTTTCCTTCACCGAAAAGCCAATGATGTGAAATTCCGTACATAAGTTCCAAAGAAACTCATTCGTACGGGATCAGGATTTGAACCCACGACCTCACGATTGCAGGTCGGGTGTTACTACCACTAGACCACCACGGCATAGCTATATCTACGAGTACATAACTCTTTATTCTTTACTAGCGACCCGCCCAGGATACGCACAGTTGTATTTATACATTTAAACTTTTTTTCTTGAATCACTCTATCTTATAAAAAATCGCATCAAAATCCGTTGCGTAGTTTTAAAGATATAAGCATACATAGAGACAGACAGCGGAAAGCGACTTTGTTTTATACTATGTTATACATTGTGTAATCCTTCTTCTTGAATCATTCTATCTTAGAAAAAAGCGCAACAAAATCCGTTACGCAGTTTTAAAGATATAAGCATACATAGAGACTGACAGCGGAAAGCGACTTTGTTTTATACTACGTTATACATTGTATAATCCTTCCTCTTGAATCATTTTATCTTATAAAAAATCGCATCAAAATCCGTTGCGCAGTTTTAAAGATATAAGCATACATAGAGACAGACAGCGGAAAGCGACTTAGTTTTATACTACGTTATACATTGTATAATCCTTCCTCTTGAATCATTTTATCTTATAAAAAAAACCGCATCAAAATCCGTTGCGTAGTTTTAAAGATATAAGCATACATAGAGACAGACAGCGGGAAGCGACTTTGTTTTATACTTTGATATACATTATACATATAAACCTTTCTCGTGAATTACTCAATGTTATAAAAAAACCGCATCAAAATCCTTTGCGTAGTTTTAAAGATAAAGCATACATAGGGATAGACGGCGGAAAGCGACTTTGTTTTATGCTACGAGTATGTTACAGTACGTTGTATAATCCTTCCTCTTGAATCATTCTATCTTATAAAAAAGCGCATCAAAATCCGTTGCGTAGTTTTAAAGATATAAGCATACATAGAGACAGACAGTGGGAAGCGACTTTGTTTTATACTTTGATATACATTATACATATAAACCTTTCTCGTGAATCACTCAATGTTATAAAAAACCGCATCAAAATCCGTTGCGTAGTTTTAAAGTTTTAAGCATACATAGGGACAGACAGCGGGAAGCGACTTTGTTTTAGTGTTCTTCACGTAGAGAGAGATTAAGAGTAATTAAGAGTATAGTTATCTACGCATACATAGCATGTTGGGCATCTTTAAGCTTACTTATAAGGCGCATATCATCAGTGCTTGGTCTTTATCAAGTCACAATACTATGTATAGCAGTTTGTCTTTGTAGTCAGAAAATGAGACGTAATTTTTCTTCAAATTAATTTGCGACTGGTCGGTTTGTGTTTCTAAACAATAGAATTGGACGATGCTAATAAAATTAGGGGTATATTTTTGTGTCATTTTACTGCGAATCTTTGTTTTACGCAAATTGTTTTAAATATAAAAAGGTGACTTGCGAACAGGGTCACTAAACACTGTGCTACTAAGGCCAGTCAAATAGCAAAATTTTGAAAATGACACTAGAACTACGGATTGTACTGACTGTGCTTTTTTGATTGTCCACTACTAAACATGCTTACCCACAAATACTGATTGGGCCAGATTCACCACGCTGGCCTAGTGCGGGTTGGTGGTGTAACATACGCCATCGAATATCTTTCTTCCGAAAAGCCAGCGGTGTAAAAGTCCGTACATAAATTCCAAAGACCTCATTGGTACGGGGATCTGGTTTTTTCTGATTGTATTTCAGTACAGTACGTACTGTCCAGGCTTTTTAATAGTCCACTGCAGGACGTAGGCCAACCCGCGAAGGGTGATTGAGCCATATCCACCACGCTGGCCTAGTACGAATTAGTGGGGTCAAATACGCCATCGAATATCTTCTACTATGCACGATATTTTCCTTCCGAAAAGCCAGTATTGTAAAAGTCCGTACAGAGGTTTCCAAGAACTCATTGGAACGGGGCTCAGCTTTTTTTAGTTATTTTTTCAGATTTTCTCAGATTTCTCTAAATTTCTCAGATTATCTCGGATTTTTTCAGGTTGCAAGTCACGTTAACTGATCAACATTTTTTGTTCACAGGTGAAACACCAGCAGCAATGCAGCACGGCAACAACTCTACCAACCGCCTTGAACTCTCCGTACTCTCCCTTGTAATCTCACTGGCGATCGCGTTCATCCATCAGGAGTTTGGATAGCGTCCTCAATGTCGTTTAGGTTAGGTATTATGATACAGATATGATTATTACTGTATAAATTTGTATTGAGTTGGTTGGAGAAAGGCTTTAAGCTTACTTTAATTAATTTTAGACCTCAGTTTTAATCGTTATGATCCTTATTTTTTGACCGACGTACCACCGGAGGAGGTATACAATTCGACGCGTATATTTTTTTATGTATAACTTAACTTTTTTCATAGTAGTCCGATTTCAATAATTCTTTTTTTATTGGAAAGAATATACTTCGAAATTGGTTTCATTTAAATTGTATCGAAATTGGCTGAGCCACTTTTGATAAATCAACAATAATGTGAAAAATGTTACATCGATCCGTGCATAATATTTGCGTTCTAGCGATGCGCCCCGGCTTCGCACAGGTGTATTATACATATAAACATTTCTCTTGAATTACTCTATCTATTAAAATAAACTGCATCAAAATCCGTTTCGTAGTTTTAAAGATATAAGGATACATGGGGACAGACAGCGGAAAGCGACTTTGTTTTTTACTGCCTATGTAATGGTTCTCTACACGGGTGAAGTCGGTCATGCTATTTTTTCCAAAAAATAATTATTATGTATGTAATGACACACATGGACTTGATCAAGGCTACACGTGAGGCCCCGAATTCCGCGTAACACACGTTTTTCATACATTTGTCTACTTTGTTGGTTGTGTAAAGCGTTAAAAATAAAATTAAACATTCATTTTTTTTTGACAAAAATGGTATAACCGACTTAAACCGTGTACAGAATTCGATCAGTGTATCATCGACGTAGTCATTTTCACATTATTGTTGATTTTTCTAAAACGACTCAGCCGATTTTAATAAAATTTACATGGAACGACCTCCGATCTACCAAACAAAAAACAATCATTAAAATCAGTTCATAATTGATGACTACCTTGATGGCTCAGTGGTTAGTGACCCTGACTTCTGGATCAAAGAGGCGTGGGTTTGATCCCCACCGAGGGCAAATATTTATATGTGGAACATAGGTGTTTGCTCTGGGTGTGCAGTATCTATATAAGTATGTATTTAAAATATGTATCAGTAGTATATCAGTCTCTGGCAGCCATATCACAAGCTTTGCTTAGTTTGGGTCAGAGACAGTGTGTAAGATGTCCCCTAATATTTATTTTATTATTTATTTATAATTGGCGGAGTAATCGCAAACATATACAAATAAAAAAGTAATGGAATTGAGTAGTCGAACCTCCTTTTTTGAAGTTGGTTAAACATCAAAATTTACTTATTTCTGAAATCCTTGTAGAAGTTGTTTCCAACAACAAATCTGTCCCAAAAGTGAACTTTCATTCGCGATTCCGCGATGCCGCTCTCTCGCTTTACAAAAGTAGTGAAACAGCAGCCAACAGTCGATATCTGGTCACTTTTTGAAACGCTGACGTTCTATAAACTACCTATTTTTCCCTAATAGACCTTCTGGTACAAAGTTGCTGCTTTCAGCTTCTAGAATGAGCGTTTGTGGCCTAGCATTCCTGAGCAGTGAGCAGCCGTAGATAAAACAAGCGATTAAATTTCAGTGGTCCAAGAACGAAAGCAAAAGCTGCCTTCTTTTTTAACGTTGCGAAACAAATCAGTTTTTGATATAAAGAACTTTGTCGTTTGACACAATTCTCTGCAATCCTGACAATAAAATCACTTTCAAGTTGAATTGAAAATAAGAAATCGTTTAGAAAATTGCGCAGGAACTCGTTTCGTACAACGGTCTACGGAAGTTTTTAATACATTAAGTTCGCTTCGCACGTAAAGGTTGATGACATACAGACAGTATCTCAATTCGATGCAAAAGGACTCACCATCATAATTATCAGCCGTAAGGCGTTCACTGCTGGACATTAGCCTTCACCGTGGATTTTCAATAAGCCCGGTAGGAAGCAGCCTGCATTCAGCGTGTTCCTGCGGTCTTAATAATATCGTCGGTCCACCTAATCGGTGGACGTCCTACGCTGCGCTTGCCGGTGCGTGGTCACCATTCGAGAACTTTATTTCCCCATCGGCTATTAGTTCTCTGAGCTATGTGCCCTGCCTATTGCCATTTCAACATATTAATCCGTTGGGCTATGTCGGTAACTATAGTTCGTCTGCGACTCTCCTCATTCCCGATTCGATCTCGCAAAGAGACTCCGAGCATAGCCCTCTCCATAGCGCGTTGGTCTACCTTGAGCTTATTCATAAGTTCCACGGTATAAAACTACGTTTCAGTTCCATTTGTCAACACTGGCAACACATCTGTCTAAAACTCTCGACTCGAGGCACTGAAGTATGTCGAACGAAAAGACCTCACGCAGTTTTCTGAACGCAGCCCAGCCGAGTTGGATTCGCCGATTGACCTCTTTCTTGAAGCAAAAATGTTCATTCATTAGAAGAGTATTCCAACAACTCATTTTGACATCGGCTACCATATTTTCTGTCATCGAAAAGTACACCCCGTAATATTCGGTTTAAAAATGATATAAATACCATATACTTACCTACTAACTACTACTAAATAAATATAAATACCATAATATACCTCCTGACATAAAACTTAAAAATATTACATTCTTTTTAAGCAGTCATGTAATGAGACCTAACATACATAACAACATACTTAATATCTACCCATAGGAATATTTACTACCATTTTGCCAAATCTTTGAGAAAATGTATCATTTTGTTTTGCAGAAAAGCATAACTATTTTACGAGCTTCAAATCTAAGTTTTAAAATAATTTTAAAAAAATCTATCACTACATTTTTCAAAATCATACTAATATTATTATCATCGCGAAAGTGTATGTGTGGATGTTTGTTCCTTTTTCACGCAAAAACTACTGAACTAATTTCAATGAAACTTTGAAATAGTAATATCAGAATAACACAGACTATAAAAATGTATATGAACACCGGATACAACTCACGAATATTTGAACGGTCGAGCCGCTATGCGTCCGACCGGTTTCAGAATAGTTAGTACTCCTTCATCAAGGAATACGCGCGCCCCCGACAACGGACGCCCGCGATCAACTATAGAATCAGACTATACAATTTATAAAGATTTGCGTGAAACGTAGTTCGCCGGGACAGCTAGTATAAAATACATTTTTACACAAAAAAACATTTTAAAATACATTTTACGCTGAAAAAATATCAAATGTGTGCTTGTATAATACGACTGCTTTATGTATTTTTTTTATACAAAACACTATGTAATGTGAAAATGTATAAAGTTGTATTACTGCTATAATTTGTAGTCTGCGTCACGATACGAAGAGTCGTTGAAAGCTATCACCTATTCAAAGATATCGCTTTACCAAATGACAAGAAAATTGTTCACGATATTTTTATTTGTGTAAAGCAAACATATTTTACCATTATAAATATACTATTTACCTACTCAGTTATTCAAATCACGCATGAATTTCTATATGAAATCATATCCAATTTCACGTTGCATATTATGATTTCATTTAAAATCGCTGCGTGAAGGAGTTATTAATATACAAACCACCAACTCTCAGATTTTCAACATTAGTAAGGTTTTTTAATACTCAAACATTTATTGCTACAGTGTATGTAATACTTACTGACAAGATAATGTTTTCCTTTTTTGTCTAAAGGGGTTTGAACATTTGTGGCATAGCCACCCGCCGCCATTATGTTTTTTTTTTTAAGTTTCCGCGCACGGTGAAAGTAGTATACGAGTATATGAGTAGGGGACACTTATACACACAATAAATGTTTCGTAGTATGGTACCCAAAAGTGTCACGTTCTCGAGATATTTGGATGTAAATATCACTGTACGAGAACTTTGCGATCTTTACATCCAAATATCTCAAGAACGTGACACTTTAGGGTACCATACTACGAAACATTTATTGTGTGTATAAGTGTTCCTACATTCACCGTGCGCGGAAACTTATAAAAGTGTCACGTTCTCGAGATATTTGGATGTAAATATCACTGTACGAGAACTTTGCGATCTTAACATCAAAATATCTCGAGAACGTCACACTTTAGGGTATCATAGTACTTACATCTATTGTTTTTAGAAGTGTCCCCTACCCATATATACAACTTTCATTGTGCGCGGAAAGTTATAAAAAAAATGGGTGGGATATGCCAGCTTCCATAAAAAAAATGTTCAAACCCCTTTAAAGTAAATATTAAACCATTTACATGTCAAAAATCAACTTAATCAAACAGGCTACCCCTAATGGTGCCCTGGCCAAAAGAACCCATTATACTGGCGGTATAATACTTACTTACTTTTTATGTATAACACTAGCAGACCTTTGTTTAACGCAATACGTTTATAAATTCTAGCCTATGTACTATTCTGATATATAAGCAATACTTTTGCAAAAGTTTCATCTCAATCCGTTTAATAGTTTTTGCGTGAATGAGTAACGAACACATACATCCACACATACTAACTTTAGCGTTTATAATATTAATATGATTTACACATGATGTGTAAAATCATAAAGATAATAAAATTAATATAAATACACTAATTAAGACCCATGACATGATCCACACATACTAACTTTCGCGTTTAAATATTAATATGATTTTCACATGATGTGTATTTGACGTTTATAATATTACGTGATGATGATGTTTATTTGACGTTTATAATATTATAAACGCGAAAGTTAGTATGTGTGGATCATGTCATGGTTCTTAATTAGTGTACTTTTATTAATTATATTCTCTTTATGAATGTATGGAAATTGTATTGTTTCTTTTGGAATATAATTTGTATGCCTAAAGCCTTCCTTCAACACAAGAGATAAATTAAAATAAATAATTTTAAAATGTAAAATTTATAACGGTTGAAAATAAAAAGTATACCAATCGAGTACAATAATGTTAAATGTAAATAGTTATCTATTGTATATGAATAAAAATAAATTTGATTTATGATAATAAATAAACTTATTTAAGTCCCTGTATAAGAAATGTAATTAATTGTCTTTTGAATTTAAGAAATAAATAACAATTTTGAAGTTAACGTGCCAAGTAATTGTTTTATTTTTCCCATGCAAAAAAAATGTACACAGATATAACAAGTACCTAGGTCGTACGCAACGGCCAATGTTCGCAACTGATTGCGGCTGAGAAATTTTGTATTTTTAATAAATTTTACTGTTTAAGGTCACTGTCTATTTTTAACACATCTACAATGTGTTTAATTGTTTATTAAAAGAGTAGTACAGTGTGGTAAGCCGTGGTGGTCTAGTGGTAGAGTAACACCCGACCTGCAATTGTGAGGTCGTGGGTTCAAATCCCGATCCCGTACCAATAAGTTTCTTTGTACGGAATTTCACATCATTGGCTTTTCGGCGAAGGAAAACATCGTGAGGCAACCTGCATACGTCGAAATTCGATGGCGTATGTGAATCCACCAAACCGCACTAGGCCAGCGTGGTGGATATGGCGCAATCACCTTTCGTGGGTCGGCCTACGTCCTGCAGTGGACTATTAAAAAGGCTGGTACAGTACAGTACCTAAAGTACAGTGCGACACAAAAGACATGAAATGGATTTATTCGGGAACTAAATTATCACTTTTGCTGGAACCACAACCTGAGCTGTCAATTATTGTTAACATCCTAGCATTATTCTCGTTTTAAGTTATTTTGTGAATTGTGAACATGAAAACAGTATTATTTTGCTAAAATAATGCAAAATATACTAACAAAGCGATGGTGGCGACCTCATTTATTTTCAAGTCTTTTATTTATATTCATATTCATATTCATTTATTTGCGGATATGGGTACAATAGGTTGACATTGAAACAAATATACCTCCATATACTGCATTTCGGCATGCAAATGTCATAATGTTCTTAAGCTAATTAACTAATCATCAAAGAATTATGATGAACACAAAAACTTACATGTATGCGACCAACATTTTAAAGTTTTACACACTATTTGAACATTGATCGACACTGAAATAATTTACATTTTACATAGCATTTTATGAGATTTACATGTAATCTTATAAACAAATCAAAAAACAAACCACAAAATCATACACAACAACCAAAACAAGACAAAATAACCTCTTTCTCATGAAATATCAGCTGTAAAAATGACAGCAATTTACATTGAGTCGCCACTTGTCACTGTCATCAAGCATATAAAGCCATCTATTCATCTATTTTATGTCGCACTGTAATATTAAACACTTAAATAAAAAAAACCGGACAAGTTCGAGTCAGGCTCGCACACCGAGGGCTCCGTACAAATCTAGAAAATTTCACAAAATTGGGAAGTAAGTTGTTAAAATCTACACTATATCATCGACAAAAAAGTTTTTTTTTTTCAGTTTTCTCGTCATACATCGAACATTACACTTTGTTAACGTTTTATTTCTTATAATTATTTTATTTTCAGTAATGCCATCCATCCGTCCATCAGGACAGGACATCAACTGCTGGACATAGGTCTCCCCTATAGATCTCCAATAAGACCGATTGGTAGCGGCTCGCATCCAGCGCGATCATGCGGTCTTAATGAGGTCATCCGTCCACCATTTGAAAGGACATCATACGCTGCGCTTGTCGTTGCGTGGTCTCCACTCGAGAACTTGTCAGTAGTAAATTTTAAATTACGAGAGTAGTTGAGATCTACCCTCACTATTATTTATAGAATAAAGTCAGTGTTCAACTAACTTGCGTGCATTTTCGACCCCATCGGTCATCAGTCCTCCGCGCCATGTGCCCTGCCCATTGCCTTTTCAACTTGCCAATTCACTGGGCTATGTCAATAACTTTGGTTCTTCTACGAATCTCCTCATTCCTGATTCGATCTCGCAGTTTCAGTAATTACCTATCAGTATTCAGTAATTAGGCATCAGAATTAATCTGAACTTCTAAATTAGATATTAATCTAATTAACAATTACATGAGAAAATAGGCATGAGGTACAATGGACGAACATTATAAGAATAATCTAGAAACGTAATAAAGTCTAGTTAAGAGAGAACTAGCCACGTAATTACTTGGTCTCTAGAGATCTAGGTCTTTTGTAGGTCAACAGAAGAACCTAAGATATAGAGCAGCATTCTTTTTCCAAGCTATTATTTCAAGAATTTGCCTGGAATAAATCGCCATAGGTGATAAAGCCGCCACTTTATAGTAATATTTTTGTCGTATATGTGAAAATAGTGTTTATTTTAAAATAGTGGTTGTAAATAAAGAGTTTTGTCTGTCTGTCTGTCTGTATTTCATTGTATCGCGCGCACAGTGTAGTTTGAGTATGGTCAAGTGCCTTTATTAACTACCTAAAACTACACAAACTACTACATGACAAGCAATTAGATCATCCATAGACCCGTTTTTTACGTTTATTGGATGGACAAGTAGTTTAAGTCTAGAAGACTAAAGAAGACCTGTTTATTTGCTGTTTTTTAGGGTTCCGTACCTCAAGCGGAAAAAACGGAACCCTTATAGGATCACTTTGTTGTCCGTCTGTCCTTCTGTCCGTCTGTGTGTATGTCAAGACTCTTTATCTCGGGAACGCGTAAAGATATCGAGTTGAAATTTAAACTATATACGTAAACCTATGAATTCTTGCATTGTGTAAAAGAAAAGCTTCTCAGTTACCGTATAAAAAAATTAGAGGCGTTTATGTCGTAAAAAACCGCATATTTTGCACTCACAAATATCAAAACCTACAGGGTACTTCCCGTTGACATAGAACTATGAAATTTGGCGAGAAGCATTGTCTCAGAGTAAACATATAGGAATAAATCTGAAAACTGTACATTTTTATTTACATCACAAAATATAGGGCCTCAAAATTCACAAAAAAATGGTTCAAAATTCTGTCTAAACTGAAAATAAGTTCAAATATAAATTTATATGTAAATGTATAATTGTATAAATATAAAACATCAAACTTAATAGCAATCAAATCAAATAAGTTATAAAATCAATTCTTAAAGCAGTTTAAATCTCAGTATTTACTCATATCAAAACTAGATGGCGTTGGCGTCAAGTTAGCCCGCGGCATTAACTTTCTCCGTCGATGTACGAGGTATCTATGCGCTCGAAAGATGTTGTGTTAATGCAAACATTTAAAATTTAAATGATATAAATGGTTGCATTAACATAGCAACATAACATTAATTATTAGATGTTGACAGACTGATGTTGTGTTAATGCAAACATTTAAAATTTAAATGTTTGCATTAACACAACATCTCTCGATTTGATTGAATTTGATCGAGTCAGGAAATGCATTTAAATTTTAAATGCATTTCCTGACTCGATCGAATTCAAAGTGAGTGACGTATCATTTTAAAGAACTTCATTTGCAATGCTAAAACAAGTTTATAATCGTGTTTGTACGGAACCCTCGATGTGCGAGCCTGACTCGCACATGTCCGGTTTTTTTTCTATTTATAAGGATAAATAAGAAACGCCGTATACAAAGCAATCCACCTCAACAAAACGCGGTTTAACCTACACAATCTAGTTCATCAATTCAGTCCGAGTAACGTACTAACTAATCTCTTTGCTAAAGGAAACTCAACCGTATCTCCACTAGATAAGGACCGCCGTAATAAAAGCTGAGGACATTTCTTGTCAAGCTATTGTGCACCTTGTGTAATAGAAAATACAGGTTAACAATCAAGGTGAAGTAGAGTGTGAATAGTCAAATGAATAGAGAAACAAAGCAGCAATATTAAAGCCTGGTAGAGACAGGGTTTGTTTGAGTACCGTGATATTGGGCTGACAGTTTATTAATAAGGAATTTGGTTTTGGTGACAGTAATTATGATAGAAATTAGTTAACAAGAAAGGCAAATCATGACGCTTTTTGGAATTTTAAAATATGAAGAATCAAATAGGCTAATGATACAATTCCGTAGCCTCCTACACGCAGCAGACAACAGTGTCGTTAGGCGTCCCTTTTTTTTGTTTACGGGGAGGAAATCTTTAACAAATACCCAGTTATGTTGGGGCGCAACCGGGTTATGTGGACTTTTCCACTAAAACCCCCTCGGTGGCCTCCCTCTGTGCTTATCAGAGGGTACTGGGATCTCCGTAGGAACGCACCAGTGCAATCCAGCATGGATCTTCACACTCCGTAAGTTTGTAATAACAGCTTTCCTGTGTACAGCGGTGCTGGCCACACAGCGCCGTTGTCTTCCCAGAGCTCGTTTGGATGGATGGTTTGATCCCCAAATACAACCTTCGTCGAGCTCCTAGGGCCCCTTTTAGTCGGCGTTAGGCGTCCCTAGTACCAATGTAACTGTACCTGACTGCCTCTGGTGGCTCAGTGGTTAGTCAACATGACTTCTGGGTCAAGGAAGCGTGGGTTCGATCCCACTTCAGCATTTTATGTGATGAACATAGATGTTTACTCTGTTTATGGGTGTTACTTAGGTGCCATCTATATAAGCATGTATTTAAAAATACGTATGATAATATGTAGTACGTCAGTCTCTGGCAGCTATATCACAACTTTTGCTTAGTTTGGGGTCAGAAACCGTATGTACGATGTCCCCCAATATTAAAAAAGAAAAAAATATATCTCATGAAAATACGAGCTTTTGTCCGCCGTTTTACCACCGTAATATACTGATATTTGTATGATATAGGATTTATTTATATTAAAATATCAAAGATTAGATGAGATCAGAAGAAGTTCTGATCTCTAAACTAGGTATATGCAATATGCATGCCAGAAATCAAGTGGTTTCGTTCTGTTGCTCCATGAAGGAGTAACAGTCAAATCAACATACATACTTTCGAATTTATATTATTAGTAAGGACAGAAAAGCAAATAGTGTCGCGGCATGATTCGTTACTATCCTACGTCCAGGGCACTATAATTGAATCATTAGAACGAATGGACGTATGCGTAAATAATCACGTAACCGAGCATGAGCATTAAAAATCTATGCTTGAGTAAACATGCAGGAAAACTTAGCATGTAATCCTCTGCGAACGTTAAGGTATACAGGGTTAGTGATAATCAATTAGCATCCTTCTTCTGTACATCAAAACTAACAACTTCTATTCAGCGACTCTTATCAAAACTCAAAAAAATGCTGTTCCATAGATAAATATCGTTCACCCTCGACAAAAATTATGAAACTCCTTTTAGTTTTGACAAAAGTCCCATTGTTAAATTTTGATTTATTGAATAAGCCCCTAAAATGATGCTAATTGATTACCTATGACTTTGTAAATGAGGTTGCGGTGAGGCGGACTGAGGCATTTTCTTCTTTTTTCGCTCAGTGCAAGGCGTGCATCAGCCGGAGGATTGCGTCTCCAGTTGCACTGCCTTGATTTGAGGCAGCAGCTTATTTTGAGGCTGCCTCTTGTGGATACTTAGATTTAGAAATAATTCTGACGTCTCAATGATTGGGCTCCTCTAAACATTCGTCCATTATTTGATCTCCATGTTGCAGATTTGATCTTGGAATTTGATGTCTCGCATAGCCTTCTTCAAGGCAACAGACGCAAAATATAAAATTCAAACAAAGTAACATGGCTAATTATCCATCAAACATCCACTAACTTCCCCAAACATGAAATTTTAACGGCCGCTATCGATCCCGTGGAGTCAGGCAGAAACATGCTGACGCGACATTACACGAGATAGCGGAGCTAACGAGATTCTGATTACTCTGCTTAATTAGCTGCCGTTTTTATAAATTGGTGTTTGAGATTTTAAATCAATTTACGCAAAATCATAAATATTACAATTCTTCATTATCGAGCTCGAGCTTGTATTAACCGTCTAGCCATATCAGAAGCCTTCAGAGGCAGCTTAGAACTCTGACACCAAGGCTAACTATTCGGCCTTTACGAACTGACTTACTTTTTTTGTTCTATAATTAGTTCATAAAACTATGGGATAATTCTTTCGGGTGCCCAAAATACAGGCTTAGCCTAGTTTGGGGCCCACTGATAACCATTTCAATTTGTGAATAAATAATGCATACTTATCCTGATTATTATTATAATTAATACTTAATAATATTTTTTGTTCATAATGCATGCAATGTACATTGATACGAGTAAATTGATTGTTGCTTTGTAAGTCTGTCTTGGAAATAAATGATTTATTTAATTTACTTAAAAAAAATTATTCATAGCAGCAGCAATAGAAGATAATTACGTTGGATGACTCAAGATAATTGCCAACTGCGGCCGTAGAATGTCAACAACTGACCAGATGCCAACCACATATAGTTTCAACAAAACCAGTTAGAAGATTTTTATTTTAAAAACCTATAGGTATTCATCTTGGAAGTCGATGGACTTCCTACGTTTTGCTTGCTGAAACTTGATCACCATTTCAGAATTTTGCGACCTGGATAATCATTTAATTCTCTGGGTTTCGTACCCTGCTCGGTGCAATCTAGATTTTAATTTACTAATATAATATGCCTCATTAGATAGGCACAATAACAGGCCAACAGGTCATTGTGACCTATGTGACCTAAACTATCATTTACACAAAATTGGAGCTACGGATAGCCCTCTATGTCGAGACTGCCTGCAAGAGAACGAAACTGTAGAGCACGTGCTTCTCCACTGCAAGGCTACAGAAGATTTAAGAATAAAATCGGGACTCCTTGAAAAAGAAAAAGACGCATTACAAGTCTCCAGCAAGGAAACATCTGGCGCAACAGAGGTGGATGAAATATGCCAACGAACCAGGGCCGTGCTCCGTTGTTTTAAGGGGCTCGGCTGGTTTGAGTAAGGTGGCAAAGGGGCACAATACACCCCAAGCGGGATGTCAGTGCAGGTCACATTACCCCAGTCTAGAATTAGGATTAGAATTAGATGCCTCATTACCCATCATACATTTACTAACTTCCCCAAGCATAAAATTTTAACAGCCGTTATCGATCCCGTGGAGTCAGGCAGAAACATGCTGACGCGACATTACACGTGATAGCGGAGCTAACGAGATTCTGATTACTCTGCTTAATTAGCTGCCGTTTTTATAAATTGGTGTTTGGATTTTGAGATCGATATACGGAAGTTAATCAAAGCTAGCGGTTTAATATAGGAGCCAATTTAATTCTATGAGTTAACTAAAATTAAGCTAGAACGGTTTAGTGTCGGAGTCAACTCTATGAGTTTAACCAACCGTGGTCTGTTGGATGTTGGAGGTTTGACGTTTTGATTTAATTTATTTTATTTGTTTCAAATCAACTTATTGTTTACAGATATTATCCAAATTATTACGTACTGCAATTTTGGTGAGCCAAGATTATGTCACTAAACATTTAATTATAGGTTAGCTACTGCGCCCCGCGGTGTTAGCCCTAAGGCCTGTAGGAAAACTAACCTTTTCCTACGTTTTTAATTGAAACCTTGTTTAATGATTTATCTTTGATCTGAATTCGTTTTACAAATCTGAGTCTTTCAGTTTGTTATTGTATTATTCTCACTGACACAGTCAGTCTAGAGCCATCTTTAGTCCAGGATGGATGATTTTGTGTTTTGTTGGATTTAATATTTTTCTTCCTCAGGGGAAGTGCCTACGCTGGCCCCCCTTTAAAGTCGGCATGGTCCGAATACGCAGCCTACTCGATGTTTGAATGTTTGTTCTAAATTACACCTTTTCCAGATATTTTGACGCGCCGCCCTCATCGCGGCCCGAACTACTGTAACTGCTTGCGAGAACGCCTGCGAGCCGGCGATTTGATGAATCGTGGCGCGGGGGCCTTCGCCCGTGTCCGATGAACCCTGCGCCTGACAATGAAGCAGTGGTGCTTCGAGAGCTTCGCCCGCCGTGACAAACTCTCCCTCCCGCTATATACTCCGTGATTCTAACTAATTCAACGCGAAACTCAGTGCTATCCTGAACTTTAAGCCTAACCTAAGTATACCTGTCTAGCGTAAGTCCAGTGTCCCTATATCTTTATCTGTCTATTTTTATAACGTGCCTCTGTTTTTATACTCTCTGTATTAAACTCTATATCAACTGTATGAAGTGCTTGTTTCCTTGATAGCGGCTAGTCTGGGCAGGTCTAGGACAAGCGTTTCATTACAGGCCCTAACACCACGCAGCGCAGCTAGTTTTCGCCATTAGTTCGGCATTAGCCCGAAATAAAAAGTACCCTATGTGTTAATCCAAAATCTAAGCTTCACACTGAATTTCATCCAAATCGGTTCATCCGTTTATACGTGAAAGGGTAACAAACATCCGTACTCACAACAAACTTTTGCGTTTATAATAGTAGGATGAATAGGTAGAATAAATCACAAAGTAGGTGCATTATACGCATTTGATCACATTTTTGTAATAATGTTCTTTTTTTCGCTTAGGACGTGCACTGATAGAACTTCCCTATAAATCTTCAATAAGACCTATTCGAAGCGGCTTGCTTCCAGCACAATCCTGTTTTTCAATAACGTCATCTGTTCGCTTTTCTAACAGATACTCTACGCTGCGTTTGGCGGTACGTGGCCGTGGTCTCCACAAGAGAGCTTTTCGACCCAGTTATTATAGCAAGTTTTTTAGTTATTTAACTGCTTAGTTCAGTGACAAAATATGTACTTGCTCATTAAACGTTACAGTAGAAAGGCTGTAAGTAAAAAATCTAATCTAAAGTATTTAAAGCTAAAGACAGTTCTACCAAAATTGTCTATGTAACTACCTACACGCAATCTATTTTTTTAAGCTCCAACAACATTCCAACCGCCTATTCTTGCGGCGAAAATGTAATACATAGCAACACCCAACTTCAATTAAAGCGTTCCCATAAACTATTTCCATCTTCGTGTGTTTCGCTTCCCTAAAACCCCATATAATCAGCCAAAAACCGCTCACCACTTACGCACTTGTCGCTCACACACAGTGTGGCTAGATATAATAGAACTCTGCCATTTTAGCAGAATTTAATCAACCATTTAGCGCGTAGTAGTTTATGTTGCTGACGATTGGCTAAATTATGTAAAACATCTACGGCAAGCCGAATTAGAATTTTACTAAATTGGTACCGTGTATTTATTGTTTACTAAAGATAGGTTACCTTCCAAATCTCTTACTTAAAAGACACACACCTTATTAAAAATTATTATAAAAAGGTATATTTATACAAATTATTTTGAGCAGAAAATTTTGCAGAAGTACAATATTTATTCTTGAATCAAAATAAAATGCTTCACGAAGCAAATTTTCAAAGACGATCAAGTGTGGTACCAGCTCCGTTGCTTGCGCTGTGTCATTTTATCATTAAAGACAATGTTATAATTTAGCATTTGGTTGATAAGATACTTTTTCGTAGTTCTTTAAAAGTAATATATTTTTCAATAGCTGTCGTGTAATTTAGTAGATCTAAGCAGATACAGACACAAATAAACAAAAAAGACGATTTTGCTTCATAATAAAAAGATAAATTTTAGTGCAAAAACTTACACTAGGTACACAATTTTAAGTAGCTCTGCCTTTTGCGTTAGTATAAAACTGTGTTGCAAAAGGCAGTGTCTTCCAGATGGATTTTATGAAGTGATTTTGCAAGTACAAACAAACCAAGTCACTATACAATACAAGAATGAGCGTTTGCATTAGTGTGTGTGTGTGTGAGGGGGTGTGTGAGTAAGTGTGTGCGCGCGCACATTAGTGTGTGTGTGTGTTTGTATGTGCGCGTGTGATTGTGTATGAGTGCGTGTGTATATTCTTACGTGCGGTGAGCATGAAACACTGCAATACTCAAGATCTCTTAAGAGTCAGGGTTTGCAGTGTCTATTTGCATGAATGTAGTTAATATAAATAATAATTATAGGTAGTGATTTAATAATTCAAAAGTCCCAAGTAGGCAGTGCTGAATCTGGCCACACCGCACACACCGCCGCACTATATCGTTACCGCAACACGAAACGGTAATTGGTATACCTACCAATACATCGTAATAGTATGCTAAGCGCCTACAAGCTTTAATGCGGTGCTGTACACGCCGTTTATAACATACTGAATAGGTTTGATGTATACGAGGATATAGCTTAATACTGTCGCATACACTTACCTTGTGCTTAGTAGCGCTGTTATAATAGACACATGTACTGTAGTGTGCCAGCCTTTTATGACCGACGAACCACCGGAGGAGGTATACAATTCGATGCGAATATATATATTTTTTTATGTATAACCACGCATAACTTTTTTCATAGTGGTCCGATTTCAATAATTCTTTTTTTATTGGAAAGAGTTTACTTCGAAATTGGTCCTTTTTAAATTTTATCGAATTCAGCTGAGCCATTTTAGATAAATCAACAATAATGTGGAAAATGCTACATCGATCCGTGCGAAATATTCGCAAATTCTGTACACGGGTGAAGTCGGTCATGCTAATTTTTGCAAAAAAATAATCTTGTTACAAGCTTTTATTTAACTTGCGATGGACGTACGTATGTATGTAAGTTCGGGTGGAATCTTGCAAGTTAAATTTGACCAACTTCCCGGTTCGATTAAGCTGAAATTTTGCACGCATATGCATATCGCGTGACAATGTAATAATATGGTACTATGGAGCTGATCTCATTATGGAGTCGGAAGGTGGCCATAGGATCTCCTGTACTAAACAAGTATTGGGTTTTGGGCAAAAATTGCATATTTTAAAAAATGTACGATTTTTGAACGGACACGATAGTTCAAGGGTAGTCAACCACAGACTTTTAAAAAGTAAATGCAACAGGAAACGAGCTGTGGTTGGCTATTACAGAGGAAGTCGTAAAAATTAATAAATAAATTTAATAAGAATCATGGTCTGGAACTGGCAGGGGTTTTGAAGACCATTCTGGTCGAGCCGCCAGAGCGAAGAACAAGTCTAGATTAAAGCTTAAGGAACAATGTATTGGAAGAAATAAATCTACAAAGAGTTGTTGAAATAATGGTGTTTCTACTGCATCGAGTCCTCGGTTGTCCTCATACAAGATAGACCCGTCGTGTTTAGGCTCGTTTTATTTGTCTTGGCTAACACTTTGCTGCTATATAATAACTAGGATCTTAAAAGCTAGTATTTTTTAAAAGTCACATTTTTCTAATACTTTACATTAATAGACCATTACTAAACATAGGCCTACTAAAAATATGTGATTTGAGCTATATCCACCAGGTTGGCCCTGGCCACTGGCAGGTTTGTTGATTTACACACCTAATTGAATTTCTTTTACTGACGTGCAATGTCCTCCTATACAAGTATTTTAAAAAATAAGTATTTCGTCATCGTTGTTTCCACAATAAAAATAAATATTAAACAATTCTAATCTCAATTCTGGTTTAATTTGTATGTCTATAAGTTATTATTGCCATAGAATAGCATCAATAGATACACGGAGGTTTAAGTCAATCCATGAAATTTCAAATATCTACTAAAGTACATAAATTGTTATGTGCTGAAACATGACAAAGAAAAAGACTGATTTTTTATCATAAACAGGCATTATTATGATGGAATCACTAAAACTTACGTGTCAAAACAATAACTTAAAAGTAAGCTACCGACATATTGGTCGCCGCAAGCCGAGTGTGCGTAGTATCGTAGAATTACAGACGTAATGCACGTGTTAAGATTTATATGTAATCGTAGCCCACAATTTTCATATCTATTGTTTGCATAATTTTATGTTATATTTCACGTTTTTTAGTGATTTGATTATAAGTTTTCTTTCTTTTTTAAGTACTTATGTGGTTTTTGTTTAGGTAGTTGTAAATAATATTTTTTCAATGTTATTTAAGTTTGTGCAATAAGACATAAAACTACCTGATATTTCACTTAAATACAGGCTATGTACATTTTGTTTTGTAGCGAGATGCTTTTTGTAAGGAATATTTGATTTTTTTTTCGTGAATTCAGCGTTGTTAATAGCGTTAGTGCATGTAATATATCTCTAAAACTATCAGTACTTTTCGAAGTAACACTTTACAGTCATAAGTATTGATATAATTTTAAATAACTGAGTAAATATAGAAATAACTACGTACATGATTAAAACGGGTATTCCCCGTACATTTGGGGCTTTACCGCCGCTTGTAGCATAATACAAGATTACCGACATGTCGGCCGCCGCAAGCCGATTGTGCGTAGTGGCATTACCACAGAATTACTGACGTAATGAACGTGTTAAGATTTATACTTATAGCTCACAATTCTGTATTGTTCGCATAATTTACATAATGTTCAAATTCATAATTATTTATACGAGTAGAAAAATATAAAAACCACACCATTTTTAAAACAAGTAGACATAAGCTATTTAATTAATTTAAAAAGGGGTGAAGAGTTCCGCAGAAGTACCAAAGTTACCGAGATAGCCCAACGGATTGACAAGTTGAAATGAATGGGCAGGGCACATAGCGCGGAGAACTGATGACCGATGGGGTCGAAAAGTTCTCGAGTGGAGACCACGTTATGGCAAGTGCAGCGTAGGACGTCCACCCACAAGGTGGACGGATGACCTCATTAAGACCGCAGGATGGCGCTGGATGCAAGCCGCTTCCAACCGGTCTTATTGGAGATCCATAGGGGAGGCCTAAATCCAGCAGTGGACTTCTTATGGGTGATGGATGGAAAGAGGTGATCAGAAAAACTCGCAACCATTAAATGCCCCACTGACGTTTAAAATATACTTGAATATTTTATAGTAAAGTGTAGGTAATACTAAAATATACCTATATTATATGTAATGTGTACTGTGATACCCGTATAAGCCGTGGTGGCCTAGAGGTAGTGACACCCACCTTGCAATCGTGAGGTCGTGGGTTCAAATCCCGGTCCCGTACCAATGAGTTCTTTGTAATTTATGTACGGAATTTGACACCACTGGGTTTTCGATGAAGGAAAACATCGTGAGGCAACCTGCATACTTCCGCAGAAAAAAATCGATGGCGTATGCGAATCTACCACTGGGCCAGCGTGGTGGATATGGCCCAATCACCCTTCGTGGGTAGGCCTACGTCCTGTAGTGGACTATTAAAAGGCTGATACAGTACTGTGATACCTACATAGTGTATGTAATGCGTACAGTAAATCTTGGAAGAGAAATAAAAAATGTACAATACACATAGGTAGTTGTAGGGAGGTTGCCAGTTCGTAGCACGTGCTACGAGAGAGTAGACTTAAGCAATTATTTGACTGCCTCGGTGGCTCAATGGTTAGTGACCCTAACTTCTGGGTCAAAGAGGCGTGGGTTTGATCCCCACCGAGGGGAAATATTTATGTGATGAACATTAGTGTTTGCTCTGTGTCTGGGTGTTATTTAGTTACTATCTTTATGAATATGTATTTAAAAAATAAGTATAAATATGTAGTATATCAGTCTCTGGCAGCCATATCACAAGCTTTGCTTAGTTTGAGGTCAGAGGCCGTATGTAAGATGTCCCAAAATATTTATATTTATTTATTTATTAATCATTTGAATTATCGCTAAACTTTCTGTGGTTAGTAAATAACATGTAACTAGGTACTTTTTTAGTGGTAAACAATAAAAAAATGTATTTTGTCTCAGAGCAAATTTTATTTGGTCGATGGTTTGAGGTTGGAGTAAGCAAAGCCTAAAATATAATTTAAAGGAGGACAAAATGTGCAATAATTCTTCTTGCTGTCGAAAATCTTAACTTAGGTCGTGTCAAAGGTGTCCGAAGGGCTTAAACACAGACAATTGATTTATTAATTAGTAACTAACATGATGGAGAAGCTAAAACAATGAAGTCACGGAACAGAGGTGTAAATTTAATCTTGTCCTTTTTGTTTGTAGTCTCAGTTAACCTGACATAGATATTTTCTAGCCTATCGGAAGGCCCCAATTCATCATCATCATCATCCACATAGATCTCACTGCTGGCTATAGGCCGTGCCATGCCTTACCGTGCCATCTGCCTCGGTCCTGTGCCAATCGTGTCCAGGTTTGACCCAAGATTTTGACTATATCATCAACCCATCTTGCAGCCGGACGATCAACGCTCCGCTTGCTTTGCTTTGGCCACCATTCTATAACAGACTTACTCCATCTATCGTCACTTCGCCTCGCTATGTGCCCTGACCAACTCCACTTTAATTTCATGACTACGATGCCAACGTCCCGAACGTTCTTCGTCGGAGGCTCTATTATCATAGAGTTAAGAAAAATATTGGTTACTGATATTAAAACCTGAATATTTTTATTTATTATCGTAATGTTGAGTACTGGCTTTTCTCCATCACCCCTAGCCTAATACAAACTGTAAGATTTTACATACATTAGATGATATGAAGATTTTATTCAGCATAAAGGTTTAAAAGCCAAATTTTTTCTATCGATTTTATTTCAATGAATGTGTCAAAAAAATTTGATTTTAAATTTATTTTTTTTACCAAAAACCTTAATGAAAATGAAAAACCTCAAAATTGGAATCTCGTGAAGATATTTTGAAGAATTAATTTCTCATTGTACCTACTCGTATGTATCCAATATTTGAATCCGCGACTTTAATATTTTAAGGTAAGCACTATCCGACTACCCACCATAGTTTTATTTCATATATAATAAAAAAAAACACCAGCAAAAAACAGCGTAGCAAGAAAATTGCAACATCATGAACGTAGCTAAGAAATACATATATCTTACCTGTAAAATGTAGCGCTAATAGTATAACTAGGTGATCAGTTTAGCGATTACCGAATATAAACAATGTTTGGCACAGTTAGTCTTTGGATGCGTGACAGCGGGCAGCATTTATAACTGAGCTCTACCGTGGCTCGGAAAACACGTTAAATTGTAGACACCCTTTAACTGTGTCATAGATATTCAGGCGGCTCTAAAACTCTGACAACAGGGATAGCCATCCATATTATACGATATTTACTAGTTTATAATTATTTTTCGAAAAAACTGTCAACTCCGACTTCCATCGAGTACAAAAATCGAATTATGTATTTGAATACAATTTTATCATTCTTTTATTATTTTTTCGTATATTTCGTACGTATATTCGTTTCACATTATTTTTGAGGCTCAGCAAATTTCGATAAAATTTAAATTGGAATATTTTGGGAGTATACCCTTTCAAACTAAGAATTTTTATTTTATTCGGTTCACAATTGGCGAAGATATCGGCGAACATACAAAAAAATACATACAGACGAACATAGAACCTCCTCCTTTTTTGAAGTCGGTTAAAATTGAATGAATGTGTCCTTTAAGACTTAAGAGTCCACGTTTCGTTCAACCCTGAATTGCTCAAACCCATTTATAATTCCCACCGAAGCACCACTTACAATTTCGCCCGTGACCTCGCATTTATGGCATAATCCAAATATAAGCCGTGAATATTCTGAAACGGCTGCCCAATGCCCATATTACTTCGGCCAGAATAATATGAATGGACAAGCTTAAGCCAAAGAACGTGTTCGATGAAATTGAGTCTTATGACTCTTTTGTCAATACAGATTACACTTTACTTCATTCTAGCACATATTTAGTAGTTTGTCTAGGTATTTGTCAGCGATCACTAAAGTTTAAAACAAAAACACGGTTAGTTTTTAGATGGGTGACCGCGGGAAGCGTTTACATTAAAGGTGACGTCCACAAGTGGTATATTATTCAGAGAAAAATCGAACAAAGATGGTATATACATCATTTGAAAGCTTGATATATGGGCTTCTCAAAAATATATAATTTTGAATTTTTTATCCCTCCATTTTTTTTACATGTGAAAAATAAATTGTATGAAAAATAATAATACAGCTTTGTATTTTTTCTAGTTTAGCAATAATAAAGTGCTTCTATCGTTATTTTACTTGCATTCGTAGCTGATTCTTCCACATTCATCTCTTAAATTGTCAAAATTAAAAATTATTACCTAACAGTGTGACCAGTTAATAGGTACAATGTGACAAAAAACACTTAAAAACAGAGTTTTATTGGTAACAATGCATCCATTTAACAATGATGGAGGTTACTTAACCAGGGTTGCTAGAGAAACTACCTATTGAGCCAAATATATTTATTTATCCTAAAAGATTCATAATTAATTTAAAAAAACGGAGGTCTCTTTTTTGGTTTTAACTGATGTAGGTAATAATGGACTCAGAAAAATATGAACTTTCTCGAAATGTAACGAGTGTTGTGGTTAGAATTTTAGATTATTATTATACCAGCCTCCATACATTTTGTGGACTTGTCCTTTACGTAGAATGTAGACGCTTGTAGCATTTGTGACAAAAAAGTATAGGAAAGCGTAATTTAGTATTCTCTTTTATTGGAGCGCAGACACGTGTACTCATCTCAAGTCTGAAGAAAAAGTGAGCCCTAATGCGAGCATGTAGCCTACTTGATTGTCTCCAAAACAGCGCCTCTGGAAAACATATCCATTCTTTTTATTTTGATCAAAGCTATATTAAAAGTTAAGCATAGAGTAGAACAGCCGTGGTGGTCTAATGGTTATAAGACCCGATTTACAAGCATGAGGTCGTGGGTTTAAATCCCGGTCCCGTACCAATGGAATTTGTGTACAAAATTTCACATCACTGGATTTTCGGTGAAGGAAAACATCGTGATTTGCATTTACCTACGTCCGTGAAAGAAATTAATAGCGTATGTGAATCCATCAGCCCGCAATGGCCTGCGCGGTGGATATAGCCCAATCACCCTTCGTGGGTAGGCCTACATCCTGCAGTGGACTATTAAAAAAATCGGACAAGTGCGAGTTAGGCTCGCACACCGAGGGTTCCGTACAAATCCAGAAAATTTCACAAAATTTGGAAGTAAATCGTTAAATCTCTATTATTCTATTTATTATAATAATCGATATTTTTTTTTTACTTTTCTCGTCATACATCGAAAATTACACATTGTCAAAATAATTATAAACCTGTTTTAGCATGTACTAATGAAGCTATTTTATATAATACCTTACATGATACGATTTACTCACTTTGAATTTTCAACCCAAACTGTGTGAATCTAGGCCCTAATTTTTGTGATACAAATAAAAATGTTCGGTTTTCAGATTTATTCCTATATGTGTACTCTGAGAAAATAATATGAAAGTGGTTTATAAACATTGACATTGACATCATTTCATTTCAACAAAAATTAATATTGTTTACCCAAATGTTTTAGATTAAGTTTTAAAATAGCTTGAAATTAATAAAATATTTCTTTGTTTGAATAAATGACTTTGTTTTTGTTATTTCACTTTATACGTAGCGAAGCACGTACCGAGCCGCTAGATAGTTTCAAATATATAAACAAATACCATTGACATCATTTCTAGTTTTGTTAAGTATTGTTTATGGAATTTTGGTTAGGTAATATCGGAAGTTTTTATATTTGCAAGAATACGAATACATTTTTTTTTACTTGGTAGATACCAATTCGGTTTTCATCAGTACTCGCGTCTACCTATACTCTATAAAATTTAACTTGATATCTGCGACTGCTGTCAGAAAAACGCCTATGAAGTCCTAAATTTCTTAATAGTACAGACAGTACCTGTCAATGTCATACTTTATGGGCATGCCGATTAGTGATGGGCGACGAATGATCGTGACCACAGAGTTTTAGATAGAGTTTTATTTAAAATATCGATAGTTTATACTAATAATATTTTGAATAAAACTTAATTTATCATTAATTTTATTGTATATTTTAATATCATAACATTTATTACATGTGTAATTAAATTAAACCCAATTATATGTTACATTAGCATCGATAATAGTGAAAAACGTCGATAAATACTATCTTTACATTATTATGAGTATTTAATTAATATCGTAACATTATTTACATGTGTACATATTTGATCTTAAATAATAGTAAGTAAATAAAATCCAATTTCTCACCTTCAACTACTCATCGATTTCATTACAACAGTGTTTGAAAATCGATTTTTTCCACCACTATCTCAACTCTAAACATGTCAATCTTCTATGTCAATGTCACTGACGCAGAGATCAAGTTAAATTTTATAGAGTATAGTATAGTCGGTGCCTTGGCTGCTGATTAAAATCTTATTGTTTGTAACGCCACGATGGTTCTCATTTTTCTCAAACTCTATTGTCTTCAACACCGCTGTAATCCTACAGCGGTGCATGTAGCCACATGCAATACTTTTTGAGGGCATGTCCTTTCATTTTATTCTGGTCAAAGCCATATTAGAAGTTTATCGCCCGCCGTCCGTTCTTAGACATAAGCTCTGGTAATCCCCTAAACCTTTCGGCTCTTTGCATTTATTTCTCGTCCTCCGCATTAGATCCCTATTTATTCTGGCTATTTCCAAACTAATCCCATTTTATCAAACATTAATAACGTTCTGTTTCGTATTTGATATCGTTTAGGGTCGAACGAGTTTCTTTTGGGTGTGGGTTATAAACAAGTTGGGTTAGTGTGGTTAGTTTTAGTACAGACGCTTTTTTTTTTAAATAGCTTAGTAAGATTTAACTTTAGAAATCCTGTTTTATTGGGTTCTGTACCTCAAACGGAAAAAAGCGGAACCTTTATATGATCACTTTGTTGTCCGTCTGTCCTTCTGTCTGTCTGTGTGTAGGTCAAGACTCTTTATCTCGGGAACGCGTAAAGATATCGAGTTGAAATTTAAACTGTATACGTATATCTATGGTCTCTTGCATTTGTGTAAAACAAAAACTTCCCAGTTATCGTTTAAAAAAGTTAGAGCCGTTTATGTCGTAAAAAAACGCAAATTTCGACACTCACAAAAATCAAAACCTACAGGGTACTTTCCGTTGACATAGAACTATGAAATGTGGCAAGAAGTATTGTCTCAGAGTACACATATAGGAATATATCTGAAAGCAGTACATTTTTATTTAAATCACAAAAAATAGGGCCTCGAAATTCACGAAATATGGGTTCAAAATTCAAAGTGTGCAAATCGTATCATGTATGGTATCATATAAAAGAACTTCATTAGCACATGTTAAAACAGGTTTTCAATTATTCTAATAATGTGTAATTTTCGACGTATGACGAGAAAAGTGAAAAAAAAAAACCTTTTTTTCGATGGTTATAGTATAGAGATTTTAACAACTTACTTCCCAATTTTGTGAAATTTTCTGTATTTGTACGGAACCCTCGATGTGAGAACCTGACTCGCACTTGTCCGGTTTTTTAAGACAGTTTAGCAACGTTTTTATTCTTGAAATGCCAATGGAATAATATAGCGACGACCCTAATAATATGATTTTAGTTATGCCTTATACAGGGTTATTTCTAATCAATTAGCATCCTTTTAGGTTATCTTTTCTACCAAGTATGGAACAGCCGATTTTTTTAGAGTTTTGACAAAAGTCGCAGAACAAATTTGTTAGTTTCTGATGTATAGAATAAGCCCCTAAAAGGATGCTAATTGATAAGTATATATATAATTACATACCTGTATACCAATATGAAAGTGGTTTATCATTAACAGAAATCTAACTCATGATATTAAGAACACCGAACAAACAAGAAGGAAGGAATCCCTAGATACATTTGAATTAGACTGTGTTCAAAGTGTACATAGATTTTTGCTATTTTAGAATAGGTACTTTTTGCGGCTTCATTTTTTGATTGCAAAAATCCTTTTATTTTATTTCGAATCAAAATTATGCTTCGGAAAAAATATCGCACAAAACATTTAAGTTTTTGCTCCTTGAAACGTAGATAATTATAAAAAATCAGAGCCTTTCAACATTATCAAACGCTTTTCAAGCCGAGTTTGAGGGCACCACGGCGATGCCCAATAATAAATCATGCATTGTTGCGGCCGACAAAAGAAGTCATTTTTGGCGGAAAATGCGGCATTCAAGGCACACAATATTTGTATAGAAGTACAAAACATAAGGTCAGACGGAGACCTCGTTTTGAACTAGATTTTTTAAGGCCGATTCACACATAAATGTCAAGACACGTCACAGTTACGATGCCGTACTGTGACAGTGAAAATATCCTTATTTCTTCTTTTTTTGTTTGGCGTCGCATTGTTGCGCATTAGCCATTGTCAAGTTTTAATAATATTTGATATTTTATCAAAATAGTCACTGTCGTAGTCACGTCAAAGTCCAATAAAGTTGCAGTCAAGTCCAAATATAGTCCAAGTTATACCTCAGTAAACAGGGCCGGATCAACCATATGGCTTTTTGGGTTCAAAAATTACTAAAAATCACTAAAATAACAAAAAAATTGCACTCGCTGTTACACGCAAGCGCAGCGGTGGAATAAACAAATTTTCACGCTCGCTCCACTCGCGCTTTCTCAAAATCATTTTTTGCTTCCCATATTCAAAATCTGGGATCAAAACAATTTTACATAACGTAAAAAAAACGGTAGGGTCACGTCATCTCCGTCAACAAATTAGTAGGGACCTACAACTTGAATTTATGGTTGGATTGACAATCAAAATGTCCGGCAGCCATTGCCATTAAATATTCATTCGATCTCGATAGTGCTCCGATGTTTCCCTCATAGACTCTGTCTCTTTCTTTCTTACTATCCTATACTTTGAGTAATTAGGTGGACTCCTAAGAACTATTAGCCCAGGGCCCACAAAACTCACGGTCCGGCTCTGTCAGTAAAGCAGTGGAGACTAGAGGCGTCAATGGAGTTTTGGTAACAACACGGAACGACATGATACGTCACATTATATCACTTGCCTACACTGATGCACGTAAATCAGCTCATAATCAACGAAACACCACAACTTTTTACTAATTATCACTGATAAAAACACAAGTTTAACAAAATAATACAATGAGGTGACATGACTTTTCCGCGTTTCCGCCAAAACTCCAAAATATGCTTTCATTCATTCTCAATGAACCACAGATATCTATTTAAAACAGATTGACAATGTTCTTGTTACTTGAGGCAATTTTCAACCACAAAATGCATGGAAAATCTTTCCAAGCTTCTATCAAGTGGAACTTGACATTCCTTGTCTAAAATCCGGTAATCGATACCGAATCAAGATATTTTTCATGTCTCGTTTTAACTTGTGCCAGTTTAAATCAATGCACATCTCTTATATACTTTCTTGATCGATGACATTCACCCTCTGGTATCTCTGTGCCAGTGACTGACATGTGGGTCTGTGGCTCTCTAGAATGAATGAAAGAATATTTTTTATTGACACAGTACGGTGCCGTAACTGTGACTAAACTGCGACGTGACGATGGCTTGGCTGATATGTGTGAATCAGCTTTATAATGATATGCATTATTGAAATCACTTCAAAAGTGGGCCAGTATTCAATAGACTAAGCGTGATAGAGCATTAGTTTTATATTTTTATTATTTATTTTCAATAGCGTCGTCTAGTCCTGAATTTTAAAGATAACATTGTTTGCTTTTGAATGATGTTATGGAAATATTAAAGTGATCCTATAAGGGTTCCGTTTTTTCCGTTTGAGGTACGGAACCCTAAAAAAATACCCACTTTGAGAAATAAAGAAGTTCTCAATTTAATTCACCGTTAGAAACCAATTTTCAACTTCTTTTTCCAATCTGTACAAAAAAAAATAGTTCCATTATAATACATACCTACCTGCATAGTGTACTTTAGTACTTTCAGATTAATTCCAGTTTTAAAATTAGACTTGTAAGTCGATTGTCACAGTTTGAGAAAAACAATGATACATTCTAATTTTTAAACAAGTATTTTTTGCTTTTAGGCCATGGCATTTTCCCACACAAATCTATACCTACATAGGGAAATTAACGTAGAAAACCGGTAGATCTTTCTCACACATTGTGATTAAAAGTATATATTGACCATACAACCTTAATTTTGTTCTTAGTCATCTAACATCAGTTGCTCAAATTCCAGTTTTAGTTATAATGGAAATTATAATTATTATTCAAAGAATAGCATAAAAAGTTATAAAAGGTAAGAGACATTTGCAATACTGAACTAGCACCTCCATATTAACGTCCTTAGAAAAACATCCATGTAGTCGTGTATGTGAATCCACCAACGCGCACAGGGCCACCGTGTTGGATATAACAATTATACATCTATTTAGTAAAAACTAAAAACTCTGACACCAGGGCTAGTTACTCGGCCTATACGTACTTACATATTATCATATTCATATTATCACATATTATTTGGTAAAGGATAACATTGGAATTATTTTATTCAATTGAATAAGGTGTTGCTTTGCAAAAGCGCAACTGAGTAACTGACAGACAGACAATACTCATAATTCTGAGAAATTTTTACTATTTCTTTTTTTTTGTTTTTTATTTAAATTAATGGCCCACAGACTCCAGGGTCTGTGCCTTTTGTTAAGTAAGTTACAATTGAAAGAATGCGACTAAACAATAGAGAGGGGTTAGTTTAAATCTTAGTCTAAGTTAGTGGTTTCATTGCATTGCGTGAATGCCACGAGCAAACCGGCGACCCGCATGCAGCACCCGATCACGAGTATGACGCATGTATCAGCCATCACTCTCCTCGACCATATTTAAGGGAAGAGAACGACCCGACACACGACGCCGCCGTAAGAAGGAGCCTTCGATGGCGAGCATGAATGCTCAAGGCATGCACGCAATGCTAATTTCTATTTAATGCACACTTATTATGAATTATTTTGTGAAAGCGTTCACCAGCAGAGTCCAAAGCTACGTTTCCGTGTGTTACTCGGTGGTATCTACTCTGCCTGTGATTGCTCCCATGTCTTTCTATTACAACTCTTTTGCCTCCTCCCGGCCCAGAGCCTCCATCACCGCCGCGTTCCGGTCTCTGATGGCTATCTGCAGGTTATAGTCCTTGATAGCCCTCAAAGACGCAGACGATGCACTCCGCACGAATCGACTAATGGCATCACCTTCGATATCATCAGCGTAGTAGACGAAAGTCCCAGTGTGCCGAGACAATGGAACGACAGCGTGTGAGACGCTTTCGTGTAGCTTTATTCTAGGCTTAGTTTTAATGGCGATTACCGACTCGTACGTTAGTCCCTGAGCTTCGTGGATGGTAAGGGTGCGCGATCCTGAGCCACCTCCATAACCCTGGCTTATTAGGGTCTCCTTTTCTTCCTGCGTATGCACTAAGAAAAGGGTGTTCGGGAGGGTTTTGAATATTTGAGCCCCCTTGAACCTTTTCTGCTCAAGATACCTAATACGGGGAACTGAGGAATATATACCTGAGTATATTTCCCTCAACGCATACGCGACATTCATTGGGTTTCTATGTGTGCAGAGCAACTCCTGGCAAATTTTTACTATTGGGACCAACAGGAAAAAAAAAACAGGTAGGGTTCGCGGTGGTGAATGAATTGGAACCAAAAGTTTTGACAACCTGTTTCCCAGAAAGAAATGGTACCAAACACGTCAAACGATAAAATCGTCATTAGAGAAGAAGATGAAGCAGAAAAAGAAGAAAAAACTCTGAAGGAACTGGTAGCGCCGCAAGCTGATCCGAGAAAGTATGAAATTGTCTGGATAAATGTGATGGCGTTCATCTGGCAGCTTTATATGCCTTGTATCTTTGCTTTACTTCAGCTATGTGGCAAACTATTGCTTTTGGTAAGTGATTTATTGGACTATTGATCTAAAAAATGTTCTTAATAAATTAAAATCCTATTCTTTTTTTTTGGTGGTGTGACAAAAAATAAACGAAAAATACTGGTATTTCTTTGGCTCAACGTATAAGCATTGCCATTCAGCGTGGCAACGCTGCCAGCATCCTGGGCACGCTGCCAACTGGCAGTGGGCTGCATTTGGATTATCTTTAGATCTTCAAGGGTCTGTGGATGATTCAATTGCTTGTTATGTAGTAGTAGTAGTAGTTTATGTGGTTTTACATTATGTAAGTCTTCTATTTAGTGATGGTTAATAAAGATACTTGCCTTATAAAAGACTATTCTTTAAATTTTAAATATTAGACAAACAATCAAAGTTTGGGCGTGAGTATCTGGATTATTTTTAGACCATTTGATCCAGTCGTTGTTTCCATAGTCTTAGTAGTTTACCCAGATGTTTGTATTTTGTTGTAAAATAGTAAGAGCAACTATTATATATATAATCATATATATCTCCATATAATAAACTGACTCTCTGATCGGATTTTGGTCTATTGCAAGTAAATTAAAATTGTCAAAAAAAAGACCAAACTATTCCAAAGTTACTTTACTTTTATTAATAAGACCGTCAGGATTAAGTCTTGGTCCATGAAGTACGGAGACAGACGGGAAACCGCGAGACGTGAAAGTTACTCCACTTACAAGAGCTTTTGCTCTTAAATTTTGAATGAATGATGTGTTGTCACACATCATCTCAAAATTCTATAATTTCAGCATGTGTCATGTATGTCCTGAGCGGTCAGGGCGTCACAGCCGGCGTGCACCGTCTGTGGTCCCACAGATCGTAGAAAGCGAGGATGCTCCTCCAAATCTTCCAGATGTTATGTCATTCTGCCGCCAACCAGCTGACTATAGTCCATTGGGTTCGAAATCACAGGTACCATAGCCTTTCAATCTTTGATAAGTCCTCTGAGTCGTGCGTGGATACGATCAGGCCTAGATGTGAAACAATAGCACAAAAGAGAAGAAAACAGCAGTGGATCGACATAGGCTAACAATAATAAGAATCCCCTTCCGACCTGGATAGACCTATTCACTAAATGCGTTTGGCCAACATCCTAGGCTGGCTTAGTGCGAGATGTTGGATTCATATACGCCTTCATTTTTTTTTTCTACGTGCGTTATACGGGCGTATGCAATATGCTTCACGAGTTGCCTTTTTCAAGGACTCCTCTTTAGTTTTCCAATAATGCCAATTGTAACCGACACGCACCCAAAATGAGTATAGGGCGAAACAGGTCATTTGTCCAACTTGTTTATGAATGTTTTACCTTTATCGAAAATACCACTAAAATTATAATTTTCATTTCATTCCTAGACTCCATCACAAATACAGCGACACAGATGCGGATCCACATAACGCAACTCAGCGATTTTTCTTCTCACATTTTGGCTGGGTGATGGTAAAGAAGCACCCCGAAGCCAAAAAGAGGGCCAAGTTTATCGACTTGTCTTATATGTACAACAATCCAGTCGTGATGTTTCAAAAGAGGTCAGTATATTTTAAGTAGGTATACCACTACTGGTAGGGCCCTTTTGCAGTGCCTACTAGGAGAAGAATCACACCTTATCCAGTTATCCAACCACTAAGCAGTGTATATGCATTACTGTGTTCTTGTTTGTATTGAAGTTTCTGCGCAACATAAGGCTTACTATCTTCTTTAATACATATATCAAAGTAACGACGCAGTGCTATGCTAATCAGGGTTCGGCATTAATATACGTAGCATAGTTTAAAATTTTGGATGTGTACACTGCCCACTCACAAATTCTTGTAGTTTTAATTAAATAAGTCTTAGATCAATGAGAGACAAATACTATTATCTCCTAAACAGATCAAAAAAATATAGGGGACTGATGCTTGTTTTTTTTCAGAAACGAGCACTGGTTCATAATCTTCATGGCATTCATCCTACCCACGGCAATACCCATCATCTTCTGGAACGAGGATTTCTCCACAGACTATCATGTCAACATGCTTCGTTACGTCTGTGGCCTCAACGTGATCTTCCTAGTCAATAGCGCTGCCCACATGTGGGACTGGAGGCCTTATGATAAACACATATTACCTACCCAGAATATTGGGGTAGTCTTGGCCACTTTAGGTGAAGGATTTCACAACTACCATCACGCTTTCCCCCAAGACTACAGATCGGGGGAACTTGGGAATAACTTTCTCAACTTTACGACGGTGTTCATAGATATTTGCGCTTGGTTTGGACTGGCGTATGATAGAAGGTCGGTTTCAGAGAAAGTAGTGGAGAAACGGATGATGAGAACGGGAGACGGTACTGATCTTTGGGGGACGAGAAGAGTGATCGGAAAACTGACTGGAAATAATTAAATGTGTTAAAATATATATCAATGTAATAGCAAGTGTCTAGAGGTATGATTCCGAACTCCACTGCAGGCAGCAGCAACACCGCAGCAGTGCTGCTGCATCACTACTGGTCTGCATATAATCTCTGCGAGTTTTTATGAGATTACATTCCGAGCTAAGCAGCATTGTGGCGGCAGCAATATGAGGAAAAGTAGTGCTGCGGCAGCACTGCTGCCTGCTGCTACTGCCTGCTGCAGCTGCCTGTAGCGGAGTTCGGAATCATACCTTTCGTTTTCATAAGTTGCAAAAGGTCTAATGATTAGAATAGTACAGAACGTGGCGCGTACATGATTAAACTAGTTGTTCTCCGAACAGTAGACATCGCGACACATCTCTTTAACTGAATCTTCATAATCCTATATCTCAGCTCGCTCTTGTCATCAAATAGGACAAAAGCGAGAAGGCCTTGTTAGGATATATTAAACAATTTTGCCAAATTTTATCAAAGTCGGGTGATATCGTAAATAGTAAGACATCAAATTTCCCCCCATTTTGAGGGGAATACACACAGAAACATCACTTATTACAAAATAATCCCAAATGTCTTCAAGATTCGTTGAAAAATGAAGCCTTTGGACAAAAATCCGGACAGACGAAAACAAAATCGTAGTGTTGAAACGAAAATCTTCGTTTTGCTTAAATAAATAAAATAAAAGGAAACAATACGCATTAATTATATTTATACAAGGATGTTACTTTGCAGCGCAAAATTCAACTGAGTGTTCCATGACTTCAGGCAAAATATTTAGGTACTTACGTATATTACGTACGTTTATGTAGTTTTTTTTTATTACATAATATAACATATGTAGTTAACATAATATATGTAGTTTATATGTTATGTATGTGTCTAGAGATATATTTCTTTAAATATAATTTTGTTGTATATGTGTTAGGTATTGTCTAGTGTTATTATTATTTTTTTTGTTTTGTTAAGTGTTTATTTCTATGCTATTTAAATTTTCTTGCAGCTATGGCCACGTTTTTTTGTCAAATGCTATTTTCTGTCCGTGCTAGGTTGCCTGGAAGAAATCGCTTATAGCGATAAGGCCGCCAATTAGAGACCTATTGTTTTGTTTTGTCCTTATAATCTGTTTTTTATGTAATGTGGTTGTCTAATAAAGTGTTGTTGTTTGTTTGTTATATTTAACAATTATGAAAACCAACTTAAAATCTACTTTTTCATGAAAAATTGCTCATTAAATTTGAACAAAATGTAAATATAACATTTAATTTATATTTCAGATTGGTCAGATATTTAATACAAGTTGTTTATTTTCATGTACTAAAGCCACCCTCGAATCTTAGAGATAACCTATATTTTTTTTAAATCCTGTATAGGTATAATATAAGATACTGAACTTTCAAGCCTGAAAATAAAATATAACGCAGAGTTATATCATTAAAACCGTACCTCCACAATCCTTCCCGACTATAACAAATTCAACTAACTACAGCAATAAAGCTCCCAAGATAAATTAGGCTTTATTACCAACAAAATAAAAGCAGCTTTTCTGCTTACGTCGTGATAATCATAAAATGAGCGTCAAAAGTGAACTTTACCATAGTAAAGGCCGTTGTTTTCCCGTAAACCCGAGTTTTATTGTCAATTCGTTCCTACTGATACTGAAAGGACCCAGTTTTTTCTGGCTTACCTATGTAGGTGCCTGAGATTTTTTACGATACAAACAGACATTTCGTCGTGGCCTTAGAATATAAGAATATAGAACAAACACTCTCAAAAATTCGTATCATTACAAAATAACGTAGGATTGTACTCAAAGTGTTTTTGCGATAAAGATGGTTTAAAATACCGATTTTAGGATATTAAACTGTGCCAATTTGATTTAAACAGATGTTGCTTTAAATATTTGAAATGTTTTACAGTTACGCTAACTCTATAAATTGCGTGATATACTTGACGTACCTAATAATAGTACGGATTGATCTTCCACTTTCTGACAATTTATTAATCTTTTTTTTTTCAACACGGCCTATGTCGAATATCAGAAATAGCGTTATTCACTATGTACAACAGACCTGGACGTTGACATGGCAAAATACAGTAAACATACTAATTTAATATGAGTCTGTACACAGCTCAAGCAATAAAAAATATACGACGTTGGCTAGTTCAGACTTAAGGTAAGCTGCAAACAGGAGATCGTTAGTTTTCAGATGTGTTAGCAGTTTATTTTGACTCGAACACATGATCCATGAACACATGAACCCATGTTTCTTTAGTTAAACGCTTGAGAAATTAAATGAAAAACACACAATGCTATTATGACAAAAAAGAGCCTTACTTTATTGCTTGCCTTTTTTGTAGATTATATCTGTCAAAACTATTTTCAAACACATTTTAATGCACCGAAAAAAATATCACTGATCATAACTTCAGTCGAGTTTGCTCATACTCATAGAAACATTGAATTAAAACACATGATTATTCCATAGGTAATAATACTCCACGATAAAGAGACATTTTGTTCGGATAGGAAGCTCCAGTTGAAATTGCCCGTGTGATGCGCAGGTTATAAAAGGGAATCAACCGTGATCTTCCCTTAGCATACGAATGTGGGATTTGAAAGAACTCGGATTGAAGAAAATTTTATTAGGTAGAAAACAAGGGTAAGTAAGTTCGTATGGGCCGGGTGGCTAGCCCTGGTGTCAGTTTTGAAACAACCTAAAGACTTATGACATTGCTAAACAGTTAAAACGACAAGTACCTACAATTTATCGTGTTGTTTGTGCCACGGTAGCGTTCCGAATTAATGCTTAGTTGGTGATCGCTGACAAACGAATATTTGTGTCTAGGAGCAAACGTCATGTCACTTAAATGATGCTGATATAATAAATGTACATGTATTTAAACACAAAATTAACAAATCAGTGTTTAAAATAAATGAACTGCAAATACTTTCTTTCGTAGTTTATAAACACTATGAAAAATAAATTCTCTTCATTCTAAAACATGTTGTCTTAGACATCTAAGACAGGGCTGTCCAAACTACACTCCTTCGAGGGCCAGTTAAATTTACAAAAAAAGCTGGAGGGCCGCAGAAAAAATATTTTCAGTTTCAATTTAAAAAAAAAATAGACATTTTTGAATGAAAATATGTAGCTTTTATTTCCGTTAAATATCCTGTCAGCCATCAGAAAGATTTTTTCCGTTCTCAACGTACCCAAATCTGCTAGATATGACGGGAAATCAGTTAAGTTTAGCAACTCACTCTACAAAAACAAAATACTTTTCGGGAATTCTCCATTAAAATATAGCTTCATGTTTTAATGATGACATGTGAATAGAATAATATGTTGCAAAAATAATGATCAATAAATTATACCAAACACTGCATGTAATCAGTTTGACAAAACATTCTATTATCGAAACTATTTATGTCCAATTGTGTTTTCTGATTAAAACGTGAGCCGCGGGTCGCATCAAAAGAAGCCGCGGGCTGCATGCCGCCCCCGGGCCGTTGTTTGGACAGCCCTGACTTAAGAGAATGTTCTTTCTCTTATTTTCAATCAGTCTAAATGCAGAATAATTATGATTAATAGTCAACTGCAGGATGTAGGCCTACCCACGAAGGGTGATTAGGCCATATCCACCACGCTGGCCCAGTGCGGGTTGGTGGATTCACATAAGCCATCGAATTTCTTCTACTGGCGTATGCAGGTTACCTCACGATGTTTTCCTTCACCGAAAAGCCAGTGGTGTGAAATTCCGTACATAATTTCCAAAGAACTCATTGGTACGGGACCGAGGATTTGAACCCACGACCTCACGATTGTAAGGCGGGTGTTACTACCTCTAGACCACCACGGCTGTCATCACATCAATATTTACTAATTTCAAACAATGTAAGAGTTATTGTGGTCAATTTTAAAGGCGCCCTCGTAATCTAAATAGCTATTTAAAATATTACTGCTTCTTTTTCTCTATAGTTATGTATTTGAAAGAGAGAACAATATTTTAAATTAGTATTAATTTTATGATAGCGCCTTTAAAATTGGCCACATTGACCAAATAAACGTTGTAAACCAAGACAGAACGTCGTAAGAATTGTACGTCGTCGTAAGAATGTGTAATTGTGCCTGTACACGACAACGAGGCGTAGTTTTGCTGGCCTCCATTGTTTGTTCACAATATTCTGTCATGTTTTTATTTTATTTTGTCTTAGTTATAAACGTTATAATATTTCCGTAACGTTTTGCATTTAAAACAATTATTTAAATTCTTAAAAATAAATTTGCGTATTCGCCGGCCAGCCCTCATATCACTGTAAGCCCCTGAAAGGCCCAAAAATGGTCCAAAATTTTAACAATCAACAATTACTGGCCGCTTTATATTTCACCGGCATGTATTGAATTATTTTATTCTTTGTTTGGGGCGGTCACTGAATATTATTGGTAGAGATGACCAATTTTTTTTTTTGGCCGGATGAATTTGTAAATTTTAAATTAATCCTACTAATATTATAAACGCGAAAGTATGTGAGGATGGATGGATGGATGTATGGATGTTTGTTACTCTTTCACGCAAAAACTACTGAACGGATTGAGATGAAACTTTGCAATAATGTAGTTTATATATCAAAATAACACATCCTACTAATATTATAAACGCGAAAGTTTGTGAGGATGGATGGATGGATGGATGTATGGATGTTTGTTACTCTTTCACGCAAAAACTACTGAACGGATTGAGATGAAACTTTGCAATAATGTAGTTTATATATCAGAATAACACATAGGCTATAAATTATAATGATATTGCGTCAAAAATCAAAATATCATGCGGGCAAAGCCGGGGGTAAAAACTAGTCTTTAATATATTAAATCCTACTAATATTATAAACGCGAATGTTTGTGAGGATGGATGGATGGATGGATGTATGGATGTTTGTTACTCTTTCACGCAAAAACTACTGAACGGATTGAGATGAAACTTTGCAATAATGTAGTTTATATATCAGAATAACACATAGGCTATAAATTATAATGATATTGCGTCAAAAATCAAAATATCATGCGGGCAAAGCCGGGGGTAAAAACTAGTCTTTAATATATTAAAGATAGCGCGTAGCGGCACGTAAGCTTAGCGCTGAGGTTAGTGTGGAGGGGATGATGGCTGCGCTTAGTGACCGTTGTACTATACCCATCCAGCCATCCCTTCAACATTTCGCTCAGCGCTATACCTACGAGTCCCTATTTGTACCTATATTCTAATTATAGATGTAAACTGTAATACACTAAAAGTATAGAAAGTAAGTAGAAATTATAAACATTTTTATGCTACACAAAATGGAAATGAATGCAAATATAAATAGAGGTTTTTTTCTTCTAGTAAGCAACTGCAGGCTAATAATAGCGATTTAGATGAAATTTTCTACTATAGAGTATAACCATGGCCGTATTACTTTATAGTAGTGTGAACGTGTCGGGTACGGAAAACTATACGATAGGTACGCTCTACTAGGCCCTACTACAACGTACGTCATTAATAGCCGTTAGGAATAATTTGATGGTTTCGAAAAGTTCTGTGCATGGTACGCGACAGTTCTGGTTGGCAATGGAATGGTCTTGTGCAGGGTATCCCAAACTATGGGTACGCGTTCCACTGGTGGGTCGCGAATTCGCGAACAAATATTTAGTTAGACACCATATTAAAACTTAGTACCGAAATAAATTAAACTTATCAAACTCACTTCGTGTCGTTTAGTTTTTTTTTTTTTTTTTGACTTCGAATAATAACTACTCGAGTGGAAATTGATGTCAAAACTGTAATGGCAAAACATAGACAATAATTTCATCATTCCCAAATGACTTTTTGATGTAGTTAGTTGAAAATTCTGAAAAGTCTTCTATTCATATAGATTTCCTAGAAGTGGGTTTCGGCCTTATAAATATTATTAGATGGGTCATACCAGATACACATTTTTGAACCACCGGTCACATAGTTTTTTAATACCAATATATTTTTTTTTGCCTGGCACGTCATAGTAGACAGACACTTTTAATCACGCAAAATGCTATTTTTTACCTCCAGAGTTGTGAAAAATAAGTAAATAGGGTTTAACATGGGGTGATACTAATAACAATAATAATATTATTTTAATAATAATAATTAATAGCCCAGTTACAATATTTCAAGTCATTTTATAAGCCATAGTTTCCATTTCACGCTATCTTTTTTATACCTACCACTGTTTTTATATTTCATAATAAAATTGTAAAAGGGGCCTCTCAATGTTGGCTTAGGCTCCATTGATGCCTAATAAAGGACCAGGCTAAGCCTGTGATTTCAGTTGAATAAAGAATAATAATAAAATCGCAGGGGCGGCTTTGTGGGGAGCCGTCGGTGAGTGGCGACACCGCGAACCCCGATTCTCTGGGGTTAAATGAGACCCCTGACTCCTTTCTTGCCTTAACCGGCCGGCTAGGAGTGGAAACCGCAAGAGCTAAGAACCAAAGCTCCAGGGTGTTAAAGGGCATAACGCCGCTAGTAGCTCTTAGTGAACGCGCAGCACACCTCTCGTCACCCTAAGCCGTCCACACCAATGTTGCCCCTCCGGCGCCAATATACGGTAGCTATTATGAGGGGCCCATTTAGTGGATAGCAAGTCACCACCCGCCAAATAATGCCTCATTTCAAATATTCAGGCATATTTGAAATGAGGCATTATTTGGCAGATGGTGACTTGCATAATAATAATACTTGCATAATAATGCCTCATTTCAAATATTCAGGCATATTTGAAATGAGGCATTATTTGGCGGGTGCCGTACCTCATTCCATAATCCAGTTTTGAATAACAACCAGAAGTTCACCACAATAAATCATTATATTTTGAATTCATTACGCACAATAGGCTCCTTGTACTTTCACCCCTACAAAATAGCTAAATGATGTTTAAAAAGGGCCCCTCAGTGTTGGCTTCGGCTCCACTGATGCCGATCAAAAAAACCGGGCCTGGCCCGAGAGCTGTATATCAAAGTGAAATAATAATAATAATATTTTTTTTGCCGGATTCAGCCCCCCTCTCTAATCATTATACTTTTATCGGCTTCCGTGATGCGTGATCGTTACTCCGGTATAAATTCGCGATTCCAACTCGAACTGTTCATTAAAATACTCGCTGCATTCTGTACTTCTGTTTTTATTAACAACTGCGATAACTGTAAGTGATGAAAAATTCAAATTGAATTAAAAGCTTTTCGTTTTCATGAATGTTGTGAAGGTACTTGATATTTTTTCTTTATTCTCTAGCTTTGTTATTGCAGTTTTATTACGACACTGCTGTTTATTGGCTTTTATTATCCATCTGTACCAAGGACTGGCAGGAAACAACTTACTGGTATATTGCTTAAAGGACATGTTCACAAAATGTATGGAGGCTGGTATAATAATAATCAAAAATTCTAACCACAACACTCGTTACATTTCGAGAAAGTTCATATTTTTCTGAGTCATTTACATCAGTTAAAACCAAAAAAGAACCCTCCGTTTTTTTTTAAATTAATTTTGATTCTATTAGGAATATTAAAGATATTTGGCTCAATAGGTAGTTTATCTCTAGCAACACTGATTAACTGACCTCCAAATTGTTGAATAAAAGCATTTTTACCAACTAGACATTGTTTTTTAGTGTTTATTTGTCACATTGTACCTACTAACTGGTCACACTGGTCGGTTATAATTTTTAATTTTAGAAAATTAAGAGATGAATGTGAAAGAATCAGTTACGAATGCAAGTAACATAACGATAGAAGTACTTTATTATTGCTAAACTAGAAAAAATACATAGCTGTATTATTGTTTTTCATACAATTTATTTTTCACATTTAAAAAAAATGGAGGGATAAAAAAATCTAAATTAAACATTTTTGAGAAGCCCATGAATGAAGCTTTCAAATTATGTATATTTATCATCTTTGTTCGATTTTTCTCTGAATAATATACTGCATGTGGACGTCACCTTTGGTAACTGTAACTGATGAGCATGGATAAAAGGTTTCATCAAGCATCACCAAGGTAAGAGTTCAGAGTTGGGCGAATATTGCTGGACGGTCAAATGGGTCAGCACGAAGCCAAATATGCCACAAAAATAGATTCTTAAGTTATATTTTTTTTTTCAATGTTTGTGGTGAGCAAAATTGAATTTAAAGAAAATCTGACGTGATTAAAAAAACATAAGAATTTAGTTTTATTCGCTACAAATAACACAAACAAATAATGCCCAAAAATGTGGTGCGATGTAAAAAATGTTGAGATTTTGTAAACCAGTGTTATTTACTTGCTCCGTCATAAAAAATATTTACGCTTATTACAGACTGAATCAAAGGTAATGGCGTTTGTGGACGCGAGGCGAGTCGTTGCGCAATAGCAAATTTGAAAATTTCAAACGTCGGTGGTCTGCCGATAATGTGTGAGGATTAACTCAGCTTGTCGCTAACTTCACAAACTCTATGATTCTCTATGAACTCTATGGTTGATTCAGCCTATACTAAAACATACTTTTCGAGTTTTGGCGGGAACGCGGAAAAATCATGTCGCCTCATTGTATTATTTTGTTAAACTTGTGTTTTTATCACTGATAATTAGTGAAAAATCGTGGTATTTCGTTGATTATGAGCTGATTTACGCGCATGAGTGTAGGCAAGTGATATAATGTGACGTATCATGTTGTTCCGTGTTGTTACCAAAACTTCATAGACGCCTCTAGTAAAGTCTCCACTGCTTTACTGAGGTATAACTTGGACTATGATTGGACTTGACCGCGACTTTATTGGACTATGACGAGACTACGACAGTGACTATTTTGATAAAATATTATCAAAAATTATTAAAACTTATTACTTGACACTGGCAAATGCACAATAATGCGATGCCAAAACTAAGAAGAAGAAGAAGAAACATAGTTTTCTTTGACTTGTACGTCAAGTAGAAGTCGGAATCAAGGACTTTGTATACTATCTGGACTGCGCACAGACGAAATTTGGCTCAAAGTTAGTTTAGGAAAATTCAACCTTAATGCGTTGTAACAAAACATATATTCCTTTGAAATGGCATAAGAGAGACGCTGTGCCGAGTGAGACTTCCCAAAGTGATGAAGTTGTCCCGCTCGCACTATTGCCATTTCGAAACGACACTTATGTATGGTAGAATTATTATCTATAAAGCCGCGACTGTCTTAACCAATTCTTAGTTTTTATAATAATGTATTTTGATAAGATTTTAGTTAAAATTGCAAATAGATGCTAATAAAACAGAGTTTTTATTTATTTGGATGAATATACTACGTCTTTATGATTAATGGTTATTTTTTATTTTTGCTTAGAGTATCACCGTCGATTGCAAATGGCGTACTATGGTGTATACAAAGAAGTGTGGTAGGGTGACTATGCTGAACATATTTCTTAGACATGCTGGGTGTACAATTAGGTGTATAGTCGTGGGTGTCGTTTTTATTTTTTTTGGGTTGTAGATTTCAAAAATGGCATCCATTTTTAAATTAAAGATGGCGGACGTCACTTTTTAGAATAAGTCGTCTTTGGTGTCGTTTTCTAGGTTTTTGGGGGTGTAGATTTCAAAAATGGCATCCTTTTTGAACTTAAAGATGGCGGATGTCACTTTTTGTAAAAAGTCGTCATGGGTGTCGTTTAATAGGTTTTTGGGCGTGTAGATTTCAAAAATGGCATCCATTTTGAACTTAAAGATGGCGGATGTCACTTTTTGCAAAAAGTCGTCATGGGTGTCGTTTAATAAGTTTTTGGGGGTGTAGATTTCAAAAATGGCATCCATTTTGAACTTAAAGATGGCGGATGTCACTGTTTGCAAAAGTCGTCATGGGTGTCGTTTAATAGGTTTTTGGGGGTGTAGATTTCAAAAATGGTATCCATTTTGAACTTAAAGATGGCGGATGTCACTTTTTGCAAAAAGTCGTCATGGGTGTCGTTTAATAGCTTTTTGGGGGTGTAGATTTCAAAAATGGCATCCATTTTGAACTTAAAGATGGAGGATGTCACTTTTTGCAAAAAGTCGTCACGGGTGTCGTTTAATAGGTTTTTGGGGGTGTAGATTTCAAAAATGGTATCCATTTTGAACTTAAAGATGGCGGATGTCACTTTTTGCAAAAAGTCGTCATGGGTGTCGTTTAATAGCTTTTTGGGGGTGTAGATTTCAAAAATGGCATCCATTTTGAACTTAAAGATGGAGGATGTCACTTTTTGCAAAAAGTCGTCATGGGTGTCGTTTAATAGGTATTTGGGGGTGTAGATTTCAAAAATGGCATCTATTTTGGAATAAGATATGGCGGGTGTTACTTTTTTGAAAAAGTCGTCATGGGTGTCGTTTTTGAAAATTTGGGGGTGTATATTTCAAAATTGGCATTCATTTTGAAATTGAAGATGGCACCCCCAGGTAAAAACCTCGAAAACAACAACCGTGACGACTTTTTCAAAAAAGTGAGTCCGCCATTTTTTATTTCAAAATGGATGCCTTGTTTACTACGGAAGCCTAAAAATGATTGTGACTTTTCGTAATAAAGTCTATTAAGATTTTTCGTGACAAAGTCTATTCCTGGAAAAGTTTTCGTGATTAAGATTTTACGTGATAAGATCTTTTTGCGATAAAGTCTATTTGTGACAAAGTTTTTCGTGGTTAAGTACTGACACGGATTGCGTGATATGTGTTAAGATTACATCTATAAAAGTTAAACGTTGTTTAACACCGTAAATATGGATTCCAGACCATTACTGTCATCACAAAAGTGAAAGTACTCATCGAGACTTACATTTCCGATGACAGTTGTCAAACTTAAAAGTGGTTTATCTCCATCATTATCAATTGCAGACTATAATTGCTTTCTTAACAAAGGTGTAATAACTCTTCGAGATCTACATTTCCGATAACAGCTGTCAAACTTGAAACTGAATTATCTCCGTATATATTATTTATAGACCATTGCTTTTATGGGGATTGGTTTTATAGAGATTTTTAGGGAAGGCCTATGCCCAGCAGTAGCGTCCTATTGCTAAAACGACGACGATGACGAAATACGACGATTTAGGGGTAAGATAACTGCGATTCCTGCGTGCAGTAACATTCCAAAGAAATATTATATCCCGAGATGATCGAGATGTTTTGGTCATCCTACTTGGAAAAGAGACACAATCATCTGATGTGGTATCCTTGTCGGCACGTTTTTCTTTGCCAGTACTCAATCCTGTTTATATGATAAATCCATGGTCGGAATCAAACCAGCAAAATCAATCATTATGTTCCGTTGAAAGGCAATTGAGAGAATATTTGCTATCAGTTTGAAACTGTAACAGTCACTGGATTCTAGGAAATGGGGTCCATTAATTAATTTGGTACTATAAAGTCAAACAAAGACAGCGATCTCGACAAAGACAAATTAAAGTTAGTATAAGAAGATGTTAGACTCTAATGGGAGTGACGCCAGAGGCGTAATTAGGTGTAAAACTAGAACTACTACTATAAAACTTCCACATTCTGGCTATTTATATGAGGAATGTGGATTCGGAACGCTTGGTTCGAACGCGTGGAATGTCCACTATACCTACTCGTAAAAGGTTGGCGTTTTAGTTGCGTCTGTCTAGCCGTAGTCAGGTAGAGCTAGCCAGGATTAATAAGCATTAAAAAATTCAAACTAAGTACGTTTGTGTTTCTATTCGGAGGCTTAAAGGCCGAATACTCTGTGACTCTATTTTAAAGTTTATAAACTAGAGCCACCAAAACACTAGACCGCGCAGTCTGGAAGGAGGGATGGGAGGCCTTTGCTCAGCAGTGGAGAAATAAAGGCCCAAAATAATAGTAATTAATAGACTAAGTAGCTATAAACTTTTTCACAAAATTATTTTGATTATTAAAATAATTACAGAATGATGCGGTAGGTAATAAGCATTTTCAGACTTACTTGAAGTCAACGTAGGCCCTTTTTATTTCAGGTTGCTTACGAAAACGAGCTTCTAGGCCCAGTAGTCGCTTATAAGCTAGGTTATAGTTGTCTCCTAATTCGTGGTGGTCGTCTCGAAGGGGTATGCTACAGAAAAATGACCATTAGTCGTTCTAGTAGTGTTAGCTACGAAATGTTGTTCACATAGGCGCTCTTCTTTAGAAAAAGCTTTGGTTTGTGGAAAGCTTTCAAGCTCCCAGAATTTAGTTAACTCTTCGTGTAGGTTACGTTCGTCGCTTAGTGTAAAATTACACATTACTTTGGTCGACTTACCTTTTGGATTGCAGATTGGTCCGGCAATAAGCCATCCAAGCTTAGAGCTTCCGAGGGTAGGGCTTCCGGGTCCTAGAGATTGTTGTTTGGAACCAATAATGTCGCAGAAAAGATCAGCTCCAATGAGCATATCGATTGGGCCTGGCTGGAAGAAGTCAGGATCGGCGAGCTGGTACTCGGTATGTAGTTGTAGGTGACTAATGTCTATAGTTGTTTTAGGCATCGTGCTTGAGATGTTAGGCAAGATTAAACATGACATTGTTACATTAAATTAATTGTCGCTTGATTGTAGCGTAATAGCGCATCGTTTTGTAGGTACTTTAAGTGGCGTGTTGCCGATACCTATAACTTCAGTATTAGAAGGCTGTGGCGCAAGGCTAAGTTTTTGCATTACAGCTTCCGTTATGAAACTGGATTGACTGCCACAGTCTAGAAGAGCACGTACTATTGTGGACTCTTTAGTTGAAGGATTGGTCACGTGAACTTTGGCCGTGCACAACAACACTTCAGGTGAAGACTGAACCGACATGGAAAACTCACCGTTTGGCTTCTGAGTGTCCTGGTCAGCTTCGTGGAGCAAGGTGTTGTGTCTTTGTTTACAGGTGCGACAGCTACCAGGCAGCTTGCATTCCTGGGCCTTGTGACCCGCCTTCAGGCAGTTTATGCATAGTTTTTTAGAGCTTACTAGCTGATGCCTTTCTTCCACAGGTTTATTTTTGAACACGGTGCATTGGAAGACGTGATGATCTCCCTGACAAGCTACGCAGTGAGGCTTGTTGCTGGAATTGAAAGCGTTATTTGATTTAGGTAAGGTAGTAACTAATGCTTTAGTTTGTTGGTACCTTTGACTAAAAGTATTATTTTGTTTTTGTTTTTCAGGTTTGTCCTGCTTCGAATGTTGGTATGTTGTTTCAAGAACATCGGCGCGACTCTTCAAGAAAGAGAAGAATTGCTCTAAGGTAGGTATCTCAGGTAAGTCGTTTCTATGTTATTCCCACTTCATGTAGGTATTATTATCTAGCTTGTTTGCTAATTGATAGATTATGATCACGTCCCACTTATCAGTAGGCAACCCTAAGCTATTTAACGCTCGAAGGTTCTTGGTGATGTGATCGATGATAATTCGTAATGATTTATCGCTTTCACGAAACGATTCTATGTTGAACAACGATTTTAGATGATTCGCAATGAGTTGTCGCTTGTTGTCGTATCTCGCACAGAGAAGTTTCCATGCTTTATCTGTAATTTCTAAGTTTGAAATCACGCGACTAGCTTCGCCCTGCAAATAACTGCTTAGATATACAAATTTATGTACATTTTTAATTCTATCATTCTGGTGTACCAAAGAAGTAAATATCTCTTTGAATTCCAGCCACTTGTAATAAGTACCTTCGAAAGGAAGTATTTTAATTTCAGGCAAGCGGAATCCCAAAGGATTGTTGGTTTCCTGGGTGTGATTATGACAACAGGAATGATGTGACGAGTTATGCAAGGTAGGCGCAGGTGTGGTATTCTTTTCTAATAAAGTTTTGGCGAACGAAATACAATGGTAGAAATCTTGTTCAATAAGTTCCCTAACAGAAAGCTCAGCATCTTGATTATCAACATTTACAATTTCGATTTGATTTTGCAGCTCATCAAAGTCAATGTATAATGCTTCAAATTTCGTTAATTTCATCGCGAGTTTACTAAGTTCAATTGACAAGTTTTCATATTTCACAAGGCTATGAAATTCCAAAACCATTTCGAGATATTGGGATGCTGATCATTATGTTTATTTTTCCAAAATTTTTAGTGCAGTAACTGCTAAGATATTAGATAAAAACTCTCACCCAAGCCGTTTCGGGATTTATACTAAAAGTGCAGTTGCCAATGATAAAAAAAATACTAGCAATATAAAATGACAGTTAACACTGACAGTGTTGACACATAAAATGTAATTTAAAAATAAAATGTCAGTGTCATTTTCAAATTACTTATTTTGCTTTAGCCCACAGATATCTGTAAAATACAGATCTGTAATGCCGTTGTCGAATCAATATTTCACTATGTATTGCCCTTGTTGTAAACTCCCGATAATTAGGGAAATTGTGTGATTAACATCGTTACCTTATTTCATAGTTGTACAATAGATGCCAAATCAAATATTGTACAATTTAGTAGACGTGAAAGTAATAAAACTTTAAATTGCCAAGGTTCTTTTTATGGGTAACGCCCATTAGTAAATATTTAAATTTATAAGTATCCAAATTTAAGGGTAAATTAACTAGATATTTGATTTATTTATTTATTTACATTTTCAATAAATAACATTACAGTCTCAGTTATTAGTTTGTTATAAATTACTTAAAAAACAACTTAGGCAGGTTACGTCCGTACATCTTCATTATTCAAACATTTTATTGGTAGGTATAGCGAATATTATTGAACGCTTTACTGTTCCTGTACCCACTAATTGTATTTTCAACCGCGTCGAAATATAATGAACATATTTGTGAGTACTTGGTATCCAATTCGATTGCCCTGTGGTGTAGCAGCAGTCCATTTATCCCTCAACTCAACATGATCAGACGGAATCCTGCAGAATTTCAACAAGGGTTAGACTTAGATTTTTATGATTATAATATTACGGTTATATGAAAGACTACATAACTATTCAGAGGCGTTATGTTAATTTATGGCTTCTCCTAAAATAGAAAGAATTTATAATATTTTAATATTGTACGCTCGGCTCAGGCGGAATGTAACAATGAGTCATGCTTTTTTTGCGCGTGCCGCCGGCGTTAACAGATTTATAAGACGTTATAATGTCAAAATACCTTTTACCTTCAAAAAACCATCAAAAAATAATGATATTTTAATTTTTTTTTGTTTTACATGAGATTGCGATTAATCATTTTTTTATCTGGTATAAAGGCATGGTTATCTACCAAATATGCGATTAATTTACCTACATACTCTGGATTTTTTAAAGCGTTGCTCAGTGTAATTATGCCAAAGCGTAAATGGGCAAATAATAATAAATATCATAGGTAAATATGTACATTTCATTTTTTTGGTATTCAATTAAAAAAATTTGTATCTCTTACCATTTTTACACAAGATAAAAGCTTTAATAGTATAAAAGCTGAATTATTGGTACATAGTTATCAAAATGATGTACATCAATACCCTGGAGTCAGTCAGCTGGGTTCCCTAGCATTTGGTGGAAGAATCCGTTTGAATTTTAAAAGTATCTTGGAACTAGTACTACTTATTCTTCTTTTAAGTGGTGCTAATTTAAAGCCTATATGGCAGACCCTGTTACAGTCATATTTCAGGTGATTGGCAGTTGTTAAACTTGTTTTAATTTTTCTTCCCATAGTATACCGCGGTACATAGTGGACTTTTTGCACTGACCTCCCGGCCTATTTGTTGTGAATTGTGACCATAGAGCTATTACTACCAGAGGGATAATGCGGAGCCAGAAAGAGATGCGTTGATTTAAGGCGGCATGAGTTAGAAAGAGATATCTCGATTCGGTGGTGGTTGGCGTTTTTTTCTGAAGATCATGTCACAACAACAACAACAAACAGCTGCGGTTTTTGTTTGATCACTTGGAAAATAAGCATATTTATTTAAAATAAAGTTTTGAGCATAAGTTCTCGTAAAAACTCACTCTTACCGTGATAAGCCTTCAATATACGATGAACTACTGCAGCGTAATTGGCTGCAAAAGCAACGGCGTACGAGATAAATGAGCAATATCATTTCATGCGTAAGTAGTCGCATTTTCACCATAATCGCAATTGAATTACACTGTAGATATCACATTTTATATCATTTTGTTCAGATCAATCACTACACAATGGTATTCTGATTCCCAAACTGTATTTTTTCAAGTTTTATTGTCATTTTAATGTATATTATGAATTTCAAAACATCTGTGGTGCCATTACAATAAATCTCCCCAAAAATTTCCCTATTTTTTTTAAACCAGTCGCTATGTCATTATTTTTGGAAAAGTATGAAATATCGTAAATTATGTAAGATTACTATTAAAGCTTTTATCTTGTGTAAAAATGGTAAGAGATACAGATTTTTTTCATTCAGAAATTTTATTCTCGATAATATAAAATCAAACTTAGGTTTTTGTGTAATGAACTGTAAAATTATAGAGAAATATGTTAAAATATAATTACCTAATTCGTCGCGTTTAATTTAAGTTTTATAAAGGAGTTCTTCTTTTTCGGGCATGAATACCAAAAAAATGAAATGTACATATTTACCTATGATATTTATTATTATTTGCCCATTTACGCTTTGGCATAATTACACTGAGCAACGCTTTAAAAAATCCAGAGTATGTAGGTAAATTAATCGCATATTTGGTAGATAACCATGCCTTTATACCAGATAAAAAATGATTAATCTCAATCTCATGTAAAACAAAAAAAAATTAAAATATCATTATTTTTCGATGGTTTTTTGAAGGTAAAAGGTATTTTGACATTATAACGTCTTATAAATCTGTTAACGCCGGCGGCACGCGCGAAAAAAGCATGACTCATTGTCACATTCCGCCTGAGCCGAGCGTACAATATCAAAATATTATAAATTCTTTTAGGAGAAGCCATAAATTAACATAACGCCTCTGAATAGTTATGTAGTCTTTCATATAACCGTAATATTATTATTATAAAAATCTAAGTCTAACCCATGTTGAAATTCTGCAGGATTCCGTCTGATCATGTTGAGTTGAGGGATAAATGGACTGCTGCTACACCACAGGGCAAGCGAATTGGATACCAAGTACTCACAAATATGTTCATTATATTTCGACGCGGTTGAAAATACAATTAGTGGGTACAGGAACAGTAAAGCGTTCAATAATATTCGCTATACCTACCAATAAAATGTTTGAATAATGAAGATGTACGGACGTAACCTGCCTAAGTTGTTTTTAAGTAATTTATAACAAAATTAATAACTGAGACTGTAATGTTATTTATTGAAAATGTAAATAAATAAATAAATCAAATATCTAGTTAATTTACCCTTAAATTTGGATACTTATAAATTTAAATATTTACTAATGGGCGTTACCCATAAAAAGAACCTTGGCAATTTAAAGTTTTATTACTTTCACGTCAACTAAATTGTACAATATTTGATTTGGCATCTATTGTACAACTATGAAATAAGGTAACGATGTCAATCACACAATTTCCCTAATTATCGGGAGTTTACAACAAAGGCAATACATAGTGAAATATTGATTCGACAACAGCATTACAGATCTGTATTTTACAGATATCTGTGATTGTGACGGATTGATTGGCATTGACAGTGACAGTAACGCTAGTACCTATTTTTTTTCTAATGTGGCTTCAGTAAAAAGGTTTATGAGTCCTAAGTTTTGCAGTTACGTCCTTTTAGAATAAGCTACTTTTCAAAATTTAATTTTACAGAAAATATAAGTCGTATTGGAAAAATAAAAAATACGTATATGTTATTTTGCAATATTCTTTCAGATAATAAATAAATAATACTATGTTAAAAATTTGAAATGTTGTCAATTGCAGATATATCTTCCAATGTATTTAGAATATCTAGGTTATTTTTAAACTTTGTAACGCTTCCTTTAATAGAACTGCGTTTTGCGTTTAGTTCTTTAAAGTCTTCACTAGACATATTGAAGTTTGCGATGAACGTCTATTTTAGAATGTAAACAAAGTGTTTTGTCACGCTTCGATCACAGTATGATATATACTCGTACTTAGGTACGTGAATAGTTTGAAGTGGAAAGATTAAAATTAAAATACTACAAGCGAAAAATAACAAGGTAACGTATTAAATCAACTACCTACTTGTGTATGAAATACGCTTTGAATTAGGCTTCTTGGAATGTATAGGTAAGTAAACTGTAAGATATTGCGTTAGTGCAATAGTATTCACGTACTATATTGTATTAATCTTAGGTTATACTTAGATATCTTTGTAAAACAAAATATTTAAGGACTGCAAAGACGACTTAAAGTTTGAATCGAGTAATAAATATAGTCTGTATGTAGATTCGAACAGCTGTTGACAGGTTTATTATTTACCGGTGGGAAGGTATGTCGGAACTCGGCATACATATGTAGGTAGGTGGGATAAATTGCTAAAATTGCACAGCTAATGAATGCACAATGACGCATCGAGTCGTAACAGGAACATAACTCCCTTAAATACCAAAATAAAAGAGGAATTAGGTTGGGATGTGTGAAATGGAACGAGCTCACCTTAAGATCGACTTGCCCGTGTCACTCCACGGCCTTCTCGGCGTTGCTTCTTCACTTTCACAACACAATTCCTTGCAGAATGATGAACGTCGCCGCGTGCAGGATGTAGCAAACTTGGTTGACGTCCCCTGGTGTCGTTTTTCCTGGATGGTCTGGATGAAACAAACTGTTCCGCGTGCAGGTGTTTGTGAATCTAAAATCTCGAAGTCCGAAGTGCAGTCCTGTCACGGTCGCCACTTTTGTTCGGTATACACCGAACAATGATAACACAAAATTATGATGTGTAAAGATTTCTATATTTCCTTGATTTGTGCATAATATTTCGCTTGTTTTTAGTTAAGTTTTTATGATGTTCGTTGAAAGGTTGGTGATTGAATGTCGATGGAATGAGTAAGTGAATGGATAGGTGACAGATGAATGAAATGAATGAATATTGGAAGTATGACGCGAAGACAGCGCGGACACTCACGAATTGCTTTATTTATCATTTTAAAAGTGCTATCATTTATGAGGTAAAATACAACTTCACACACGCACACTCGCGCAAGCGCCCTGCGCCGCTTAAACGAAACAGCAGGAGAAGGCATACATTTTCGCCGCGCGGTAGAAAGAGAAGGAGATATTACGCTGCGCCGATGGTGTACTCTCCCTCCGACTTACGAATTTTCGATCATTTACGATTTGTCCTGACGCGAAATTTTTTTCCCAACCCAAAAAGTGTATAACGCCGTTAAAGAAGTTATCACTTCAAAAAATATAAAATTGCTCAGTGCACACCGCTCAAAGATCATAGACCTTAGAAATATATTTCTTAGTCAATTATTTACTTACAATACTGAACCATCTAATGAAATAAAACAATATTTTCATCATGCTCATAATCGACGTCACCACCTACGGAAGGTGTACGGAAGCCTGTAATATAAGCGTACCGACACGCTCTGGACAACTTATTTTACATTTAAATTTTTCCTCATCGCTCCGTCATCCGACCCTGCGCCGGCTCGCTCTAATTGAGTTTGCCATAGTTTAAGTGGTAGATGTAGGTACGTGTCATTGTTGCCATGTAATCAGGTCAAGGGATGGGATGTTTACCTTCCATTCTGAACTTCCTTTGTTTTTGGAGTTCCGCAGACAGCATGGTAAACGGTTCGTCAACTTTGGATAATGTGACAAGCTCAGGTCATGTTAGTTATTGATTTGCATTGTTTTCTCTTTTTGACCGACGCACCACCGGAGGAGGTATACAATTCGACGCGTATATTTTTTATGTATAACCACGCATACATTTTTTCATGGTAGTCCGATTTCATTAAATCTTTTTTTATTGAAAAGAATATACTTCGAAATAGGTCCCATTTAAATTTTATCGAAATTGATAAATCAACAATAATGTGAAAAATGTGACATCGATCTGTGCATAATATTTGCGTTCTAGCGATGCGCCCCGACTTCGCACAGGTGTATTATACATATAAACATTTCTCTTGAATACTCTATCTATTAAAACAAACTGCATCAAGATCCGTTGCGTATTTTTAAGGATATAAGCATGCATGGGGACAGACAGCGGGAAGCGATTTTGTTTTATACTAGGTATGTAATAAAAATACGCGGGTGAAGTCGGTCATGCTATTTTTTGCAAAAAATAATTATACTTACTACGAACATCGATTTGGCATTTTTGTTTTGTTTTAGAGTACATAGTTCGATTTTATAATGTCAAGTTTTCAATTTGCATGAGTACCTACTTGGAATCATACAAGATTAAGTACAAGAATTTTCATTGGTAATCTTACGATACTACTGTGCTATATATGAAAATATTTTTTTTCTACATTGTTTTACAAAAGCTCTAGTTATTAGGTCAGCTAGTGATTTCAATCCAAACTTCGTTTCTAACTTATATTTCCAAAAAAATGTTTTTCATATAAAAAACCGGCAAGTGTGAGTCAGGCTCGCACATTGAGGGTTCCGTACGAACCCTGGAAATTTTACAAAATTGTACAAATGTTGAAATTTCTATAGGGAAAATAAATTTTAAAAATTAACGAAAAAAGTTTTTTTTTACTTTCTCGTCATTCTTCGAAAATTACACATTGTTTTAGCATGTGCTAATAAAGCTCTTTCATATGATACCCCACATGATACGATTTATTTACTAAGATTTTTGGGTCTATATTTTTTTGTATTTAGGCCCAGTTTTTTATGACATAATTAAAAATGAACAGTTTTCAGATTTATTCCTATATGTGTACTCTAAGACAATGCTTGTTGCCAAATTTCATAGTTCTAGGTCAACTGGAAGTACCCTGTAGGTTTTGATTTCCTTGAATGTCAAAATATGCGGTTTTTAGGGTTGCGTACCTCAAAAGGAAAAAACGGAACCCTTATATGATCACTTTGTTGTCCGTCTGTCCGTCTGTGTGTATGTCAAGACTCTTTATCTTAAGAACGCGTAAAGATATCGAGTTGAAATTTAAACGGTTTACGTATATTGATGATTTCTTGCTGTCGTGGAAAAGATAAACTTCTCAGTTGACGTTTAAAAAAGTTAGAGCTGTTTATGTCGTAAAAAACCGCATATTTCCACACTCACAAAAATCAAAACCTACAGGGTACTTCCCGTTGACATAGAACTATGAAATTTGGCGAGAAGCATTGTCTCAGAGTACACATATAGGAATAAATCTGAAAACTGTACATTTTTATTTAAATCATATAAAAATAGGGCCCCAAAATTCACAAAATATGGGTTCAAATTTCAAAGTGAGTAAATCGTTTCATGTAAGGTATCATATAAAAGAACTTCATTAGCACATGCTAAAACAGGTTTTAATTTTTTTAATAATGTGTTTGTACGGAACCCTCTGTGTGCGAGCCTGACTCGTACTTGTCCGGTTTTTTTTACGACATAAACGGCTCTAACTTTTTTCAATGGTAACTGTAAAGTTTGATTTTTTTACAACCGTAAGGGACCATAGATACCTATACATACGCATGTGGTTTAAATTTCAACTCGTTAACTTAACGCGTTCTTGAGATAAAAGGTCTTGACAGACGGACAGACGGACAACAAAAATATCCTATAAGGGTTTCCTTTTTTTCCTTCCGAGGTACAGAACCCTAAAAATGCAAAAAGCCAATCTTATCACTAAGTATATAGTAAATAAAACAAGAGACAATCGATCAAGCCGTGTCGGGAAAAATCGACAACAAAGTACGATAACGACAAAAAATTGTCGATAAAGTTAGGTCGGTACTTATTTAGGAAGCATATTCTAATAAAAAGAATCATAAAAGTTAGATCGCGTAGCTTTATTTTGGGAAAATTGGATATTGCGCAGCTTGTAGCCAACTTCATATACATCAACTTGTATGATTCGGCCTATAAAACAGATATACAAATCTTTTAAGTTTCAAAAAATCCCAGTCAAGTCTCATTCGTCTTTCAATCTTACAGCTAGAAAACAACCACTAAAAAGTAGCAAATTCCATTTCACAGAACCTTTTAAACTAAGAAATCTGAGCAATCAAGTTTGTTTTACGATTGAACCGAAGATAAGTGAGTTATCGATGTTAACATAATGCTTCAGCAGAGTTACATGAGTGAACTTATCGACGTGAGTTAGACACGCGACAGTGTCATTAGGAGACTGAAAAAACAGTATGGGGCATTTTGAAAAACGTATTTTTAGGGTTCCGTACCTCAAAAGGAAAAAAACGGAATCCTTATAGGATCACTTTGTTGTCCGTCTGTCCGTATGTCAAGACTCTTTATCTCGGTAACGCGTAAAGATATCGAGTTATAATTTTAACTATATTATACGTATATCTTTGGTATCTTGCAGTTGCCTAAAAGAAAAACGTCGTTTAAAAACGTTAGAGCCGTGTATGTTGTAAAAAACCGCATATTTCGACACTCACAAAAACCAAAACCTACAGGGTACTTCCCGTTGACATTGAACTATGAAATTTGGCAAGAAGCATTGTCTCAGAGTTCACATATAGGACTAAATCTGAAAACCGTTCATTTTTAATTAAATCACAAAAAAATAGGGCCTAGATTTACACAAGTACACACTTCATTAGTACATGCTAAAACAGGTTTTTGATTATTTTAACAATGAGTAATTTTCGATGTATGACGAGAAAAATTATCATAGTGTAGAGATTTTAACAACTTACTTCCCAATTTTGTGAAATTTTCTGGTTTTGTACGGAACCCTCGGTGTCAACACATAATACAATAATATTTAAATAAACTCAGCACCTATATACGGGACCGGGGATTTGAATCCACGACCTCACGATTGTAAGGCCAGGGTCACTACCTCTTGACCACAACGGCTTAAAGTGAATATACAACTAATATTCTGTGAATATTTCAAGCCTGTTGGACCTTTTCTACATGTTGACGTTATTATTATCAAACAAAAAAAAAATCGTTGGTTGTAAGGGAAGCCCCCTTTAAATATGTATTAATTTTATTTCGCTTTAAGCATTTGTTGTTAAAGCGGCGACATAAATACTTTTGTTAAAATATACCTGTGAAAATTTCAAGTGACTAGCTATCACGGTTCATGAAATACAGCCTAGTGACCGACTATATATTTAATGTAGTGTATAGCCGTGGTGGTCAAGAGGTAGTGACACCCGCCTTACAATCGTGAGGTCGTGGGTTCAAATCCCCGGTCCCGTACCAATGAGTTCTTTGGAATTTATGTACGGCATTTCACACCACTGGCTTTTCGGTGAAGGAAAACATCGTGAGGCAACCTGCATACGTCCGTAGAAGAAATTCGATGGCGTATGTGAATCCACCAACCCGCACTGGGCCAGCGTGGTGGATATGGCCCAATCACCCTTCGTGGGTAGGCCTACGTCCTGTAGTGGACTATTAAAAAAGGCTAGTACAGTACAGTACAGTAATTATCAGTCTCTGGCAGCCATATCACAAGCATTGTTTAGTTTGGGGTAAACCAAGTGTAAGATCTCTCATACATAGAGTGTGTGCAAAAAGAGAACTATCGTGGCGTAACAGTGAACGAGCAAACGACCCAAGGGCTGGTGCTTACCTCGGTCAAAGACTTAGCCTTGCTATCCAACGGGGTAATGTCACCAGCCTCTTAGGTACTTTGCCCGCGGACAGTGACCTCAAAGCAGTTTTTTATTTGTAATGTAAATTTACCTACACCCTATAAAAAGTAATTGATTTAGTTATAAGTTTTGTTGTTTTTTAATTGTTTATAACAGTGAACTAACAATAAGACTTTTTGGTAAGTTAATTTAATTATTGACTATGATTTTAATTCTAATTGTAATGTATAATAATTATGATTTTATAACGTAATTGGTGTTAATACCGTGTTAATTGAAATTTAATTGAAACAGATGCGAGTCTACTGATGAAAACTGATTTGGTGTTTACCAAGTATCAAACACTTTCAGTTGTAGTAGCAATGACAGAGCAGTTGACAACGTAACAAAATTAGTAAAATGGCACACGGGCGACCTCACCTACGATGCTTTTCATTTTGCAGAAACTGTAATTTTATTTTATTTATTTAATTTACCTTGTCCTTCGCACGTTTTCAGTTATCGAGAGGTTGTCTGGAAAAGATCGTACTTAGAGCTAAGTCTGCTTTTTGAGCCTATCTTCTGTTACTTTTGTTATTTTGTGTGCCGTCAATAAAGTGTAGTTACTCGTATATTTAATTTTTTTGTTTGGTTTCGTCCCTACCGATTCAATTTATATTGTGTGTATAGGTATTACTAAAGTTACCAAACCAATATTTTCTACCTCAAAATCAACAACCAGATAATGTTGATCTTTATTGCTACGAAATAACTTATTACATTACATATTTTCAATCAATTACGAATAACAAATTTAAATTTGCGCCTCGTTTTTAATCATGGATAAACAATAATTAATAGGTACGTGAATATCTTATATTTATTGTTTGTCGATAACATTTTGATTGATTTTTGACCGACGAACCACCGGAGGAGGTACTCAATTCGACGCGTATATATTTTTTTATGTATAACCACGCATAACTTTTTTCACAGTAGTCCGATATCAATACTTATTTTTTATTAGAAAGAGTATACTTCGAAATTAGTCCCATTTAAATTTTATCGATATCTGCTGAGCCATTTTTGATAAATAAACAATAGGTAATGTGAAAAATGCTACATTGATCCGTGCGAAATGTTCGCGAATTCTGTACACGGTTGAAGTCCGTCATGCCATTTTTTGCAAAAAAATAATTATTATCGTAACAAGTTTTTTTATGATTTAGTGATGCTTAACTTGATGAGGAGTGCATAGTCAGACCATAGAAATACCAACATCGAATCTATAAAAAATAAGCTGTGTCATACACAACGTGTAACGGAAAGACTGTATACATACTGAAAGTACCAAATCAGATAACGGTAACAAACTAGATGGGGGCATGTTTAGCCGTGTAAGTTCGTTTGTTGATTTTTAATATTTTTTTTAAAAACTAGTCATTTTTATGACTAATTCACATTTGCACAGCACTTATCACACTAAACAGCTGTGAGGTCAATAACACGACCTTGCCCATCAAAATCAGACCACACCTCCATGTTGTGACATGTTTGTTTACGTGCAAAAGATTTTTCTAGTCAGTAATATTTAATTTTTTTTAAAAAGTGAATGTTGTTATTTTGGCTCGGAATTTCGAATACAGCATCTATATAAGGTATAGTATCAACCCACTTTTTATGTATACAGCCTTTCCGTTACACGTTGTATATACAAGGCTTAGAGAGGAAAGTTTGTTAAATATGAATAATAACAATAACAGAAAATAAAATATATACACCTACTTGGAAAATTAATCAAATAACCCGCCCCTCACCGTTCCTGGTGCAAAGGTGCCCATAACGCTTGCTGCATTGCCGCGTTGGATGGCGATGGACATTCTTTGCACCAGAAACGAGGTAGAACGGGAGTCATCTCCTCTTTCCCGAATCCTGCGCCATATTTCACAGGTTAACAATTTGGTCTCAGCGCCCCAGCTACCCATGGTCTCCGCGGCAACGGGCACAAAATAAAGCTGTGTCATAGAAAATGTTCATCGAATTCCGACATTACCGTGCAAACATTTGAGGTACTTCGGTTTGAGGTACATACCTTGGTTGACCTCATTAGGACCAAAGGATCGCGCTGGATGCAAGCCGCTACCAACCGGTCTTATTGGAGATCAGGTAGGCTTATGTCCAGCAGTGGACGTCCTATGGCTGAAACAACGACTACGATTTGAGGTACAATTCTAAGTTTCAAGAATTCAAGTTTGGGTAAAGGTAACCTATACCTTTTTCACTATGACGCCAACGCCTTCGCAGACGTAGGCGTAAATATTTTCTGTGATGATGTCAATCCGGTTTTGCTCTACCGTACCGTACCAGCCTTTTTAATAGTCCACTGCAGGACGTAGGCCTACCCACGAAGGGTGATTGGGCCATATCTACCACGCTGGCCCAGTGCGGGTTGGTGGATTCACATACGCCATCGAATTTCTTCTACGGACGTATGCAGGTTTCCTCACGATGTATTCCTTCACCGAAAAGCCAATGGTGTAAAATTCCGTACTTACGTACGGAATTCCCAAATAAACTCATTGGTACGGGATCGGGATTTGAACCACGATTGCGGGTCGGGTGTTACTACCACTAGACCACCACGACTTTTTTTTAGGTTTTGCTCTAGTAGTAGCATAATAAAAAATGTTGACCTCTGTCCTAGGACTTACTGCTAAAATTGGGTATATCAGATTTATGAGGACTCATCAGAGGAGTTAGTCCAGGTTTACACGTAAATTGAAACTACAGCTGTTTCCTTATGACTTTATACATTTTTGTACTAACGAGGAAGAACTAACCCAAATGTATGGAGCCACACGCGAACAAGAAAGTATAAGTAAACTAAGCAAAACCAAAAATAAGGGTTCAGTAATCAGATAGCAACAGAGTGGTCACCGTAGACAAAATTGGCATGGAAGCTTCGAGCAAATATCTACAGAGCCACAGTCCCTAAGAAAAAGTAGTAAAAAATGTCCGAGCGCCGTCATACATACCGACTTACGATATTTACGTCAAATAATTCACAATAATCTGTTTTCTCGAATTTTGACGATATGTCACCAAATTTGTGCTTGTAACCGAGCACTTTGGCATCGCTCTGTGTAGCACAGAATATATAATCAGTACCTTACGGGTTGTAGTCGGCTTTCAATCGCCTTATAGGTAACTAAAAAGCTTGCCCATTACATAGTTTGGGCAGAGTTTTGGCTCGGACACTTTTTATGCACGATTGTGACTATATAGATATTTGCTCGAAGCATGGAAGGTATCAATCAAATGATATAGGCCGAGCCATACAACTTTGCGACTGTGATGTTATTTACAAACTGCGTAATTGCAATTTTTCGAAATTTCGATATGTAAATGAACATGTAAAAAAGCTTCCTAATCACGTCGGGGAAATAAAGTAAGTACGGATAACCTAATCTTTGGTCAGTATTTGGATGGGTGACCGCGGGTGGTATTTTCCAACTAACCGCTACCGTGGCTCGGATGACACGTTAAATTGTAGGTGCCGGTTGTTTTAACCATTTAGCCATGTCAGAGGCCTTCATATGGCTTAAAAACTCTGACGCCAGGGCTAGCCACCCGGCCTATACGAACTTACTTACTCAGTCTTTGCGCAGCAGTCTATCTTTACTAAAACTCCCATAGCGACATTACGTGTAGGTATAATGGCACAATATTTTATAAAATCCGTCATTTTTATAATCGCACCCAGACAGAGCCGGGGCGGGAAGCTAGTTGACAAATAAAATTACGTGACCAATATTCAACATCAAAAGAAATGTTAAAAAAAATATTGAAAACATGGACCGAAACTGAAGGCTTTATTATTGGCTCTGTCAAATCTAAATAAATAGCTATACCTACACTAAACTGTCAAATGAGTTTCAATCAGGATTGGATTATCCGCAAACTTGTGGGTAACATCGCAGCCGCCAAATTGTATGATTCGACTTATAAATGACATTTATTCCAACAAAAATAGATTACGATCAGATAATGTTGGTATAGTAAGTACCTTTAATCTATTTTTCCATTCCTTAGCAGATGGAAATGTCAATAGGAGTAGGTATAGTAACAATGGTTACTAATCAATATAAAACAACATTTCTTTAAAACAACAGTTAACTACTTACTTACGATTGTATAGGAACAATTTTTCAAATACCTAATTACTTAGATAAGAAATTGAAAGTGGTTATTTTTATTTATTTTACGAGCGAAGCTCCTATTTCGATATGGCTGTGGAGAAAGTAGGACGTCTTTCAACAGGCTTATAGCCATATTCCTCCTCCATAATTCCCTAAACATTGTTGTTTAGTCAGTACTCATATTGAAAAAAAAAAACATCAAAAAAAAATAAAAAAGTTGCTGAAATCATAATCCAAAATACATTTTGGCCAGTTTTTCAATAAAAATAGTAAAAATACTGAAACTATTTCAAGCTGTATACGGATATAATTTTGGGTTTCACTTCAATTCAATAAATTACGACGTCTAGAAAATATTTATAACTTTCTTTTGGTTGTAATAATATGCAGCATATTATTGCCATTTGTTGCAAAAGAACAATTCGAGAGTTTAATTCATCCTTGGCTTTCGATGTACTTATTGCAACATTTCGTCCATGTTTTATTGTTTATATTTTTCCGATCAGATGCAACATTCTACATGTTGGAATGTGAAATGAAAGTCGTCGATAAAATAATAAAATGTGTTAGAATCAGCTCTCTTTCTTTAGGAAAAAGGGTCGCTTTAGGTCTAGTAATTATAACTGGAACCAAAGTGGCAATGGTAACGGAAATTTGCCAAGCCCTAATTTCATGCCCAGCATTTTAGCATCCACTATATTATACTTGTATTTAATTACTGGCTTAGAATTGTTAATGATAGCATTCTCATGTTTATTTTATACTATTTACAATATATTTGTAATATTTCAATCAAAATTAAAATCAAGCTCCGGTTGACGAAATACGCCACTGACATGAAGTGTATAAGATACTTGCTGATGTAACGGAAAAATTTAAAGGCTCTTATGACCATGTGGTAAGGATTAACCTTTTTAAATCTAAGTATGTGGTTATTGTTACGAAATAGGTTATTAAATAACTAACTTACATCTTGTTTTCAAAAGTCTTTCTGAGCGTCTGGTGGACGCGGCGCGTGACCAAAATGTTGGTGTTTATTTGGCTTAACGTAGTACGATATTATTACGTACGCTTAACGCAGCTCTGCCATTCAGCGTGGCAATGCTGCCAGCATGCTGGGCACGCTCTCAGCTGGCAGTGGGCTTGAGCATTGGAATTATCTTTAGACTTTCAAGGGTCTGTGGATGATCCAATTGCTTTCTGTGTAGTAGTAGTGTAGATAGTTTTAGCAAATAACTGATTAAGTAACCTCCAAATTGTTAAATAAAAGCATGTTTACCAATTAGACACACTTTTTAAGTGTTTTTTGTCACATTGTACCTACTAACTGGTCACACTGGTAGGTTATAATTTTCAATTTTAGCAAATTAAGACATGAATGTGGAAGAATCAGCTACGAATGGAAGTAAAATAACGATAGAAGCACTTTATTATTGCTAAACTATTAAAAATAAAAAGCTGTCTTGTTATTTTTCATAAAATTTACTTTTCACATTAAAAGAAAATGGAGGGGTGGAAAAATCTAAATGAAATATTTTTGAAAAGCCCATAAAACAAGCTTTCAAATAATGTATATATCGTCTTGGTTCGATTGTTCTCTGAATAATATACAACGTGTGGACGTCACCTTTAAAAAAAATTCTCTCGATGTTCTACAGAAAACGCGAAAACAGTGGTCGATTCTCTTAACTTTGTACTGTTCAAATGGCAACCCTAACTACACGTTCATCATGAAAACATGAGGGAGCGAGTTGAAAGTGATAAAAAATCACAATTTCGCTGAATACGTGATGAGATGAGCGTAGGGTTGCAAACTATTCTGATTCGCTGAAGTTTTAATAAACTCTACAGGGTTTATTTTCTACATACGAGGTTTATTTTTCCCGCTTTAAGAATTGTTTTTAAAGTCGTAAAGCTTTGTGAATTCAGAAAAGCGAATTCAGTAGCGAATTTTAACGCGCAACATAACGTAAACGTAATGTAATTTGACAAAGAATAATATAAATATAGTTTAAAAAAAAACTAAAACACAAGCTTAAGATTTTTTTTACAAGTGCATTGTCATCGGTCTTTGATAGGTGTGCAATGTTTAAAGAAAATCTGATCGCTCAAAGTAGGTCAAAATCAAGCTCAAAGGGGTTGGTTACAAGCAAGCAAACAAGCAAACATACAAGTGAAACTAATAGCAGTGTTAAAAATGAAACAACATTCTAAAATATTATCAAGGATTTTCTGATAATGAAATCATAATTATCATAGTGTAAAAGATGTTATGTGTGACAAAATTCCTTGCGTAAACCAACATAAATTATGACAATATTTGTAAATGAAAATGTAATCTACTATTTTTATTATTTTATGATAATTTGTTAATATTATTGTTTTATTTTGACATTCATAAGTGTGTATTTTACATAAGTGAGAATAAAGGAACTGGAACTAATTGATGGCTCTTTTTTCCATAATAAATGTATGGATTAGGCTTGATGTCTGGGTAACTTAGTAATAGGGTCCCATTTTTACCCTTTGGGTACGAAACCCTAAAAAAATTATAATTGTTAGCTCAAATGGGAGTGGGTGAGACATGCGAGTCGTATGCACCCAGACAAAAGGGCAAAAGTCTCAACGGAGTGAGTGCCTCTGTCCAGTCGACCCCAAGGCGCTCTAACACGATGGTGCGACGAAATCGAGAGATTTAAAAAGGATTGGACGGAGGTAGCACAGAACAGAAAGGAATGGAAGGATTTGAGGGAGACCTTTGTCCATCAGTGGGACAGTACAGGTCAAAAAAATAGTTAAGTGTTGAGTAAATAGAAGAGAAAGACAAGAGACCACGGAAAGCATTTCAGGTCATATCAAAGAGAAGGTCGATATCATGTCGCACAGTGCGGTGAAAACACTGACAGGCGGTCAGACACGCGGATCGTGGAAGTTGCTCCACGTATTAAAACCTTGCTCTCAGATTTTGGATAAATGGAAAAAAATATTAGTAGTATCCTAAATAAGTCATATCAAACAAAAAGTATTGGCAGATTGTAATGAAGATATTTTTCTTTTTTCAATGTGTGGTGTCGTGACCTTTACACTGCAGAGATCTTAGATGGTTTGGATTAAATTTAGAGCGGTAACTTTCAAAGTTTTTATAAAATAGAAGGAGAAGGTTCTACAAACTGTTGTATTTTTATTTATGTTTTTTTCCGACCGTCACGCGACATGATGGACGAAAAAGTTGCGATGAGATGAAAGAGGCGATGTAATATTATAAAAGTTTCACTTTAAAAACATATTTATCGTCTAAACCTTATAAGAGATTTCTATAAAACCATTAATTTTAATATAACCTCCAATTATGCCATACACATTTATAACTTTTCACTTATTACCATACGTAATTTATTTTTTTTGACCGCCTACAACTTTTACTAATAACATAGTGTGACAATGCAACATTACATTACAAAATGTACCTAAATTGACGCAAAGTAAAAGTTATTATATTTTTTCGTGAAATGTTCGGAATAATAACTTTACTTGATTCTTTGATAGGTTCACCTTTGAAGGAGTCAATAGTATCTACTTAAACAATAGGGTAGACTTAAATTACTACGATGGTATTTGTACTTAGGTGCAGTAACTTAGGTGGTATTGAAATAAATAATAATTACAATCATTATTACGTTACCTATGTACACACGTTTTATTATAATCTATGTATTTTTTGTTCATGCTACAATATAGTATCGAATAGATAAGTTTTCTTATAAATTAGTATTGAAAAGTCACCCAAATTTAATTTTAATTGATGTTTGCTTACATTGAAGATACTGTACTGTACCGGCCTTTTTAATAGTCTAGATAAATTTCAAAGAACTCATTGGTACGAGACCGAGATTTGAACCCACGATCTTACGATTTTAGGGCGAGTGTCACTACCTCTAAGCCACCACGGTATTGAAGATATCTTATTGTATGTATATTATATTATAACTAATTAATTACACAATGGTTTTTATTTTAACTGTTGATATCAATATTGATTATTTCATTAAAAGCGTAATTAACCATGAATATTAAACAAATGATTACAAGCAAAATTAAGCCTTATTGCTTATAACTTAAGCCGCTTTGGACACTACCTACGCGAACTCTGTACATTAATCTCTGTTGAACTCAGATTCCCAAAGTTACGTGGCCAAATTTTCGACGCAAAATCGGAAACAATTTGCAAATAACAACAAACCTCATAATTTAACGGCCAACTCACCTTCGGCTTCATTGTTTTGGGTAATTCTGGACAGACTTGGACGACCCTAGTGACTGCTACAACTTCGTGCAAGTAAACAAAAATCAAGAAGGCGCATGGTTCGGAGGACCAATAGTATGACGTCAGCAGCACGAAGAATGCTGAGTTTCTTTTGCGAATACTTCGTTCTGAAACCCAAACTGAAGAGATACATAAAATTTTACTTATGTTTTGCGTGCTGCACCTGTCAGACCCAAACTTTGTAAAAGTGAAGTGGCGCTCTGGATCAAGGCATCAAGTTGTTTGGAAATTGTTTGCATAAAATTTTATGCAAAAAAATTCCAAACAACTAGTTAGTTAAAATTAGTGAAGCCAAAAATTACATCCTATCAAGTGTTTGTGTCTATAAACATAATATTATGTAATGTGTTTAAATGTTTATTTGACTAAACTTGATTTGCTTGTCTGGATTTCTGTGCCTGCTGGTGGCATCATAGCATCTTAATGTAATCAATTACTTTTATTTAACTTTTCTGTTGAAAAGTGAATTTTAGTAATTCAACAACATGTAAGGTCGAGAGTTGTTTGGTTATTTTGTAGTCTAATAGGTCGCTTTGATATGTCCAGTTCTAAACTTCGATCAGGGTCATACAATTTCGCTCGGGGACCAACTATAAATAAGGTTACAATGAAAAATAGGCCTTAATGTGCATACATTAACGACTTCTAAATGTCAAAAAAAGAGAAGTATAAAAGAGTAGTCAACTTTCTTATACATTTAATCTGCGTCACATATATTAATGTGGTTTCTGCATCTACCGTAGGACGTCCTTTGCAGGAGCTATTGAGCAACGATCTTATTAAAAACATAGTCCAATATACCTTGTTGGTGGACATCTTACGCGACGTTTGGTTACATAGAAAGCAATTGGATCTTCCACAGACCCTTGAAGGTCTAAAGATAATCCAAATGCTCAAACCCACTGCCAGTTGGCAGCGTGCCCAGCATGCTGCCAGTATTGCCACGCTGAATGGCAATGCTTATACGTTTAGCCAAATAAACACCAGCATTTTAGTCACGCGTCGCATCCGCCAGACGCTCAAAATGACTTTTGAAAACTAGATGAGCTCCCGGCCCCCACGGACCCAATGTCACAACTTCAAACGGCTCAAATATGTAACCAATACCTATGTAGTTTAGCATATATATTGTTAATGAAATGCTTATAAATGTATTTTTCTATAATATCAAAAATCTACGCACATAAATTACTGATCAGGACACGTGGCCAGACGTGGTGATGGCAGGTGGAGTAGATCTCTGACTGAGTGGCTTCCAACAGGCGTTCCATAAGCAGACCACCAGCCCGATGGGCTGACGACATCAGATCCATCGCGTGACATTACGCGGATGAAATCAGCCCAAGACAGGGGAAACTGGCACAAGGGAGAAGAGACCTATAACCAGTAGTGAGTCGATATGGGCTGATAATGATGAAGTAATGAACGAATACCCAAATTTACAGCCGAAATAGCAGAAATCGAGGCACGTAGTTCGGAGAACAGATTGGGGTGATTGGGCTGTAAAGTTCTCGAATAAAGACCTCGTAATAGCAAGTGCAGTATAGGACGTCTACCGATCGTTCGTCCGATCGAGAAAAGGTGGACCGACGACATAATTAAGAGCGCAGGACGTGCTCGATGCAGGCTGCTTCCAACTGGGCTTATTGGAAGTCCCTAGGGGAAGCCTACGTCCGGTAGTCTTACGGCTCATAATGATGATGATAATAAACACTTAAAATGTAAACGTGTAGTTGACTAATTGGGTACATTGTTGGAAATCTAGTAATCAAAAGCCGTGGTGGTCTAGTGGTATTGACACCCGCCTTACAATCGTGCAGTCGTGGGTTCAAATCCCGGCCCCGTACCAATAAGTTCTTTGGAATTTATGTACGGAATTTAACACCGCTGGCTTTTCGGTGAAGGAAAACATCGTGAGGCAACCTGCATATGTCAGTAGAAGAAATTATATGGCGTATGTGAATCCACCAACCCGCACTGGGCCAGCGTGGTGGATATGGCCCAAACACCCTTCGTGGGTAGGCCTACGTCCTGCAGTGGACTATTAAAAAGGCTGATACAGTAACAGTACAGTATCTACAATTTTATAACCCAAAAAAAAAGCAAGGGAAGCGGTTTTTATCCTCATTGAATTGTCATTGTATAATATTGCCTGAATAGTTTCCAAGAGTTTTGTAAATAGGATTTTTTATTCAGATTTTGATATGCTATTTTCGAATTTCTATCTATAAAATAACCCATGTTTAAAAGTCTTGGAAAATAAATCCAAGCAATCAATATCAACTAATTAGCTTAAATTACTCCCGGGCTTATTTCGACAAAGTATTATGAAGCTTATGTTTAATAAAAGTTGTGGAATGCGATACAACCACGTCGTTGCTTTGTATTTCGACTTTATTAGTGTCACTGACTGTAAGAGCGCTTAAAAACGGCCGTTTTTTTCACCGGACAACCGACCGTTGTTTTCACCGGGTTCGCGGTGGTATATGTGTATAATGAACGTGTGTTGACGCACCGAACACCCACCCGGCGAACAAATCAAACAATCCCTTTATTGACGGTCCGTTGTCCGGCGAAAAAAAAGGACGTGTACAACCGCTTTAAACGTGCACTGTACCAGACTTTTTAGTACTCCACTTACGATCTGGCAGGATTCAGTCAATCGCAAACCTATATTAATTACAGGGTTATCCAGAACTAATATAAAACTAAGTCAAAAGGAGGTGATTCAGACCAACATTATTAGTAACTTCTAATAATATGGGGTTAATCCGGACTTCGGAAAAAAAACATCAGCTATTTTATACATTTTGTCGATTTCGAATTGCAATTTGGTATGGTATGGTATTTTTTTCGCTTTCCGGGTTGGCCGTATAGTGGAATTTGTACATAAAAATGTCGTAAAACACCATTTCCGGCTTAGTACTGGGTAAGCAGATAACCCTGTAATAAGTAAGTAAATTTAATTTAAATATTCAGAACTAAATTGTGACACATTCTAACAACTAAAGTTTTATCCCTACAAATTATTCATGGAAAGTAATAGTAGAATCGACCTTCTTAAAAGTATTCGATTACTGCAAAGGAGAACGGTCAAATATGTCGTAGTTCGGGCCCCGACGTTATTACGGTGCGGGTCTCGCCATGGAGATAATATGTGACCACCGGAGTCATATTTTGGAAAAGTATGTCCTTCCACTTTTTGTTAACATGATTAAATATGAGTAAAATTAAAACAATTGTACTCTTATCTGCAATCTATCCTCCTTCTGTATCTAAAAACATAATGTGAAAAAATTGTTACATAAATAAATAAAGTACAATTTCGTAGCCGTATTACGCTACAGCAGCAAACTACGTATCATCAAGCGACACATACATATACAGACGCTACTCTATACTCTATAGAGTACATGTTACTATGTAGACTATGGCATATATTTTAAAAAATTGTATAGAAATTAATCAATAGTGTCGCGGCGGCACTGCGATCTGCTGTGTGCCTTCAGAGGTTTCTTATTTTCAACCTGTTTACATTTATTTTACTTGATCATTGGTGAGCGTGCCTAAAAATATTTTTTGATAAAAATTGTGGAAAGTTAAATTGTCTGATTATATTTTCAAGGAAAATTATATTTTCTTTTTATCATTTCATTGTATCATGAAAAGTCCCTGCCTTTGCAAAACAGTGCTTCACAAATGTTTTTTGTACACAATTAATTTTATAATTGTTCTTCGCAAAAAATTGAAAAACCGACTTCCACCGTGTATTGAATTCAATTAGTTTGCACGAATTGATGTGACATCGATGTACATTATTGATGATTTAAATATCAAAAACGGCTTAGCCGATCTCGATGAAATTTAAATGGGACCACCGCGGAAATATAACCTTTCCAAGTATTTTTTTAAATCGGTTTACAATTGGCAAAAATATTGATGAATATGCCAAAAAATACGAACATAGTATCTCTTTATTTTTGGAACTCTGTAAATTAGGATAGCCTTAGTCGGATTTTGTTTATTATTTTTAAAATTGGATTAGATATCAGTGACAGAAAAAAAATAAGGAAAAAATGGTGGGTCGAGCAAAGTTTACGTATTTACATACTTTTTCAATAATGTCAATCCAGTTGTACATAGTCCATATTACATCCATGCCAGTCGCCTGCTACCCATAATTTTGTTTACGGTAACATACGATCACTTCCTTAAGCATATTTTGGAGGGCCATTTTATTTTGTAATATACATAAATGACTGACCGTACTTACTTATGCCAGGAGTGTGTTTGGCCGTGACTTTGTTATGATTTTATTTTTATATCTCGGATCGACTTTCCTTTTTATATGGCGCTGGGTGTTTTGGGTATTCATAGACGTTATGACACTTGTAAACGTGATACTCCCGTCATTGCGTTCAAAACTGTGGTTCAAAATAAGGCTTTATACTTTAGACTTCAAATAAGCAGATTTTCGGATGACGTATGTGGATGTACCAATGCACTGGGTTGGACTTGGCCTAATCGGTCTTTGCAAGTAAAGCTATGTTCAGTAGTGGAGTACTAAAAAGTCTGGTACAGTGCACGTTTAAAGCGGTTGTACACGTCCTTTTTTTTCACCGGACAACCGACCGTTGTTTTCACCGGGTTCGCGGTGGTATATGTGTATAATGAACGTGTGTTGACGCACCGAACACCCACCCGGCGAACAAATCAAACAATCCCTTTATTGACGGTCCGTTGTCCGGCGAAAAAAAAGGACGTGTACAACCGCTTTAAACGTGCACTGTACCAGACTTTTTAGTACTCCACTACTGAACATAGCTTTACTTGCAAAGACCGATTAGGCCAAGTCCAACCCAGTGCATTGGTACATACACATACGTCATCCGAAAATCTGCTTATTTGAAGTCTAAAGTATAAAGCCTTATTTTGAACCACAGTTTTGAACGCAATGACGGGAGTATCACGTTTACAAGTGTCATAACGTCTATGAATACCCAAAACACCCAGCGCCATATAAAAAGGAAAGTCGATCCGAGATATAAAAATAAAATCATAACAAAGTCACGGCCAAACACACTCCTGGCATAAGTAAGTACGGTCAGTCATTTATGTATATTACAAAATAAAATGGCCCTCCAAAATATGCTTAAGGAAGTGATCGTATGTTACCGTAAACAAAATTATGGGTAGCAGGCGACTGGCATGGATGTAATATGGACTATGTACAACTGGATTGACATTATTGAAAAAGTATGTAAATACGTAAACTTTGCTCGACCCACCATTTTTTCCTTATTTTTTTTCTGTCACTGATATCTAATCCAATTTTAAAAATAATAAACAAAATCCGACTAAGGCTATCCTAATTTACAGAGTTCCAAAAATAAAGAGATACTATGTTCGTATTTTTTGGCATATTCATCAATATTTTTGCCAATTGTAAACCGATTTAAAAAAATACTTGGAAAGGTTATATTTCCGCGGTGGTCCCATTTAAATTTCATCGAGATCGGCTAAGCCGTTTTTGATATTTAAATCATCAATAATGTACATCGATGTCACATCAATTCGTGCAAACTAATTGAATTCAATACACGGTGGAAGTCGGTTTTTCAATTTTTTGCGAAGAACAATTATAAAATTAATTGTGTACAAAAAACATTTGTGAAGCACTGTTTTGCAAAGGCAGGGACTTTTCATGATACAATGAAATGATAAAAAGAAAATATAATTTTCCTTGAAAATATAATCAGACAATTTAACTTTCCACAATTTTTATCAAAAAATATTTTTAGGCACGCTCACCAATGATCAAGTAAAATAAATGTAAACAGGTTGAAAATAAGAAACCTCTGAAGGCACACAGCAGATCGCAGTGCCGCCGCGACACTATTGATTAATTTCTATACAATTTTTTAAAATATATGCCATAGTCTACATAGTAACATGTACTCTATAGAGTATAGAGTAGCGTCTGTATATGTATGTGTCGCTTGATGATACGTAGTTTGCTGCTGTAGCGTAATACGGCTACGAAATTGTACTTTATTTATTTATGTAACAATTTTTTCACATTATGTTTTTAGATACAGAAGGAGGATAGATTGCAGATAAGAGTACAATTGTTTTAATTTTACTCATATTTAATCATGTTAACAAAAAGTGGAAGGACATACTTTTCCAAAATATGACTCCGGTGGTCACATATTATCTCCATGGCGAGACCCGCACCGTAATAACGTCGGGGCCCGAACTACGACATATTTGACCGTTCTCCTTTGCAGTAATCGAATACTTTTAAGAAGGTCGATTCTACTATTACTTTCCATGAATAATTTGTAGGGATAAAACTTTAGTTGTTAGAATGTGTCACAATTTAGTTCTGAATATTTAAATTAAATTTACTTACTTATTACAGGGTTATCTGCTTACCCAGTACTAAGCCGGAAATGGTGTTTTACGACATTTTTATGTACAAATTCCACTATACGGCCAACCCGGAAAGCGAAAAAAATACCATACCATACCAAATTGCAATTCGAAATCGACAAAATGTATAAAATAGCTGATGTTTTTTTTCCGAAGTCCGGATTAACCCCATATTATTAGAAGTTACTAATAATGTTGGTCTGAATCACCTCCTTTTGACTTAGTTTTATATTAGTTCTGGATAACCCTGTAATTAATATAGGTTTGCGATTGACTGAATCCTGCCAGATCGTAAGCACATAATATGGGGTATAGTGTATAGGTATAATAGTACGCTTACCTAGAAGATACCTGTTTGCTTGGAATTTAAAGTGCAAGTTTTCACTTAAGTGAAAAGACTCGCAAGATATTTAGAATTCTGATAAAATTTTATAAATAATATGTTTGTTCGTTCGTTTCAGTCATAGGACGTCCAATGCTGGACATAGGCCTCCCTAAAGCTCTCCAATGAGACTGGTTCGTAGCGGCTTGCATCCAGCGCGATCCTGTGGTCTTATTGAGGTAATCCGTCCGCCTTATAGGTGGACGTCCCACGCTGCGCTTGCCGGTACGTGGTCTCCGCTCGAGAACTTTTTGACCCCAGCGGTCATCAGTCCTCCGTGATATGTGCCCCGCCCATTGCCATTTCAACTTGTCAATCCGCTGGGCTATGTCGGTAAAAATAATATGTAAAGAATTTGAAACGAATACGAATACTTTTAACGTAAGAAATAGAAGAAAGAAGCGGGTGAAACTAAGTTTCTTCTTGTTACTATAACGACTAATAGCTTGACAAGCAAGGCACACAGAAGATCTTTTGACACTTAGGTCTTACCTTCGCATGGTGTAGAAAAATCATCAATCCTTGTATACTGACCGCCACACAAATCGACGGATGGGAAGTTACGTGCAGAGCACTGCGCAAAAGCCGAAATATAGGCTTTCGTGGGAGCCAGAGAAACGAGACGCCGGGGCACACCAACCCGCCAACCTCATGCCTCCCGCGCGCCCCCTACGCACTACCACACGCGACGTCTGAATTGTGCACACATGCGCAATAATTAGCCAATCACGGCGCAGTGTCATCTGCGGCTAACATCTCATCTGCTGATTTGTGTGGCGCTCAGTATATTACAATTAAATTATTATAACTGTTTATAGTCTGACCGTTTAAATGAGTCCTCGAATGCGCGGGTAGATGGGCGCCCGCACCTATCTCAGTCCCCCTTTGTCGTCTACCCCCGCGCTACTGTACCGGCGCAGGCGAGGACTCAGTTCTTTAAGCCGTCAGACTACAGATGAGAAATCTTCACATAATGCTAGTTCATATACCTACTGGCCATTGTTTTACAAAGTAGAAGGACTCTATGAAATCATTACTTGCTCTGAAAATTCAATAATTTTGACCACGATATTTTTCTAGCTCAAGGCTAAACACATATTATAGAAAAACTTGTATTATCTCGCTTGTATTATCTCGAGTAAGGCAAAGTTTTTTCATTATCTTCTTGTCGAAAGTTGCTGAAGTCAGGGTTCATATGATTCATCGTAATTGGTTCGTGTTATAATCTCTGTTAAAAGTATTCGTATCCAATCTGAAGTTAGTCCTGTGGGAACGAAGTTAGACGTAAGATTTGTCAAATGAGTTGGGTAAAGATTAGAACTGTGACTCACTTGGTGCTTGGAGGATTTAGCTACGGGAGACGTATTAAGCGAGGGTACCACCCTGTCATGGTATAAGAATAATACTTCTTATGTCCCAGCTCTAATCGACGTACAAAAGACTTCGACTTTAAAACCGCGGTTTTAAGGCCGTAACGTTCCATTTGACGATTTAAAAATATAGCTTATGTGAATTTGGGTAGAGTAAAGGTGAGTATAGACTACAACATTTTCTTTATACAAATGTATGTAATGTAACGTTCTTACGAATGGAACAATTCAGGTAAAAGCTCAGTGTCCAAAGCATTTCAATGTAATGTAACGTTCCTGCGAATGCTCGGCGCTCTGTTCGGCGTAATGTTGCATTTACCCGTAACATTTCGTCGTATCTTGCGTTCACTCTTTCTTAAAATATCGGGCGTACAAAGTCGCACCCGCATACCGCCCGCGCTCGTGCTAAGGCTCTACAAAATGTTACACCAATACACTCGTTGGTTTAAACAATTGCTGTAATAACAAAACGGCGAGCGTGCTCGACGTCTGGTTCGTGAAAGGTGATACGAGTACATTAGAACATTTCTTAGAGCGGCTCGTTGTTTTGTTACAAGTAAATGTTGTAGTCTATACTCACCTTACCAGTGTAAAATCTGGAGGTGCACGTCGCGCCGCTTCCCTGAACAGACTGCCTGCTTTCTTTCACCCTTTTACGGCCGTGCTTTTCCCCTTCTAACTTTAAGTAAGGAAGTCGGAGTCCTTCAACCGACTTGTGAGTCAAATCATAGTTTCAAATCAAATTGAAAACTAAATCGAAACAAATAATCGATTAATGTCCGAGTCAAATTAAATACTTATTTTTGAAAAACAAATACCATTAAAAATTTTAAAACCTAACTGTCATAATTATCAATTTCACGCAAAAAACTGTTCACTGGTTCTTTTGGTCACCAGGCTTTTTTGATATGTGTCCTGCCATAAACCTTTTGAATTTACCAATCCGTTGGTAACTAATATCAGTTACTTAGGTTGTGACGGATCGATAGAAATTCGGGGTATCAAAACGCCACACTTATAAGTTGAAAATCTTTTTGAAAACCGTAGAAGCCTTCGCAAACACAAACCATCCCTTAAACGTACCAATAGCCTTCAATCCAACCGTATCAATAAGAAGAAAAGGCCTAACTTTACAAAAGAGTTTATGTAAAAAACAAAACGAACTTTTACTCCCTTTTCTATTATTTACAATACTTTGTTTCCCAGATAAAAGGGACAAGGGGTTCCAATCGTGCCAAATGCATTGATATATTGGGGTCGTGACCCTAAGAATTCACTGACACATTGACAAAAAGGGAACTTTTTCTGGCTATTCGAGTGAGAAACCTTCTATTTTTGGCTGGGATAAAAAAATAAACAAAGATACGAGGTTAAATTTTCATGGACGCGGTAAAGATAATGTTTACAAAGGTAAATCAAAGGCTTTCTTTAAGTTGGTTTTGTCGCATCAAACTTAGCATTAGTGATGTTAATACATCAGAATATCACATAGTAGCATCATTATTAATATACTTGATTCATTTACGCAGGCCGAAACACACACACGGCGGGCGCGGGTCGGGCGCGGGTCGGGTCGTGTTCTTCGCGTGACACGCGCTGTTCCGTTATCAACACACATCGCGCGGGCACGGCGCGGATCGGTGGTGTGGCGGGACGGGTCGACGTACCTTGTTAGCAGCATCGATTGCTGTGAAAACTCAGTGTAATTGAAAATGTCGGAAAACAAAAATATATTTTCAATTGTTCTATTGGCCATAGTAGATCCATTTTACAATTTTATCATAGTAAAGGAAATCGTCATAGTGACAGCCCAATTTTTGAGAATTCAAGATTTTATCACGAATATATTTAACCTTAAATTTGTATTATGATTGTGACAAATTATTATGTATAACGGGACAATAGCTTTAAGTTTATTTTTAAATAGTGCCACTTAGTATAATTTCGAAGGACTAGGAATGGTAGTGGCAACATTCCTGGGGTAACGCTTGTAACAAACGCTGCTGATTAGTTCCAAGGAGGTTTTCAAGTGATATTGCATGATCGGCCGATGGGCGGGAAAATGCGATGATGACTTGACAGATGTCACTTGAGAGTGGGAAGGAGAGCTGGTTCGGAGAGGTTATGGTGAACTGTGTTTAGAGCTCGAGTTGTGATTCTTGATAAAATGGTCGCAGCGTGCGTTACGCTGCGGAACGCCATGTCCTTCGCTTAAAGTTTTCTCTATAATTGTAGTCATGCGTAATCTTATGTGAAATAAACTGATTGTTCGTGACGTCGCAATTTATCTCCTCGCCCGCTTAACCCACGCCACGCCACACTGAAGCATTGTTGAGTCAGATGGTATAAAATCATTACCACATTGAATCACCATAACTGATGCGGATCCTTTTATGGATTCGACATGTATATAATTGTAATGTGAAGAGAATAAAATTTTACCTACGTATAAATGTTAAATATGATTTTATTTATTTATTGTAAGATAATATTATAATTATTATCAATACTAAGTTGTTAACTAGCTAGATCTTTTTCGGTTTATCCGATAGGTCTGTGTCAGTAACCCCCCGAGTGGGTTCCCGCCTTCAAGGAAGATGGATTTCAAGCATCTTCCTGTTGCCGTTATTAACAAAATCACGTTTCTTGTATGGCCCCCTTAAATGTTTATTCTATTTTAATTTCATTATTTATTTTTTAAGAAAACATTTAACTTTATATTTTGTGAATATTTCAAGTATCTACCTGTCACCGTTATTAATATCGAGCAAAAAATGGCTAAACATTCAGGTTTATTGCTATGGATTTCCAATAAGGCCGGTTGGAAGCGCCCTGCAGCCTTCTAAATTACAATGGATCGCGCTGGATGCGTGATCCTGCAATCAATAAATGGTACTAGATTATTATATTACTTATAATTAACACACTAGATAGGTACCTACTTTTAACCCAAAAAACCGCTCGTATAAGCGGTTTTTGAAGGTTTAGATATTTTTTTCTTGAGTAAACTATTATACATATTATTATTTTTATCCTTATCTGTCCTTTTCTTTCATCTAAGAGTAGAATGAGAAAACGTCGCTTTACGGCGGAATATCATAGCACATTTATTATTTAGGGCTGATCACTTACGCTATACGGAAGTCGGGTATTATTTATGTCAATATTTCTGAAGAAAATTGATTATTTGATGATCATAAAAAATCAGGAGCTTACTTTGGTAATAGACAAGTCAAATTGGTTGTGAATTTTATATTTATTTTGGGATACTGAAGGTAATTCTACATTATAGCAACTGTTACATCAACATTAAGACCAAACACTATCTAAATATTATTATTGTAAAATATGCTACGGGACTAATTGCGCACTAATATTTCGAGATAAATAAATATCTCATCATCTCGACGTTTCGGCCGAGTTGCATCGATCGTGGTCAACTCGGCCGAAACGTCGGGATGATGAGGTACGAGTATTTATTTATCTAGCAATTTTAGTGTGCGATTAGTCCCGTAGCATATAATAATAATGTGTTCAAATCGCGAATGTTTAAAAACAACACCATCTAAATAGTTAAGTCCATAAAATAAAGAAAGTTAAATTGTATAAACCGGATGGTTAGCCTTTTTGTAAGAGTCACCACGGATTCAATCAGCTAGAAATGCTATGGCTGCTCATCCGAAGACTGACCAATGCTTAATAATGGTTAACTTTGATGATCGTAAAGAAACTAAAAATCAATTTAGTAAAACTGCTCTATGGGCGCTACAAAACAACAATATTCACATTTACTTTTATAGTAATAGTGTTAGCTTATTTTTTTTGTTAGTTTTTAAGGAATTTTTAATTAAAACTGTATAATATAATTTAAAATTTGGATAGTGGGTAAAAATAGAAAGCGCAACAAAATGAACGAAATTTTCAATAATTTTGCTTTACGGTCATGTTTCTGGTCGATGTTAAAATAGTGTAATGCAGTATAACCTCAATAAGCAAGACTGCTGAATTATTTATCGTAATTATAAGAAATTAGGGACAATTGACATGATTACGAAAGTTGTGATCCAAAAATAATATCAAACTGAAGGTCAACGTGGTAATTATATTTTATAATGAACTTGTTTTCAGATTTTAGGCCTTGAAAATAAAGCCTAACATCAATTAAATAGTTTGTCATAGTAAAGGTCTGGGTTAGGTCACACCTGTCAAATTAACTTGTTTTTTGTTGAGAAAGTAAATTCTTGTTATCGAAAAAATTACACCTATTTGAGCCAGCGGCTTCAGTCGATCGTACGTAGGTAATATAAAAAAGATCGGAAAGTATGTAGGTTTGTTTGCAAATTTTTCATGTAGCGATGGAGTGACGGCTTGACTTGAGAAAATATACATCCTACTAATATTATAAACGCGAAAGTTTGTGAGGATGGATGGATGGATGGATGGATGAATGTATGTATGGATGTTTGTTACTCTTTCACGCAAAAACTACTGAACGGATTGAGATGAAACTGTGCAATAATATAGCTTATATATCAGAATAACACATTGACTATAAATTGAAATGAAATGAAATATGAAATGAAATATCTTTATTCGACAAATGCATAACACGTACAAAAAAACTTATATAACTAATGAAAAAAAAAACAAAACAAAAGTGTCGAAAGGGACTCACCTCAGCTATAAAATGTTGAGTGCTGGAAGGACCCAACACTCAACGCTGGTATTCTGATGAGCCCCTTATTGAAGGGTATGTGTAACTATAAAATATATAAATACTAAACAGACAAAAATAACTAACCCGTGACAAAGCGCTTAGATATCAAAAAACATCAATAGAAAATGTATAAAAGCAATAACAAAAAGATCTACAATCAATCAATAATATGTAAAATTATTATAAATAAACTACACATATTAATACAATATTTATAAATATACTTAAACTTAATAAAACCGGATAGGCACTATACAAAAAAAAACAAAGATTTTACTCGTAACGAAAACAAAAAAGAAAATAAAATAAATAACAATAAATAAAAAGAAATACCACTTTGAAAGTTGTACAAAAGGCAATTCTTATCCCACACGAGACATCAACAGACAACGAGGCGAAGACCGGCAGAGTCAGATGAAGGACTGATCATACACTATCAACCCGTGCTGAAGCTGTTTTGATAGTAAATATTGTTTTAGTTTTAACCGGAAAGAATAAAGCGATTTGAGCTCTCTGATGGGAGGAGGCAAGTTGTTCCAGCATTTGGCAGCCGCATATCGAAAACTACCTGTGAAATTTACAGTGCGACAGGGCGGCATCGCCAACTGCTGTACACACAACCTACGATAGCCGCGCCTGGCATCAGAGACCCATCAAATTATAATGATATTGCGTCAAAAATCAAAATATCATGGGAGCGAAGCCGCGGATAAAAACTAGTATATTATAAATGCATAATTCCGACCCCTGCGTATTAGGATATTGCGGCGGACTGGTGTATGCCGTGATATGTGCCCTGTCTACTGCCGCTCCAACTTGCCAGTTCGCTTAAGTTCGGAAACTTTGGATCTTCTGCAGATCTAATCATTTTTTATTCGATCCCGCAGAGAGACTTCGAGCATAGCTCTCTCCATAGCTTGGTGAGCTACTTAGAGCTTAATAATAAGGCCCATACCACGTTTCTGTGGCATGAGTCATCGCTGATAAAACACCCACTATTCGAACACTTTCAACATGTGGTACTGAGGTATATCGAACGAGAAGATGTTACGAGTTGGATTCGATGATTGATTTCTTTCTTGTATGGAGTATAAGTATGAGTACTGTACTGTACTGTACCAGCCTTTTTAGTAGTCCACATGTCCACAAGTATGAGTAAGGGAGCAAATATCTATACTTAAACACATAAGTATAGCATACTCAAATTAAATTATCATAATAAAGAACTCGAGCACCCTCATCAATCTCCTCTGCCAAAAAAAGGAAAAAGGCGACCAATTATTTTTCCCTCCCCATTACTATCCATACAACTTTTGCCATCAGTTATTGATGGCGTTACTTAGAACAACTTTGTCCATTAAACGCAGGGACTTCTTGACAGGACCTTGCGATCGTTAATAAGCATCACCATCATAACTTGACACCTCGCAAGCTTCTTAACCAGAACCAACTGCCTGGAGATAAAAGGTCTGTCAAACTAGTCAGGGTGCTGCTCAAGTGTAAAATTCGCAGAGCTAGCAAGATGGGACGTGACGTCGTAATCTAGCTGAGACTACTCCATCTATCAGGATTATGAGGTTCACTGATGGATATAGGCCTTCCCCATGGATGTCCAATAAGATTGGTTGGAAGCGACTTGCATCCGGCGCGATGAGTTTGTTTGAGATATAAAGCTCTCTAATTAAAATCTCAACCATGCGTAATTATAATAATATTAAATAATAATAATAATCATTTGTATGAAGAAGTGTACAGCGCCACTAGCGGCGCGTTTTTGAAACACAACAAGTTCATACAAATTACATGCTTACGCGCTCGCCGAAGAGCGCGTCATGTTTACGACAAAACTCACACTCAGCATACTGGTGTTAGAGTTTTTACACCACGTCAAAACCTTTTACATGGCTAATTGTATAAAAACATCCGAAACCCACAATTTAACGTGTCGCCCGAGCCGCGGAAGCGCTCAGTTGTAAATCTACACTTATAATCTACACTTCTACACTAATATTATAAAGAGGAAAGATTTGTATTTTTGTATGTAACGAATAAACTCAAAAAGTACTGGACCGATTTGAATAATTCTTTTTTCATTAGAAAGCTACATTATCACTGAGTAACATAGGCTATTTTAATAGCAAGAAAAAAATAAGGATTCCTACTAAAACCACAATTATGTTACCCAAGGTGTAAAAAAAGTCAAAAATATTCTTTACATCGCGTGCGCTGCGAAAACTATTGATGATAGAATAAAATAATGTACTACGAATTTGCAGAACACACCATTATTTACAAATAGTGTCGCGACAGCATATTATGTCTAACTATTATAGTTAAGCCACAATAACTGTTATTTTATTCTTAAAAATTAATTGAAATGCCGTCGCAAGAAAAGGATCTTATATTGTATCTTGGTATTAATATTTATCAAAATAAATTATTTCAGATTCAAAAATATTTCAATAGCTTTATGCCACTTTTTAAATTATTTAATTCAGACATTTTATTAACAAAGATATCACGAGTTTAAAAATGTAAGTATTATAATAGTTCCGTGGTCGTCGCTCACCCCGTTTGGCTATTCCTGTACTTTGTACAATGTACATATACCTACCAGCCTTTTTAATAGTCCACTGCAGGACATAGGCCTACTCACGAAAGGTGATTGGGCCATATCCACCATACTGGTCCAGCGTGGGTTGCCGGATTCATATAGGCCATTGAATGTAAAAATATCGTCTCCAGTGTTTAAAAAAAAGTCGTTTTCTTTTACTGCATATATTTTTGATGAAACCGCGATCGCGTAGTAATCTATTGAGTAGTGAGAGTGGCAGTCATATTCTTATTATGTGCCTACCTACATAAAATCTCCCCTATTAATGTACCTGGACCTATACCAGCCTTTTTTTAATAGTCCACTGCAGCAAGACATACAGTTCTACCTACGAAGGGTGATTAGGCCATATCCACCACGCTGGCCCAGTGCGGGTTGGTGCAGATTGCCTCACATTATTTTCCTTTGCCGAAAAGCCTATGATTTGTAATTCCGTACATAAGTTCCAAAGAAACTCATTGATACGGGATCGGGATTTGAACCCACCACCTCAGTATAACTGAAGACGATTTCAGTTGTCCTAAAATGCCTCTATAGACAACTTTCGGGCGAACGCTTAACCCGGGAAAAAATGAGATGATTTTTTTTTCGGGAAGCACGAGATTAAGTGACATTTTGGATAACATTTTACTAAGTTTTGTTTACACATGTTAAAGCCCCTGTAGCCCAGAGGGCCCGTATCATTGATACGGCTGATACTGCGGTAGCTACGCCCCTATAGGTATGTGTCCTGACACATAGTTTGTGAAACGAATTGTCCATGGGACCTTAAAGTTCTCGAATGAAAACAATGTATAGGCAAGTGAAGCGAAGGTCTTCACGGGAATCTAAGATCTGGTCAAGACCACCGGAACACGTTGCATGCCAGCGCTTCAATTCCTTCCATCACAGCTCTTTGGGTTAGCAAATTGAAGAGGCCTTAGGTAGGGCACAATTCGTAGAAGTAGAACTGATGGTCCAATGTGTTACAAAGTTCTCAAGTGAAGACAAGATCAAGAAACTAACTTACATAGGTAGAATGTAGATAAACTGTGGATATCTAATATTTTAACCGTCTCTTTCATTCTCTTCATTTTCATTTTCTGAAATCAGGGCTATATAATATTATGTACAGCCACTCGACACATACGAACTCACTTTTATTTAGATAGGCCAGTACTATATTTCTTTTACGTATATAGTCGAACAGTTTAAGATTACGGGAACTCCCGCGATTTGAGTAGGTTATAACTCATCATCATGGTTCATCCTGTATGTCTAGCATGTGCGTACATTACATGGTAAGTATATAGGCACCATGCTTATAAAATCCGTCTTCTTTAGCCAATCGTACCCGGGCAAAGCCGGGGCGGGCAGCTAGTAATAATATTATAAAGAGGAAAGATTTGTATTTTTGTATGTAACGAATAAACTCAAAAAGTACTGGACCGATTTTAATAATTCTTTTTTCATTAGAAAGCTACATTACCACTGAGTAACATAGGCTATATTTAGTACTAGATTACTATAGTACCTATTTATGTCGACCCGTGCGAAACCGGGACGGACCGCTAGTTACCTATATGAAGACTGACTTTGCCGAGCTTCGCTTAACTTCGGTGATTGCTGATAAAGACTTAGTCAAACTACGCTTTGAGCGCTACACGGGCCTAATATTAAGTGGTAAGAGTAAATATGCATGCCAATGACAGGTCAGCAACATCCAAAAATTTGAACTTGAATGCCAGTGCAAGAGCCTGCGCCGCACATAACTGCGTTCGTCACACTAAAATACCAAGATCTTAAATCTGACGAAGCCCTAAAATTTCGCTAGAATATCATTCATAATATTATGTATGGGTATTTGTTAGATCACAGAAATGTGGTCGCTCACAATGGGCCTTATTAGTTAGCTCCATGTAGCCCAACTAGTTATGGAAAGGGCTTTCAGGCTCGGAGTTTCTTTGCGAGATCAAATCAGAAATAAGGATATTTTTGACGCAGCCCAGTGGATTGGCAAGTTGGAGTGGCAGTAAGCAGAGCACATAGCTCGAAGGATTGATACCGACGGACGAAAAGTTCTCGATCGGAGTCCACGTATCGGCAATCGCAGTGTAGGACATCCATTCACAAGGTGAACGGATGACCTCATTAATACCGCAGGATCACGCTGGATGCAAGCCGCTTCCAAGCGGTCTTATTGGAGATCCATACAGGAGGCTTATGTCCAGCAGTGGACGTCATATGGCTGATTGATGATGAGCACCGGATAAAGAGAAAGTGTGTCTCTAGACAAAACTGACTAGACTACAGGTCGTGGTGGTCTAGTGGTAATGACACCCGCCTTACAATCGTGAGGTCGTGGGTTCAAATCCCGGTCCCTTACCAATGAATTCCTTGGAATTTATGTACGGAATTTCACACCACGGGATTTTCGGTGAAGGAAAACATCGTGAGGCAACCTGCATGCGTCCGTAGAAGAAATTCGATAGCGTATGAGAATCCACCAACCCGCACTGGGCTAGCGTGGTGGATATGGCCCAATCACCCTTCGTGGGTAGGCCTACGTCCTTCAGTGGACTATTAAAAAGGCTGGTACAGTACAGTGTCTCTAGATTCCTGTGGTAAAATCTATTAAACTAGGTGAACACTTGGTTTGAATGGCTTATTTTTCTTCGTCGATTGTCATTGCAAGTGAGATATTATGAAGGGAAGTGTAATTTATTGCGGTAATATTCTAAAGGACAGTTATTATCGTTGGTTTTATAATGAGCTCTGGGAATGGCGTTTGAAAAAGTTTTATTTTAGATATGCATAATGATATTTTAAGAGTTAATTTTGAGTAATGGATACCACGTTCTATTTATGCAAGGAACGAAGAAGAAACCAGAGTGAAGTTTGGACCAGCACCTCATGGTAGAGTTTGTGCTAAAAGAGAACCATCGTGGCGTTATCGTAAACTAACAATAAGATTTTAACCAGCAGCCATGGTACCGAGTACTTGGTAGACCAAGTATCAGACACTTTTAATTGTACTATACTCTATAAAATTTAACTTGATCTCTGCGACAGTTACATATTGACATATTTAGAGTTGAGATAGTGGTGGAAAAAATCGATTTTCAAACAATGTTGTAATGAAATCGAATGAGTAGTTGAAGGTGAGAAATTGGATTTTATTTACTTACTATTATTTAAGATCAAGTATGTACATATGTAAATAATGTTTTGATATTAATTAAATACTCATAATAATATAACGATAGTATTTATCGACGTTTTTCACTATTATCGATGCTAATGTAACATATAATTAGATTTAATTTAATTACACATGTAAAAAATATTATAATATTAAAGTATACAATAAAATTAAAGATAAATTAAGTTTTATTTAAAATATCGTCAGTATAAACTATCGATATTTTAATTAAAACTCTATCTAAAACTCTGTGGTCACGATCATTCGTCGCCCATCACTAATCGGCATGCCAATAAGTATGACATTGACAGGTACTGTCTGTACTATTAAGAAATTCAGGCCTTTATAGGCGTGATTTTTCTGACAGCTGTCGCAGAGATCAAGTTAAATTTTATAGAGTATAGCCATGACAGAGCAGTGTTGTCAACGTAACAAAATTAGTAAAATGGCACACGGGCGACCTCTCCTACGACGCTTCTCTATTTGCACAAACTCTACCGCAACATCAAAATCAAGCATCGTCTAAGTTTTCATCTAAACGGAACTTTATTATCCAAACTGACAAAACAGTACAACAAAAAAGAATAAAAATCTATTTTCAAATATTTTCTTTCAAAACTTCAAAATTTTCCCACTCAATACAAACATTTTCCAACTCACGACAATTTTCCTAACTCACTTCAAATTTTTCCCACACACTTCAAAACGTCCTACACTCGTAACTAAAATCCATGATCGACTATTCCCAAGTTAATGTTATCCATTTTCCTTTGAAACTAAACTGAACGTTATTATCATAGGTAATAAATATTTTTTGGCTAAAATAAGAAGAGGAGTTAAAAAATTAAACTAGTTCTATCGCGTAAATTACGACTCAAAAACAATAATTAGATAACACATAACAAAATACATTAAATTTGAAAATACGAGTATTCGATATATGCCAAGTTTTAAATTAAAAACATATTATGTTACATTAATAATAACAAAACAATTTTTTTATTTATATTTTCATTATTTCAAAAATTTTCCTACTTACCTTCTTTTTTTCCCGTCTCACTTCAAATTGTCCCACATTCGAAACCGAAATCCATCCTCGACTATTCTCAAATTAATCTCACCCTCATCCCTTGAGATGAGATTAACCACCGGTTCCAAGGAAGGAAAATTTTCACCCTTCGTTATCCAATTTGTAAGGGCAGTAAAATCTTATTTCCCTTCGAAAAGTTGAAGATATTTATAGATTCGCTTTTCGAGTGAGATATTTGGAGACTTTTACTGCGGTTTTATGAACGTAGAATATGATTTGAGATAATATGGAGAAATAAGACGGGCAATTTTATTTATGAACGTAATTTTTGCCAGATGGGGTTTGATATTGAGCAAATACCTATGCTCGGAGTCTCTCTGCGAGATCGAATCTGTATTACAATTTGCAAACTAGCTAAAGTTACCGATATAGCTCAGAGGATTGCCAACTTAAAATGGTAGAGGACATGGCACATAGTTCGAAGTAAGATTATTGACGGTACCATACGCAACAGATGGGGCCGTAAAGTTCTCGAATAGAGGCCACATACCAAAAAGCGCAGTTTAAAACGTCCACCAACTGGGTGGACTAAGACAACAGTAGCGTGCTGGATGCAAGCCGCATTCAACAGGAATGATAGATTTTTTTTAAGGAAGACTTATATACAGCAATCGACGTTATGAATTGATGGATGAGAATACCTGCAGAAGTAGTATTGATCTAGACACTAAACACTTCTTACGTCTTATTATATAAACACAGAAGAAAAAGAACAGTGGCATCAAGCAATGACTAATCTGAGCCAAGCAAACACCATCATTAGTTATAATTATGGTCACGCGTGGCGTTTGCCACCAGACCTTCAGATAATGATAATTACTTTACGCAAAAATCGCAACATCGACCTCCACCGTGTACAGAATCCGAATAATTTGCATGAGTCGATTTGACATCCATGTACAGTTTTGTTAATTTATCAAAAACGGCTCAGCCAATTTCAACAACATTTTAATGGGACCACCTCGAAAGTATACTCTTTCAAACTTAAAAATCATTTTTTGAATTGGTTCACAAAAGGCGAAAATATCGATGAACATAAAAGAAATACATACAGACGAACATAGTAGCTCCTAGTTTTTGGAAGTCAATAAAAAATACAACTTCTTGCCTTAGTAAAGTTATCCCTTTGACAACAACAAAATACAATATTACTTGGTATGCTAAAACTACATACACTACTACTACATAAAAAGCAATTGGATCATCCACAGACCCTTGAAGGTCTAAAGATAATCCAAATGCTCAAGCCCACTGCCAGTTGGCAGCGTGCCCAGCATGCTGGCTGCATTGCCACGCTAAATGGCAATGCTTATGTGTTGAGCCAAAGAAACACCAGCGTTTTGGTCTCGCGTCGCGTCCATCAGACGCTCAGAGAGACTTTTGAAAATAAGATGAGCTCCCGCCTCCCACGGACCCCATGTTTCAACTCCAACAGTCTCTTAGTAAAGTTAATAGTCACTTACCTACCTGTCAACTGCGGGACAAGTGCTCAACTAAACTAAACGGGCTACAAAATAGGCAAGTTCTAAGCCAGCCCAATCCACTCCACCTGTACAAAAGCGTTAACAAATACACATATAGGTAAGTACAGCACCGGTACAAGGATCCTGTCCCAAGAGGTATGAATGAATCATTAGTATGAAACTATAGCTGTGTTAGGAAAGGTTTGCTGGCCATTTGTTCGGATAATTTATGGGGTATCTTTGGGAACAGTGGGGTATCAATTCTGTAGCAGCGTATGGGATACGTGACCCTTCTCATGTTGGATGCTTTCTTGGCTTAAATTTTAAATAGTGGGTGCTGTTTCCGTAGTGTTAATTTTAATGTGACTAGAGCCTTTGTGTTCGAGGACTAGGAGGAAACTTATTTGAACTCTAGTTATAGTTTTAGAGAGTTAGGAGTACATTACTTACTACGGAAGAGGGTAATTTGTTTTGGAACTAGTTAGTTGGTTAGTAGAATACATACAAAAGTACCTACTACAAGTATAGAATGGATATGAAATAGATGAAAGTTTCTTCTCTGTGTCAGCGTTCTTAATAGTCTAGTGATAAGCATAGGCCTGCCCACGAAGGGTGATTTAAGTTATATCCACCACGGTGGCCCAGCACGGGTTAGTATAGATTCACATAATATATGTTTTATAAAGATCAATAAGGTTTGGAAGAACTGTGTGAAAGATTGTATGAGAGAACAAGAATGTTTACGATGAAATGACTATAATATAGTGAATTGGCGAAAGAAAGTGCTATTGGCCCTGGTGTCAAAGTTTCTAACCCACCTCCAAACCAACAGACTTCCAAAAAAGAAAAGATACTATGTTCGTCTGTATGTTTTTTTGTGTGTGTTCATCGATATTTTCGCCAATTGTGAAGCGATTTAAAAAGTTTTTTTTTGTTTGTAATATATACTTTCGAAGTCTCATTTAAATTTTATAGAAATTAACTGGGCCGTTTTTGATGAATCAACAGCAATGTAGGATGTGACATCGATTCGAACAAATTATTCGAATTCTGTACTCTGTGTATAGTTGGTGTCACGATTTTTTCGAAAAATAATTATTAAATATTATTTTAACTTGAAAGGTGAGAAACTTTAAACAAAGCCATAAAGCCCGTGATTTTCCATGTTATGATTCCGTAGTAACTTGGTTATACCTAGTCTGGGTCTAAAGTCAAGCTGCTAAGTAAAACATGGCACGAGGCTCTTGGCAAATTAATGTTCAACTTGAGACTCTAGTCATGTAAGCTTTAGAAGTCTGCTCTACCTCCTTGTTTTTAAGTTTGTTACATGTTTCTTATTAATTTTTTAGCCCCAGAGAGAAAAAAGATTTACATCTTTAGAGAGAGATTTACATTTAGATCTTTGTGGTGCTTGCCTATAAGCGTGTCTGTGTCTGTGTACAGGGTTATATCGAAATAAGATTCTAATTGTAAAGATGGTGATTTAGACCTTTATTATAAACAACTTTTACTACGGAGATAACCCAGAATTCGAGAAAAAATCCGTAATTACATACGTTTTTGATTCCGAGTTCTGGTTTTGAGCGGGACAGCTGATTTTTTTTCACGGATTTTGGATTGGCCCTGTAGAAAAAAGTTGTTCATTATGATAACCTGACCTTGTGTGAATAGCGTGTTTCCTTTTGTAATTTGTGTTAGTATGTAACGTACGTATGTGAAAGTACTTGTTTGTTTACTGTGCCTGTTCTAGAATGTTTATGTCAGTGACCTGTTTATCACCATCATTTCAACTATGCTTTCACTGCTGGACTTTTTAAAAATTTCAAATAAGATTGGTAAGTCATTTTAACGAGCTCCTAAACAATACTATTCTCCCTCTGTCTAACCGATTTTCAATCATTTACGGGTCCTGATGCAAGTTTAACATTTTTAACAATCCAAAAAAGTGCACCACGCCTATAAAGAAGTTTCCACTTCAAAAAAACGGAACATTATAACGTCTTTCAATCAAATCCAAGATATAAACATAAATAACTAAAAAAAAATTTTTTTTTGCGACATCTAACACACTGCTTCTGACCCCAAACTAAGCAAAGCTTGTGATATGGCTGCCAGAGACTGATATACTACAAATACTTATTTTTAAATACATACTTATATTATAGATAGTAACTAAATAACACCCAGACACAGAGCAAACACTAATTTTCATCACATAAATATTTGCCCTGGGTGGGGATCGAACCCACGCTTCTTTGATCCAGAAACTAGGGTCACTAACCACTGAGCCACCGAGGCAGTCAATATAAAACATTACTTAATTTTTAACGTTTTCCAGGGGTCGTCAACCAATCAACGTTGTTTCTGTTTTATTTATTCAGCAAGACAAAGAAAACTGCTCCAAAAGTTGTCCATTTCTTTCAAAATTAACATCAATTTTACTTTTTTCCTAACATTTAAAGCAGGCCTTACAAATTAAAAGTTGCGACCCTCGGGGGGAATTATTTTCATGTGACACAAAAACTTGAAGGAACTTTTCGAGATAAGATTTTTGTCGTGTTTTGCTCCAAAACTTTCCTTTCATTGACAGCGATTTATAAATGTAGGTATGCGTTTAAAGTTTTGGGTTCGAGGGATAAATTCTGAAAGAAACTTGTACAATTTATTCATCCATCATCATTTTGTGATTGACGCAATTTATGAACGGATCGATTTCCTGGCAAAGTTCAAAGATGGTTTTAGTGACAGTGGGTATTATTTTACAGACTATTTGCGCCATAAGTTTTTTTTTGTTTTTACCGACGAATCGGAGGAGGTACTCAATTCGACGCGTATGTGTATTATTTTTAATGTATTACCACGCATAACTTTTCCGAGTAATCCGATTTTAATAATTATTCTTTTTATTAGAATAGAATAGAATAGAATACTTTATTGACCTTATAACTACATGTGTTACATTAGGTACGTCAAATTTACAATCAAAAGAAAATCATAATTATACAAATTTTAGCAGTCTGGCAAAAATAATATAAACTATAATGAAAATATAATCCAAAACTGATAACATAAACTATTGATGTCATTGTTAAAAAATATAAAATGTACTAAAAATATATAAAAGTTTAACGTATGACAAGAAAATAAAAGTCAGTGTCAATTAATAATAAAAACGATCAGTAAATTTAAATGAAAACAAATTGCACAGAATAATATAAAAATAAAAATGTCCAGTATATAATAATCAAGTTAAAAAGTCAAATATAAAAGATATTGGAAATAGTATACTTTGAAATTGGTCGCATTTAAATTTTATCGAAATCGGCTAAGTGATTTTTGATAAATAAACAAAAATGTAAAAAATGCATCAAACATCGATCCGTGCGAAATATTCACAAATTCTTTACACGATTGAAGTCGGTCATCCTATTTTTTGCAAATAATAATGTTCAAATTTTGTTTTTCCGCTTTAGAGTGAGATTTTACTTCTAAAATCGTCATCGTCATAACTTTACAATAACAACAATAGCAAAATATTTAATGCCTGTAAACATGTACTAACTTTTACACTTATAGTGATCTCTAAACTAAATAATAAATATTAGGGGATATCTTACACCCTGTCTCTGACCCCGAACTAAGCAAAGCTTGTGATATAACTGCCAGAGACTAATATACTACATAATACTTATTTTTAAATACATACTTATATAGATAGTACCTAAATAACACCCAGACACAGAGCAAACACCTATGTTCATCACATATATCCTTGCCTTGGGTGGGGATCAAACCCACGCCTCTTTGATCCAGAAGTCAGGGTCACTAACCACTGAACCACCGAGGCAGTCAAACTAGGCGATAATGCCTAGGTTCTGAGCACGAGGTGCTGAAAAATAAAATAAACATTATTATCGAACCTTACGATAGGCTTGTAGGACTAGGTACATTAAACATTATAGACAGTTCAGTTTTTACTAGCCACACTTGAAGCTGCTATAAAGTACCTTGTGTGTAGTACTGAGTGAATTGTTTCTAGCGATTAAAACAAGGTCGTAAAGGGATCATACAACCACGGAGATACCGTATTTAAATCTTTGATGTAGCACAAATTACAACATCCTTTAGAACCAGGCAATTTGGTAGTCAAATGGAAATTTATTCACAATTAAAAAAATACAGCTAAGTTGAAACACCACCTCTTCTTGGAAGATAGTTGTAAAGGTCACCTAGCACCAAATCAATGCTGAAATTAAGATCTTACAACTAAAAATAAGCAGGCCTCGTTCAAGTAAATAAAATAAATAAAATAAATATTTGGGGACATTTCACACACGGCCTCTGACCCCAAACTAAGCAAAGCTTGTGATATGGCTGCCAAAGACTGATATACTACTTATACATATTTTTAAATACATATTTTTATAGATAGTAACTAAATAACACCCAGACACAGAGCAAACACCTACGTTCATCACATAAATACTTGCCCTGGATGGGGACCAAACCCACGCCTCTTTGACCCATTAGCTAGGGTCTCTAACCACTGAGCCACCGAGGCAGACAAGTAAGACAGATATGGTTCGAGCAAGTGTACATACGTCTTTGATTATCTGTTAACAACTAGTAAACTGCATCGTTGCATACAGACAACTAAACCGCAAGACGTTGTTTAGCAGGTGTGTTTAGACTGATCCAGTTCAAAAACGCAGCGAGTAGTTCCAGCTGGTGGATAAATAAATAAATAACTTTATTTGCCATAACACATTATTGATAAATATACACTTGTCCAGTGTCCGAACTAATTACAAACTGGATCTTAGAGCTAATAGAATATCACGATATACATTTTATCCAGAGTAGTCCTGTGTCGGTCGTACATTCTCCATGTTCCGCATCGTTCATGACCGACCAGCGAAATAACCGAATCAAATGTGTCGGTCGTTCATCGGTCACGTGACCGAACCATACGGTGGCGATAAGATCCTACGTCATTCATATTCACAATCTTTGACCTCTCATTAGAAAAGTTAACGAAATTAATTCTTATTACGAGACGAGAAAGTTTATTTTGGAAATAAAATAACGAAAGAGACATACAATCATCAATCGCGCGACACGGAACTTGCGACGCATGGTACAAATGATCGAGATCTTAAACAAGTAATGAACGATTCGATCATGTTCTGATTATGTTTCGGTCATTGGGACTCGTTCAATCACGACCTTCTTCTTCTTTTCGAGTCAGCGATTCGATCATAAAATTTATATGCTGTTCGACCAGTAAGAGGCCACGGAGACTGCGGCGGTGTTGGCCTCGTGAAGATCTTCTTGTGTGCAGGTGTTAGGGCAAAGTGGGCATTGTAGTAGATGCTCCATCGTCTGTTGAGTGGCGCCACAGTCGCATTCCTCCCTTGGTGGTTCGGCTAAGCCCCATTTGCACATGTTGTACCTACAACGGCCCACTTGTGTTCGGAGTCTGTTAATGGACTTCCAGATGGGCCATTGCAGGTCGTGGCCCGGTGGAAGGTTTTCTGTTGGGGAAGGATAGCTGGGTGGGACGGGATGTTTTTCTGTCCATAGCCTACGTCTAGCTTCAGCTGGATCTGTTGTAATGGGTGCAGTGTGGCGAATAAAGTTTTTACGACTTTTTAACCTGGGTGGGGGAGGTTTATAAGCATACAGAGGATGTCGGAGGTCTGTCTCTTGTTTTTGTTTCTCCACAGCGCACGCAATTTCTCTTCGGATGGGTGGTGGGGCAACACCAACTAATGGGTAAAGCAGATTTAAAGGTGTGGGTTTTAAACACCCGGAAATAATGCGGCAGGTGTCGTTTAAGGCAATGTCCACCTCTTTAGCGTGGGCAGATCGGTGCCACACTGGGCACGCAAATTCCCCAGCTGTGAAGCACAAGGAAAGTCCTGTCGTACGAAGTACCTGGGGGGAAGCTCCCCATCTTGTGGTAGTAAGCCGGCGTAAAAGATTGTTTCTTGAGAGGACCTTCTGTTTTGTTTTTTGACAGTGTGCTTTGAAAGTCAAGGACCTGTCAAGGGTAATCACGACCGACACAGGACTAATCCAGAGTAATATCATGATAAAAAATTCGAGTAATTTTCTTCGAGCAAATATCTATACAGTCACAATCGTGCAAAAAAAGTGTCCGAGCCAAAACTCTGCCCGATCTATGTAGTGGACAGGCTTTTTAGTTCGTCGTAATTATTCAATGTAAATATCTAAGTCGGTATGTATGACGTGGACATTTTTCTGCTACTTTTACTTAGGGACTGGTGGCTCTGTAGATATTTGCTCGAAGGTAATTTTGAAACTTTTAATGTACAAAAATTCTATGTATTCTAAGATATTTACCTATATTTAACTACCTCATTGGATTCATTTATCTTCTTTTGCATTTTTATTCTATACTTGTTGCTTAAAAATTCCCAGCAAAAAATATATATTTCATGTTGATCAATGTTTTAGTTTAAACCTTATTTACTTTTTCCACCAAACCCGCACTGGGCCAGCGTGGTGGATATGGCCCAATCACCCTTCGTGGGTAGGCCTACGTCCTGCAGTGGACTATTAAAAAGCCTGGTACAGTACAGTATTTTAAGGAGTTTCTAATAAATCACGAATCTAATAGTTTATATCTATGAAACTGTATGGTTTATATTATTAATTACCTAGACTTTGTAATATTGGTTATTATTTTGTAGCTATCTTATATACTTCGAGCAAATATCTATAGAGTCGTGCAAAAAAGTGTTCGAGCCGAAACCTGCCCAAGTTGCGTAGTGGGCAGGCTTTTAGACTGCCTCGGTGGCTCAGTGGTTAGTGACCCTAACTTCTGGATCAAAGAGGCGTGGGTTCGATCCCCACCCTGGGCAAATATTTATGTGATGAATATAAGTGTTTGCTCTGTGTCTGGGTGTTATTTAGTTACTATCTATATAAGTATGTATTTAAAAATAAATATATGTAGTATATCAGCCTCTGGCAGCCATATCACAAGCTTTGCTTAGTTTGGGGTCAGAGACCGTGTGTAAGATGTCCCAAAATATTTATTTTATTATTTTTTAGTTAGTCGTCAGGCAATTGCAAGCCGAATACAACGCGGCGCGATGTAAAAGTGCTCGGTTACAAGCACTGATTAGGTGATGTAAAGTCGAGATTCGAGAAAACGTGTCATTGTGAATTATTTAATGTAAATATCTAAGTCTGTGATGGCGCTCGGACATTTTTTTACTACTTTTATTTGGGGATTGTAGCTCTTTAGATATTTGCTCGAATTTTCTATAATCTTATCTTACCGGTAAAATTAAATTTTTACGACAGTTTAACATTTTTGAGTATTTTCCACATTAAAATTCTATCTCAGCAATACATACCAATTCGCGCTGGATTCAAGCCGCTTCCAACCGGTCTTATTGGAGATCCATAGGGGAGGCCTATGTCTAGCAGTGGACGTCCTTTGGCTGATGGATGGATGGAATACATACGAGTTATGGTTATTTTCCGAAAGCTCTCAGGCTGAAATGATCTTAAATTTATCATGTTGCCTGAAATAAAGCAGTTCAAGTATGATTCCAGTAACTGTCCAAACTTAAACAAAGCATAAACTTTAATTGGATCTGCAGGTAAATGGTCTGAACTAACAAGACTATGGCCCTAGCTAGATGGTTTTGCTAACTAGTGTAAAGGTCTTAACCTAAGTCGATTCGCGTAAATCGATGCAATAGCACATCCCTATGGACGTGTCACAAAGCTACGGTAGATAAAAAAGCCCAATGAAATATAAAATGAAATGATAAATGTAATCGACCGAGCGTAAGTGAGGTCTCAGAGTCTACTGGGACTACCCTGCACTTGGGTGTATGTTTGTATGTATATTTGTTCGACGATAACTCAAGTACCGCTGAACCGATCTTCATGAAATTTAGCATGAACGTAGTTTATATTTATAGAATGTTTAAATTCGAATATGAGTATCTTCTGTTCAGTGGTTGCGAAGATACGAGGGCCGTGGTAAGAAGAGGCAAAACGGCGCCACTTTCTGCGGGAGTTGCGGATGACAATTTTAAACATTTCACCGAATGTTATCTGTGTCTTTCAACATTTGTTTAAAATAAATCGCTAACTTTTATACAAATATTGTTACATTTTTTTAAATCCCAGTAGGTATTTATGATAGGAATAGCCCGACGTCCAAGTCCGGGGCGGACTACTAGATATGCAAAATATATACACATTACACAATTTACACATGTCAAAGAAGTTTTTTTTTTATTAAAATTTACTAACCACAGACTCCAGAATCTGTGCCCTTTGCTAACTAAAATTTACAATTATTAGATTATACCTACTGTACAAAGAGAGTTAGTTGGTATCTTAGCCTAAGTTAGTCAATGCACTGCGTGAATGCCACGAGCAGACCGGCGACCCGCAAGCAGCACCCGATCACGAGTGTGACACATGTGCCAGCCATCGTTCTCCTCGACCATATTTGAGGGAGGAGAACGACCCGACACATGATGCCGCCTCAAGAAGGAGCCCTCGATGGCGAGCATGAATGCTTGGGGCATGCACACAATGCTTATTTCTTATTAATTACAAATACACGTTTTTCACGTCCTATGCCAATTTCGTTGCCTTCTCCTGGCCCAAAGCCTCCATCACCGCCTCGTTCCGATCAATGACAGCCATCTGCAGGTTGTATTCTTTGATGGTCTCCAATGAAGCAGACTTGTTTAGTGTCACCTACGAAGATTTAAACTCAATATTTGAAGCTGGTTATTATGTTTACATTGCCATTAAATAATAATAATAGGCTAGGAAGAACGTGCATCTGTTCGCGCTGCAGTCGTCGTACACGGACGTGTAAAGTAATGTCGAAAGCGTTTTAAAGGAAAGGCAGGTCGTGCGTCGCGTATAGGTGTCGTTGCATATGATTCCGAATAATGATTGAAGACTGTGGTCGTGTGGCTCCTGTCGCGCAGTCAGCCGTAATTGATTTGATATTACCGCTCCTAATAATAACTTTTATTATTTTCGTTATTTAGCTATAATAAAACATTGGTAAACACCAATTACAAGTAGGTATGTCGAAGTCAGAATTATGTATAACTGAATAATAAGAGTACATAGATGATTTTACTTAAGGAGCTCGTGTATTGTGTAAATACTAGGTACATGTAGACTAGGTAAATTGCAAAAAATGTTTGATTGATTTGCTACATTTTCATCATCCTTAGCACGTTCACTGCTGAACATAGGCCTTCCCTATGTATTTTCAATAGCCCGGTTGGAAGCGGCTTGCATCAAGCGCTTTTTTGGGGTCTTAATTATGTCGGTTCACGTAGTCAATGGAAGTCCCACGCTGCGATTGCAGATGCAAGATCTCCATTTGAGAATGTTGCTACGCCATCTGCCATCCGTTGATTGGTGAAGTATAACAAGTACATTTTTCCAAAGCTTGAATTCAAAATAATAATAATCGCCAGTACAATATCGGTTTCATGAAATTCAGCGGGAATGATGTACCCATTAAAATAATGCAGAAATAAAACGCAGCAGTGCGGATTAAAATATTCAATTAATGTAAGTAGGTCAATTCCGGCTTTTGGGTAATTTTATTAATCATTAAATAATTTTGCATTGTATTGGAATTCCAGGTATTTTGAATTGATTTTGAAGTTTGACGATATGCTAGCATTGAAATTTTCCAATTGACTTTGTTAATTTTTATACTTTTGATATTTAGTACAACAGATTATCATCTGTTAGCTCACTATTATTTATTATAATTTAATCCAAGTTTTTTGTGATGTATTTTAGTTTTTTGTATATTTTGTATTTTTATTTGTATAATATGTTTTATTTTAATTGCATATTTGGATTTTTTTTCCATAATTAATGTAATGTTTGACGTGTAACATATATCTGTTATTGAATGAATCTGAATCTTGAGGCCCTGATTTTACCTAAACGGGGTGGGAATGGGACAAACATTGTTCATGACTGAAACTGGGTAGAAGTTATTTTTTCTCTAAACGAATTTACGTGCGAATAAATAATGAACATTGACATTATTTTGGAAACTTGATAAAAGACTGAAATGAAATGAAATCAAAATATTTTTACTAAGGGATACAATAAAGTTACGAATGCTTATATTTTGAAAATAAAAATAAATTGTATATCTTAATATATATAAATCTCGTGTCACAATGTTTGTCCTCAATTGACTCCTAAACCACTTAACCGATTATAATAAAATTCGCACACCATGTGCAGTTCGATCCAACTTGAGAGATAGGATAGTTTAAATCTCAAATTATAGTCGCAATTTTAATTTATTTAGCCACAGCAACGCATGGCCGGGTCAGCTAGTATTATTATATATTGTATAGATAAATAAGTAATAAATTAAATCGTATCAATTATTTTGTACAGCTGCTCCTTTTGTTTCGTTATTCCTGTCTCACAAACTATTGTTAAATAATCTATCTTTATACCAGCTATAAACGTCACCACAGACAAACATCCCGTTGACATTTGGAAATGGTAATTGACGTCACACGTGACTTTTATTGCTGGTTTATCTGATGTTCGTTAATGATACAGAGAAAAACGTTCTACAAAGCCGAGCAAAGCCGTAAGCAGTCGATTATCTCTGTCCTAAAGCGAAGTAGGCTGATGAACTACTATGGGCTATTTACTTTCAACTATTGCATGCGGCTATGCCCACGTGATGTTTTGATTAATGTGCTATCCCATAGGAACCTTTAATTTTTCCGGGATTAAAATTAGCATAATATGTTACTTTGAATAACATACAGCCTTGGCCAAAAGTATTAGGCACCATTAAAAATCAAAATCCATGTTTACTACTTAACCGATAACTGAGTACTTATCTTAAATGACTTACCGAGTCATAAATAACTTCTTAGAATATCAAGCGGCTCTTTGTTAAGGTCATAAAACACTGGTGACAGAAAACAAAGGATTCAGTTTTCTTTCGGTTTTATCAGTCAATGTTTGATCACTTGTGTTCTGGACTCTAACAAGTAAACAAGCTTTCATTTCTGTTGATGTGATTAAATTGACACCTAATTTTGTTAAAATGCCAATAAGGAGTGAAATTAGTTTAGAAAATAGAGTGAAAATACAGGGTGCCTAATACTTTTGGCCAAGGCTGTAATTATGTCCATGCCAAAATTTAAGTATAGCCGTTGCTCTATTGCTGCTTGAAAGAGTAACAAACCAACCAACATACAATCGGATTTATAATATCAGTAGACAGGGACAACAATGGATTAACAAATAATGTTCATGATTCCGTGAGAAAATTTAATTCGTAGCCATTAATATCAATCCGACCAATATTATTAGTGCATAAGTGTATGAGTATAATATATGGATGTTTGACTCTTTTATGCAAATACTACTGAACAGATTGAGACGAAACTTTGCAATAATAATGCGTATACATCGGAATAACACTTTATATTTTATACTAATATTATAAATCCGAAAAGTTTGTTGGTTTGTTCCTCTATCACACAGCAACGGATTGACTTGATTTTTGGTATGGATGTAGTTCAAACGCCAGAAAATGACATAGGTTTCTTTTTATCCCGAAAAAATGCTTCTCTTTATCCCGAAAAAATGCTTCTTTTTATCCTGAAAAAAATAAAAGGTTCTTGTGGAATAGTTATGTCAAGCCAAGTCAAAATAATACGCGGGCGGAGCGGCGGGAAAAGCTAGTAGGTAGGTGACAATTTATCAAGATACTGGGTGAAAAGAAGCTTACCGGGTCAGCTAGTAATGAATAATGTAAATTAATTTTTGTTGACTGTACAGTTAAAGTACGATGTAAATAAATTTTAAAACGGACGTGTCCCTTCATTTCCTCGATTCATCAGGTAGACGCGAAGCCAATGAAATTACTCTGGGCAGTATTGAATGTAGCACCACTTAGGACGAATTAATCTCGCACGGAATCCAATTAAGCCGTCACTCTACCTTTGAGTCCGTTTTAGGTATTTTCCTCTAAATGGACTATGGAGCGGAACTTGAGGAATCATCTACATTCGTAATGAGGACGGACTAACTTTTAATGTAGTTAGCTGTCTGTAGAACAGTCAGTTTTTAACAACGTGATGGAAATTTTGGCTTGGGTTCTGAGTTGATGGACTCTTTTTGAAGGACACGATTAGGAGATTATACTATATGCATCAATTGTCCATCTTGTTTGCGTAACTTAATACATTCTTTTTTTTTTACACACGGTTTCTGTCCCCAAACTAAGCAAAGCTTGTGATATAGCTGCCAGAGACTGATATACTACATATACATATTTTTAAATACATTCTTATATAGATAGTAACTAAATAACACCCAGACACAGAGCAAACACCTATGGTCATCATATAAATACTTGCCCTGGGTGGGGATCGAACCCACGCTTCTTTGACCCAGAAGTTAGGGTCACTAACCACTGAGCCACCGAGGCAGTATTGTACGTAAAAAAAAAACAAATTACTCACTTTTTGTATTATTCAACATTTTAGGGTTCCGTACCCGAAGGGTAAAATCGGGATCCTATTATTTAGACCCTGCTGTCCGTCTGTCTGTCTGTCCGTTTATCTATCACCAGACTGTATCTTATGAACAGTGATAGTAAGAACGTTGAAATTTTCACAAGTGACGTATCTCTGTTGCCGTTATAACAACAAAAATCTATCTAAAATCAGAAAAAAGAATTAAGGGGCTCCCAGACAACAAACCTGAATTTTTAAAATATTCACAGAATATTAAGTTGTATATTTCCTTCATAAATAAATAATTAAATTAAAATAAAATATATTAAAGGGGCTTCCATTTGTTACGGAAACCTATGTGCGCCAGATCGATACGCACTTAGCCGATTATTACATTTCTTAATTTGACGGATTAAATTGAGAGCAAAGAGAGACTCTGAGCATAGCCCTCTCCATAGCTCGTTGGGCCACCTGGGGCTTACTAATAAAGAATCATCACTGGCAACACTGGCAACAGAAAAAAAAATTATCATGTTAAAAATACTGGTGCCTTAACCTTGGTATCACTTTTTAACTTATCTAGCCATCCGGTTGATACTAACTTACTTGTATTACCTACCTATAAGAAAATAATTAAGTCACGAACTCTAGAATTTTGAGGTCAGGGCCGGGGAGTAATATAATTTCCATGGTGCCAGGTACTGGTATAAAATGGTGTTAACGCCTAACGTATAGATTACCTGAGGTTACTAGGCTGCCTTATGATTGCTAGAAGTGGCTATCAAATACCTAACTCGAATTAATGAGATAATACATATTTTATTATTATATACTACGGGACTAATCGCGCACTAAAATTACGAGATAAATAAATACCTCATCATCCCGACGTTTCGGCCGAGTTGCACCGACTGTGGTCACGGGTAGACTCAACCCGTAGTCTACTAATATTACGAGATAAATAAATACCTCATCATCCCGACGTTTCGGCCGAGTTGCATCGACCGTGGTCACGGGTAGACTACGTATCTCGTAATTTTAGTGCGCGATTAGTGCCGTAGTATATAATAATAATGTGTTCAAATCGCGATAGTTTAAAAACAACAATAATACATATTTTTTTCATCCCCCCATCTCGGAAAGAGTACTTTTGCTCTTCGACATCTATGTATATCTCTAAGTGCAAAAGCCGTTTTTATGCACTGGAAGATTAAATTATTATTCTGAACGTTATGTGCACTAAATTTGTGAATTCGAAGCATCATTAAACCTATTTACTTCTACGCTGGTGCCGAATTTATCAAACAACTTTTTGTAATTTGTCAAAAATTCCGACTCGAAACCTTCTTGGTGTACTTTTTTAATTTGCTTTGCGCGCCATTTATTTTCACGTCATATTGTTAAAACCTTAATAATTATGTCAAAAACAAGAAACTTGGAAACAAGTAAAACATGTTAAATGTGTGACGAGGAATTTTATTTGACGCCAACAGAATTGATTGAAACTGTTAATACTGCGCAAATCAGCTTTCACCCTTAACAATTACACGAGAACTATCTGAAACAGTACTAAAAATGTGGACGACATAAGTCATTTCCTCGCTGAGGTGGGATGAAAAGTTACTTGTTGCACTTGAGTGCAAAGATTTATCACTTTGTGCTCTCTTGAATCACTCGCTGCGCTTGTGACTCAATTTTAGAATCTTTTGCTTATTCGATCATCAAAATTGAACACGCGGTTAAAAAGCAACTTTGCTTCTTGTATAACAAAAAACGAGAAAAATATTACATCCGACTTCATAACATTTTGCCCCGTATGTCTGAATTATATGAATAAATAAATAATCCGAAAAGAGATCTGACCATTGCAAAATTATAACCTTTTTAATGAACGTCTTAATGAGATGTCACTGTTATCATCACTATGGCTAACTTTCACTATAGGACCAACCCTGATATCATCAAAAAGAAATCCATTCATTTGCTTAAAGTCCGATGGAACTGCACTTACTGGCTCTACGGAATACCTGATTTTTTCGCTATTTCGGTGTTCGTTCTCTAGATAAAATTGTTCATAATGACGATTATGTGGACCACCTTAACACCCTGTAGTTGTAACATAATATTTGCATAGAAGAATTATAGCGCTTGTTCACGGCCGTTGTTTTTAGGGTTCCGTACCTCAAAAGGAAAAAACGGATCCCTTATGAACTTATGAACGGATTACTTTGTTGTCCGTCTGTCCGTCTGTGTGTATGTCAAGACTCTTTATCTCGGGAACGCGTATAGATATCGAGTTGAAATTTAAACTATATACGTAAATCTATGAATTCTTGCAGTTGTGTAAAAGAAAAGCTTCTCAGTTACCGTATAAAAAAGTTAGAGCCGTTTATGTCGTAAAAAACTGCATATTTTGCACTCACAAAAATCAAAACCTACAGGGTACTTCCCGTTGACATAGAACTATGAAATATGGCGAGAAGCATTGTCTCAGAGTAGACATATAGGAATAAATCTGAAAACTGTACATTTTTATTAATATCACAAAAAATAGGGCCTCAAAATTCACAAAAAATTGGTTCAAAATTCTGTCTAAACTGAAAATAAGTTCAAATATAAATTTATACGTAAATGTGTAATTGTATAAATATAAAACATCAAACTTAATAGCAATCAAATCAAATAAGTTATAAAATCAATTCTTAAAGCAACAGTTTAAATCTCAGTATTTACTCATATCTAAACTAGATGGCGTTGGCGTTAAGTTAGCCCGCGGTATTAACTTTCTCCGTCGATGTACGAGGTGTTCCGGAGATGTTGTCATATTGCAAACATATAAATCCATTCCCTGACTCGAACAAATTCAAAGTGAGTGAAGTATCATTATAAAGAACGTCATTTGCCGTGCTAAAACAAGTTTATAATCATTTTAACAACGTGTTTGTACGGAACCCTCGATGTGCGAGCCTGACTCGCACTTGTCCGGTTTTTTTCACCGGACAACGGACCGTCAAAAAACGGATATCATTATTCACGCACTTTTATATATAATATCCATTTGGAGTGCCGTCTACTCGTATATGCGCTAGTTTAATCGGGCTGGCAACTTTGATTAGGGTGTACCTACACGTCAGACAGATACTTATGTATTTTTTTAACAATTATTTCAGTTAAAAATAACGTAGGTAGACGACACTTAATTTAAAGATAACCGGCTATATATCCGGCGTCGTCAACAGGCTCCAATACATTGCCGTGGATGATCGCTATTTCGGACGCTGGTGTCCGGCGCGCCGACGCGCATCCGGCAAAAATTGCTCGCCGGATGGATGTCTGGTGCGTCAACACACGTTCATACACCACCGCGAATCCGGTAAAAAAAGTGCAGTGAAAGAAATTGCCTTGAAAAGCGCAAAAATTTCAAACTTATTTTATTCCAAGTATTCTGTGCCAAAAATGACGAAAAAAGCATGCAAAGATATTTCATTTATTAGTAGAAATTCCCGACAAAATGTCTCTTCTAGTTTGTACTTCTTTGTGACGCGGCCCGTGAAAATATACTACAATAGTTTCACCCTCTACAGTTTGATTTATGCCCATAATGCGAACACCATCTATCAGGAGTTTTTCACTCTTCACGTACACTTGCGTCGACGAGGTGATTTTGTTACAAAAGACTCTTATTTTATAAGAAAACTTGGAAATAATATGCTTTCATGTTTTTTTTCTACATTTATTGTAGACTTAATGTGGATTATACTAAAAAAAACACCGGTTTTTACTCACGTATAATATCGCGGCCGGGCCGCTGGGAACCCGACTTGTTTCAGAGTAATTAGTACTCCTTCGTCAGGGAATACGCACACTTCCGTCGACTGGCGCACGCGCACGCGAACGCGCACGCGTTTTAATGAAGTGATTAATGTGGATTATGGGATTTAAAGTGTTTGATCACTGTAACAAACTATACCTGCAAGGAATGTATCAGGGAAAATAAAGAAAGATTAGAATATTAAAATTTGTTCTCTGCAAAGTTGGTGTAGGGGCGATAATTTTACGTCATAAAGAAAACATTGTTGAACCAACAATTGAAACAAAACGAACACTTATGCCAATCGCGCTTCTTTATCGCTTGATTCGCGCTCTCGCTTGCAAGCTTGGTTCAAAACGTAACTGAACACTTTTTCGTGCGTGCAGCCAGCGATCGTCGTTTAATGAGATGTTATCACCACTTTATAACAACGTTAGCCGTGTTTTACAAGAAAATTTGGAGACATAATTTTAGCTCTAAACTATTTCTGTACACGTTATATTTAAAAGAATTGTTTATAACGTAGTTTCACTCACACATGACATACCAAAACCAATATTCCGTTTCTCTTACGCTGCGTGAGAAAAAGAAGAGAGAAAGAGAAAATCACTGACAAACACATTTTTAGATTGATAATATTTTGGCTTTGATGTAGCATTGTTGCCGCGTGGAAGAAAAAATATACCAACAAACTTGCTTTCGGATTTATAATATGATGATAATATCTTTCACGTCAATTTCGGCTACGACGACCATTTCCTGTATCTGGGTATGGTTACTGATGACTCCTCGCAATATTAGTAAGGATAACTCTGTCACAACAGACTTTTAAAAGATAAGTAAATGTAGCTAGAAGCAAGCTGAGATTGGCTATGATGTTGAGGAGATTGGAGGAAATCAAAATGTTGACGGCGCGCCGTAGAAGAAACTGCAATTTTCATACGCACTACAATGTGGTTATATCGCCTGTGAAAATTACGGTTTCACACATTTTTCTGTGTTTTGGCAGCTGGACCGCAACCGTCATAACTACGTATAGTTTGTTAGTGGCTTAAAGCTTAGTTTCCACTAGATGCAGCCTTGATCCGAGGGAGCACAACTGGAGATGCGATCTTCAGCCTGAGTACGTAGTATTATTATATCTTCTATGGCCTGAGGCACCTCTTGCACTGAGCAAAATGAGGTTCGGCCTAAGGCTGAACATACCTAAAGTACATACTTCAAAAGCTGGTGGTGGCAATTGGCCAAACCAAGCCAAGTCAAACGTGTACCCTTTTACATCATGGCTTTTCATTTTATTTTAACCCGAAATTCACGCAAATAAATACAAAATCATTCACAGAACCTGTAATTTAAATATTCAAAACAGCAACACTCGTCACTGTTCAGTTGCTTCAAAAGCCATGTTGTACAGCTTATTTGTAACCGGCGAGAGTGTGCGAAGGGCGTTACTTGCTGCTGAATAAAACCGAGTATAATTTATGGACTCCACTCAATTTAGCCCGGATTAAAGAAGTTTTTTCTAGATTGGAACATGTTTTCGTAGGTAATGGATATGAATATTTTGTTTTTATTTTTCTGTGGAAAACAAATTAAGATTTTTTGTAGGTAGTTTTAAATTATAGCACGGATGACTGATGACCGATGGGGTCGAAAAGTCCTTGAGTGGAGACCACGTACCGGCAAGCGCAGCGTAGGAAATCCACCCACAAGGTGGACCGATGACCTAATTAAGACCGCTGGGTCGCGCTGGATGCAAGCCGCTACCAACCGGTCTTATTGGAGATCTTTAGGGGAGGCCTATGTCCAGCAATGGACGTCCTACGGCTGATAGATAGTTTTTAGATTGAAATTAAGTTAATTTGATACACCCAAATATAACACGTGTGTAGGACTAGCGCAGCGTAGGTCGTCAAATGACTGAGTGGACCAACGTTATAAATTAAGTTACGCCATTATACAGCCTTGGCCAAAAGTATTAGGCACCCTGTATTTTCACTCTATTTTCTAAACTAATTTCACTCCTTATTGGCATTTTTAACCAAATGAGATGTCAATTTAATCACATCATTAGAAATGAAAGCTTGTTTACTTGTTAGAGTCCAGAACACAAGTGATCAAACATTGACTGATAAAACCGAAAGAAAACCGAATCCTTTGTTTTCGGTCACCAGGTGTTTTATGACCTTAACAAGGAGCCGCTTGATATTCTAAGTAGTTATTTATGACTCGGTAAGTTATTTAAGATAAGCACTCAGTTATCGGTTAAGTAGTAAACATGGATTTTGATTTTTAAAGGTGCCTAATACTTTTGGCCAAGGCTGTAAATTAGTGATGTAAGAACGCGTAGCATGCAAACCGCTTTCAATCTGACTTATTAACAATCCATGGTAGAGGCCTATATCCAGCGTCCTACGGCTGAAAATGACGATGGAGTACCTACAACACAAAAAACTATCACTGATAAGTTAAAACGTGCCTACTCAATTATTATTATATACTACGGGACTAATCGCGCACTAACATTACGAAATAAATAAATACCTCCTCATCCCGACTTTAGTCCCGTAGTATATAATAATAATGTGTTCAAATCGCGAAAGTTTAAAAACAACATTCGTGCCTACTCAAATAGAGACAATGAGTCAAAAGCATAGCGGATGTTTACTGAACACAGGGAAAGTAGATCAGTTTATTTCCTATTAATTAAATGGGGTTTCTTTGACCGTGCACATACAATTTAGTTGAAGATCACTGATTTTCGTTTGGAACATTTCATTTCTTCTTATTAAACGACTTCCTTTGTATGTTCATCTGTATGTATTTTTTTTGTGTATGTTCATCGATATTGTTGCCACTTGTGAACGGTATTAAAAAAAATGTTTAGTTCGAAAGGGTGCAGTGTTTATGTACTCCAAAAGTGGCCCCATTTAAATTTTATCGAAATCGGCTGAGCCGTTTTTTAAACACAACAATAATGGAAAAATTGTTAACATCAATTCGAGTGAACTATTTAAATTTTGTAGGTATGGAAGTCGGTTTAGCCATTTTTTGCGAAAAATAATTATCTATTTACTTTATCCCATAAACTTATTACATAAAATACCTATGTCATAATATCATCATTACAAATTCAAGACTGAAACGTGGTACCTTACTATGGCCCTTATTGCTCATAGCTTATTAATCTCAAAGTAGTTCAACGAGCTATAAAGAGGTCTATGCTAGGAGTTTATTTTTTTTATTTCTTTTTTTATGGCCAAGACCTTCCAATTTTGTTTATTTCCAAAAACTTATGGACTATGTAGGTACATATTGTTTAATAGTAAAGTACACAAGTAAATATATCCTAAATTAACGTACATACAAAATATTATGTGCACTGCAGCCCACACTAGGGTGACCTGTGTCGTGGGCTGCAGGCTCTTTCACTTAAGCTAGCTTATGATTACTAAGATTATTTGTGAGTGAACGTGAAAGTGGGTGAGTGAGTGAGAGAATGAGTGGATTTTAACACGTGTGGTGTGTGTGTGTGTGTGTGTATGTGTGTGTGTGTGTATATTATGATAAGAATATATATTAAGAGGATATATGGATACATGAATACGAATTTGAGAACTAAAATAAATACCAAAAAGTTATAGATAGATATATAAGGCATAATAACTCTACATAAATAGTACATCAGATTACATTGTATGAGTAATAAATAAATATCCAGATTCTTAAATTTACCTCTCAGTTGTAGGTATATTACGCACTACATGTCAGCGAAAAAATAAAATAAAAAATCGGATCTGGAAGGCTATGACCTGGCTATTCAAGGAGGGCCTGATGTCTGGCTAGTCCACAAATTTCTGACAGTTTCTATGCGAGATCGAATCAGAAATTAGGGGGTCCCGGGTAGGGTGTCACAAGGTCTTATTAGATATCTATATAGTCATATAGTCATTTATTCATAACACCATTTGTTACAAGTCAATGAGTAAACATTACATTAGGGCACTATACAATATAGCACGAAAAAATAAATAACTTGACAATTACCAACTTAGTCACAAAATCTTAAAACAATTCAGGTACCTAATTTGAAAATGTCATTTATGTCATAAAATAGTTGCTGATCATCATGCTCAGTAGCCAACATTTTAATTTATTCCTAAACGACCCAGCGGAAGGCTTAGGCTTATCTCCAACATTGGATATCCTATAGCATATGTATGGATGGCTGACCACTCAGAAATAGATCATAACAAGTAATTCTATTTTATAACGTACGTTAGTAAAAGACACATCCGCATAATAGTCAAACCCATTGGTTCGACGGATATTGAACCCATTACTTCAATCAATTAGCCGTCGGCGTCGCCAGCCGCGTGTTATAATACCATCAAATAAATCCAGAGTCATTGTTCCGTGAGTTTTAATCGAATTGTATCAAAGCCGTGTTCATAGGAATCAGTTTCTTGCGAATGCACAGGGGATAGGGGTGAAGTCAGTGCCTGAGCGTTGCTGGTTTTTGACCACCTTTCAAAACGAAGTTTTTTATTTGGCTGCATTTTTCCGCAAGTTTATTTATAAATGGTAAACGAAACCAAAATGAGGTAATTAAAAGCATCACCATGAATGTCCTATGAGGCCAATCCGGAGTTTGAGATAAAAATCAGTTATCCCGTACAGTAGTGTATGTATTTATATTTTTAACTAATGTACACCCCGTCCATTATTTATACGCTTTCTGTCCTCTCCATCCTAAGGTAGCCTGGCAGAGATCGCTATGAGCGATAATGCCGCCCATTGTTACACTGTTTATGTATCTTTGTTTCTTCTTTTTGTTTATTTCTTGGTGTGCAATAAAGAGTTCATCTATGTATCTATCTAGTGCAAGTTGCATTTGACAAATTGTAAAAAACAGCAAATTATTTTTTCTAATTCTGTGTTGGCATCGTAGTAAAAGCTATTTGAAATAATGCTTTGATAATATAATCATCCTCTTTCAGTTTAGTAAACAGGCGTTTATTTTAAAATAAGGATCCGTAGATAAAATAAGATACAGTGCGGTCCGATGTAATGCGGTACAAAATTAAAACTAAATTATTTATTCATGGAAAGTAGATGTCTACTTAATTTTTAGAAAGGCGTGATACCTAGGTAAAAGGTACAAGGTACAAGTGCGAGTCAGGCTCGCACATCGAGAATTCCGTACAAATCCAGAAAATTTCACAAAATTGGGAAGTAAGTTGTTTTGGGAATTAAGTTTATTGGGAAGTAAGTCTCTGTACTAAAATCATCGACAAAAAAGTTTTTTTTTTCACTTTTCTCGTCATACATCGAAAATTACACAATATTAAAATAATTAAAAACCTATATACCTATATTTTATATGATACCTTACATGATACGATTTACTCACTTTGAATTTTGAACCCATATTTTGTGAATTTTGAGGCCCTATTTTTTTGTGATTTAAATAAAAATGTACAGTTTTCATAATTCATTTACTTCTTTATTTTCAGATTTATTTCTATATGTGTACTCTGAGACAATGCTTCTCGTCAAATTTCATAGTTCTATGTCAACGGAAGGTACCCTGTGGGTTTTGATTTTTATGAGAGTCGAATTATGCTGTTTTTTTTAAACGGCTCTAACTTTTTTATACGAAAAATGAGAAGTTTTTCTTTTACACAACTGCAAGAGACTTTATATATATGACGGGGGGAGCTCCCGGGACCCGTCATCATGTGGGTCCAACATGTCAGGAACGCCGAAATTAACAATGCGTTTCGTAGTTTACACGTTTATTCTCTAGTTTTAATCGAATGAAGTTAATTTTACAGCAGGATTGCTATGATAATTTAAGATTATGGAAACGTGGAAAGTTCGACACAGCAACCTTTTTAGAACCATTACGTGCCCGTTCCAATCCCAGATCTCAACTGCCGGCATCCACCGAACGAACCGAACGAATCTCTTCCACCATAGATCAACCAGAAATGAGTGAACCAATTACTCGAGACCGAAGTTGTTATTTTCATACCACAGGCTCTGTGTCGACCTCACCCAAATGACAATTGCTACTCAACGTTTAAACGACAGTTGACATTTGACGTTTCCAACTATGCTATGTCTATTATTAATACTAGATGGCGCTGCTCCACTATCCGACACGGCCATCATGACATCTCACACGTCCTCGTGGGAGTTACCTGGAAAACAGAAAAAAACGGAAAGTAACGTGTTTTACGCTCGGTCATACTGACCACAAAAAGTCCACCAGAACTCAACAAGTCAATTTATTTTAATTTGAAAACAAGACATGGGGGTAGGTATTTTAACCGCAATAAAAAAGTAGGTACGCAGTACATTTAACCTAATTAACATTCTGTTTACTTTAGGTTACCGAACAAAACTCAATTCTAATGCCATCAAAAAACGACAAAAAAACAGTTAAACGCAGGCTTTATCCAATTACCCTTTACTAATTCTAAACCTCCATCCAGTCCCCGTATCAAATCACATGTCAGAAATTAACAGTCTAGTCACCTCCATCCGGCAACTCTTGGGAGCCTCCATCCAGCACCCGTATACCACATGTCAAAAGTCAACAGTCTAGCTGCTTCCATCCAGCAACTCTTGGGAGCCTCCATCCAGCGCCCGTATACCACACGTCATAAGTCAACACAGTCTAGCTGCTTCCATCCAGAACTCTTGGGAGCCTCCATCCGGCGCCCGTAAACCGCACATCACACATCAACAACATCCAGCTGCTTCCATCCAGCAACTCTTGGAAGCCTCCATCCGGCTTCCGCATACCAACGCGACGCCCAACAAATCCGAAGCCCGTACACAAAACAATGAATACAGCAAGAGCAAATGAGTTTTATTTGATAACGACTACCTTACCTTAACTAAGTGATGATTCATCTTGTCACGTAACCGTGTTGTTGTCACTATCATGTCGTGTCCATTTGTTTACATTTTTATCGTACAACTTTCGGTTGGAGTCCAGAATATTAAGAAGAACAATTACTTACCTTCAAGTATTCTATTTTCCATGAAAATAACCCAATACCTGGGTTTGAGCTTAGTCGGGGTTCGCTCCTTATTTTTTAAGAAAACAAACTCATCAAATCGTACCTTGTTGTATAAAGAGTGTTTTTTTTCTAGTAGGTATATCCTAAGTGCAGCAAAACTTCGTAAACATTGTTTATCACGAAACATCAGAACGACTAGGAGGGTACTATAAGAAAACAATGATTCTTACCTCTCAGCTTCATTTTTGCGACAACTCCAGAGTTAATCACGAAGTTTTTTTAAAATATAGGCGGGAAAATTCACCTAGTCTTATCACAGTATCAATATTCTGAATCTAAATTGAAATTGAAGCTAAATAACTCACCAGAGTGACGCAGAGTACCGGCAGGCGCATTCATAATGCACACGTCCACTCGCTTTTCTTTAGGCGGACCGCTTCCAGTGCCAGCGTTGCTGGCCCCTTTGCTGCTTCTCTCCGGACAGTTGGATGCGTAGTGGCCTTCTCTCTTACAGAGAAAGCAAGTGATGTGGTCTGCTGAGCCCGTAGACTGGTTACTCACAAGTATTCCCGTGAGAGGATTTGGGTCTGTACAGGTCATCTAATTTCTTAGAATCTTCTCTGCTTTGGCATTGCCATGACTTGTGGCCTATTTTTCCACAAGTAAACATTCGACGGAAGTAGCCGTTCCACTGGGTCTGCTCCTCTTGATGTTAGATCCTTCATTTACATTCATGGTGGAGTTACTTCGCTTCAAAGAGGAAACAGCCTTCAATTCTTTCTTGAGGTGACTACGGGTTTGGATGTCCGTAGTAATCGCTAACCTCTGAACACGTGGCTGAAATTTGGAGATATGCGCCAAGACCGTAGCTATTGCTATCTGCTCCGTAGTTAGCCCATTCCATCTCGACATGATTGAAGCCATGAGGGTAGCAGCATAAGCGGCTAAGCACTCGTTTTCTTTTGGTATCATAGCGCTCAGGGTGATCAACAAAGATGCTGTAGTTTCTGGACATTCGTACCTTGCCATAAAAAGATCCTTAAAGTCACTCCAGGGCATGCCGGGGAACGATACAGACGACAGCAATCATCAGCGATGGTCCTTGACGATGCTGGTCAGTAACACACATGTCTGCTGTCGTTATCCAAGCACGGGCATCACTGTCAGTCTTCGCTGGGTCAAAAATAGGTAGACGAAGAGAACGTGACGGTGTCGATTGTTTTACTGCTTGCAACAAAGCCATCATGCTGCGATTCTGTTGTATAAAAATCAGGCGCCATTTTTCTTCACTCTGATCATCGCTGGAAGCACGGACGTTGCTGTGATGCTGCTCATCTGTGTCATCCTCTTCACGTGGGTGCTTAGGGTTGCATCCCACTTCTGATGACGGGGGGAGCTCCCGGGACCCGTCATCATGTGGGTCCAACATGTCAGGAACGCCGAAATTAACAATGCGTTTCGTAGTTTACACGTTTATTCTCTAGTTTTAATCGAATGAAGTTAATTTTACAGCAGGATTGCTATGATAATTTAAGATTATGGAAACGTGGAAAGTTCGACACAGCAACCTTTTTAGAACCACGTGCCCGTTCCAATCCCAGATCTCAACTGCCGGCATCCACCGAACGAACCGAACGAATATCTTCCACCATAGATCAACCAGAAATGAGTGAACCAATTACTCGAGACCGAAGTTGTTATTTTCATACCACAGGCTCTGTGTCGACCTCACCCAAATTACAGTTGCTACTCAACGTTTAAACGACAGTTGACATTTGACGTTTCCAACTATGCTATGTCTATTATTAATACTAGATGGCGCTGCTCCACTATCCGACATATACGTATACAGTTTAAATTTCAACTCGATATCTTTACGCGTTCTCGAGATAAAGAGTCTTGACATACACACAGACGGACAGACGGACAACAAAGTGATCTTATAAAGGTTCTGTTTTTTTCGTTTTGAGGTACGGAACCCTAAAAGATATAACCTGACATATTGATAGACACCTCAATACCTCCTTTCTATTAAAGTTGGACTTCTTCTATCCATCAGTCATATGACATCCACTGCTGAAGATAGGCCTCCCCTATGGATCTCCAATAAAACCGGTTGGAAGCGGTCTGCTTCTTTTGCAATCATGTGGTCTTGATCAGATCAACTGTCCACCTCGTAGAGCCTACCTCGGTCTCTACTCAACTCCATCGGTCTTCAGTCTTTCGAGATATGTGCCTTGCCCAACGCCATTTCAACTTGCCAATCCGCTGGGCTATGTCGGTAACTTTAGTTCTTCTACGGATTTCCTCATTCTTGATTTGATCTCGGAGAAGGACTCCGAGCAAAGCCCTCGCCATAGCTCGTTGTGCTACTGAAGCTTAATAATAAGGCCCAAAGTGAGAGACAACGTTTTTGTGCCTTACGTTATCACTGGCGGCACACTGATCGAATGTTTTTGACTTTTGCTTTGAGATATGTCAGACGAAAAGACGTTGCGCAATTTTCCGAACGCTGGCCAGCCGATTTTACAACCGGTTACATAGAAAGGAGATAATTCAAAAATATATAGAGCTTAATCATCAAATAAATGATTTTCAATCTATAAAGCAAATGCTTTCATTTTCTTATTATTTTCTTTATTAACAATTTCTATTGAGAGTAATTTCTTCTTCTTCTTCTTAGTTTTTGGCGTCGCATTATTGTGCATTTGCCAGTGTCAAGTATTAAGTTTTAATAATTTTTTATCAAAATAGTCACTGTCGTAGTTTCGTCATAGTCCAATAAAGTCGCTGTCAAGTCCAATCATAGTCCAATTCATACCTCAGTAAAGCAGTGGAGACTTTACTAGAGGCGTCTATGGAGATTTGGTAACAACACGGAACAACATGATACGTCACATTATATCACTTGCCTACACTCATGCACGTAAATCAGCTCATAATCAACGAAATACCACCATTTTTCACTAATTATCACTGATAAAAACACAAGTTTAACAAAATAATACAATGAGGCGACATGATTATTTCGCGTTCCCGCCAAAAATCCAAAGTAATTTCATATACTTGTGTCATTTTTATTATGACATTGCTTATAAAATATGGCGGCGTGATGGCGACTTTGCAAAAAAATCTACTCAGAAATTATTAAATTCCAAAATAATTAAGCATTAAATACGGTTGTTTTTTTCTGTGACTTTGTTTACCATACTTTGACGCTCTTTTTAGTCTACTGTTCAAAGTCTGAGCTAAGTTTGCAAGATGACAGCCCTCAGGCTCCGTTCTAACTAATAAGTTTAGATATTTAACGAATAAAACGCCAACCCCCAATTGTAATGACTGTGGCGTTTATGAAGACACTAATCCCGATTACAGAGGCGCCAGCGTAAATTAATTAGCAACGTAAATAGCGTTCTCTCTATCGAATGCCTAAAGTGAAAAAGAAACAGAACTTTGCTATTTAGCTAATATAGTTACGCTGGCGCCTCTGTAATCGGACTTACTCTCCACATATTGTTGGAATGAGTGCGGAACGAATCATTTTGAAGATGTTCTATACAAAATATTGAAGACGTTGGCTTTCACAACTCCATTTTGTCTTCACCAGACTCTGAAAGTACAAACATGTTGTAGAAACTCGTAGATATATGTTTAAAAGGATAAGTTTAGTTTTAGTTATGTATCCTCTACAGGTTGATGTGGTCGCTGATCGACAAAGCCCTTTAATCAAATAAAAAAAAATTGCAATATCTTTAATTTTGCACTAAAATTTACGTACTGTCTAATTTTACAACGTTTATAATGTTTACCAACTCACTCGTACGTTTCTGAAGACAGCCCAACTCGCGTCTCCTCAGTTTTGAACAAAATTCCGGAATGCTCATATTCAGCTTCATTAGCTAAGTAGGTTGCCGGAACTGTGTCATCGTTATATCAACGAAAGGTTTATTAACTAGCTAACTTGCTAAATAAAGTTTTGTAAATCATATTAACAGCCATCGGATGTCCACTGTGAGATATAAGCCTCCTGAAAAGCAACTTCAATGCAGCGCATTTCTACTCGTTTGTCTTCTTAATTAGTAAAAGTCTTACGCTGCTTTTATCGGTACGTGGTCTCTAATTTGGAACCTTATGAGTCTATTCAAAATTATCAATATTATGTGCTATGAGTTCTGTCCACTGAGCACTGCCGCTGCCAACTTATAGATCCGTTATCGACAAATTTGGTTTGTCTATGGACCGCTTGATTCCAAATTTGAAGATACTTTAAGTTAAGTTACGTTTAAATTTAAATTTACGTTTAAGTTCAAAGTTACGTTGAAGTATAAAGTTTGCGTACTGTTTAATATTACAACGTTTATAATGTTTACCAACTCACTCGTACGTTTCTGAAGACGGCCCAACTCGCGTCTCCTCAGTTTTGAACAAAGTTCCGGAATGCTCATATTCAGCTTCATTAGCTAAGTAGGTTGCCGGAACTGTGTCATCGTTATATCAACGAAAGGTTTATTAACTTTGCTAAATACAGTTTGGTGTACCATATCAGCCATGGACATAGGCTTCCCAATATGATTCCAATAAAACAGGATGGAAACGTTTTCTATTCTGCGCAATCCGGCTCGGGTCGTCAGTCTATCCAGTTGATGGACATCCTACGCTGCGTTTGTCGGTACGTGGTCTTCGCAATTCTAATATCAGTTTCACGTACCATGTGTCCTGTCCAATGCCTTTTATTACGTCATTATTTTATAAGTACTTAGAACATATTTGGTGGAGCGCCTTAACATCTTTTATTTAATAATTCCGTATTTCTTAAATCTTTTCTTTTATAATTTAAATTTACCCCGCTTTCTGGTGTCGTCGGTAAAACAGGTACAACGCTGGGACGATCTGTCGATGTTCCGTTGACGTCCCGGAGTTTTCCGAGAGATGGCGCTAGTCGTCTCGAACCGCGATGCCTTCGACCATTGGTCAAAAAATGCCGCGAATTCATTGAGTGTCGCGTCACCGCCATTATTTTTTGAATAGCAGAAAATTATTCTGCCAGTTGACTTCCATCCGCCGCAAAATTAATTTCATCCGTTTTTAACTTTGAAGTTCATGTAGTGAACTTCGGAACTTTATAGTGTGCAGTGCATTGTTGGACAATTTATTTCGCCTCGACACAACACAGGACTTTAGTGGAAGGTGCCAGCAGGATTCGTGAATCAGTGGCAGAAGACTTCTCCAGCCGGTCTCGATTACGAGGGGATGAAGACGGTCATTTGCAGGTTAGTCTTAGCTTAGTTCCTGTTTATACGTCGACACCAAATTCTTTATTTCGTGTATGATTTTCCCGCCCTTTCTTTTTCTATTTTTTCTTCAAAATCTTTCGTGAGCAATCACACCCAGGAGTTGGCTATTTACACGCCACTCCATTTGATGGTCCTTCGAGCCGGAACGAATGAAAACTTCCTCGCTGAGACAGAAATGATCGATGACATTCGAGAAAAATTCGAATCCATTGTTGATCAATATAATAGAATAAAATTGCAACTAAAACCAGATACACTTCCTGACTACTCGTGTCTGGAAGCTTTTGAAGATTTATATTCGCGTGTCAGACGCGTACGCAACAAATTCTCGTCCGCCGAACAAGTGCAATCTATGCCTTGTTTACATGCGGCGAGTAACTCGACCATGCCTACAGTGAAATTGCAACCGTTAGTGATACCTAGTTTTGACGGCCGCCCAGAAAACTGGAATTTGTTTTACCAGTCGTTTAAAACAAATATACATTTAAATGAGCAATTGTCTGACTCGCAGCGTGTGCAATATTTAATTTCAAAGCTCACTCATGATGCGCTTAAATTCACCGCCGGTATTGTTCCGACAGGTGAAACCTATAAGATATTATGGGATAGTTTAGTTAAAAAATTCCAAGACAAACGCGCCCTAGGTAGTTACTACCTAAATAATATTTTCGACTTGAAAGCAAGCTCGCACAATGCAAACAGTCTCGATGCATTTATTAGTAAATATTCCGCGTCGATTGCGGCACTAAAACAGCTTGAGATTGAAGATTTAAATGACTTTGTTTTTCTTCAATGTGCGCTTAGAAAGTTAGATACGCAAACTGTTCAGTCATTCGAGCTCACAGTTAGGGATACTGAAATACCTACTTCCAATCAGCTGATCAGTTTTGTGCAAGATCAAGCGAAAATATTAGAACGCACGCAACCAACCGCTGCGAATAAAACGCCCGCTGCTTGCGCGTCGACTCGTGATACCCGTGGTCAACATACCTACAAGTCTTTTCTCGTGACGGAATCGAACCCGCAAACGCTCGTTGATGCGCCGCCCACGTTACCGTCTGCGCGAGCGCCGCCTCGCAATGTATGCTCCATGTGTGGTAGCAGACATCACGTGCAACTGTATTACTGCGCTGAATTTAAAAAACTTGACCCGCACAGTAGATTTAGGTTTATAAAATCGAAACAAGGATGTGTTAATTGCCTCAGTACAGTACATAACATTTTGAGATGCAATTCGACATCTGTTTGCGATCATTGCAGTAAGCGGCACCATAGTCTGTTGTGTTTCTCGAAAGATAGGCAAAATAAAATTAATTCGCATACGCATACCACTCTCGTGCATAAAGACGTGCATTCAGTGCCGTCTCCGGCTTCAAGTCCGTGCGTTGTGGCTGATAATGATTCACCGAATTGTAGATGCTCGCATTTACGTGCTCTGCAAACCGCTACGCAATCTCAACCTTGTGTGCCAAGTCATAAAGGTCATAAATATGGACCAGACCCATCGCATATTCAAGCTAGTACTAGCTTACCGCCGCCGCCCGCGCCTCTGCCGTCGCTTTCGCATAACGCTGCCGTGCTTCTCACGTCTGGATCGCAGGCACAGTCAACGGTACTTTTATCAACAGCGCAAGTGTACGCCCACCGTAAAGACTTTATGACGTCATCGGTAGTTAGATGCCTTATTGACAATGGTTCGCAAAATAATTTAATTACGACCAGTTGTTGCCGGAAATTAAATCTAACGATAACGCCACTGCAAAATTCGTTTATAAATGGTGTTGGTGCAGTTTCGCGTCCGATTATTGGTTCAGCTTACGTCGATATACAATCGCGTGTATATCCAGAACGGCAGTATACCATCTACGCGCTAGTTGTAGATTGTATCGCGGAGCAGTTACCGAGTCACTTTGTCGAGTGCGACCAAACTGTTTTCGCTGATCTTCCACTAGCTGATCTAAGTTGGAATGTACCTGGCGACATAGACATAGTGTTAGGCGCTCAACTTTTCCCATACATATACTTAGGGAACAAGGTCGAGTGTGGCTCACAGGTACCACCTGCATTATCCACGACATTAGGCTGGGTTCTGATGGGTGATTATCCGCGCAAACATATTACGCCGTCTTCATCTTTCTCCGCGTTGGCATTAAGCAGTATTCATAAACGTTATGAAGTATCTTCTGAGCATCCGCTTTCCTCGAATGAGACAGAGAATGAGAATGATCATACGTTCAAGGCGACCTGTAGTTTAGGTAGATATATTTCCTCTCAGTCATTGAGCACAGACGCTTTAAAGATGGACAAACCGCGCGTTCCCGCTTATCTTTGTTCAATCGAACAAGAATCTCAACGCTTATTAGAATCACGCGAAAACGAAGATAAAGACGACGTTAATAAATATTATTTCAGCTCGGCTGTCGGTCCTGAGACGCTTTCTGTTAATTATGATCCACCTCAGCAAACCGTAGCACAACCTGATAACCTCGTATCACGCATCAAAATAGACGCAAGCGCAGAAACACATGACGATTATTCGCATAATGAAGTAGTATACATCGAGACTCGTCTAAATATAGACTCATATCTAGTCTCCTTAGACTTACAATTATTTGTTATCGCTAAATTTATACCTAATTTACGCACAGGTATAACTGTTGACCTGCGTAAATACCTATGCATTTTACTTCGGTTCAATGAATCCGAAAACGCTCGCACTACTGCCTCCTATAGGCAACCATTTAATCTCACGTCTAACATAGCTATACGCACTGAGCGACAGCTGGTGATAGTCTTGAGACCGCACCTTTCTGATCCTGACACTGCTGCCACGGCAGCTGAGAAACGCCTCAACATGAATGACGTAGTTCATTTTTATCATAATGAGACTACCGCTAGACAAGTAGCTTGTTCCTGTGGTTTTTCAAATCCACCGGACGTCGTACTTACGGCGCGGTGCGTTGGTATTGACTACAATCCGCATCTTTTTGCGTTTCGTGACGTCAACAAGAACAGTTCGTGCTGGTTCTTATACGCTCTGTCTAATCGCACGTCTGTCGTTATACCAATGATTGCTCTGATAAGAATTATATCATTTGCACGCACTAGATTATACCTAGCTTTGCTAATAGCCAAATTAGTCAGCATCGTGAGAGCTACTTATCCGCCGTCAGTAATTATTATTGCTGAATCTAATGCGGTTCTGGGCTCTACGGTTATATTCGCTCAATGTCCTATGCTGCCACGCTGGCGGTGCGACATATTATGTGTAAAAACACACTTTAACTCAACGCAAACGCATACGCTGCAAGTTCGACATGCAAGCGCTACTACAAAAGGGACCGTAAGCGATGAATGTATTGCTTCATTCAGCTGGTCGTTCAGGGTAGCTACCGGTGCGAATGACACTGTAGGTGTGGCAAACGATAAATTCCAAATTTGGGATTTGTAAACACGTTGTTGCAAATTCATATCCCGTTATCAACGCCTTAGCTATTTAACTTTAATGCAATTATGTAGTTCAATAGCTACGCGCCTCATTAGTTCTATTTTTAATTTTTAATTCACTACGTATTCTGACCAATCAGGAAGTTTATTCGTTTTGAAAGATCTCTAGATCTTCCAAGGCGGGGTGCGTGGTGGAGCGCCTTAACATCTTTTATTTAATAATTCCGTATTTCTTAAATCTTTTCTTTTATAATTTAAATTTACCCCGCTTTCTGGTGTCGTCGGTAAAACAGGTACAACGCTGGGACGATCTGTCGATGTTCCGTTGACGTCCCGGAGTTTTCCGAGAGATGGCGCTAGTCGTCTCGAACCGCGATGCCTTCGACCATTGGTCAAAAAATGCCGCGAATTCATTGAGTGTCGCGTCACCGCCATTATTTTTTGAATAGCAGAAAATTATTCTGCCAGTTGACTTCCATCCGCCGCAAAATTAATTTCATCCGTTTTTAACTTTGAAGTTCATGTAGTGAACTTCGGAACTTTATAGTGTGCAGTGCATTGTTGGACAATTTATTTCGCCTCGACACAACACAGGACTTTAGTGGAAGATGCCAGCAGGATTCGTGAATCAGTGGCAGAAGACTTCTCCAGCCGGTCTCGATTACGAGGGGATGAAGACGGTCATTTGCAGGTTAGTCTTAGCTTAGTTCCTGTTTATACGTCGACACCAAATTCTTTATTTCGTGTATGATTTTCCCGCCCTTTCTTTTTCTATTTTTTCTTCAAAATCTTTCGTGAGCAATCACACCCAGGAGTTGGCTATTTACACGCCACTCCATTTGATGGTCCTTCGAGCCGGAACGAATGAAAACTTCCTCGCTGAGACAGAAATGATCGATGACATTCGAGAAAAATTCGAATCCATTGTTGATCAATATAATAGAATAAAATTGCAACTAAAACCAGATACACTTCCTGACTACTCGTGTCTGGAAGCTTTTGAAGATTTATATTCGCGTGTCAGACGCGTACGCAACAAATTCTCGTCCGCCGAACAAGTGCAATCTATGCCTTGTTTACATGCGGCGAGTAACTCGACCATGCCTACAGTGAAATTGCAACCGTTAGTGATACCTAGTTTTGACGGCCGCCCAGAAAACTGGAATTTGTTTTACCAGTCGTTTAAAACAAATATACATTTAAATGAGCAATTGTCTGACTCGCAGCGTGTGCAATATTTAATTTCAAAGCTCACTCATGATGCGCTTAAATTCACCGCCGGTATTGTTCCGACAGGTGAAACCTATAAGATATTATGGGATAGTTTAGTTAAAAAATTCCAAGACAAACGCGCCCTAGGTAGTTACTACCTAAATAATATTTTCGACTTGAAAGCAAGCTCGCACAATGCAAACAGTCTCGATGCATTTATTAGTAAATATTCCGCGTCGATTGCGGCACTAAAACAGCTTGAGATTGAAGATTTAAATGACTTTGTTTTTCTTCAATGTGCGCTTAGAAAGTTAGATACGCAAACTGTTCAGTCATTCGAGCTCACAGTTAGGGATACTGAAATACCTACTTCCAATCAGCTGATCAGTTTTGTGCAAGATCAAGCGAAAATATTAGAACGCACGCAACCAACCGCTGCGAATAAAACGCCCGCTGCTTGCGCGTCGACTCGTGATACCCGTGGTCAACATACCTACAAGTCTTTTCTCGTGACGGAATCGAACCCGCAAACGCTCGTTGATGCGCCGCCCACGTTACCGTCTGCGCGAGCGCCGCCTCGCAATGTATGCTCCATGTGTGGTAGCAGACATCACGTGCAACTGTATTACTGCGCTGAATTTAAAAAACTTGACCCGCACAGTAGATTTAGGTTTATAAAATCGAAACAAGGATGTGTTAATTGCCTCAGTACAGTACATAACATTTTGAGATGCAATTCGACATCTGTTTGCGATCATTGCAGTAAGCGGCACCATAGTCTGTTGTGTTTCTCGAAAGATAGGCAAAATAAAATTAATTCGCATACGCATACCACTCTCGTGCATAAAGACGTGCATTCAGTGCCGTCTCCGGCTTCAAGTCCGTGCGTTGTGGCTGATAATGATTCACCGAATTGTAGATGCTCGCATTTACGTGCTCTGCAAACCGCTACGCAATCTCAACCTTGTGTGCCAAGTCATAAAGGTCATAAATATGGACCAGACCCATCGCATATTCAAGCTAGTACTAGCTTACCGCCGCCGCCCGCGCCTCTGCCGTCGCTTTCGCATAACGCTGCCGTGCTTCTCACGTCTGGATCGCAGGCACAGTCAACGGTACTTTTATCAACAGCGCAAGTGTACGCCCACCGTAAAGACTTTATGACGTCATCGGTAGTTAGATGCCTTATTGACAATGGTTCGCAAAATAATTTAATTACGACCAGTTGTTGCCGGAAATTAAATCTAACGATAACGCCACTGCAAAATTCGTTTATAAATGGTGTTGGTGCAGTTTCGCGTCCGATTATTGGTTCAGCTTACGTCGATATACAATCGCGTGTATATCCAGAACGGCAGTATACCATCTACGCGCTAGTTGTAGATTGTATCGCGGAGCAGTTACCGAGTCACTTTGTCGAGTGCGACCAAACTGTTTTCGCTGATCTTCCACTAGCTGATCTAAGTTGGAATGTACCTGGCGACATAGACATAGTGTTAGGCGCTCAACTTTTCCCATACATATACTTAGGGAACAAGGTCGAGTGTGGCTCACAGGTACCACCTGCATTATCCACGACATTAGGCTGGGTTCTGATGGGTGATTATCCGCGCAAACATATTACGCCGTCTTCATCTTTCTCCGCGTTGGCATTAAGCAGTATTCATAAACGTTATGAAGTATCTTCTGAGCATCCGCTTTCCTCGAATGAGACAGAGAATGAGAATGATCATACGTTCAAGGCGACCTGTAGTTTAGGTAGATATATTTCCTCTCAGTCATTGAGCACAGACGCTTTAAAGATGGACAAACCGCGCGTTCCCGCTTATCTTTGTTCAATCGAACAAGAATCTCAACGCTTATTAGAATCACGCGAAAACGAAGATAAAGACGACGTTAATAAATATTATTTCAGCTCGGCTGTCGGTCCTGAGACGCTTTCTGTTAATTATGATCCACCTCAGCAAACCGTAGCACAACCTGATAACCTCGTATCACGCATCAAAATAGACGCAAGCGCAGAAACACATGACGATTATTCGCATAATGAAGTAGTATACATCGAGACTCGTCTAAATATAGACTCATATCTAGTCTCCTTAGACTTACAATTATTTGTTATCGCTAAATTTATACCTAATTTACGCACAGGTATAACTGTTGACCTGCGTAAATACCTATGCATTTTACTTCGGTTCAATGAATCCGAAAACGCTCGCACTACTGCCTCCTATAGGCAACCATTTAATCTCACGTCTAACATAGCTATACGCACTGAGCGACAGCTGGTGATAGTCTTGAGACCGCACCTTTCTGATCCTGACACTGCTGCCACGGCAGCTGAGAAACGCCTCAACATGAATGACGTAGTTCATTTTTATCATAATGAGACTACCGCTAGACAAGTAGCTTGTTCCTGTGGTTTTTCAAATCCACCGGACGTCGTACTTACGGCGCGGTGCGTTGGTATTGACTACAATCCGCATCTTTTTGCGTTTCGTGACGTCAACAAGAACAGTTCGTGCTGGTTCTTATACGCTCTGTCTAATCGCACGTCTGTCGTTATACCAATGATTGCTCTGATAAGAATTATATCATTTGCACGCACTAGATTATACCTAGCTTTGCTAATAGCCAAATTAGTCAGCATCGTGAGAGCTACTTATCCGCCGTCAGTAATTATTATTGCTGAATCTAATGCGGTTCTGGGCTCTACGGTTATATTCGCTCAATGTCCTATGCTGCCACGCTGGCGGTGCGACATATTATGTGTAAAAACACACTTTAACTCAACGCAAACGCATACGCTGCAAGTTCGACATGCAAGCGCTACTACAAAAGGGACCGTAAGCGATGAATGTATTGCTTCATTCAGCTGGTCGTTCAGGGTAGCTACCGGTGCGAATGACACTGTAGGTGTGGCAAACGATAAATTCCAAATTTGGGATTTGTAAACACGTTGTTGCAAATTCATATCCCGTTATCAACGCCTTAGCTATTTAACTTTAATGCAATTATGTAGTTCAATAGCTACGCGCCTCATTAGTTCTATTTTTAATTTTTAATTCACTACGTATTCTGACCAATCAGGAAGTTTATTCGTTTTGAAAGATCTCTAGATCTTCCAAGGCGGGGTGCGTGGTGGAGCGCCTTAACATCTTTTATTTAATAATTCCGTATTTCTTAAATCTTTTCTTTTATAATTTAAATTTACCCCGCTTTCTGGTGTCGTCGGTAAAACAGGTACAACGCTGGGACGATCTGTCGATGTTCCGTTGACGTCCCGGAGTTTTCCGAGAGATGGCGCTAGTCGTCTCGAACCGCGATGCCTTCGACCATTGGTCAAAAAATGCCGCGAATTCATTGAGTGTCGCGTCACCGCCATTATTTTTTGAATAGCAGAAAATTATTCTGCCAGTTGACTTCCATCCGCCGCAAAATTAATTTCATCCGTTTTTAACTTTGAAGTTCATGTAGTGAACTTCGGAACTTTATAGTGTGCAGTGCATTGTTGGACAATTTATTTCGCCTCGACACAACACAGGACTTTAGTGGAAGATGCCAGCAGGATTCGTGAATCAGTGGCAGAAGACTTCTCCAGCCGGTCTCGATTACGAGGGGATGAAGACGGTCATTTGCAGGTTAGTCTTAGCTTAGTTCCTGTTTATACGTCGACACCAAATTCTTTATTTCGTGTATGATTTTCCCGCCCTTTCTTTTTCTATTTTTTCTTCAAAATCTTTCGTGAGCAATCACACCCAGGAGTTGGCTATTTACACGCCACTCCAATATTAGATAATTAGATAAAATACCGGTTTTAACTCACGTATGATATACGGCCGGGCCGCTGTGAAACCCGACCGGTTTCGGAGTAAATTAGTACTCCTTCTTCATCAGGGAATACGCGCACTCCCGTCGCCTGGCGCACGCGCACTGAGAACATCTTGACTCATCACCACCAGCTTGTTGCTTACATACCTACTCTTAGGAAAAAAAAATATTTTGGGACATCTTACACATGGCCTCTGACCCCAAACTAAGCAAAGCTTAGTTTGGGGTCAGAGACTGATGATGGTTGCCAGAGACTGATATACTACATAATACTTATTTTTAAATACATACATATATAGATAGATGGATAGATTAGGATGGCCCTGAACCAACTTAAGAACAATAAGGCGCCGGGTGACGACGGAATCACTTCAGAGCTTCTGAAAGCGGGTGGAACGCCGGTACTAAAAGTCCTTCAGAAGCTTTTTAACACCGTCGTCCTCGAGGGCATAACGCCAGAAGCGTGGAACAGAAGCGTGGTGGTGTTGTTCTTCAAAAAAGGTGACAACACCTTATTGAAGAACTACAGACCCATCTCGCTTCTGAGCCATGTTTATAAGTTGTTTTCAAGGGTCATTACGAATCGTCTCGAACGCAGGCTTGATGACTTTCAGCCTGCCGAACAAGCCGGTTTCCGGAAGGGCTTTGGCACCATGGACCACATACATACGCTGCGGCAGGTTATACAGAAGACCGAGGAGTATAACCTGCCACTTTGCTTGGCGTTTGTGGACTATGAGAAAGCCTTTGATTCGGTTGAGACATGGGCTGTGCTTGAGTCTCTTCAACGATGCCGTATTGACCATCGGTACATTGAAGTGCTGAAGTGTTTGTATAATAACGCCACTATGTCGGTTCGAGTACAGGAAGAGAGCTCCAAGGCGATCCCTTTGAAGAGAGGCGTAAGACAGGGAGACGTAATATCTCCGAAACTGTTTACTACTACTCTGGAGAACGCCTTTAAGCTCCTGGAATGGAAAGGACTCGGCATCAACATCAATGGCGAATACATCACTCACCTTCGATTTGCCGACGATATCGTAGTCATGGCAAAGTCGATGGAAGAACTCAGCACGATGCTCGAAGGCCTTAATCGAGTCTCTCAACAGGTGGGTCTTAAAATGAACATGGATAAGACAAAGGTCATGTGTAATTCTCATGTTGTACCCACCCCTATTTCAGTTGGGAACTCGGTTCTTGAAGTCGTTGACTCGTACGTCTACCTGGGACAAGTAGTCCAGTTAGGTAGGTCCGACTTCAAGAAAGAGGCCAATCGCCGAATCCAACTCGGTTGGGCAGCGTTTGGAAAATTGCGTAACGTCTTCTCGTCCGACATACTTCAGTGCCTCAAGTCGAAAGTTTTCGACCAGTGTGTGTTGCCAGTGATGACTTATGGCACAGAAACGTGGTCTCTCACTATGGGCCTTATTAGTAAGCTCCAAGTAGCCCAACGAGCCATGGAGAGGGCTATGCTCGGAATTTCTCTGCGAGATCGAATCAGGAATGAGGAGATCCGTAGAAGAACCAAGGTTACCGACATAGCTCAGCGGATTGGCAAGTTGAAGTGGCAATGGGCAGGGCACATAGCGCGGAGAACTGATGACCGATGGGGTCGAAAAGTTCTCGAGTGGAGACCACGTACCGGCAAGCGCAGCGTAGGACGTCCACCCACAAGGTGGACGGATGACCTTATTAGAACCGCAGGATCGCGCTGGATGCAAACCGCTATCAACCGGTCTTATTGGAAATCATTAGGGGAGGCCTATGTCCAGCAGTGGACGTCCTATGGCTGAAATGATGATATATAGATAGATAGTAACTAAATAACACCCAGACACAGAGCAAACACTTATGTTCATCACATAAATATTTGCCCTGGGTGGGGATCGAACCCACGCCTCTTTGATCCAGAAGTTAGGGTTACCACTGAGCCATCGAGGCAGTCAACAAAATACAGTAATGCCTCGATTAACCGGACTAATTAGTGTTGTTGAGCATTGTGATAATCGAAAATTTGGATAATCGAATTAATGTAAAACGCGGTTCTTATAATCTGAACTTACTGACGATCAGTTTCTGCCATGTTTAATGATTCATTAATATTTATTTTTTTACTAAGCAATAACACCACTCGCTCACGTTTCGAAATGTTTAAGTTAAGAGATCGCGCGGCTACTTAGCACAGCAGGTACATAGCAACAAAAACGGAGAGCAGAGAAAGAGCTGGTCGCAGGCCGGTTATAAAACATAGCAACAAAAACGGAGAGCAGAGAAAGAACTGGTCGCAGGCCGGTTATAAAACATAGCAACAAAAACGGAGAGCAGAGAAAGAGCTGGTCGCAGGCCGGTTATAAAACATAGCAACAAAAACGGAGAACAGAGAAAGAGTTGGTCGCAGGCCGGTTATAAAACATAGCAACAAAAACGGAGAGCAGAGAAAGAACTGGTCGCAGGCCGGTTATAAAACATAGCAACAAAAACGGAGAACAGAGAAAGAGTTGGTCGCAGGCCGGTTATAAAACATAGCAACAAAAACGGAGAGCAGATAAAGAGCTGGTCGCAGGCCGGTTATAAAACATAGCAACAAAAACGGAGAGCAGAGAAAGAACTGGTCGCAGGCCTGTTATAAAACGTAGTAACAAAAACGAAGAGCAGAGAAAGAGCTGGTCGCAGGCCGGTTATAAAACTTTTGACATGTCCTCCTACGTATGGCATGATCTTAAAAAATATGTTTTTATATTTAGTAGTCCGGATAATTGTGAATCCGTATAACCGAGGGCCGGATAATGGAGGTCCTACTGTATAAGCAACCTAATTCCTTGTAAAAAATATGTGTTTCTTTTGTTTTTAAACTTTCGCGATTTGAACAAATTATTATTATATACTACGGGACTAATTGCGCACTAAAATTACGAGATAAATAAAAACCTCCTCATCCCGACGTTTCGGCCGAGTTGCATCGACCGTGGTCACGGGTAGACACGGCCGAAACGTCGGGATGAGGAGGTATTTATTTATCTCTTAATTTTAGTGCGCGATTAGTCCCGTAGTATATAATAATAATATGTGTTTCTGTTTGGATTGGTTAATTATATTTCCCCAAAAATAAAACAACTAGCTTCAACATTGCAATCTACATACTTATTTAAAAAAATCGAATAGCTCGCTCGAATTGATGTACTTAGGTTTGCTATTTTAGGTTATTATTTATATTAAAAAAAAACTTATTATTTTAGATAACCTTTCGATAACATATCCTCTTACATACCATATAATCAGGCTACTCTGTAAAACGTTATGCGTATTGTGAAAAAAAAAATACGGGTCGCCTTGATATCTTCCACCGTTCCATAGGTTAAAAATGTAAATGAATAATCTCCAATGCAAACGAAAACAGAAAATAAGTAATTACCTTCACTAAATGGCCAGTTAATTAGAGTAAATACGGTTAATTTCCACTTTACAATCTTCACCGCGATCAGTGGCGAACGTAATTTGACATTATTAATAACCACTGTGATTAAATATGCAATCAAGCGCTGGACATAATTAACAAGTAGCTGGTTAAATAATTTATTTCACTTTATACCGACTTCCAAAAAAGAGGCGGTACTATGTTCGTTCGTGTGGGTTCAAATCCTCGGTCCCGTACCAATGAGTTCTTTGGAATTTATGTACGGTATTTAACACCACTGGCTTTTTGGTGAAGGAAAACATCGTGAGGCAACCTGCATACGCCAGTAGAAGAAATTCGATGGCTTATGTGAATCCACCAACCCGCACTGGGCCAACGTGGTGGATATGGCCTAATCACCCTTCGTGGGTAAGCCTACGTCCTGCAGTGGACTGTTGAAAAGGCTGATACAGTACGATGAAACGATTTGAATTTTTTTTAGTTCAAAAGAGTAAATACTTCCGAAGTATAATATAAGGTCCCATTTAAATTTTATCGAAATCGGCTGAGCCGTTTTTGATAAATCTATAAATATGTACATGGATGTCACATCGATTCGTGCAAATTATTCGAATCTGTACACGGTGGATGTCGGTGTTGCGATTTTTTGCGAAAAATAATGATATAATTGGTAATTGGAAATTGGTATTGATAATGTCAAACAATACCAAATTTCTTGGATTCACTTTAGATAGGAAACTGCAGTGGGGAGCTCACATAACTGAACTATCAAGCAGATTGAGTTCAGCAGCTTATGCAGTGCGTAAAATAAGAGAAATTTCAGACATAAATTCTGCAATAATAGTCTACTATAGTTATTTTCACTCTCTAATGTCCTATGGATTGTTGCTCTGGGGCAATGCAGCTGACGTTCATAACATATTTGTATTACAAAAGCGCGCTGTGAGGGCTATTTTTAGGTTACGTTGCAGAGAATCTCTTAGAGAAGTATTTGCCCAGATGAAAATTTTGACATTACCAAGCTTGTATATATTTTTAAATATTTAAAAATTTTTGTATTGTTACGAGATGGGTTCTTGGATAATCAGTTAAAACACCGATTAATCACTTTGCACTTTATTGCACACAATCACTTCACAGAAATCACAGAAACACACGACACTCATGACTGAACTGATTCGCACAAACACTTCACACTGGCACTGATATTCACACAAACTAGTCATAATCACTGGTATCGCACGAGATGTTTTCGCTTCGACGGTAAACGAAAAACTGATCCCCAAGGGTCGGCCGGCGTATTTATATCCGTTATTTCCTACAGTCTCGGACCTACGAGATATTTCGCAACATTACTCGATCTTAATAAACGCTATTGTGTTAATAAGTAAACAACTTGAAAGTTCGAGAATTTCCTATTGTTTTTCAAATACGTAAACACCCAACAAATAAACTAAACAATAGACGAGATACAAAGACTGATTCCGCTCGAGTCATAAAACCATAAATCTTGCACTTAGGTGTAAACAACCCGCCGTCATTACCGCGCGGCGTACCTACTGCGTCACAGTATGTACGGAAAAAATTACATAGATTGAAAACATTTGGTGATATATACAACTGTACTACAAGGAATAAGTCCAGACTAATTATACCAAAGATTAGATTAGCCAAAACTGGCAATTCTTTTGTAATTAACAGCCTATGTTTTATAACCTATTGCCTACGAGTCTAAAAATTTAAAAGAGACTTCATTTAGAAAAATACTAAAAGACTTCTTCATAAAAAGGGTTATTACAAAGTAGAAGATCTCACCAATGACAAAGCTTCTCTGCGCAAACTAGGTTCTGACTGTAATATAATAATTATTGTATCTGATGATACATACTTATGTACTTTTGTTATATTTATGCTTTTGACATTCAATTTTTAATTTGGTTTTTAATTGTAACTTGACATTTATTTTTAAATTTAAATAATTTGTTTCTGTAATTTGAAATTTCTTTTTTATTATTTTGATTCCAATGTAATTTTGTATTTATGCAGTTTTATTTCAATTGTAATTTTTAATGTACATTGTTGGACATTCACAAGTATACACAATTGTATCTATGTTGAGAAATAAATGAAATGAAATTGAAGTTAATGTCTATTATTTCTGAATATGAAGCTTTTATACTTCAGCAAAATAACGTCCACTGTTAGACATAGATATTTTCTACTTTCAAAAAAAAAAAGAAGTTCTCTATTTGCCTGGCGGTTTAAAACTCTGACATCAGGGCTAGGCCTCTACGAAATTAATATTTTTAACTGTAGGTTTTATTGTATGTTCTTTGTTCCGCGATTATTCTGTTAATTTTAATGCAACTCTTTGTTCAAATGAATTCACAGGCTAGGCCTGGTACTTTACTAGGCATCAATGGAGCCTAAGCTATCAAATCTGTAATCATCATTATCCATCCATCAGCCACATGACGTCCTCTGTAAAACATAGGCCTCGCCTATGGATCTCTAACAAGACCGGTTGGAAGCAACTTGCATTCAGCGTGATACTATGGCCTTAATGAGATCATCTGTCCACCTCATAGGTGGACCCCATCGGTCGTCAGTCCTCCGAGCTATGTGGCCAGCTTTTACTACGGGGGCCCATCCTAAAATCGTGTAAAAAATTATTAGGTGTTCCAAAATATTTGCCGAAAATTACTGAACTTCTTATGAAGTTTTCAGTCATTTGTAATAATTGATTATAATCGTGGTTCCAGTGTTGCTTCCGTAGTAGTAGTATACATTGATAAAAATATTACTTCTTAGAAATCGTCCCACTTTAAAGAAAAGTAACTCATACCTATAAAGTAAAAGAAACCTGTACATATTAGTCTATGTACTCGTATACAAGATGAATGTTTGGGGATTTGATGATGCTTGATACGCTAGCCTAAATTCGTACAATTAGACAATGATGATAGTGACAATTGAAAAGTGTGCGCTATTACAATGTCATTCAAAGACAGTTATTAGGTCTCTGTAAAACTAAATTTAAGAACACAATTAAACGCCATTTGATAAGCAAAGTATTCGGCAGATATATTTGTTAAATTAAAGATAGGTCTCAATGGCAAAAGTCTGTATCGGCCCAATTTGAGAGTTTGAATTTAAATATTATTTTTATTTATAACTTATTTATTTTATATAATAAATAAATATTGGGGGACATCTTACACACGGCCTCTGACCCCAAACTAAGCAAAGCTTGTGATATGGCTGCCGGAGACTGATATACTACATAATTATACATATTTTAAATACATACTTATATAGATATGTAGTACCTAAATAACACCCAGACACAGAGCAAACACCTATGTTCATCACAAAAATGCTTGCCCTGGTGGGGATCGAACCCACGCCTCCTTGATCCAGAAGTCAGGTTCACTAACCACTGAGCCACCGAGGCAGTATTAGTACTCTGTCAAAGCCTCTATACAGCTGCTAAATTGACAAGGCCCATATACAGCCGCACAAATAAAATTGTAACATTATTTAATTTATTATTATAGTCGGTTGAAACTGAAATGTACGGAATGACGCCGCTAAGTGTATGTATCATACCAAAAGCTGAATAAATGAATGAAATGAAAGTCCACAATTATTTAAAACGTTTAATCATGGACTCAATTTAGTAAACTTTATTCGAATATGCAAAACAATTTAAGCTGGTACCAACAGATAATTAACTGTTCCAAGCGAACTCTATCAGGTTACCCATCAAAAATGCAAACATTGGAAAGCGCAGTCAATTATAGCCGAAGTTGTGACGACGGCATTATGCAAAATCACGTAATACTGGCTTGGTTAGGGAATCCTGGGGTTGAATTTAGTGATAGGGTAAGCGATATTTTCCAAAACATAAATGTTTCTTCAAGTAACGATAAGCCGTGGTGGTCTAGTGGTTGAACCGTTAGCCTGTCATTCTTGAGGTCGTGGGTTCAAATCCTGGTCTTGTACCTATGAGTTTCCTTGGAACTTATGTACGGAATTCCACACCACTTCCTTTTCGGTGAAGTAAAACCTCCTGAGGCAACCTGCTTGCGTCCGTAGAAGAAATTCGATGGCGTGTTCGAAACCACCAACCTGCATCGGGCCAGCGTGGTTGATATGGCCCAATCGCCATTCATTTGTAGGATTACATTCTGCAGTGGACTATAAAAAAGGCTGGTACGGTACGGTACATGTTACTTCAGCGTTCGGAAAATTACCTAACATCTTCTCGCCCGACATACCTCAGTGCCACAAGTCGAAAGTTTTCGACCAGTGTGTGGTGCCAGTGATGACTTAAAGGTTTCCTACACTGGATGCGTTTGAGTCAGGGCAAATTAAATGCAGCCCGCATTATTTATGAACCACATTGTTGGTCTGGGCATCTGGCTGTCCGGACGGAGAAACCGGTCAGCGGACCGGGTGATGCGGGCAGGGTAAATAGTGGCATTTTATTATGACCATGACCGTTGCCCTGCCCGTCGCTCGCTACTTGCCTACCTGCCCGTACGCTTCCTAACGTTCCTTCTGCACGATTGCACGGTTAGATCGCATGTTTATATTAAATATATAATTTATATAAATATAACGTTGTCGGTATCTATATATACAAAATATATGGACACCGACATTGTCCATAATATGGTTGAAAATGGAGTTAGCAGCTTAGAAAATTTAGCCGACGATATATAATGCGGACTACGTTCATACTCATACTCTTTCTTAATAATAACTAGTTACAGGTCATTTGTAGTACATGCTAACATATTTCAGCAAACGTTACCTATAGTATGATTCCTTATTAATAACATAAAAAAGTGAATATAACAAAATCCAATAATAATTTCAATAAAATTTTCCAATAAAAATTTTGAGTTCAATTTGACCTGACCTTAGACCACCGAACGCAATCAGGGTGTCAAATCCTTTATGGCACAGAAATGTCATCTTTTACAATGGGCCTTATTCGTAAGCTCCAAGTACCTCAATGAGCAACAGCTCCGTGTCTCACCACGTTCCTTCCTTAGATTCGCCGAATTAGAAGCAATCTGATATGACGGCAGCACAGTCGTGCGCTCCTGCCGCCGAAACTTACTCGTTAACTATAATTGTTGTTCTAGTCTACGAGCTAGTTTAGGACAATGCCAGCAGCTGAAATGTGGCTGTCTGTGTAGGATGCTACAATGTACGTGAGTAAGGCTGAGTTTGGAATTGTATAGGAATGCGAGTTTGTGTGAATATGAAATTTAGTCTTGTTCTGTGGTATAAGTTGTTTAATGAATAAAAAACCGGACAAGTACGAGTCAGGCTCGCACACCAAGGGTTAGGGTACAAACACATTGTTAAAATAATTAAAAACCTGTTTTAGCATGTGCTAATGAAGTTCTTTTATATGATACCTTACATGATACGATTTACTCACTTTGAATTTTGAACCCATATTTTGTGATATTTGGGGCCTTATTTTTTTGTGATTTAAATAAAAATGTACAATTTTTAAATCTGAAAATTGTACATTTTTATTTTTTCTATATGTGTACATTGAGACAATGCTTTTTGCCAAATTTCATAGTTCTTTGTCAACAGGAAGTACCCTGTAGGTTTTGATTTTTGTGAGTGTCGAAATATGCGGTTTTTTACGACATAAACGGCTCTAACTTTTTTATACGATAACTGAGAAGTTTTTCTTTCACACAACTGCAAGAGATCATAGATATACGTATACAGTTTAAATTTCAACTTGGTATCTTGACGCGTTCTCGAGATAAAGAGTCTTGACAAACACACAGACAGACAGACGGACAACAAAGTGATCCTAATAAGGATTCCGTTTTTTTCGTTTGAGGTACGGAACCCTAAAAATGTTTATAGAAGTTAATTTGAAAATAATTTAAGGTGAGAGAATAAAATTTTGAGTTTTTTTGAGCACATACACAGATACTCGTATTTGATGTCAATAAAAATATGAGAGCTAGTTGTACCCACCATTTTTTAGTTTTTTCGGTATTACAAGTAGCATAGGACATTCTGATTTTTGAACTGTGCAAAAAACTCGATCCTTTGGGTTGTTGATCGTGAACGAGTAACAAACAAACCAACAAAAACACTTTCAGATTTATAATGTTAGTACGGCCAAGCATAGTGTACGCCATGTTAACACAAATGTGTTAACATAATTTAAGTTTTTACCTCAAGACAAATAAAAAAGTCAGGACAGAATGTGGATAAACAAACAAGTGTGTCCGGCAAAACTACGCCTTGCCGTGTACAGACACAATCACACACACAAACACTTACAGCGAAACTACGCCTCGGCTCGTCAGTCGAACTATGGGGGCGCAACATCGACGCTCTTATGTATAAAAAACTGTCCTGTTCTGTTCACGACGTTCTATCTTGTTTTTAGGGTTCCGTACCTCAAAAGGAAAAAAACGGAACCCTTATAGGATCACTTTGTTGTCCGTCGGTCTGTATGTCAAGACTCTTCATCTTGAGAACGCGTAAATATATCGAGTTGAAATTTAAACTACATCATACGAGTATGTTTATATCTGTAGTCTCTTGCAGTTGTGTAAAAGAAAATCTTCTCAGTTATCGTATAAAAAAGTTAAGAATCGTTTAAAATCAAAACCTACAGGGTACTTTCCGTCGACATAGAACTATTGAATTTGGCGAGAATCATTGTCTCAGAGTACATACGAGTATATAGGAATAAATCTCTAAAACTGTACATTTTTATTTATATCAGAAAAAAATAGGGCCTAGATTCACAAAATATGGATTCAAAATTCAAAGAGAGTAAATCGTATCATGTAAAGTGTCGTATAAAAGAACTTCATTAGCACATGCTTAAACAGGTATTTAATTATTTTAACAATGTGTCATTTTCGATGTATGAAGAGAAAAGTGAAAAAAAAAATTGTCGATGATTACAGTAAGTATAGAGATTTTAACAACTTACTTCCCAATTTTGTGAAATTTTCTGTATTTGTACTGAACCCTTGGTGTGCGAGCGTGACTCGCACTTGTCTGTTTTTTTTTTATTTGGTCTGAGGTTTTTGCATGAATATTGAACATGCACTGATAGCCGCTATTTGCGGTTGAAAAAAATGGCAGAAAACTTACTTTATTGTATTATTTGTTACATTAGGATAAAAATAAGAGTCACTTTAATATTTTATTATTTGGTTTTAAATAGTAAAAATTTAACTGATTTTAAATTCAAATAAATACCAATATGTCAAGTTAAATTATCGTGTGCATTTCGATTTTAATATTTCAGATGAAGGTATATAAGAATAAGAATTCAGTTTATTTATTTATTTATTTCATAAATACATCTACCATTACAGTTAAAAACTAATTCGATAGTGTAAGAAAAAAGTTACTTCCAAAATAAATTATACAATATTCAATTCATAATAATAATGAGTCATAAAATGTACAACTGAATATTAAAAATAATGTCATATGATAACAAATAATTCATCACATAAATCTGAATAATAATAATGTCATGTAATGGACCAGCTTATAATCATGTAATAATTCATTCAAATAGCCTAAGAAGTATCTATTCCCCGCCTTTACAATAGTTTCCGTCTTCCTATCACCCAAAAACTGTATTTTTTACTTAATAATTGTAAAAGGGCCTCTTGGTGTTGGTTTTGGCCCCATCAATGCCCTTCAAAGATCCGGGGCAACCCGTGAGTTGTAAAACAAATAAATGTCATGTAAAATACAATGAATTCATAATGTCAATTAAAAGTAATAATAATAATTAATGTCACAAAAATCTAATTAATAATGTCATAACAACTAATTCCGTCAAATAAAAAAATTACAACCTAAAAGTAACAGCGGCAAAATTCAGTTACATCTCTATAGATCATCTTTATAAACGCCCCTTAGTAAAATTAAGCTTGTTATGATCGCGGTTTCGTTCAGATATATATTTATTATTTTATTGTGTTATTAATGCGATTTGCAAAGCATTGCAAGTTTAGTACGTTTTCAGCAAATTTTTTCGCGCTATTATTTCGTCGAAAATTTCAACATCGGTCTATTAAAAAAAAGTAGCACAATTTGATTGCTTGCTATCATTCATGAAAATTATTTGACAGCCAATCTTCCAAAACTAAAGCTACTCCTCTTTCTCCAACCATTATAGATGGCGCATTAGTGTTACCCCTCGGCACAACAGGCATTATAGATGAGTCTATGACCCTTAGACCGTCTGTGCCATACACCTTTAATCTAGGATCCACTACTGCAGTGCCATCCCACTTCGGCCCCATTTTACAAGTCCCCACCGGATGATAAGTTGTTAACGTATACGACATTGCCATGCAAACTATATAGTCATCAGAACCCCAACTGTACGCTTCACACGGTGCCAATGACTTTTTATAAAAATATGCTCCTAGCTCTTTAAATGCTGGAGTGTTATCCAATGTTAAAAGAAAACGAACGCCTTTGATTATGACGGCTAAATCATTATCATCGCCAAAATAGTTTACATCAATTATAGGATCGCCGTAGATGTCACTTGCGTTTAAATACAATCGGCCTCTGCTTTTAGGAGTTAAAAGCATAGCTCTAGCCAGAACTCCATCATAGTAAGCACTGGGAAAGATTGAAAGGGACTTGTACGAAGATGGTCCCTCAATGTACTCTCTCCAGGAGTCCACTGTATCTGCTTGGTACTGTATATCTGGTGCGGGTAAATTAGGGTCTGTTTTGATAAAAGCCACAGAATTTACTGGGCCATTTCCAGATATAGGACCATCTTTTATCTCCATTTCTTTATAAGTTATCAATGATTCTATAAGCTGTTTATCGGTCACTGATGTAGCTGTTTTGTTTGGAAGAACTATTAATATGCCGTCAAACGTCGGATGATCATGTAAATTGTAGCCTACTTGCAAGTCTTTCTTAACTTCTATATTCAGATCTTTTAAATGATCCCGTGGACCAATACCAGATTGCATAAGGATCATTGGCGAACGAATAGGTCCAGCACTTAGAATAACTTCTTTTCTGGCTGAAGCTCTATAAGTTCTACCGTTTCTGATATATTTGACGCCATAAGCTCTATTACCTTCCATTAGAATTTCAACAACCATTGAATTTACTTTGATGGTTAGGTTCTTGCGTTTGTATCTGACAGGTCTTATAAAAGCGCTGTTAGCTGACATTCTTTGTCCACCTTGAGAGAAAGCTTGAGATTGCATTGTACCCACTTGTTCTTCTCCGTTAAAGTCTCTTATTGGTAAACCAGCTTGATTGTACGCGGCTGTCATCATGATGGAAGGCCGGTCGATGTATGGATATCTGGATATAGTAAGTGGTCCGTCGACTCCGTGATATTTTCGGTTTTGGTTTTCAAGGTTGAGATTTTTTTCAGATTTCTTGAAGAATGGTAAGACCTGTTTGGGAAAAATTGAAGTTAGGTACTATAATCTCAATCTTATCTTAATCTTCAACAAATAAGGTGTTTTCAAGGGTCTTTACAAATCGTCTTAAACGCAGGCTTGATGACTTCCAGCCTTCCGAACAAGTCGGTTTCCGAAACGGCTATAGCACCATGTACCACATACATACGCTGGGGCAGGTTATACAGAAGACCGAGTAGTATAACCTGCCACTTTGCTTAGTGCTTTGGTCTAGAGGTAAGCTGCGCTTGAGTCTCTCCAACGATGCCGTATTTACTATCGGTATATCAAAGTGTTGAAGTTTTTGTATAATAACGCCACTATAATATCGGTCCAAGTATAGGAAGAGAGCTCCAAGGCGATCCCTTTTAAAAAAAGGTGTGAGACAGGGAGATGTGATATCTCCAAAACTGTTTACTGTCGCTTTGGAGAACGCCTTGAAGCTCCTGGAATGTAAAGGATTCAGCATCATCATCAACGGCCAATACATCACTCATTGGTTTGACGACAATATCGTTGTCATGGCAAACTCAATAGATGAATTAAAAAATATTAACATAGCTCAGTAGATTGGCACGTTGAAATGGCAATGGTCAGCACACATAGCACGAAGGACTGATGACCGATGGGGTCGAAAAGTTCACAAAAAGAGACCACGTCCCAACAAGCGCAGCGTAAGACGTCTACCCACAAGGTAGTCGAATAACCTCATTAAGACCGCAGGATGGCGCTGGATGCAAGCAGCTACCTACCAGTCTAATTGGAGATCTTTAGAGGAGGCCTATATCCAGCAGTGGACGTCATATGGTTGAAACGACGATGACTACGACTATAATCTTAGTTTGGAACATCATTGGTAGTACTTCACTAAACCTACACATACTATCAATGACATAAAATATTAGTAACCCAAACAAAACTGCTGTAAAAACAAAAAGAAAATGTATGGAAAGTCGATAATTAGTTTACAGTTGGCTATATGAGATATAACGTTGAGATATCTATCTGAAATACCAATGAATGTAAGTTAATGTGTAATGAAAGCTTCAAATACTATTATGTAAAAATGTACTTATCAAAATTCACTCACGTCTCTAAAACTCCATCCATCGTTGCCCATTGCCGCCCAGGTATCATAATCTAGTCGGTTTCCTCTGACATACGCCATAGAATTTACTGAGCTACCTCCACCCATAGTTCGCCCTCTGGAAAAATGTGAATAATTGAATATAAGGGCTAAGGGGGCATTAGTCGGGGGACATACCGAACTGTTCAGGAGTGAATTATTCCGGTCTGTCCTCCGAAGATCACAGGGCAACAAACAAGATATTATTCTTCCATTCTGTCCCCCGGGAGCAGGTTTACTTTTGTTGCGCATGCATACTAACTAAAGTCAGCTACCAAGGCCAGCGGACCTAAAAGATAAGCGGTAATAGTAATTTCTTAGTTTTCATTCGTAATCGCCTCACATAACTGCCATTATTCGTCCACACCCACACATTTCTCATCCCTTCTGATTTGGTAGAGTCTAGTCACTTGACGTTCGTAAGCAAACGTTACTCTTCTCAAGCAATGTCGCAAAGCAATTCTAGAATTACGGACGATATTGCCCTCCGCACGTATCTTCACCGGTCTGCTTTTAGATATTTGATATAAAGGCATCTTGCTCACTATAACGTTCCATAATATCATGGCCGTGCTAGATACATATCAGGCACGAAAAACAACCCAATACGCTGTACTATGCCCACTACAACGTACCATCAACGTAAGTACTTCAATAATAGTCGTCGAGAATATCTTGCCGATGCCGAAACGCTCCGTGCATGGCATGCGAAGGTGCTCGTCTAGTGGGCATAGTCTCATCCTTTCAATACGAATTTTTGTTTTGGCTGACACGTTCCTAGCACGGCCATTGTATGGAACGTTATAGTGGGCAGACCCCTCAAATGCTATTCATTAATTTGATTGGAGCGCAGATTGTGATGCAAGCTTAATGCTTGCGGTATTGTGCCGAAAATTTAAACCGCTACCCTAACGTCAAACGACTGCAGCAGCATCTAGACGCCCTTATCCTACATTATTTGACAGAAATGCCAAAGGCTGTGCTAGGTGATAATATACAGGGTTGTTTCTAATCATTTAGCATCATTTTAGGGGCTTATTCTGTACATCAAAACTAACAACTTTTGTTCTACGACTTTTGTCAAAAATAAAAAAAAAATTCGTTCTTCAATAGAAAAATATCGTTCTCCCGCGACACATGATTTTTTTTTGAGGTTTGACAAAAATCGCAGAACATAAGTTATGAGTTTTGATGTACAGAATAAATCCCTAGAAGGATGCTAAGTGATTAGAAATAACCCTGTATACAAGTAGTATAAAGACTCTGAGATGCGTGCATCTGCTTGGGCATTTAAAAAATCTACTCACGTAGGCAACACGCAACTCTGGCCTTCGTGAGCTAGACAGCTCTTGCCATTAGGATGGGTTTGGTACATCCACATAATGTTGGACCACATCAGGCCTTCTGCAAACGATGGCCCCAAAGTTATATCGGGCTGTTCTGGACCAGCTTCCAGGAGTAGTACCTGGTGGAAAATGGATAGCAAATACTTCGAATAACATACTTAAACATTGATGGAACCTATGTTTAAGTATGTTAAATTTTATCAAAATCGGCTAAGCCATTTCTAATAAATCAACAATAAATGAAAAATGTTACATCAATCCGTGCGGTATATATATTCGCGAATTCTGTACACGGTTTAAGTTGGTCATGCCATTTTTTGCAAAAAATGATGATTTAGATATAAAACACTTATATTTAATTTACAAATACTTACTTTAAATTTTTCGTGTTCTGTTAATCTGCTAGCAACCACACAGCCTGCGGAACCGGCTCCGACCACAATAAAATCGTACTCTTCTTCATCTCGCTCATTTCTATCGTAGTCATCAAAACTGCCTTCAATTCTGTCATAATGTCGAAATTTCTCTTCTTTTTCTTCTTGTTCTTTTAAGCGTGTTTGTATTCTTCTGTCAGCGGAATCTCCAAAGAGTTCCACGAGAATCCCGAGGTATAAATGGCCGAAGTATGTGCAAGCAGCAAAAGATGCGTCTGGCGGACATCTTTCTGTTAGATTTACTGGCTCCCATATCATAGTTTCTCTGCAATACATAAGAGATAGATATAACGTTCTTATTTAAAATAGCTTGATTAATATCTTAGAGCTAAAATGTTAACTTATAGTAAACTGTTTGAAGTTGATGAAAGTCTTTGTCAAAAAATAGTTATTTCAAGGGATTAGGTCAGTGTCTCCAGTTTAAAAAGGGCATAACTCTAGTTGAGCCTTTTTGTTTTTATAATAATATATAACATAACAAAAGGACAAATCGGAGCAAAATGGTACATAAATGAGTTTGTAAAAATGGCTCCATGACAAATTTTGGTGAAAGTTACTTTGTTTCTATACATTATAATAAAATACTAAAATTAAATGTATTCCTTAGTATAACTAACGTCCCCAACAAGCTTTGTTAAAAAAGGCACATCTCGAGCAAAATAAAATAAAATGTTCGAGTATATATATATAGGTACAGTAAACAGATTCCAATTAATAAAAGTTTGAAATTAGGGGCGAAATAGCTTTTACCACAAAAATTTGGTTTTTTGCCTTTCTGAAAAAGTGTCGATTTTGAGTTGTGCCCTTTTTAACTTGAGACACTGAAATATGATATTATAATTATTAGGACAGAAACATGAAAAATTAATTGACACTATAGAGTAAGAGAATATATTTTGAGAAAACGCAATCACATAACTATTTAACACTTAGATATTTACATTACATCGACTTGACTGATATTTTCTTAAATAATAGTTTCCAAACTGAACACAAACCTGCACAAACTGAAGCGAATTCGAATTACTGATAGGATTGTAGTGTATTCTTATTCTTATATTGGACGAATTAGGAGCCGAATTAAGGGCCTTATATCTGGGGCAATTATTTTAATTGCTAGAGGGAGCTAAATAACGTTCACTGCGCTAACACATTATTTTGAATTTTGTATAGCAAATTTTTTGACAATGCTTACTTATCACTACACATTATTATGAACAGGGTTATTTCTAATCGATTAGCATCCTTTCAGGGGCTTCTTCTGCACATCTTTTGTTTTGCGATTTTTGTCAAACTCAAAAATGCAAGCTCAAATTTTGGGAATGCTAAAAATGGTTAAAATGAAATCCATGAGATCCCACAAGTCATCCTTGCTACACTTCTGGCAACCGTTTCATAAATCAAAACTATAGAAGTACAACATTTAGCACTTTAGCTTTGTTTGTTGACGTAGGTATTAACTAAACTAAAACAATAGCTATTCTTGAACTAATGTTATCCGAAGTCCGAAAGTATGTTTGACGTTTTATTAAACTTTCACGCCGCAAAAAAGAAAAATCAGTTTCTTTGCAAGAATACTTAAGCCGGTAACATACTATCAGACGCGGCTGACGAACGCGACTGACAGCCGCGACTTAGCAATGTGCACAGTCTTAAAACATCCGGTGTGCCAGATAGCTCTCGGACGTCCGAACGCTCAAGGAAGTCCGAAGGCGACGTCCGCGACTTGTGTCCGATAGTGTGCACGGCTCAGTGTACTTTCATAGTCTAGATACCTATCAGTCGCGGCTGTCAGTCGCGTCCGTCAGCCGCGTCCGATGGTATGTTTCCGGCTTTATTGTGTATTTAGATATACAATTTAGGTCGTAGGTCTTATTACATAGATAGTATCAAATCCAATGCATACACAAATTATCTACTTAATTTTTTGAATGGATATACTCGTAGTTAAATGATGGGAATGTGACATAGGTTACTTGTTATCACGTAAATATAAAGAGTTTTTATGGGATAACACAAAAATAAATTAAAATATCACGTCGGTGAAACAGCGAGAAAAAGCTAGTTACTGCTATACCTGTAATATCGTTGCACAAACCAAGTGCACAAAATTGCTTGTTTCCTTTTGCATAAATCCTAGTTGTGAATTATCGGTTTCTTTAATTACTTTGTTAATAGTTTTCAGACTATTTTGTAACTGTATCAAAATTGTTTGCAAAATAATAATAACATCAGTTATTATTGTCCGACTTCAGGAAAAAGAGATTGTCAATTCGATACTGAAGTATATACCAAGTACTTAATTCATATTTTAACAAAAACCTTTTTACAAAGTACATTCTGTGCTATGCGAGACGAGCCCGCATGCTAGTACTCCAATCTTGAAAAAGATCGCCAAATGCGATCAAAACTATAGTAGCAGTTTTCTACTAAAATTAAGCGTGAGTAACACCTGTGTTATACTTTAATTAAAAAGTGCATTCACTATCTAGAAAGTGAATAGAATTTCGTTCTCTAGGTGCATAATCTTTTATTCCCCTTTAAATGATGACCAGATTTGCCCTAAGTATTTGACGACATACCTAGTTCCCGGTTTCATTACGGAACCCTCGGTGGGCGAGCCTAATTTGCACTTGTCCGGTTTTTTATACATGTCAAGTACCTTTATTAACTAGGTACAACAAAATACATCACTACCTACGTAAACTAAAGTTCATAAACTACTTCTGCGTAAAAAAAATTGGATCATCCACAGACCCTTGAAGGTCTAAAGATAATCCAAACGCTGAAACCCACTGCCAGTTAGCAGCGTGCCCTGCAAGCTGGCAGCAATTGCTACGCTGAATGGCAATACGTTGAGCCAAATAAACAAATTAAACATTTCGGTCACGCGTCGCGTCCACCAGACGCTCAGATAGACTTTTGAAAACAAGATGAGCTCTTGGCTCTCACGGTTCCAATGTCTCAACTCCAAACGGCTCAAATATGTAACCACTACCGAGGTTAGCATATTTGCCCACTTGTACTGCTACACTGAATTGGCCGCTGCTCTAGCCCAGTCCATTGCCACTTCAACTTGACAATCCGCTGGGCTATGTTGACAACTTTGGTTCTTTTACATATTTCCTCATTCCTGATTCGATCTCGCAGAGGCGATAGACACCGAGCATAGTCTTCTCCAAAAATAGTTAGTCGAAATGAAAAATACTAAGAATATAAAAAAGTTTATTTAACAGTTTTTCGAAATATCCCCCCCCCCCCCCCCCCCCCCCCCTCCCGCAATCCCAGTATACTTACGCAATCGGGTGAACCAGCTTTCAAACATTTTTTAAAACGTGTCTTGGTTGAGGTTGAAAAATAATATACCTACAGAAAGTTTTAATATTTGATATATCATTCCAAGATATTAATGAAATGTTTTTTAAGTTTGGTCAAAATAAACATAGATATAAATTGAATAATTTATTTGTTCTTCTCAAAGAACTATCGGCTTTTATTAAGTGTATATTGCAGTGTTGCAATACTAGAGTTTGGCCCCACGTTGGGAGCCAAACTATAGTGCTGCAGCCGAATTTTCATTTTTACCACCTGATGATTATAGTCATGGATCTTAGTCATATTATATCTAACTGAACAATTTTCTGTGTGCCTAATCCCCAGTACTTATTTCATTTTAATACTTGTATATAACGAAGCCAACAAAACTACGCTTCGCCATGTACAGACTCAATTACACACACAAACACGTACAACAACGAAACGAACAAACGCCTTGGCTCGTCAGACGAATTATGGCGGCGCAACACCGACGCACTCACCACATGTATAAAAAACTGGCTTCACTCGTGTGTTCACGAAGTTCTGTCTTGATTTTATTATTTGGTCTGAGTCAGTAATGCCGAATATTCTTTTAAAAGATTTTTTTTTAATATTTTTCGCCTAAAGCATTCTCTGTCCACATTATATAAGCCCCCCCTGTAAATATGAGTATATACAAAATACCGAAAATAGAATAAACTATAAAATATTCGTTCTTCTGAAAACACATCGGGCGTTACTTGAGAACTCGTCTCGTTTTTCCTTCGGTCTTACAAAGATAGGCCTAATTATAATAATTATAAGACATAAGCATTCCCGATAGATCTCCAATAAGACCGGTTAAAAGCGGCTGAGTCCACTTACGAGATAGACAGACGACCTCATCAAGACTGCAGGATTGCGCTCTATGGTAGTTAGTATAATGATCCAAATTATTTACTAATTTAACAATACTTTACAAAAATTTTTCGTCACAAGATAAATAGGTAAATCCTTATGTTCGCTATCCTTACTAATATAATAAATCTGAAAGTGTGTTTTTTGGTTCATTTGTTTATTGATGTATTGGTTTGTTCCTCTCTCTCAAGCTGCTACGGAGCGACGCGTTGGTTTGGCATAGACATACCTAGTTTAAAAGACGGAAAGTGACATGAGCTACTTTTTATTCCAAAAACACAAATGGTTTTAAATCACAAAAATCAAAATATCACGCGGGCAAAATCTAGTATTAGATATTGAACTAAATAAGAGATTGCAGAAAAACTCAATTATGTTTTTAAAGGTACACCACCATCAATATCGATGTACACCACTAAAATTGTTTTCATTCTCTTTTTTACATTGACAGTTTGGGATACTAAAGAATGTATTATTATTTTTATAACTTTTCTAAATAAGACATACGAGTAGAATAAGCATACAATATACATCAATATTACAACTATTATTATCGTGAAGATCTCTAAACACCTATAAAAATCTATCGGGTTCCCTAGGGATAGCCAGAATTCATTAAAGTAAAGCTTAGATAAAACAGGTAAATCAATTAAAAAAAAAATTGTATGGAAGTAGACAATAACACTAATTGGCACATTTACTTTGAACCCAAAAAATGAGAGGTGATATAAATTTTCATAAAATCAAAAAACATTAAAATTCAATTAAATTTGGATAATAATAGCTCACCATTTTCAATAGAACACGAACAAACTGATGACGTCTGGGAAATATGAATGACTAGCTTAAAGCTCGCGCCTATGATTACTATATATATTTTAAGGAAATGTTCTTATAGGAACTCTATCGCTATACTACATCGCTGATCAAACAGCGGTCAATTGTCATTTTAAGTAAATACTAAGATGACGCGGGCCAAGCCGGGGGCTACTATCATGTTTAAATTAGTTCTGAGGACAACGCACACCAAACTGCGGGCTATAATCATTTGAAGGAAGTACAGAACAATTCAGACCAACCCCGCATTGGGCTATACCTAATCATTTTATGGAAGTACAGAATAACGCAGGCCTATATTTATCAAAACAACGCGTGCCAGACCGGGGACTATAAATACTTTAAGGAAGCCCAAATCAACGCGGGCCAAACTGCGAGCTATTATAATTTGTAAGTACTTAGACAACGCGGAACACACTACGGGCTGTTATCATATTAACCAAGTTAAAAAGACAACGTGGGAAAATCCGAGGATATTAAGCTAGTTGATTATTTAATGTAATAAATGCTAATTGAAAATCAGTAAACGATTGAAGAGTTTCAAAACATTTATTATATATTATTTTGAAAAAGTCAACATCAGTTTATTCATAGAGTGTCGCCATTTCGTCATCTTGATCCTATTAATGAAATTTATTTGCCAACCAATCCTCTAAAACTAAAGCTACTCCTCTTTCTCCAACCATTATAGAAGGCGCATTAGTGTTACCTCTCGGCACAACAGGCATTATAGACGAGTCTATGACCCTCAGACCTTCTATACCATACACTTTTAATCTTTGATCCACTACTGCAGTGCCATCCCACTTTGGCCCCATTTTACAAGTCCCTACTGGATGATAAGTCGTTGACGTATACGACATTGCCATACAAGCAATATAGTCATCAGACCCCCAAATGTACGTTTCACAAGGTGCCAATGACTTTTTATAAAAATATGCTCCTAGCTCTTTAAATGCTGGAGTGTTATCCAATGTTAACAAAAAACGAACGCCTTTGATTATGACGGCTAAATCATTATCATCGCCAAAATAGTTTACATCAATTATAGGATCGCCGTAGATGTCACTTGCGTTTAAGTACAATCGGCCTCTACTTTTAGGAGTTAAAAGCATAGTTCGAGGCAGGATTCCGTCGTAGTAAGCACTGGGAAAGATTGAAAGAGACTTGTACGGAGATGGTCCTTGAATGTACTCTCTCCAAGATTCCACTACATCTGCTTGGAACTGAATATCTGGTGCGGGTAAATTAGGATCTGTCTTGATAAAAGCCACTGAATTGACGGGTCCGTTTCCGGATAGAGGACCATCTTTAATCTCCATTTCTCTATAAGTTATCAATGATTCTATAAGCTCTTCATTGTTCACGGATGTTGCTGTTTTGTTTGGAAGAACTATCAATATTCCGTCAAACGTTGGATGATCATGTAAGTTGTAGCCTACTGGCAAGTCTTTTTTAACTTCTATATTCAGATCCTTTAAATGATCCCGTGGACCAATACCAGATTGCATAAGAATCATTGGCGTGCGAATAGGCCCAGCACTTAAGACAACTTCTTTTCTGGCTGTAGCTCTGTAAGTTCTACCGTTTTTGATATATTTGACGCCATAGGCTCTGTTACCTTCCATAAGAATTTCTACAACCATTGAATTCACTTTGATGGTTAGATTCTTACGTTTGTATCTGACAGGTCTTATAAAAGCGCTATTTGCTGACACTCTCTGTCCGTCTTGAGAGAAAGCTTGAGCTTGCATTGTACCCACTTGCTCTTCTCCGTTGAAGTCTCTTATTGGTAAACCAGCTTGGTTGTAGGCTGCTGTCATCATGATGGAAGGATGGTCGATATATGGATATCTGGATATAGTTAGTGGTCCGTCAACTCCGTGGTATTTGCGGCTTTGGTTTTCAAGGTTAAGATTCTTTTCAGATTTCTTGAAGAATGGTAGAACCTGTTTGGAAGAAAAATGGAGGTTACTATAAACTTAATATTGAACATCATCGGTATGCACTAAACCTACACACTGACTAATGACATAAAATATTAGTAACCCAAACAAAACTTCTGTGATAAAAACATAAAAAAATTGAATGTATGAAAAATCAATGGTTAGTTTACTGTTATTTATATTTATAAAATACCAGTCAACGTAATGTAATTTGTAATGACTGTTTTAAAAATTGTCAAAACTTTCTTACGTCTCTGTAACTCCATCCGTCATTGCCCCTCGCTGCCCAATTATCGTAATCCAGTCGGTTTCCTCTGACGTACGCCAAAGAATTTACTGAGCTACCTCCACCCATAGTTCGACCCCTGGATAAAGTGAAATCAAATTAAATTAACTCAAATTGTAATTACGTCTACCTAGGACAAGTAGTCCATTAGGTAAGTTCAACTTCAAGAAAAAAGTCAGTCGCTGAATCCAAGCAGCGTTCGGAAAACTGTGTGAGGTATTTTCGTCTGACATTCTTCAGTGTCCCAAGTCGAGAGTTTTCGGCAGGTCTGTGTTGCCAGTGATGACATATGGAAACGAAACGTGGTATTTTACTGTGGGCCTTATGAATAAGCTTAAAGTAGCCCAACGCGCTATGAAGAGGGCTATGCTCGGAGTCTTGCTGCGAGATCGAATCAGGAATGAGGAGATTCGCAGACAAACCAAAATTACCGACATAGCCCAGCGGATTAGTAGGTAAGTCAAAATGGCAATAGGCAGGGCACACAGCTCGGAGAACTGATGGCCTATAGGCCATTAAAGTTCTCGAATGGAGATCACGCACCGGCAAGCGCAGCGTAGAACGTCCACCGACCAGGTGGACCGACGATATTATTAAGACCGCAGCAACGCGCTGGATGTAGGCTGCTTCCAAACTGACTTAGAAATCCACAGGGGAGGCTTATCAGTGGGCGTCCTACGGCTGATAACGATGATGATGATGATGATAATGAGATTGTAATTTAACAGAAAAAAAATCCAAAAATTTCCGAAAAAAATATAATAGGTACATCTAGGTACTTACGTTGGCCACACGCAACTCTGGCCTTGGTGGGCTAGACAACTCTTGCCATTAGGATGGGTTTGGTACATCCACATAATATTAGACCACATCAAGCCAGCTGCGAACGATGGACCCAGAGTTATGTCGGGCTGTTCTGGACCAGCTTCCAGAAGTAGTACCTGGTGGAAAAAAAAATTAAATACATCAACTAACGAAGAACTAGTGGAAAACGGATATCAACTAACATCCTTGAATTTCTGAAGCTGTACAAAAATACATTATTTTATTATTTATTTATTTATTTGCATATACTTACTTTAAATTTTTCGTGTTCTGTTAATCTGCTAGCAACCACACAGCCTGCCGCACCCGCTCCAACCACAATGAAGTCATATTCATCTTCATCTCGCTCATTTCTATCGTATCTTTCAAAATCATCTCCTATATTGTCTTTCTCTTGATCATTTCTATCATATTTATCAAAACTGGCTTCAATTCTGTCAATATCTCGAAACTTTTCTTCTTTCCCTTCTTGTTCTTTTAAGCGTCTTTGTATTCTTCTGTCAGCGGAATCTCCAAAGAGCTCTACTAGGATCCCGAGGTAAATGTGTCCGAAGTATGTACAAGCAGCGAAAGATGCGTCTGGCGGACATCTTTCTGTTAGATTCACTGGCTCCCATACCATGTTTTCTCTGCAACATAAAAGAGATAAATTTGATATGATTTATACACCCAACAAGTTTTTTAATAACGCTTGAATAATAATATCTTAGAGCTAAAATATTTTACAAATATTAGTGGAGTTTTTTAAGTCTATTTGACCATAGACCACCTTCGGCATCCCTGACGAATACAAGGATGAACTAACCAATAAGTAATTGACTGCCTCGGAGGCCCAGTGGTTAGTGACCCTGACTTTTGGATCAAAGAGGCGTGGGTTCGATCCCCACCCAGGGCAACCATTTATGTGATGTACATAGATGTTTTCTCTGTGTCTGGGTGTTATTTGGGTACGATCTGTATAAGTATGTATTTAATAAAATATGCATATGTAGTATATCAGTCTATGGCAGCCATATCACAAGCTATGCTTTGTTTGGGGCCGGAGACCGTGTGTAAGATGTCCTTTAATATTTAAGTATGAAGCAAAAAAAGAAGCTACACGAAAATTATAACAGTATTCGTTTCCTAACAATGTTAAGGTCTCTGGTAAATTCACTATGCGACTGGAAATCTTTAGAAAACACAGAACATTAAAGGGGCAGTAGTGATATAGGTACTGGACTCGTCATTAACTAGGGCCCAAGGCAGAAACGCGAAATTTACAGTTAACGATAAAATAGTGAATAATAATATGAAATCTTTATTTTTTGCCAAAAATAACACAACCGATTTCGTACAAAATTCGAATAGTTCACCCGAATCAAAATATGATGTTGTTATATTACTGTTGATTTTTCGGGTTCCGTGTCCAAAGGGTAAAAACGGACCATTACTAAGACTCCGCTGTCCGTCCGTCTGGCCCTCTGTCTGTCTGTCACCAAGCTGTATCTCACGAACGGTGATAGATAGACCGTTGAAATTTTCACAGATGATATATATCTTGTGCCGCTATAACAACAAATACTAAAACCAGAAATAAATAAATATTTAGGGGTCTCCCATACCACATAAAAATAAATAAAATAAATATAAAATAAAATTGTTTATTGGGGCATAAGTTTACAATAGTCTGTATAATTGACCCAAAGGCTCCTGAACTAGTTAGAAACTGTATTTCAGGAGCCGATGGACTCTCCAATTGGTACACATTTAAAAAATTTAAAAATACGCCAGTTAACATTATTATATAATAAAATTTAGACTTAAAAAAAATTAAAGCCAAGTTATTAACATTAAGAAAAAAAAATCCAAAAATTCTTTACAATCTGATAACAACGTAAGTATGTTTTATGAATATGTGTGTTTGTGTGTGTGTGTGTGTGTGTGTGGGGGTGTGTGTGTGTGTGTTTATGTGTGTGTGTGCGCGCGTGTGTGTTTGCGTGTTCATTGGTATGATCTCAATTTCACAACAAAAAAAAAATCTCTATTATAAATTTTGACTAAAAATAAAAACTTTCCAACATACTTTCAATACCATTATAGTCAAAAGTATTAAGCCACTGAAGAATTATTTTTTTGAGTTCTCTGTCTGTTAGTCTATCAACTCTACCAAGCTCATTTAATTGATGGTAAAGCCTTGCAGCAACAACTCTGAATTGCTTTTGTGCGTATCTTGTGCGGACAGCTGGGACTGCTCTAGCATATCTATTACGAGTATGGTCTGTTAAAGTCGGGACAACATTTTTGTGGTATCTCCGTATACTCTCATAAATAAACAGCTTTCGAACTGTAAGCACTTTTGCTTTTTCATAGACTTCTGTGGTGGGATGTCTATAAGGTAAGAACATCATTACCTTGAGAACACAGCGCTGTGCACGTTCGGCTGTTATGAGGTGCGACTTATCGGCACTACCCCATACACAGATGCAATATCTTATGATGCACTCACAAAGTGCCCTATATGTTTGAGTAATTAATGTTATATCTGCTACTGTTCTCCTACTACATACCTGAATTATAAACCGTTTTTCGCTCGCTATTAATAATGATAACAGGTACCTAGATGCTTGAATTTTTCACAGAATATTAAGTTAAATATTTTCTTAAAAATGAACAATTAAATTAAAATGAAATAAAAATATGAGGGGGGCTGCAATACAAGAAACATGATTTTTGCTCGATATTAATGACAGCAATAGGAAGATGATTGAAATATTCACAAAATATTAAGTTTTATATTTACTTCAAAACAAATAATTTTAATAAAACATATTAAGGGGGCTTGTAAGTTATTGCTCCTATTGTAGAAGTAATGCTGCATTATTATTGAGTGCCTCTCACGGAAGGCGCTGGATCCCGTAGCACAGTATTTTTATACTAGTTCGAGAGCCAGCCAGTTAAATAAAATGGGCATTATATTAAAAGTTGAAATGTTAAATGTATATTTACCTCTAAATAAGTTAATTGTATAAATTGTATATTTACCATCTACCTCAAAACTTTTTTTAAGAAATTTGTATATTAAGTCATTAAGTTGAAATGTTGTTTTGGTCAATTTTTTTTTCCATACGGTACGTAACCTTTCGTGTGCGAGTCCGACTCACACTTGGCCAATTATTCAAAAACAACATAACCGATTTAGATTAAAATATAAATGCGACCACATCAAACACATCAATAGTATAATTTACCAACCAAAAAAAACAATCATCACTTCAAAAACCACAATTACTCGGTAGGTACATAATAAGCAATCGCGTAACATAACATAGAAGAAAAGTCGAATCGAGAACCCCCTTTTTTGAAGTCGGTTGAAAAACACACTCACACAATTATTTAATACGTAGGTATTTAAATTACATCGAACTGTCTGATATTTTTGTAGCAAAAATAAACACAAAACTGCACAAACTGAAGCAAATTAGAATTACTGATAGGACCGTAGTAATTGTATTCTTATACTGGCCTCGTTAGGAGCCGAATTGAGGGCAAGATATCGGGGGCAATAATTTAAAATTGCTAGAAGGAGATAAATAACGTTTACCGCACTCATCCGCCTATTCTAACTAAATATATAATTATAGTCATAGTCATATATTCATAAAACTGTAAAATTTGTCTTCCACAAGCCATTTCTTTAATTTATTTTGAAATGATTCCCTAGACAGAGCGTGTCTGATATCTAGTGGCAGCCGGTTATAAACTTCGGGAGAGGTGACATAATTATAATTATAGTATACTAATGGAGTCGTAGGTATTTACTCATCTACCAAGTGAGTGTATTCGTTCACACAAACCAATGTAGTGCTATTTTAAACATATTGTTGACACGTTGTAAAGGTCCATCTGTACATAGCTGTCCACATGTAGCTACTTATATGTATTTCTCATGTAACAAACTATGTCTCCCACTAGGTAGGTACATTTAATTGTTAAAATTTAATATTTTGAGCAACTCAACTAGAGTTATAGAAAATAGCTCCACAGGTGCTAAAATAATGTAGGTAGTCAGGCCATTCTGGCGTAGATGTAGCTCATTTGAATGAGGCAACGAATGCTTGGAGGGTCGCTTGCCCAAATACCGAGCTTCCAAAGACTTTATCGTCGCAGAGACTGTGGGATCGGCCGATCTGCGAACTAGCACGGAAATCTCTTCTAGACACGTGTCCTAGCGTCGCGGATCGCGCTCGTATCCTTGCAGTCTCTGTATGGGAGTCCGGTCTTTGGTTGCAAGCATTGCCCTCTTTCAATACTGGTAACCTTTTAGACCCAACTGCATTTCGTCTAGCTGTCAGCTTACGCTTGGGTGCAAGGTGTTGTGAAGCCCATCGCTGTCAGTGTGGTACTGCAGTTGACCAGCTCGGTCACCACGGTCTCTCTTGCTCAAGAAGCGCTGGTCGGATTGGACGCCACGCCAGCCTTAACGATGTCATACGCAGGGCTTTTGTCACCGCCAATATCGCAGCCGTACTCGAACCGAGTGGGTTGGCGCGTGGTGATGGCAAAAGGCCTGACGGCATGACGCTGGTCCCATGGAAGTGTGGACGGCCCTTAGTATGGGACGCAACTTGCGTCGATACTTTGGCACCGTCACATCTTCCTGAGACTCAGAGTAGGGCTGGAGCGGCGGCCAATTCGGCTGAGCAGCACAAGCGGCGCAAATATGCTAACCTCGGCAGTGGTTACATATTTGAGCCATTTGGAGTTGAGACTTTGGGTCCGTGGGGGCCGGGAGCTCATCTCGTTTTCAAAAGTCTTTCTGAGCGTCTGGTGGACGCGACGCGTGACCAAAATGCTGGTGTTTATTTGGCTCAACGTATAAGCATTGCCATTCAGCGTGGCAATGCTGCCAGCATGCTGGGCACGCTGCCAACTGGCAGTGGGCTTGAGCACTTGGATTATCTTTAGACCTTCAAGGGTCTGTGGATGATCCAATTGCTTTCTATGTAGTAGTAATGTAGTATTGTCAATATAAACTTTATCAAATAAAAAAAAAAAAAAAAAAAAAAAAAAAAAAAAAAAAAAAAAAAAAAAAAAAAAAAAAAAAAAAAAATGTAGGTAGTAGATGTGAGATATGATAAATTTTACCTTTATTGATGTTTTACCACAATGAGAAGAAAATTCACATGCTTTGGTAATGATGGGACGCGCCCTGGACGTCGGATGAACAGGAGGCGAGTCACAGAGAACGAGAAACGGTGGAACCTTCCTTTCCTCGCCGAATCCAGGCTGGAATAGATTAAATTAGGAATAAGTTTCTTAATTTTAGTATCTTAAGAAAATCAGGAAGAGATATTAGGATGTCAGGAAGATTATGTACGTTTCAAAGGCAACTTGCACATTATGTATGATATTTTAAAGTCTGAAGTTTATTAGCAAGAAATCAGCATTTGGAGGATTGAGTTATATACAATACAAGTCCAATAATCTTTATTGAGAAGAACTGTAAAGAGTAGTAATTTACTAACCGTGTTATTTTGTTCTATAGGTAACAATACCTAATATAATTTTAGCCAATTTTAAGGATTTTTGCCGCTGTCGCCAGGTTAGAAGTTGTCCTGCAAGCTCTGGGATCTTTTACATGGAGCTGAAGACTTTCGGAGGCTGGGAGAATGTCAAAGACTGGAAAGAGTATCCTGAAACGAACATCAAATAATTAGATTTGAATATTTAGGTTACATATGCAAAGAATCATAGTCCAATTGCAATACTTTACTTACCATTCAACTTTAAATACTGCATATTCGTTTAGCAGTAATCTTGTATTAATATTTATAGGTATTTCGAGCAATTTTATCCGATAATTTTACTAGGATTTAATATTTACACTTTACAATAACAATGGTCGCAAAGCCGGGCAAAAAATCACTATTGCCAGCGCGTGATTTTAAAAAAAGAAACAGTTGTGGTGTAATATTATTGTACGGTAATATTTGTTCAAAGAGAAAAGCGTTAAAACAATGGCATAAGATTGTATTGTATTGTCATCAGATTAGATGACTATTATTCTAGCTACTTTGTGTAAAGAAAATAGTTTAAATCGTATTTATAGAAATAACAGGGAATCTGTAAAAGTAACGGAATATTTTATTTAATTTTATGGGAGGCAACATTGTAATAAACTACCAGTGACGTCACTGACATAAAGCAAATATGCTCCTTAACGCAACTATTGCAGTTATTTGGATTATTAGCGTTAAAATCGTTAGTTGCCTTATGCGTTCTATTGCTAGTATTGCATTTAATTGCGTTGTTGGGCTTATGTTCCGAATGAGTGTTTTTAGCTTTAATGGCATTATGTGCACTATGGTGTCGTGTTATTGCAAATAGTTGTGTTAGTGCGCTTATTGCAGTTAAATCAATCGTATAAAAACTAGTTTAGTATAAAAGAGCGCGGGGAAACCAGCTCCGGGGAGAAAAACGTCGGGATTTCGAAGAGGTCGGACCTCTGAAGGATAATAAATAGTGAATATCGGGAATTCGAGGATGCCGTACCTCGGATGGAAATAATACACAGTTTAGTTCGGAGGCCATTTCTCTGTTGGATTATCGGGAGTTTTATTTCGTGTTGCTAAAATCTTTGTTGGAACTATCGGAAAAGTGAAAATTAGTGACATCGGCTTTGTGATAGTGTAATTCAGTGCGGATCGTTTTATATAAGTGAAATTATAATGAAATATAGTGCAAATTGAAGGAGAAACTTGCGGATTGATTTTGTTCGATTTGCATAAACGTTTGGAAAGCCAGATTGGCACAGCTAAGTGCAACCTGAAGACGGTTCGATGCAGTGCTGGATTTCGAAGCTAAGGAATGGGCATATTTCCAGCGTGCCGCTGAACTACTTTGGAAGGGAAAGCTAGCCGACAACGAGGACGAGAGCCATAGGATGGATCATTTGGTGAGGCAATTCCGATTTATTTGTGGGAGATTGATTTGTAAAAGTATACGACTTTTAAACATTTACAAAATACCTACATTATTCATTTTAAGTCTGGCGTGTATTTAGTTGGACCTTAAAAATATTTGATTTATTTCAAAGAATCTTTTGATTGGATACCCTCAATCTCTTACGCACAATCTTACTTTTTATTTGTATTGTCGATTTGTTATTCATGTGCTTGCTTGTTCTTACTGTGCTGATTTGCAGGATTGGACTTTCTTATATGAAATATATTGTGTCTTTCTATACCTAAACAGATTATATTAAGCGCCTTATTTTTAATATTGCGGAGTGTAATATTAATTTGATTACTGCGCTGCGATTATAGCGTATGCCAAAGTTCAACGGATCCTTGAAGATTAATGATTGTACCTACATTTATTTATCTTAATGATATTTGTTTACGTGAAATACACGCATTTGAAATATATGTTTTAATCTTGGAAAAGTCATACGTATCTTTAGCGCACTCGAAGCGTTTAGTGTACTCAAATTCATAGTACCAATATTTGTAGATTTACTAAAGTGTATTAATCTTTAACAGGGATTGTCCCATGTTTACGATCATATTTGTGTAACATGTTTTATATGAATGATTTTAATGTTCAGAACTAACAACTATACATTGTTATAGTGCATTTTCTAAATATTGTAATATTTAGAGTACTCAAGTTAGTTGTACAGACGTAATTACATCATGTAAGGAATCTGAAGGTTCTATCTAAGGATAGTTGATACTTTGGAAGTTCACAGGAGATTTTAGAATTGACTTTGCTTTTATACAGATATTTCATGATTCAATTTTAGCTATTTTGCTCACAAGAGTTAAGTGGCATCGGGGCTGGGGTTTTTAGCTGTAAATGCCTCTAAAAACAGACCATCGATCTGGGGATCAGTAGCCTCTCGACCGTATGGCGGGTGAACTATTCCACATAACAGAGAAGTTCAATTTACTGACTATGAACCAAAGGCTTGAAGCTGTTACTAAATTTAACTTATTAATAAGTAAAGTCTTTCTACAAGCAGAGAACTATAAATATGATCACACTTTGACTGTCCTTGATGAGCATTCCGATTCTTAGAGTGGGAGACTCTAAATTGTACTATCGTTTATATTTAACTAAGTTTTGGATATTCTTTGATGTAATTCCTTTAATGTTATGACGGTTATATCAGAGACGTAGGTTCTCTTAGCTAGCTGTGAAAATATAGGTGGGGAAATAGCCTAGGTAGGTAGGTAACTTCCATAGGGTCTAGGGGATTCTCTTGGTTCCATTCTTTGGGACTTAGGGAAACCCCACAGTTAACCTTTAGATCGGATCCCTCATATATCACCATATGAGGTTAATTTTGGGGGAATGGAGGAAGGTTCCTCCATTCCCTGGGAATTAGGGGCTTCGGACACCGTAACCGAAGATTGGGACAATTTGCAAAAAAGATAGTCTTGCCCCCTTTTGTGAAGACATGACAGACAGACAGCATTGACAAAAGTAGTATAGCCCTTCTGGCTGTTCTCATAACAACAATACGGAGGACTCCTGCCCAAGTCAGGTCAGACGAGGGAGACTATTTGGCGCGGTGGAGGGGCGCCTTACCTATGCCGTGATATCTGTTGTTATGCTATTATATAATAATATGATATTTTTCCATTTAAAGTTATAATTCCCAAGGATTCTATCAATTTTATTAATCCTGAGGAAAGTGATTTCATAACAGTCTCTTGAACCATTAGAAGCAATGTTTATTCATTATCTTAATATTTGTACTCTATCCTTTAGGAATTAGTATTATGTTCTTTTGAAAGGAAATTGTGTAGAACGGGTAATCTTGACTCTTTAGGTTTACGGTCCCCAAGTAGTCAATATGAGTATGAGTTTTTAATATGCGTTAGAAATATCTTAGCTGTAGGTCATGTTTTAGTGAGTATTAGAATTTTAGGTTGTTTAAATATCGGTTAGGTAGTTTCCAAAATCACCATAATCTGGGTTTTGCGGATCACAACGTTGGGTTCACACTAAACGATCATTGGCCATAGTTAGTTCATAGTTAGTTTGTTTTATTAATAATTAGTTAATAAAGTTTTAGGTTTAAATTTAAGTAAGAATAACTTTAGTCAGCGTGGTAGGTCGTGGTTAGACGGATTATTGTTTAAATAATTTTGGGGTATACATGTGCATAGAGACACATATATGGGGATATATTTTTTATATATGGGGGGGATTTTTACAACGTGCCTTTGCGCATTATGGGAATGCAAAAATGGTTAAAATAAAATCCATTGGATCCCACAAATCATCCTTGCTACACTCCTGGCAAATGGCCACCGCTTTATAAATCAAAGTTATAGTAACCCAACATTTAGCACTTTAGCCTTGTTTTGACGTAGGTATTAACTAAACTATAACAAAAGGTATTCCTAACTAATATTATAAGCCCGAAGGTATGTTTGACGTTTTGTTACTATTTTACGCAGCAACAGAGCAAAACATAATTAGTACAATTGGTTTTCTGTAAAGTCGGCTTATGGACGATAATTTTACGTGATTACCTGATAGCTTTTATTATGCGTGACAAGTTAAATGCATAGGCCGATCGTGCCTCTCTATCGCTTTTTCCGCGCTCTCACTTGCACGCTCGGCTCAGGCGGAACGTCACAATGACATAAACGTAAATAATACATATAATCATAAATAGTGTAGTATTAGGGCCCCTGGACCAGTTTTCGGTGCAATATGTAGTCTAATATGGTATGGCTATGTAAATAAGGATAAAAAACAGTTTATTCATCTAACACCCTGTTCTACGAACACACTATTGAGCGATCACCCTGTTCAACGAACATCCTGTTCAGTGAACGACCTATTCTACGAATACACTATTGAGCGATCACCCTGTTCAACGAACACCCTGTTCAGTTAACACACTGTTCTACGAATACACTATTGAGCGATCATCCTGTTCAATGAGCATCCTGTTCAGTGAACACCTTGTTCTACAAACACACTATTGAGCGATCACCCTGTTCAACGAACATCCTGTTCAGTGAACGACCTGTTCTACGAATACACTATTGAGCGATCACCCTGTTCAACGAACATCCTGTTCAGTTAACACACTGTTCTACGAATACACTATTGAGCGACCATCCTGTTCAATGAGCATCCTGTTCAGTGAACACACTGTTCTACGAACACACAATTGAGCGATCACCCTGTTCAACGAACATCCTGTTCAGTTAACACACTGTTCTACGAATACACTATTGAGCGATCACCCTGCTTAACGAACATCCTGTTCAGTGAACATTCTGTTCTACGAACATCATGTTCAGTGAACACCCTGTTCTACGAACACTCATTTACATAGCCAAAAGACTACATATTGCACCGAAAAGTGGTCCAGAAGCCCCAATAGTAAACTACTATCATGACCATGACGTTATCATATCAAAATTCAATTTATTTGCGTGAATATTGCGTCACGGTCTAATTACATAATTATTTAGAAAGTATCAAATATTCAACCCATACGCAATGTATAGACTTCAACAAACGACAAAGTATCAAATATTCAACCCATACGCAATGTATAGACTTGATTTTTGGTATGAATTTACTTAAAGTTAGAAAGTGATCTAGGTTACTTTTTGTCCCGTAAAAATACAGGGTTCCTATGGGATACCACAAAAATTAAAATAACACGCGGACGAAACCCCGCGCGAAAACTAGTCACTGATATACCTATAACATCGTTGCATGAACCGAGTGCACAAAATTGGTCATTTCCTTTTGCATGAATCGTAATTGTGAATTATTGATGGTTTCTTTAATTACTTTGTTGATCGTTTTCAGACTATATCGTAATTGTAATAAAATTGTTAGCATGATACCACGAAGAATAATGAAATATGGACAACTAGCTCCGGCCGCGGCTTCACCTGCGCGATATTTTAATTTATGTGTTTTCTCATTTAACTGACTTCCAAAAAACGAGGAGGTTTTATGTTTGTATATATAATTGTTTAATGTTCGTTTCGATAATTTCACCAATTGTGAACCGTATAATTTTTTTTTGTTCTAACTAGCGACCCGCCCCAGTTTCGCACAGGTGTAATATACCTTCGTGGTAATATACTTTGGTAGGTGTATAAAACTTCCTTTTAAATTGCTCTATCTATTTAAAAAAAACAGCATCAAAATCCGTTGCGTAGTTTTAAAGGTATAAGTATACATAGGGATAGACAGACAGCGGGATGCGACTTTCTTATACAACGTGTAACGCAAAGACTGTATACATACTGAAAGTACCAAATCAGATAACGGTAACAAACTAGATGTGGGCATGTTTAGCCGTGTAAGTTCGTTTGCTGATTTTTAATCTTTTTTTGAAAAACTAGTCATTTTTATGACTAATTCACATTTGCACAGCACTATCACACTAAAAAGCTGTGAGGTCAACAACACGACCTTGCCCATCAAAATCAGACCACACCTCCTTGTTGTGACTTGTTTGTTTACGTTCAAAAGATTTTTCTAGTCAGTCATATTTAATTTTTTTTTAAAAGTGAATGTTGTTATTTTGGCTCGGAATTTCGAATACAGCATCTATATAAGGTATAGTATCAACCCACTTTTTATGTATACAACCTTTCCTTTACACTTTGTATAATATGTAGTGATAGTGAAAAATAGTCCCGAAGAAGTCTCATTTACATTTTATCGAAATCAGCTGAGTTGTTTTTGAAAAATCTACAATAATGGAAAAATTGTATACATCAATTCCAGTGAATTATTAGCATTTCGTACACGATGGAAGTCGATTTTGCCGTTTTTTGCGGAAAATAATTACGTTTTTCCGAGATAAAAAGTAGCTAAACCACTATTCAACCTTAGAACTCAGAAACTTAGAATAGTTCTCGAGTTTATCCTTTGCTCTATTGCTGCGTGAAAGAGTAACAAACCAACAAACACACTTCCGGTTTAACAAAATATTAGCAAAGAAAGGAGCAGAGTATCTAAATACATTCACAAAATGTAAGTATAAAAGATAAATTAGATGATTTTATTTCTCATGATGTCGGAATTGGCCCCATAGTCAATGTTGTTTATCTAAACTAAGGTCATCCCTATACCCAACGCACTGTAGCATGGTGACAGTTGTTTATTTTTTTAATTTAATTTTGGTTAATTTAATTTACTACAGTTATTAGTAATTTAATTTATTACGAATTTGGTAGGTACAGCTGATAAATACTAAGTCATAATTTGTAAATCGCGGCAAGTTACACCCTAATAAGAAAAAACCGGACAAGTGCGAGTCAGGCTCGCACATCGAGGGCACAAGACACTCACACACACAGAGCACAAACACATTTTTAAAATAATTAAAAACCTGTTTTAGCATGTGCTAATGAAGTTCTTTTATACGACACCTTTCATGATACGATTTACTCACTTTGAATTTTGAGCCTCTATTTTGTGAATTTTGAAGCCCTATTTTTTGTGATGTAAATAAAAATGTACAGTTTTCAGATTTATTCCTATATGTGTACTCTAAGACAATGCTTCTCGCCAAATTTCATAGTTCTATGTCAACGGAAAGTACCCTGTAGGTTTTGATTTTTGTGATCTTAAGCCGTGGTGGTCAAGAGGTAGTGACACCCGCCTTACAATCGTGAGGTCGTGGGTTCGAATCCCCGGTCCCGTACCAATGAGTTCTTTGGAATTTATGTACGGAATTTTACACCACAGGCTTTTCGGTGAAGGAAAACATCGTGAGGCAACCTGCATACGTCCTTTAAGAAATTCGATGGCGTATGTGAATCCACCAACCCGTACTGGGCCCGCGTGGTGGATATGGCCCAATCACCCTTCGTGGGTAGGCCGCAGTCCTGCAGTGGACTACCAAAAAGGCTGGTACAGTACAGTACAGAGTGTCGAAATATGCGGTTTTTTACGACATAAACGACTCTAACTTTTTTAAACGACAACTGAGAAGTTTTTCTTTTACACAACAGCAAGAGTTCATCGATATACGTATACAGTTTAAATTTCAACTCGATATCTTTACGTGTTCTCGAGATAAAGAGTCTTGACATACACACAGACGGACAGACGGACAGACGGACAGACGGACAACAAAGTGATCCTATAAGGGTTCCGTTTTCCTTTTGAGGTACGGAACCCTAAAAAGGACCGGAAATAGTACCTAGAAGTGGTCGTGCGTAACTTATTAGAAAGAAAGAAAGAAAATCATTTATTGATATAATATTACATTTACACATTCTCATTTAACGAAAAGGAGTATAAATGGTTCTATTATGGACTCGACATTACGAGTACTTACAGCAGTTCTATTTTTTTTCCAGTCTAACTACATCAGAGACCTATCATAATGATCCAAATTGTTAAAACAGTTTGTATAAGTACCAATACTAGAATTAATAGTACAAATTAAGTAATTAAATGTTAGATAATTGTACTAAATAAGCAAACAAAACAGCAATTTTTTTAATTTGTTATGTTAACTTAATAACTTGGTTTTATCAATTTGCGAAATTGAAATTAATTATAAGCATTGGGTCGTTCTAGATCCGCGTTAGAAATAGTTACATTTATTTGTTACTAGCTGTTGCCCGCGGCTTTACCAACGTCATATTTCTGCTATCCCGCATCATCATCCACAGCCTTTATCCCACTGCTGGAAATAGGCCTCTCTCTTGCTGTGTCATCTGCTCCGGTCCTGCGCCAATCGTATCCAGGGTCGACCGATTTATTTCTGGGATATCAAGTACCTATTCATGACACTCTTCCAACCTTTGAGCTATATCTATGCCAAAAATAAAGAAATAAATAAATATTTTACGATATCTTACACACGGCCTCTGACCCCAAACTAAGCAAAGCTTGCGATATGGCTGCCAGAGAATGATATACTACATATACTTACTTTTAAATACATACATATAGATAGTAACTAAATAACACCCAGGCACAGAGCAAACACTTATGTGAACTTACATAAATATTTGCCTTGGGTGAAGATCGAACCCACGCTTCTTTGACCCAGAAGTTAGGGTCACTAACCACTGAACCACCGAGGCAGTAATAATTAGGGTTTTCTGTCAGTAGTACCATTGATGGTAATACTCACGTATGTATTGGTACTAGCGAAGTATACATACGTAGAATTTATAACCTCTACGTCGCTAGTACCATTGATCAGTACCACTGATGGTAATATTCACATACCTATATGTGACTAGTACCATTAATGCCTCCAGGCCCGGAAAATAGAATTTACTCAAAGGTAGAGTACCTATAAGGTTGCATACATCAAAACTGTGAATACTAAAAAGTTAAACTTATTTCAATTAAAATTACTAAATTTCCGATCCGATTTTTTTATTAGGTTTAAGATCACTTACTGAGCATAAAATCCCAAAATGATGACAAATCCAGGCGGAGCTTCAAGCGCCATCTTGAAAAAAACGTTTTGGCCGATATCTCGAAAACTATGCACCATTATTGTAGAAACTGGGTGCCATAATTTAGAGCAAAGTTAAATTCTATTTTTACTAACCTATCATAATCAGACTAATTAATAACAGCGATTCTCGATAAATTTTACAAAGGACATGTCCACAAAATGTATGGAGGCTGGTATAATAATAATCAAAAATTCTAACCACAACACTCGTTACATTTTGAGAAAGTTCATATTTTTCTGAGTCTATTGCAAAAGTTAAAAACAAAAATGACCCCTCCGATTTTTTTAAAATTCATTTTGAATTTATTAGAAAAAATAAATATATTTCGTTCAATAGGTAGTTTATCTCTAACAGCCCTGATTGAAAAACCTCCAAATTGTTAAATAAAAGCATTTTTACTAATTACACACACTTTTTAAGTTATTTTTTGTCACATTGTACCTACTGGTCACACTGGTAGGTTATAATTTTTAATTATACAAATTAAGAGATGAATGTGGAAGAAGCAAGTAAAATAACGGTAGAAGCACTTTATTATTGCTAAACTAGAAAAAATAATAAGCTGTATTGTTATTTTTCATACAATTTATATTTCGAATTTAAAAAAAATTGGAAAATCTAAATTAAATATTTTTGGGAAGCCCATATAACAAGCTTTCAAATGACGTATATATCATCTTGGTTCGATTTTTCTCTGAATAATATACCAATTATTATTGTGGACGTCACCTTTGCAATAGATGTACGTACATCTATTCGTATGTATAGGTATGTATGTAAATATGTTAGTTCAGGTGGAATCTTGCAAGTTAAATTTAACCAACTTCCCGGTTTCCTATTGAGCTGAAATTTTGCACGCATATGTATGTCACGTGACAATGCAATAATATGGTACCCTGGAGTTGATCTGATGATGGAGTCGGAAGGCGACCAACTCCTGTACTAAACAAGATAGACCCGTCGTGTTTAGGCTCGTTTTACTTGTCTCGGCTAGCACTGGCACTCTACTGCCACACGATTATAATATACAGGATCTCAAAACGTTGCATTTTCAAAATGTTACAATTTTATAATAATTTATTATTGGATTAATGTCAAAATAGCTCAAATCGCTGTTTATAAACAGGTAGCTCCAAATTGTTGTTTAATAAATTGTTCGTAGCTAAATTAATAAATAGCTTTACCTATTTACTAAATTCAAAATATCTCGACTTTAAAACAGAAGGCTAAATATACTACCCTGTATAATATATTATTACTAACAATGTCGTTCTTCTACCACAAAATATTACCAGCCACATAGTTGCAATTTAACCATTTAGGTATAAAGTTCCTACTATTCTACGCCAAGCAATTTAGCCACACATGCTAATATTCAAACTTTCTTAGTGGTATTATCACGACACAATCAAAAAGTTTTAACAACGTAGCCCAAATAACTTGAAATTATACCATTTCCTTTAATCTAAGAAGCTTCAATCAAATGCAGGGTTCTGCAAAATTCTGCAATATGGGAGCGAAAGGTTTAGTGCCCGGAGTCACGCCACGATCGAAACACAGCTGTTACAACTGCACTGATATTACGTATCTGACACACGGATTCCAAAATTGTACTGCCTTTTCCTGCTCTGCCAAAGTTTAGAGGCTCTATTTTTGAACCTATACATAATATTATGTTATATGATGGAGTGAGACAGCATAGTTGGTATTAGTTGAAAGCAATAGTGATGATTTTAAAGTGGGTATCACCCGAATGGGGTCGCACGTGCATGCTTGTGTGGGAATTAAATGGCTTTGACAAATGACCGAGAGACGTCATGCCAATCCGAGCGTAAGGCGGATTGCACCCGTGCAAATCCATTGACTTTGAAATCTGTTTTCATCCTCGATAATTCTTGTTAAATTGATTACCAAGTGATACTAAGTCAATATAAAGACCCGTTGCAGTAGTACACAGTGTTTATTTTGGTGAGATGGACAACTGGAGATCGCCGGCGAGCTGTACCAATGAATAATCCACAAATAACGATGGCGGGTGATTGAGACGATCACTCTCAGACCCAAACATATATACATATAACATAGATAACATAGATATACATTAAAAAGTATGTACTTTATTTAATTTCATTGCCATTATTATATACATAATAATTTGTCACAATCACAATTTAAAATTACGCTGAACTTAATAACTAGGTAAAACGGAATTAATAACATTGTTACACGTCGTAAAAGGAACAAAACAAAATGTCTTTACTATGCGTCAAAATGCTGCCTGTCGCGAGCCATCCCGCATCCAAATGTCCCCATCAAACTGGCTGCGTTACGTCGTTGGATGACTAGGGATATCTATTGTACGAGGAAATAACCTGATCTAGGACCACGTCCTTTTTCTTTATATACAATAGGGATGTTTACTAAAAAAAATAATTAGTCCGTCAAATAGATTGTCAAAAAATATTAGACACGTATTTTTTCTTTTGTCAATTTAACACAAATTGATGAAGATATAGCCTGTTAAAGTTCCGCGTGACGTCACTAAACGCTATGAAATGTACCGGCTAATTAGGAATAACGCTGTATAAGTAGCTATACAAGCTGCTTGAAACCCAATCCTTGCGTAGCTGATAAGTAAGTTTCAGTCAGAGCCTGACTCGTTCATGTCCGGTTTTATTTTTAGATTATTATTACTTAAATTACTCGTCACACTGTATGGCCGTGTGTCTACGCCGCGGCACCAATATTTCCATCCCACTTGCATCGTCATAATTCGGCCGTGGATTGTTCTATTTTGTTCCAACATAGCGCCATGGTTGGCATTTTTGCATTAAAATTACGTTGCTTCATTGAAGTCTCACAGTTCTCATGAATTGCATTTAGAAAAGGGTACTTAACGTGTATAGAATAGAGTCAAGCCAAATAAAAAAAAACAGCGGGTTTAACTCCGGGAGTGCCGGCAGAAGTGCAAACTTGAACATTAACTCTGTGCATTTTTTAAATATTTAGTTATAATTATTATGACTGACGCGCACAGGACAGCACCCGTATCTGACAGCCCTGGTCCCGATGCAACGGGTCAATTAATGTGGCCCCGCGCTTGTAACTACGGCTGCAGAGGATAGGGAGAGCGGCCGACGACATACCGACGATGGCCTCTGGTAGGATGGATAGGCAGCGGCACACTCGCCACCCGTGCATCCCGCCGCCGCCCTCGCCTCGATGGGCTCGGCCGTGTGCAGTCCACATCAGTCGACAAGCGACCTAGCGACCGTGTACAGCCCCCCCGCCACGACAAGACGGGAACTCACTATTTCACATCTAAGCAACTGCTTAGTCTTTATAAAGCGCAAGTCAATAAAAAAACTGGACAAGTGCGAGTCAGGCTCGCACATCGAGGGTTCCGTACAAATCCAGAAAATTTCATAAAATTGGGAAGTAAGTTGTTAAAATCTCTATACTATAACCATCGACAAAAAAGTTTTTTTTCACTTTTCTTGTCATACATCGAAAATTACACATTATTAAATTTTTTTTTTTTTTTTTTTATTTCGAATAGGTTTGCGTTTGACTACACACTGCCTGATGTTAAGCATATGTGCGGTCTAGGGTGTAGCACGCTTACCTAGAAGATACCTATTTACTCGGGATTTGAAGACACTCACGTTGTACTTTAACGGAAAGACAGACCCAGGCAAAGCATTCCACATTCCGGCTGTTCGTATGAGGAATGAGGATTCGAAACGCTTGGTTCTAACGCGCGGAATATCCACCATAAAAGGGTGGCGCTTTGGTCGCGTCCGTCTAGCCGTACGATAGAAAAAAGGGGCAGGGGGGACCAGATTGTGCAACTCCTGGGCGCACTCTCCGAAGTGTATCCGGTAAAAGACCGACAAACACGCTACCTTGCGACGATGCTCAAGACTTTGCAGCTGCGTCTTAGTCAAGGTTTCGTTGTCAATCAGCCTCCTGGCTCGCCTCTCAATCGACTCCAGAGCCTCCAGTTGATATTTGGCAGAGCCATCCCAAAGGTGAGAGCAGTATTCCATGCAAGACCTGACTTGTGCTTTATAAAGACAAAGCAGTTGCTCAGGTGTGAAATACCGTCTCACCTTAGAGAGAACACCAAGTTTTTTGGAGGCTAATTGGGCTTTGGACTCTATGTAAGAGCCAAAGTTAAGAGAAGATGAGAGTGAAACGCCTAATAGTTCCAAGCTGTCAGTTACCGGAACGGAGACATCACGGAAAGCGGGAGACAATTGAAAGGGTCTCTTTTTGGCCGAAAACAGACAGCCCTGAGTCTTTGTGGCATTAAACTTGACCAGGTTAGCATCACCCCAGTCGGATACCGCCTGCAGACTCAAGTTGAGCCGTTCAACCATAGCCTCTCTGTATAACTCGATCTGTGGCCCGCTGGTTCTTGCATTATTAAAATAATTAAGTACCTGTTTTAGTATGTGCTAATGAAGTTCTTTTATATGATACCCTACATGATACAATTTACTCACTTTGAATTTTGAACCTATATTTTGTTAATTTTGAGGCACTATTTTTTTATGATGATAACTGCTAGAGACCATAGATATATACAGTTTAAATTTCAACTCGATATCTTTACGCGTTCCCGAGATAAAGAGTCTTGACATACACACAGACGGACAGACGGACAACAAAGTGATCCTATAAGAGTTCCGTTTTTTCCGTTTGAGGTACGGAACCTTAAAAATACATCTTAGACACAGTCTCCTCATTTATAGATACATACACAAACCTCAAACCAAAAACAGTCTTGGTTTTCGTGTTGGTTTAAAAAGAATCATCTCGCACAGCAACTTTTTGTTATTCAACCCTTTAAGTTCATTAGTAACCGCCGCGCGCCGAGTCAAAGTCGAGAACGTTCTAGAATTCAAATTGATTCCAGATTCTAATTGGAGTGGAACCTCTAAGCCTTTTCGGTTTCAAAGTAAGTCCGTAATCCCGATGAATGTACCAAGAATAGGCGATAAAAGCTCATAATTATTATTATTGTTTTCCGTTTAATTACCACAATCTTAAATGGAAAATAGGTAAGTCATGTGTCAGCTAGTTTACTAGTTTCTGTTTTCAATTTTTTTAATTGGACTCTACAGTGTTTTGTTGTCTTTAAACTTTCGCGATTTGAACACATTATTTTTATATACTACGGGACTAATCGCGCACTAAAATTACTCAACCCGTGACCACGGTCAATGCAACTCGGCCGAAACGTCGGGATAAGGAGGTATTTATTTATCTCGTAATTAACTATGAAACAGCTGATTTTTATCGAATTTTACGTTGGCCCTACATCAATCTTACATACATTAAAAGGAGTTACTGCCTATACCTACCTTTGTTTTGGTTCATTTTTGTTGTACAAAATGAGAGAAACATAGTTGCGATGATGATTGTTTAGCATTATTTTTTATTAAAAGTTGGTAATTTCAGAAAAAATAAAAACCAAATTATCATTACTTACATTATATTGCAATGATTGTTCCAAAAATTAATTCAATCTAAGTCTCTTGCAAGCTGCAAAATGTATGTGGAGAGCAATCACTCGTTTAGTTAACATGTAAAATTTAAACACCCTTTTGCGGTTTGTACGTAGCTCTTAATGAATTCAGTTAAGGTTTAGATTAGCTTATTTTAAAGATAGCAAAGTTAAATTGGTCAGTCAATATTGAGGCAGTCTTTGCCAAATTGTTTGTTGGATGTCTTAACGGAGAGGCTTCTGCATCTGCTAAATGAAGTGGAAGGTTTTACATTGAAGAACTGAATGGTATAAAACGGAGTTTTTAAAAGGATAATAAGCCCGATTACAGAGGCGCCAGCGTAAATTAAATAGCAGCGTAAAAAGCGTTCTCTCTATCAAATGCCTAAAGTGAAAAATAAACAGAACTATGCTATTTAGCTAATTTAGTTACGCTGGCGCCTCTGTAATCGGGCTTAATATGTTCACATATTTTTATTTGGATTCAAATAGGAGGAGATTTTTTTCGACGACTATATTATTATGTTTTTTTGTATGTACGAGTATGTTAAGCGATCATTTCGCTAGTAAATTGATTTTGACGACTCTTTTTTGTCGGGACAAATAAGTAATAATTTCATCATCATCGTCATTTCAGCCATAGGACGTCCACTGCTGGACATAGGCCTCCCCTAATGATTTCCAATAAGACCGGTTGATAGCGGCTTGCATCCAGCGCGATCCTGCGGTCCTAATAAGGTCATCTATCCACCTTGTGGGTGGACGTCCTACGCTGCGCTTGCCGTGTGATAATTTGCCTAACAAAAAATATCTTTAAGTGATAGTAAGTGATAAGTGATATGAATAGTTCGCAAAAGTCAATGTATACCATTTTACTAGCTATTATTTAGATTCATGTTATAAAATCGTAGTTATCATTAGGATTTTTTTATTCGAGTTAGATTTTATGGAAATCCTTTTTATAAAAAAGAGTCTGAAAAGAGGAGCATCATATGTGAAATCATTCATTTTCACGAAAATTACATCATGTTTGACTGACATAAACAAGATCAAAATTATGCGGAATCCACGATAATAGTAGATTAGTAGCCAAGGGCTGTAAGGTATCAATTGCAGCCCGAGATATTTCCTCCCTCGCTGCGCTCGTGCGCCTATAGTTCGAGGGTGCGATTATTGTTTACACACGAGATAACTATTCTGCTTTACATCTCGATTGTGAGGTAAGTAGAAAAAAACCGGCAATACAAGAATAATAGTAGATTACTTACCGCCCTAGGGCTTTTCTAGCTTCGTTATTACCCTAGAGCGCTAATTATTCACGTACAAGCCCCATTTGGAGGTAATAAGTACCTACTTACCGAACATGAGAGATGTAATAGTAGATTACTTATCGCTCTAGGGCTTTTCTAGCTACATTATTACCCTAGAGCACTAATTAGTCACCTACAAGCCCCATTTGGAGGTAATATGAACCTACTTACCGAACATGAGAGATGTAAATTATATATAACATCATAAAAATTACTAAAGGACGACTTGATTTGAACAAACTCTAAAATCGCGAAAATAAATCGATTCATTCGTCGAAACGCCTGTGGCGAGTCGACCACGTGGACTATTTTCCCCCTCTGATTTTACCTATCCCATATATTTTGTCGTGCGTCGATTTAGATTTTCTATGACATATTACGAGTAAATGTTTTAGTGGCCATAGTAGTGCTATATTCGCTTTATTACAGAGTAATCACTTCTGAAAATACTCAAGGAACAAACAAGATCAAGATTTCGCAGAATCAAATTCAAAATGCTCGTTATTATTGTTTTTGGGAATTAAATTCATGGAATTTCCTTTTAATTTCCTTGTTTACGCCACTTTTCAACTTTGGGCTTTGACTTCACGTCCACTTTTTTAACCACCAAACATTTTACAAATTAATTTATAATGTAGTTGCAAAGCTCAAATGGGAGTGGGCGGGACACGTGAGTCGTATGCACCCAGACAGATGGGAAAAGGTCTCAACGGAGTGGGTTCCTCTGTACAATCCGATTCCGTCCTCCAACACGATGGCACGACGAAATCGAGAAGTTTAAAAAAGATTGGACGGAGATAGCACAGAACGGAAAGGAATGGAAGGAATTGGAGGAAACATTAGCCCAGCAGTGGGGCAGTACAGCTTAAATAAAAAAAAACTGGACAAGTGCGAGCCAGACTCGCACACCGAGGGTTTCGTACAAATCCAGAAAAAATCACAAAATTGGGAAGTAAATTGTTAAAATCTCTATACTATAATCATCGATTTTTTTTTTTTACTTTTCTCGTCATACATCGAAAATTACACATTGTCAAAATAATTAAAAACCTGTTTTAGCATGTGCTAATGAAGCTCTTTCATATATGTACATGATACGATTTACTCACTTTGAATTTTCTACCCATATTGTGTGAATCTAGGCCCTATTTTTTGTGATACAAATGAAAATGTTCAGTTTTCTCGCCAAATTTCACAGTTATATGTTAACGGGAAGTACCCTGTAGGTTTTGGTTTTTGTGAGTGTCGAAATAAGCGGTTTTTTACGACATAAACGGCTCTAACTTTTTTATACGATACCTAAGAAGTTTTTCTTTCACACAACTGCAAGAAACTGTAGATATACGTATACAGTTTAAATTTCAACTCGATATCTTTACACGTTCCCGAGATAAAGAGTCTTGACATACACACAGACGGACAGACGGACAGACGGACAGCAAAGTGATCCTATACCTAAGGGTTCCGTTTTTTCCTCTTGGGGTACGGAACCCTAAAAATAATAATAAAAAAGTATTTTTAACAAAGTAAACGTAATTTCCATCTTACGTAATATGCCCATATTACATACGATGGAAATAACGTTTACTTTGTTAAAATACCTACTACATTATGCATATACATACATACCGGGAAGAAATCGCTTCCAGTTGCTGCCGTTTGATTTAACTAGTTACGTGAAATTTGTATTGTACCTATTTGTATTTCTATCTTTGGTGTAAAGCAATAAAGTATTAGTTATTTATTATTCATTGAATTACTTGTATCGTTTAGTTTAAAATCATCCATAAATGATAAATACTTGGCAACCTGTATCTATAAGTATAGGCTGATTCTAACTTCTTGACGGTTGTGAAGTTAGCCACCAGCTGCTCGAAATCCAATCCTCACTTAGCTGTTATGTGATGTCTCAGTCACGATTGGATTTTGTGCAATTCGCTAACTTCACAGCCGCCAAGAAATTTGATTCGGCCTATACCCATTTTTTCTTTTGAATAGTCCACTTTTTATCTTTTGAGTAATCCTACCCAAAAATGTGATTGAGCCATACCCACCACGCTGGCCCCGTGCAGGTTGGTGGATTCACAGACGCCATTAAATTTCTTCTACGGATGTACACAAGTTGCTTGACGATATTTTTCCTTCACCAAAAACAGTGGTGTGAAATTCCGGACAAAAGTTTCAAAGAACTAAAATATTAGGGAACATCTTACTCACGGTCTCTGACCCCATACTATTTAAAGATATTTTAAAAATAAAATGAATACCTAAATAACACCCAGACAGACATCCGTCGGTGAGTGGCGACACCGCTAACCCTGATTCCCTGAGGCTAAATGAGACCCCTGACTTGTCTCTTGTCTTAACTGGCTGGCTTGGAGTGGAAACCGCGAGAGCTAAGAACCTAAGCTCCAGGGTGGAAGTGTTAAAAGGCATAACGCCGCAAGTAGCTCTAAGTGAACGCGCAGCACATCTCTCGACACCCTAAGCCGTCCACACCAATGTTGCCTTTCCGGTGCCAACTTACTTTTGCCTTTATCCCACAGTGGATGGCAAGTCACCACCCGCCTTAATATTTTGAAATGAGGTATTACTTGCTGGGCGCCGCACCTCATTCCATAGACCAGTTTTGTAAATCATCCAGAAATTCACTACAATAGCCCATTATTTTTTGGATCCATTACTCACAATAGGTTTCGTTGTACCATCATCCCAACCATATCGCTAAATGATGTATTAAAAGGGGCCACTCAGTGTTGGCTTCTGCTCCACTGATGCCCATCAAAGAACCAAGCCTGACCCGAGAGATATATCCAATAGGTATGAATAAAACAGTTATCTTTGTGATAAGCATTTCAAAAATCTGAAGCTAACGCAGGATTTGAACCTGCCCCTTGGGATCACTAGCCTGACGCTCTAACCAAGTGAGCCAGCCCGCCTCCTGCGCAAGCGTCAATTTTTTTTAAAGTACTTACATTGCATCAACTTATAGAGTTGGTGGCGCCACCTGTGATACCTGTATTGATGAAATTTGACGATTGCGCAGGAGGCGGGCTGGCTCAGTTGGTTAGAGCGTCGGGCTAGTGATCCGAAGGGGCAGGTTCAAATCCTGCGTTAGCTTCAGATTTTTGAAATGCTTATCAGAAAGATAAAATCTAGTGTGGAAAGCACTCCAAATAAAAAAACATACCTAACATGAATAAAATAAATACTATTTACCTATTGGATTCCAGTTTTCGGGGAAGGTTATGAAGGACGTCTAGGAATCCCGGCTAATTGTAAAGTAATTACCTAACCAAGCTGAAAATAAACGTAAACAGCAGACACATTATACGATATTACGTCAGAACGAAATTCATACGTAATCTAACTCAATTTCTAGTCTAGACTTTTATTACACCTAGACACGAGTGAAATTATTAAAGCCAAAATTACATCATATTGAAGCTTAGTAATAAAAAAACAATTATGGTGAATATCAAAATTTTAATGTGTAGGTATAATACACAGACTGATTTTGCTTTTTGTCGATACTAATATCAGACCAAATAAAAAATAAAGACAGAATGTTGTGAACAAACAAGTGAGGCCGGCAAAACTATGACTCGCCGTGTATAGACACAATTACACACATACACGTACAAGGAAACTACGCCTTGGTCAGCAGCTTGTCAGCCGAACTATGGCATCGCAACGTCGACTCATTCACCACATGTATAAAAAACCGGCCTCACTTGTCTGTTCACGACTTTCTGTCTTGATTTTTTTTTTACTTGGTCTGAGATTCTAATTTGAAATTTTGTAGGAAACCACATATATTTTTCTTCCAATTTGGGATTGGTACCGAAGTAAAAATTGTTCATAATAATGGAATATAAACCTTATAATAATTCCTTGGCTTAATAGGTTCCATTCTTAACCTTCCTATACCCGCGCATAATATATATATACATTGGTCTGTGAGACGGGCGAAATATTATTTCGCATTTATTTAATGTTCAACTTCAAACATCACCGATTTTGAGGTTTTTGCTAGCTGCTTGATTTTTCGCTAACTTCATTTCAGTACGCTGAACGAGCTTGTGCAAGTAGGTATGGCATGTGGGTGTATTTTTAGCCAATCGGTCCGTGAGACTGACGCGGGTATACGTTCTTCTATCTTTTTCTACTAAGCAACATTCAGCACGGTCAGTCTTGCTGCACGGGATGTGTGACCGCGGGTGGCATTTACAACTGAGCGCTACCGTGGCTCGGATGACACGTTAAACTGTAGGCCCAGGTTTTTTTAACCGTTTAGCCGTGTTAAAAGCCGACAGGCGGCTTAAAAACTCTGACACCAGGGCTAGCCACCCGGCCTATACGAACTTACTTACTAACAATAAAAAAACCGGACATGTGCGAGTCACGCTCGCACACCGAGGGATCCGTATTTGTATGGAACCCTGAAAATTTCACAAAATTGAGAAGTAAGTTGTTGAAATCTCCATACATCCACCATCGACAAAAAAGTTTTTTTTTCACTTATCTCGTCATACATCGAAAATTACACATAGTTAAAATTTTAAAATAATTAAAAACCTGTCTTAACGTGTGCCAATGAAGTTCTTTTATACGATACCTTACATGATATGATTTACTCACTTTAAATGTTGAACCCATATTTTGTGAATTTTGAGGCCCTATTTTTTTGTGATTCAAATAATAATGTACAGTTTTCAGATTTATTCCTATATATGTACTCTGAGACAATGCTTCTCGCCAAATTTCATAGTTCTATGTCAACGGGAAGTACCCTGTAGGTTTTGATTTTTGTGAGTGTCGAAATATGCGGTTTTTTACGACATAAACGTCTCTAACTTTTTTAAACGATAACTTAGAAGTTTTCTTTTATACAACTGCAAGATATCATAGATATACGTATAAATTTTAAATTTCAACTCGATATCTTAACGCGTTCCCGAGATGAGTCTTGACATACGGAAAGACGGACAGACGGACAACAAAGTGATCCTATAAGGGTTCCGTTTTTTTCATTTTGAGGTACAGAACCCTAAAAATAGGGTCCCGTAGTTACTGTCTGTGACACCGTGTGCGGGTATAGGTGTTACAAAATTTCATGCGGGTACAGGAATGTTAATAAACCTGTCAACGGCTACTCAAGGATACAGGATTTCATTTTAATGCGTTCATTTTCTCCGTTGGTAAGTTTAGAGGTTATTATATATTTTCTACCTATTATATTATATATTTTTATTACCTTTTATATTTTTTTAAATATAGCACCGCCTTTTTCAAAGCCCTGTTGATATATACCGAGTTATAGGAAAGGAGGAAATATGTCGGAAATGATTTTATAACGCTAGAAAAACAAAATCTATATACAAGTACGTATGATATAAACCTTCAAATGTCTAATGGATCTCTAAGCTTCTATATAAGGCCTGAAAACTACCTCTCAAATTCAAGCTGAGCGAGGCGAGTGGAGATATGTCTCTTTTTTATGCCACCTGATCGAAAATCATACAATTATCAATTAATCTCAATATAGAGCATGACATTATTATCATAACACATCTCGATGGCCATGTCAAGGCAATAATGTTATATGAAAGTCCCTAGGGAGTAAAGTGATTTCCATTTGAAACGTCATAATTCGGATTAAAAGTCCTTTGCTTATAACAAATACTGGCATTATTAAGAGGCTTTAATCGACAATCGAGCTAGTCATAATAATTACAGGTATTTTGTTACGCTCAGGGTCTAATTTGTATACTGTAACACCAGACAAGACTTCGTTCTCTAGGTGCATAATCTACTATTATACCACCTACTATTGTTAGTTATTGCAATAACAGAGATCTACTGTACTGTACCAACCATTTTTGATATTCCACTGCAGGACGTAGGCCTACTCACAAATGATGACTGGGCCATAGCCATCACGCTGGCCCAGTGCGGGTTGATGGATTCACATACGCCATCGAATTTCTTCTACGGACATATGCAGGTTGCCTCACGATGTTTTCCTTCACCGAAAAGCCATTAGTGCAAATTCCGTACATAAATTCCAAAGAACTCATTGGTACGGGACCGGGATTTGAACCCACTATCTTACGATTGTAAGGCGGGTGTCACTACCTCTAGATCACCACGGCTTACTTCTGCAAGTAGAGTAAGTGCTTAAAATTGACCTATTCCGACCTCTACTTATAATGCCCTACTTTTTCACCGAGGGACTAAAATTTGTTACATATTTGAATCAAACGTTAGTTAGAATTACATTGCTTACGGGTCAGTAAAGGTCAGGGTAAGGCTAGACCCAGGAGTGATCCCAAGTGACTTACGAAACCTAAATATTTTGGTATATAGATTTTTACTGCTTCATAAATAAAAAACTTTACTTTTGAGTAGTTGTTCCATCTCTTGTTGTTTATAAGTGAATCAAACTGAATGAAAAAGACACTTAGACTAATTCCCTACTCTAATTAGGTCATAATAGATGGTCTAACGTATATTGTATTTCAGGTATGACTTTAGAGTTATTTTTTTTCAAAATATATCATTCATACAACATGTTTATGGATAGTGTACCTAGTAATATTGTAACTACACATAAGGCCCATCATAATGAACAACTTTTACAATGGGACCAAACCGGAATTCAAGAAAAAAAATCAATTCCAAGTTCCATTCAAAATTGCAACTCGAAATCGGCAAAACGTGTTAAACAGTTGATTTTTTTTAGAATTTGGGTTGGCCCCATAGTAAAAGTTGTTCATTCTTATGTACCTCATGTGTGATTACAGTTTTATAAATACGTTGTATACAGGGCTTGGTCTACTAAGCCAGAAGGAGATGATTCAGACCATAATTATGAACAACTTTGACTATGGGGCCAACTCGGAATACGAGAAAAAAATCAGCTGTTTCATGCATTTTGTCGATTTCGAGTTGCAATTTTGTATGCAACAGTTGTTTTTTTCTCGTTTTTCGGGTATAATGTATAATATTTGAATCAAACGTTAGTTAGGATTACATTGCTTACGGGTCAGTAAAGGTCAGGGTAAGGCTAGACCCAGGAGTGATCCCAAGTGACTTACGAAACCTAAATATTTTGGTTTATAGATTTTTACTGCTTCATAAATAAACAAACTTTACTTTTGAGCAGTTGGTCCATCTCTTGTCGTTTATAAGTGAATCAAACTGAATAAAAAAGACACTTAGACTAATTCCCTACTCTAATTAGGTCATAATAGATGGTCTAACGTATATTGTATTTCAGGTATGACTTTAGAGTTATTTTTTCCAAAATATATATTTCATACAACATGTTTATGGATAGTGTACCTAGTAATATTGTAACTACACATAAGGCCCATCATACGAGTAATGAACAACTTTTACAATGGGACCAATCCGGAATACGAGATAAAGAATCAGCTGTTTCATACAAAATTGCAACTCGAAAGCGGCATTATGTGTTAAACAGTTGATTTTTTTCTCAAATCAGAATTCGAACAATGAACAACTTCATAAGAATTCATAAGAATGAACAACTCTTTCTATGTTAAAAGTTGTTCATTCTTATGTAACTCATGTGTGGTTACAGTTTCATAAATACGTTGTATACAGGGTTTGGTCTACTAAGCCAGAAGGAGATGATTCAGACCATAATTATGAACAACTTTGACTATGGGGCCAACTCGGAATCCGAGAAAAAAATCAGCTATTTCATGCATTTTGTCGATTTCGAGTTGCAATTTTGTATGCAACAGTTGTTTTTTTCTCGTTTTTCGGGAAGGCTCTATAGTAAAATTTCCTCATAATGATGGTCATAATCACCTCCTTTTAGCTTAGTACAGGGCAAGCAGATAATCCTACTAATATTATATACGCGAATGTTTGTGAGGTTGGATGTATGGATGGATGGATGTATGGATGTATGGATGTATGGATGGATGTATGGATGGATGGATGTTTGTTACTCTTTCACGCAAAAACTACTGAACGGATTGAGATGAAACTTTGCAATAATATAGCTTATATATCAGAATAACACATAGGCTATAAATTATAATGATATATACTAATATTATAAACGCGAAAGTTTGTGAGGATGGATGGATGGATGTTTGTTACTCTTTCACGCAAAAACTACTGAACGGATTGAGATGAAACTTTGCAATAATATAGCTTATATATCAGAATAACACATAGGCTATAAATTATAATGATATATTGCGTATGCGGGCGAAGCCGCGGGTAAAAACTAGTGTATATTAGCTCTTTGCTTGCTCCGTTTAGATGGAAACCAGGCCTTAAAGTCAAAGAATGTTTATGGCACTGTTTTCTGGAAACAGGATTCCAATTTCTGGCAAACACGAGGGTTAATGATTTCGCAGGGAAATAACAGAGCGGTGTGGTCTTAATGGGTCGTAACGTTTTTGTATATCAACTATTCATTCATGTTTGCGAAATGGTTAGGCTTTCACCGTGACCTTTCTGAGAAGTGCCTACGTGTTACAGTTTTAGTTGCTAATTGACTTTAGTACTGAGTACGGGTATATAGAGATTCAAACACAAAAGGAAACAGAGAATGTAAACCAATTTTTGGGTAAAAAAAATTTTTGACGTAAAACGTAATATACTGCAGTAACGTATACGATGCACACCCCGCCGAGTAGCCGTGACGAAACATTGGGAAATGCCTTATAAATATGAAATGCCTTACAAGTATGAGTACTTGGATTATTGACATGATAAAGAAGACTACAACAGACATTTATTTAGTGAAAAGAATTACTTATGGCTCACCTGGTCCGTTAACAAATCTGCTAGATTCCATAGGTATAGCACTCCAATATTTCTATCAAAACTACTATTTTGGCAACATAAAGATCGTTACGACATGACCTCTTGAATAATATAATCAGTTAAATAAAACATCTAATATTCAGTTTGCACTTTATCGAACACAGTCACTTCACAAAATCACAAAACAGACGTCATAATGAGGCGTTTTAAAAAAAAAATAGTTTTACTAAACTTAGTAGATGGCGTAATAGTCTAGTCATATAAATTGATCTGTCATTGTCAACTGAAATAGAGTGAGAGAAAGGAGCCTGTAGTAAAGTCTCCAATGCTTTACTGTGGTATGACTTGGGACTACGTTTGGACTTGACCGCAACTTTATTGGACTATACGTGACTATTTTGATAAAATATTTTTAAAAATTATTCTAACTTAATACTTGACACTGGCACACTAATGCGAAGCCAAATCATAAAAAAGAAGAAGAAGACATCTTGACAATGACAGTACGATTTTCATAGTCAAAGGATCGACGATTTCAAACTATTGTCGCCATCTATTGGATACTTTCATTACTATAATTTTGTTTTTTTATAAAACGCCTATTTCGTTAGCACAAAACACTTCATACTGTATTCACACACTGCATATCAGTGCCAGTATGAAGTATTTTGTCTCACCGCTCTGATAGTAAACATAATAACTAAAACCATCAAAAGGCATCGTTCTATTTATATCTGAATAAAAGTTGCCTCGAAATCTCAATAATGTTTTGTTCCATTGTGTTTGACAACATATAGATCCTCAAAATTCGAGACTTCCCTATTGTTCTCTAATAGAAAAACACCAAAAAAATAAACACAATAGATAGTATAAACAAGTAGCCGCAGCTTATGTCATACAATAAACCTACACGGAATCAACGTCCGCGCGCCTTCCGCGTGACAATATTATAACTGGCACGATTTAAGATTTTAAGGTGATGAAGGCAGTACAGTGAACGTTGTACACTGCAGAGACTTTCCAAAATATTAAACATACCTACTCATCATTATTCATAAACAAGTTTTACATTAGAACCAACCCCGAAATTGCGGAAAAATACAGCTATTCTATAATATATTTTTGTTGGCAACAGCATATAAACCTTTTCTATCGTGGGGTTGGCCCCGTAGTAAAATTTGTTCATAATGATGCGTGACACTTTGTAAAGCATCACCTTGAATTTTAACAGATGCTCACCGGTTGTTACCACCAAATGCAATCACTAAACTAATTTATTACATTACATTACAGCAATAACAAATGTTATTGCTATAAATCGCGATAGCGATCGTCACACGTATTACGTTAAAACGTTACAAAAATAGCATACGATTAATATATTAGCGTTAATAGCAGCGTTGTTTAGTAAAACCTGTAAATAATTGGGGCGACATTATCAAGCCAAAATCGCTAGCGAGGGTCGTGATAAATAACATAAATTACCGCTGAACGATGATAAGACCCTTCGCTAATGAACTTGGCGCATGTGGAAGGGTGGATGTGGTTTGGAACTGTAATAAATTTCCTGGTTCAAAATTTAATACGAAGCGTCCATGCGTGGGACGCAACTAGAGATTGTGCAAAAAGAGAACTGTCGTTGCGTTACAGTAACTAGCAAGATTTTAATCAGCAGCCAAGTTACCTAATACTAAAGAAAACACCGGTTTTTACTCACGTATAATATCGCGGCCGGGCCGCTGGGAACCCGACCGGTTTTAGAGTAATTAGTACTCCTTCGATTAATTCGATTCTTCAGTTAAACGCAAATGGCAGAGCACGTACGGCAAGGGCGGCACGAGCAGAGGCGCGGGAGGCGTTAGCTGTCGCTGCACGAGCCGCTGTCGCGAATGTTAGTGCGCGTGCGCCAGTCGACGGGAGCGCGCGTATTCCCTGACGAAGGAGTACTAATTACTCTGAAACCGGTCGGGTTCCCAGCGGCCCGGCCGCGATATTATACGTGAGTAAAAACCGGTGTTTTCTTTAGTATAATGAATTCTTAAGCGAGTTTTAATGAATCCAAGGTACCGACTACTTGGTAGACGCGAGTCTACTGCTGAAACCGAATTGGTGTCTACCAAGTATCAAACACTTTTAGTTGTACTAGCAATGACTATACTTTTGTCAACGTAACAAAGTTAGTAAAATGGCACACGGGCGACCTCATCTACGACGCTTCTCTTTTTGCACAAACTCTAGCTTCGCCGGTATTGCTATACACACTTTTACAGGCTTCTTGAGTTTTTTCTTCGTATGTAACTCTAATAGCATAGTTTGACTTGGTATTTGTCAGCGACCACCGTAGTAAGCAACGTTCAGCACAGTCAGTTTTTGGGATGAGTGATCGACCCCGCACCGGTGGCATTTACTACATTTGGGCCACGGTCATTAATATTTAAAACAGAAAAAAATCCAAGTCGATGGCCACGGTAGAGCCTAGGCTCTACCGTGGCTGAACGCTACCGCGGCTCTGTCTACACGTTAAATTCTGTGTCATGGCGAATTTAACATCATATGTACGATTTTTATAAAATAAGCTATTTGACTAGTTTTTGAAAATTGTTTTAAATTATTCGTTTGTACATAATAAGCACACTACATGTATATTTCCGAGAGATCTACTGTATTAACAATAAAAATCAGTGTTAAAGAATAGAATATTCAAGATTCCGCCAAAACGACATTCTGTAATGGCGCTGGTCTTTGACGTCACACACTAGTAAATAACGTTAGTTAATACTGGTAAATACGCTAGTTCACATCTAAAAATTAACAAAAAATACTTTAAAAGTAACTCACAGATCCAATAATATTACTCCAAAAACACAAAACACAAATTACACAAAGAACAGTCAATCAAGAAATTCTTGTTTACTATCATGTGACGCCACCAGAGTTGCCGCACTTCATTTTTGAAGTTGTCAAATAGCCTATTTCGTTAAGAAAAATCCAATATTGATTTATTACTAAAACTGGTTTCATTCCACAGAATAACTACAATCACATAACTTTCGGATTGTAGATTTTTGGCAACAACGTTCATTTTAGGGTTACCTAACTTTTTAGCCCTGTCAGATGCCCCAACATTCACCATGGGGCTACTTGTAGAGTCCCGAAAAAAATCAACTGTTCCGAACAAAAAGTTCGTAAGTAGATGAACGTAATTTTTAGAGATTTCGTATAATATTAATAAATAGTAAGTTTGTATTAGGCCGGATGGCGAGCCCTGGTGTCAGAGTTTTTAGGCCGCCTGAAGGCCTCTGACATGGCTAAACGGTTAAAATAACCAAAACCTCTGAAAATATTGACACTTTACACAACAACACGTTATACTCGTATACTTATAGTAAAAATCAAAGTACCATATCTCAGTTCTTTATTAAACCCAAATCCTTGGTCCAAAGAAATAGACTCCCCATAGTCTTTAATCGGCTATAATATTACATCACTGACCCGCATTACTCGGTCATTAAACCGACCGGTAATTTTGATAAAATGTTATTACTTACCTACTTGTCCCACTACCCTCGGACAAAGCTACTTTTTTACTAGCAATGAGATTTATAGCTTAGCGTCGTTTAGCGATGTGCGTGAAATAAAACCATCTATAAAATTACCTTATCCCGAACAGCGCAGCCGCGTAGCCGGTGACAGCACGAAAATACGTGTAGTGTCACAGTAGATACATACATTAGAATTTTTCAAAAATTTGTTGATCCCCAATGGATACGCATATTATATAATGTTTTCGTTAATTAAGTATTAAGTGTTGTATACCATAAAAAAGGTCTTGAGCCGGACTATACTAAAATGCTATTTTTTAATTTAAAAGATTTACCAGTAATGAAATAACACTATATTTAAAACATCGTCAAATGTAAATTTCAATTGAAACGTAAATTTTCTGTCTTAATTTTAGGGTCGTTACATCATCATAACACAAAAAAAAAACAAAATGTCCCTTTCACAACGAAAGATAAAAGGTGACCTTATTTTATTTTCCTAACACTTTTTAGTCTTCAAAAACACATGAATTTTGTCAACTCGCAAGCGGGTTATAGCGCGTTATTTTTTTTTTCATAATTTGATGACAATTTATGTAATTACTTCTGTGAAAGTTGCTTTCTGCGTAGAACTGACTGCTGCGCCCAGAGCCTACACTACGTGCAACTACGAGTATAAGGCGCTCGCACTGCGTCACCGCTTTAGTTTTTTGGCATAATTCAAAATTGCTTGTTAATTTGAATAAATAGGACTACCTAAATAAAAATCTAACGATTTGATATTTTTATATATCTCCATATCCATTTTTGATCCAATATTTTGTTTTTATTTTATAAAAATACTTTAAGAGTATTTATAATATTATCTACCTAGTCCTATATTTTATAGCGTTGTTTACTAGCAATTTTTATTACTTCATGAATTCTGGTGGCTAATTTCTGCCTTATTCATTAGTTCGTTTCACTTAACCAAAGGATACTCTTTGAACACAAGAGCCTAATTTAATGTGGACACATCTCTTTCGCTTTCTATCGTATTCCTTTTTATAGCTCGCATGGGACGATAGGTCCTGAATAAAGACGACCTTTGTAAATGACGTCTTAAAATTTTACTCAGGTTACAGGTAGGTAAAAAAGGCATTGTTAGTTTATTTTATAGTAACATTAATTTTATGTTATTTACATATTTTTTATTTACATTGATTCGAGATAAGTAATACAATATTAAACACATTGAAAATACATAATAAGTACTAAAAAAAATATGAGCATTGAGTACTATCCCTAAACAGGCTACTAAATTAATGGGGGTCTTATTGCTTTCAGCGATTTCTTCCACGAAACAGGTTATAATTAAGTATGAATAAAATATTATCCTAGAATAAGTTATAATAAACGTCTAAACGTCATGTACTCGTAATTCAATAAATAAATAAATAAATATTTGGGGACTCTTTCACACGGTCTCTATATACTTATTTTTAAATGCATACTTATATAGATAGTAACTAAATAACACCCAGACACAGAGCAAACACCTATGTTCATCACATAAATATATTATTTGCCCTGGGTGGGGATCGAACCCACGCCTCTTTGACGCAGAAGTTAGGATCACTAACCACTGAGTCAAATCCAATGCAGTCAAAATAACAAAATAACATTCTTTAAATAAAAAAATTTGGAAATAAGTACCTAAATAAAAAGTTCGCGTAGGCCGGGTGTGTAGCCCTGGTGTCAAAGTTTTTAAGCCGCCTCTAACAGCGCTTAGTTGAAAATGCCACCCGCGGTCACCCATCTAATGAGTGACGTTGCTTAATTTCAGTGATCGCTGACAAACTTCTAGTCAAATTACGCTATAAGCGCTACCATACAATTAATCTACACTAATATTATAAAGAGGAAAGATTTGTATTTTTGTATGTAACGAATAAACTCAAAATGTACTGGACTGATTTTAATAATTCTTTTTTCATTAGAAAGCTACATTATCACTGAGTAACATAGGCTATATTTAGTACTAGATTACTATAGTACCTATTTATGTCTACCCGTGCGAAGCCGGGACGGGCCGCTAGTGATGAATAAAATCAATTATGTTCTCGAATAAGTAAGTTGTGTAGAGAAAATATAAGAACCCCGTATGGCCAGTTTCGTTCGTTCGTTCGTTTCAGCCATAGGACGTCCACTGCTGGACATAGGCCTCCCTTAAAGATCTCCAATAAGACCGGTTGGTAGCGGCTTACGAGTACATCCAGCGCGATCCTGCGGTTTTAATGAGGTCATTGGTTCACCTTGTGGGTGGACGTCCTACGCTGCGCTTGCCTCCGTATATATTTGTCTGAAATTCAATAATTGGTCATTAAAATACCTATCAAACGATACCCATCACGAGCTATTTGATGAAATTGAACCCAAGATATAAGCAAATACCTACAACGGTCGGCGGCCATCTTTGTGTAGTCATAACTTCCAAAGTCTACCAGATATCGCCTGACGACCGCTGGATCCTTGGTCCAAAAGTAATAACGAACATATGATACTAATTGTAGGTAAATAGAAGAGTTGGATACGAAAAACAAGAAGGAGAGCACTTTTTCAAATCTCACCTCCTAACTTAACGAGAAAATTTCGAAATGTAAAACATCAAAATTCTCCTCTATTTTATGTTGGCTCAAATATTCCCCCGTTTAAATAACACAAATAAACGAGAAAGGTTTTGGTTCGTTTAACTCTGATGAAAATACTTTTTTGGTGCGTTTGCTTTTCGACTGAGCGATATTTTCTGGCAAAACTGTTTCTAGGTGTAAATAACTATTAACTACTTTTACAGGCTTCTTTTATAACTATATAGGTAGGTTTTAGAGTTTTATTCATATATACCTATATGAATAAAACTCTAAAACGGCTGAACCTATTTGGCTAATTTTGGTCTTGAAATATTTGTGGAAGTTAAGGGAAGGTTTCAACAGTTAGAGAATTCATAAAAGTTGCGAGAAAAATAATAAAAACATTTATTTCATTTTCCCATACAAATGTTCCTGCATGTAACTGTTGACATTGACAGTTGACAGACGGTGAGCGAAGTTCACCGGGTCAGCTAGTATCTATCCAAAAAATATTGTTTTGAACTATACTCTATAAAATTTAACTTGATCTCTGCGACAGTGACATTGACATAGAAGATTGTCATTTTTAGAGTTGAGATAGTGGTGGAAAAAATCGATTTTCAAACAATGTTGTAATGAAATCGAATGATAGTTGAAGGTGAGAAATTGGATTTTATTTAAGATCAAGTATGTACACATGTAAATAATGTTATGATATTAATTAAATACTCATAATAATGTAACGATAGTATTTATCGACGTTTTTCACTATTATCGATGCTAATGTGACATATAATTGGGTTTAATTTAATTACACATGTAAAAAATGTTATGATATTAAAATATACAATAAAATTAATGATAAATTAAGTTCTATTTAAAATATCGTTACTATAAACTATCGATATTTTAAATAAAACTCTATCTAAAACTCTGTGGTCATGATCATTCATCGCCTATCACTAATCGGCATACCTATAAAGAATAACATTGGCAGGTACTGTCTGTACTATTAAGATATTCAAGACTTCATAGGCGTGATTTTTCAGACAGCTGTCGCAGAGATCAAGTTAAATTTTATAGAGTATAGATATTTATTTAAGGTAGATAACTTCTTCTTCTTAGTCGATACGCTCTTGACAGAGCGGTCATGGTCATCACGTAGTATTAATGGTAACGACAACTTAAGCATTGGTTAAAATGTCTATAGAACAAGTTAGTTACCTAGCTAAAAAATATAAATTATTCACAACTTAATATACAATGTGTTTGTCTACCGGTTTCGGAGCCTTAAGCGGTTACATATATAGCAAATTTTGAATAACTTTTACTGTGGGTTAACTCTGAAAACGCAAAAAAACAGTTTGTGGTGTGTCGCAAACACACCTTTAATTTGACTATTTTATAGTCTGTGGTGTAACGTGGACACAACACTATTTTAGTCGTACAAAAACTGATCCACGTCCCATCACTACCCAGGGGGTGCTCTTTAAGTCTTTTTCACCAACTGACTCTGCTATAATTAGGCTATTTACCGCCGCTAATTATATGAGTAAACCTTAGTACTATATCAGTTATCCGTCCTAGTGACAAAATACAAACCTGATTCTGCAACAACGTTGTTTTCTTCGGACCGCCTCCTCGAGAGTTAGAATATTCAAAAAAAGGGACCTGCGACTGACCTTAGCCGCATTCTAGGTCCCAAAAGCTATTCCATACTTTTTGTCGAAAGTCTGTAAAAAATCGTATGGAACAACAGTTATTTTTTACGTTTTCAGTGTTTGTCTCACAGTAAAAGTTGTTCAAAATTTGCCATAGATGTCACCGCTTAAAACTCCGACACCGGTAGACAAACACATTGTATATATAACTTACTCTACCTAAAGTAGAGTGCTTGTAGCGCATACCGTAGTTTGACTATGTGATTGTCAGCGATAACCGAAATTAAGCAACGTTCCGCACGGTCAGTATTTGGATGGGTCAACGCGTATGGCATTTTCCAACAGAGTGCTACCGTGGCTCGGATGACACGTTAAATTGTAGGTCCCGGTTGTTTTAACCATTAATCAGGCGGTCGAAAACTCTGACACTTGGGCTAGCCAGCCGGCCTATACGAACTTACTATACTTAAAGCCATTTTATATCTCAAAGATGCCAGAAGAGCTCTTCCAGGGTTTGAACCTAAGACTCCTCGCACCGCAACAACTATAGAGGTACCGATAGTAAAATAAACTTATTCATTTATTGAAATGTCAACATCAAGAATCATCTTATCAATTTAAACTTTCATCCATCCATCCATCAGCCATAGAGCGTCCACTGTTGGACATAGTCATCTCCAATAGATCTTCATTGAGAACTTTTGGAAGCAGATGAGGACATCCGTCCACTTTATGGTTGGGCGTCCTACGCTGCGTTTGCCGGTACGTGGTCTTTACTCGAAAACTTTTGGACCTCATCGGTCATCAGTTTTTTATGATATTTGCCTTGCCCACTACCATTTCAACATGCCAATCCGCTGAGCTATGCCAGTAACTTTGGTTCTTCTACGAATTCCTTCATTCCTGATTCGATCTCGCAATGAGACTACAGGCATAGCCCTCTCCAAGGCTCGTTGGGCTACTCGAAGCTTACTAATAAAGCCCACAGTGAGAGACCACGTTTCTGTGCCATAATTCATCACTGGCAACACAAACTGGTCAACATCTTTCGACTTGAGGCACTGCGGTACGTCGGTCGAGAAGACGTTACGAAACTTTCCGAACGCTGCCCAACCGAGTTGGTTTCGGCCATTGGCATCTTTCTTTAAGTCCTACCCACTTACTTAACTTACTTATTTGGAATTTAAACTTACATTAATTCAATAACAATTTTATAATAAATTTACTTTAATTTGATTATTTACAATGGTTATGACCTCTCAAACTCGCTCGCTCTAAACTATTTAACGAATTCTGGACTAGGTCCGAAGCTTTGAATAAATTATGGTTATGCCTAGAATAAGATCACAGTGATGGGATCTAACAGTATTGTGTCTCGGCCCTTTCCTTGAATTATATAGGTACCTACCTATAGCGTCACGTGTCCAGGAAGAACGTATCATGTGCTAGGGCTGCCCCTCTTCAGTATTTTAATTTTATCTACTTACTGTTCACCTACTTGAGTTTCTCTCTCGTTTCTATATCTATTCTATTATGATATAAAATTATTATGTATTTTAACGCAGTAGGCGCACGCCCGTTGTAAATATGCAGTAACTATGATGTAATCTGCGGTGTTTACGTGATCACGCTTCTAGGAATTGTTTTGCGTTTTTATTGGTGCCTTTTGTATTCGGTTTTATGGTTTTATGACTCGAGCGGGGTCGGCCTTTGTCTGCTGTCGTTGTTTAGTTGTTTGGTGTTTTCGTATTGGAGAAACAATAGGGAAGTCTCGAACTTTCAAGTTGTTTACTTTTCAACACAATAGCGTTTATAAGATCTGGTAATGTCGCGAATTATCTAGTGCATTCCAGACTGTAATAACGGATATAAATACGCCGGCTGACCCTTGGGGACTCAGTTTTTCGATTACCGTCGAAGCGAAAACATCTCGTCTTCCAGTGCGATTGTGAAGTGACTAGTTTGTGTGAATATCAGTGCCAGTGTGAAGTGTTTGTGCGAACCAGTTGTGTCGTGTGTATTGTGATTTTGTGCAATAAAGTGAAAAGTGAATAATCGGCGTTTTAACTGATTATCCAAGAACCCATCTCGTAACAGTATATTACAAAAAAGCAATCGTTTGTAAATGAACAAGGAAACTTTAAATAAAAATACATATTGGGCTCTTTGATGTTTTAAGGGTTCCCTAGTAAACATAGGAACCCTAAAAACATAAATGGAACGTTTACTTGTTACCACACCTTCATTGATCACTACGGCGCGCCGTGGCTAACTAGCATACCGAGAGCATACCAAACTCCGAGGCGCGTAGGAATGATTCGCGTTCCGACTGTTTGTGTGAAGACGGAATACTGTTAAATGTCATTACCGTGACTAGATTATTAAAGAGCTATCAATCTAAACCCTCGATTAGACTAAGCTGTATTTCATTACCTATTTAGATGACGTCAAAACCTAAAACCCTTGTCAAAGCGATGGATTTAACTACTTTATAAATATTGAATTATGAATACCTTACTTATATTAATAATGTTAAAAATAATACATTTGGATAAATAAATGAGCCCAAACCTTTTATATTGTTTTTTATCATTGTTACTGACAGAAAACCGTCTTATACTCTCTCCTTAATTCTCGGATATTGCAGTGTTTCGCCCCGCAAGCGGTTCGGCCCGCCGCGTGGCGAATCGCCCATGACTCTTTTTGAAGGCCCCCATTCGGCCCGCGGGGCGAAACGCCGAGAACGATGAAGGGAGAGGTCGTTTTGGACTACGTTGATAAAGAACAATAAAATTTCTCGCATCAGTATTACGTATTTCTTATGGTACAGCCATGCATAAAATTACATGACATAAAATAAAAATCCGACTACAAAAAATCAACATATATGCAACACTTCTCTCCATCGCAAGGTTGCCTGAAGATCATAATTATAAGCAAGCTACCTAGACATCGCATTAATTTTTTATCACTATTTAGGGTCATTGGTCTAATCTAACAACTTTTGGAAATCTAACAACTTTTGTTCAACTCTCTGAACAAATTGTTTATAGAAAAATATCGTTCACCTTCGACAAAATGTATAGAACAGTTGATTGTGTTTTTTGGAGTTTTGTCAATAGTCGCAGAACAAAAGTTGTTAGTTTTGATGTACAGAATAAGCCCTAAAAGTATGCTAATAGATTACCAATAACCCTGTATAGGTATTAAGCGCTATGATTTTTAAATCACGGCGATCAATAAATAGTAGGCATCGACGTGGTATCTTTTTTAATGATAAGAAGGTACGAGCATACTTCAGCATAATTATGTTAATATAAATCCAGAATAGTTAAGAACAATTAGATGATCCGCATTGCTAATGTAAGTGATGTAAGTCTGTCAGCTATATTTATTGTAAATAAATAAATTTGAATTTGAATTGCAATAAATAACCTACCTGAATATATTAGAAGATATACGTATCTACATGGCAAAATGTAGGATTATTCAAAAAGAGTAGATTAAGACAAAGTTTTTAATAACGTTTACTCGATTATACTACTTTATTAATACGGGACTTATCACGCAATAAAACATGAGATATATTAATAAAATACCTATTTTTCTTTTTCTCCCGACGTTTCGACCTAGTTGCATTGGTCGTGGCCACGGACAGACATAATAAGTATAGTAATATAGTAAGTATAGTAGTTAATTTACTATAATATGCTCAAATCGCGAAAGTTTGAAAATAACAACGTTTACTCCAAACCGGAATTCAAGAGGAGTATTTCATGATATAGCTGTTTTTTTTAAATATCCTTTTGGTTCAATAAATATGTCAGATGCACCTATATAAACAGACAATGTTTTATAGTTTAACATTGTTTATTAATCTATTTAGCAAATAATTTTGACACCTAATGGCCAAAACTAGGATTGTGGCAACAACCGGTGCATTTACCCTACAACGTTTCTAAACTGACTAGCTGTATGTGTTTTTATACTTTATATAACGAGGCTAAATCGAAACTATAGTCGGGATAGTCATCATGACTATAGTTTCAATTGCATTCGGCGACCTTTCTCAAGTTGGGTTCGCAATGCACTAAGACGTTATATAAATTACTAGCTGCCCGTCCCGGCTTTGGCCGGGTATGATTGGCTAAAGAAGAAAAATAGTGAGGATCCCTATTTTTTTAAAATATAATATAGCCTATGTTCACCGGGGAAAGCGCAGCTTTCCAACAGTGAAAGAATTTTTCAAATCGGTTCATTAATTCGATGCAAACAAACAAACAATCAAATCTTTCCTCTTTATAAGTCTCTCCTCTATATATATATATATATATTATATTACTAGTTATTACCCGCGGCTTCGCCCGCATGATATTTAGATTTTTGTGCCATCCCATGGGAACCCTTTATTTATCTGTGATAAAAAATAGACTATGTCACGTCCCGTCTTTCAAACCCGAGGCCCTACCTTACCACCCTTAATAAAAGCGGTGGAAAATTAAAAAAAATATAACAAAAAACTATTTGACGGTTGTTCGATTCGACAGTTGTTTTTTTTTGACATTTGTAGCTTCTCAGAGTCTCAGATAGCAGATTTTTTCCTACTAACTTAACACTTATCGTTATATTATAAAAAAATACGCAACATCATTATAATTTGTAGCCTATGTGTTATTCCGATACATAAGCTATATTATTGCAAAGTTTCATCTCAATCCGTTCAGTAGTTTTTTCGTGAAAGAGTAACAAACATCCATACATCCAGCATCCACCCATCCATCCTCACAAACTATCACGTTTATAATATTAGTAGGATTAGTACTTCCTGTTAATATTATAAACGCGAAAGTTTGTGAGGTACGATGTTTAGTATATAGTAAACTAGTTTTTACCCGCGGCTTCGCCCGCATGATATTTTGATTTTTGACGCAATATCATTATAATTTATAGCCTATGTGTTATTCTGATATATAAGCTACATTATTGCAAAGTTTCATCTCAATCTGTTCAGTAGTTTTTACGTGAAAGAGTAACAAACATCCATACATCCATCCTCACAAACTTTCGCGTTTATAATATTAGTAGGAAATATAAAAATATGTGAAAATCACGTTAATTTCCATAGTAATTATTAATAAAGTAACATATTAATGACTGCATGTGTATTTACTATACTTTTCCTCAAAAACACAACCCCTCTACCCAAATTGGAAGTTTTATTCTGTCTCCAACGCTCGTCACATCGCTCCGATCCATCAAGCAAAAAGCGTAACGTTGTGGTGACAGGTGAAGGGGACGGCAATTTTAACGCAGACGAAAACGTATTGGGGCTTAGCTATGCCACATGTTTTTATTATCATGTAAGTATTTGGAATAGAAAACATTAACCAAGTTAAATGAATAAATAATTTATTCATTTTGAGTTAAAAATCGGACAAGTGCGAGTCAGGCTCGCACATGGAGGGTTCCGTACAAACACATTGTTATAATAATCAAAAACCTGTTTTAGAATGTGCTAATGAAGTTCTTTTATATGATACCTTACATGATACGATTTACTCACTTTGAATTTTGAACCCATATTTTGTGAATTTTGAAGCCCTACTTTTTATGATTTAAATAAAAATGTACAGTTTTCAGATTTATTCCTATATGTTTACTCTGAGACAATCCTTCTCGCCAAATTTTATAGTTCTACGTTTATAGTCAACGGGAAGTACCCTCTAGGTTTTGATTTTTGTGAAATATGCTGTTTTTACGACGTAAACGGCTCAACTTTTTTAAACGGTAACTGAGAAGTTTTTCTTTTACACAACTGCGAGAGACCATAGCTATATGTATACAGTATAAATTTCAACTCGATATCTTTACACGTTCCTGAGATAAAGAGTCTTGACATACACACAGACGGACAACACAGTGATCCTATAAGGGTTCCGTTTTTTCCGTTTGAGGTACGGAACACTAAAAAATATACGCTCACATTACTGTATTGTCATAGGCCCTTGATAAGTCTAAACAGTTTAGATTTTTTACTTTATTTATTAGTCATTCACAAACATAATTTCTTACTAATTAATTTATTATTTATATTAATTAATTAGGTGTCGCAAAATTAAACTATGGTAAATTTGTCGCGGCACTCTTGTTCACACATCAGCCATGACTATGTACTGTACTGTACTGTACTGTACCAGCCTTTTTAGTAGTCCACTGCAGGACGTAGGCCTACCCACGAAGGGTGATTGGGCCATATCCACCACGCGGGCCCAGTGCGGGTTGGTGGATTCACATACGCTAACGAATTTCTTCTACGGACGTATGCAGGTTGCCTCACGATGTTTTCCTTCACCGAAAAGCCGGTAGTGTGAAAATTCCGTACATAAATTCCAAAGAACTCATTGGTACGGGACCGGGGATTCGAACCCACGATCTCACGATTGTAAGGCGGGTGTCACTACCTCTTGACCACCACGGCTTCATATTTTCGTATGGGCACACATACGCTGACTAAATATTATCTAAATTAATAATAAGTGCTAAAACTAAAATAATTTAAGAGAGGTAATAAAACAAATACCGTCTTACCACAAAAAGTTAAACAGTGTTTAAATCGTGTTTAAAAATTTTGTGGCAAGACTGGTAGAAACTAAACAGTAATTAACAATCGTTATACCCACTACCTATATAAGATTGTTTGCATGAATATAAGTTAACATGCATCGATTCATCGTTGGTACTCAAGCCGTATTCTCAACAGAACGGGCTTAATGAAATCTGACCTAAGGGTCAGATTTCAGTAAGTCGAAATCGAGTAGAAAGGAGTCGGTTAAATAAAACAAACGTATACGTTTGTATCAGCTTTTTTAATAGTCCACTGCAGGACGTAGGCCTACCCACGAAGGGTGATTGGGCCATATCCACCACGCTGGCCCAGTGCGGGTTGATGGATTCACATACGCCATCGAATTTCTTCTTCGGACGTATGCAGGTTGCCTCATGATGTTTTCCTTCACCGAAAAGCCAGTGGTGTGAAATTCCGTAGATAAATTCCAAAGAACTCATTGGAACGGGACCGGGATTTGAACACACGACCTTACGATTGAAAGGCGGGTGTCACGCTACATATACCTTTAGACCACCACGGCTTCATTACATACATCCTTTGTTTATGAAATACTTAAGTGAACCTAATAAAAACATGTTGAAAAGTATTTACAGCTAAAATACAATGTGTTTTTTTTAGCAAAGTAGGTAAGTATCTTCTCTTGTCGTCCAGGGCAAAGTTGAGGGCACAAGACCACGCGGAAGGTCGCCCATGAGATGAACCGATCAGATCAAGTCTGCTGTGGGCGGGCCCGTGCATGAATGTACTAGATTGACGTCCAATAGAGAGAGATGGCGAGACATCGTGAGGCGCATTACATCTGCCCCTACCAATAATAATACTGCGTGATGACCACGACCGTTCTGTCAAGAGCGCAACGATCAAGAAGAAGAAGAAGGTAAGTATATTTATGCTACTCATTTCAAATAAGTTTTATCTCTAACTAGGTACGGGACTGCAAAATCGCGAATACCCTATTTTTTTAAATCTAGAATAAGTCTACATTTGGTCACCAACTTGTCTGATGGAAAGCGAAGTTGTCGCCGAAGATGGAGTATGTAGACCTAGAAGATACCTATTCACTCTGACATGAAGATATCCACATTGTAATTATCTGGAAACAATGACGGAGCCAGGGCATTCCAATCCCTTCCGAATCCTCATTCCTCATACGAACAGCCGGAATGTGGAACGCTTTGCCTGGGTCTGTCTTCCCGTTAAAGTACAACGAGTCTACAAATCCCGAGTAAATAGGTATCTTCTAGGTAAGCGTGCTACACCCTAGACCGCACATCTGCTTAACATCAGGCAGTGTGTAGTCAAACGCGAACATATTCGAAATAAAAAAAAAAATCTCTGGTGGTCCGCATTATGAAGGGAGAAGCGAATTGCTATTTTCTCTGTGTTACATCTTCTTCTCTGTTGTTTCTTCTTTGTCGTAACTGTGTTTATTTTGTCGTGAGTTAACGAACTATTGGTACGGTACAGCTTCATAGTGGAAGTTGGTCATAATGACAAATAAACCAGAATATAATATTAGCGCCATCGATTAAATCTACACTTTGGGACGCCAACCAATTATATTGTGTAAAGCCAACTTTGTAAGGGGTGTACGGATTTTCAAGCTTAAAACTTAGTTCGGCAATCTACAGCTCATAAATAAAGTAGCTAATAAATAAATTCATTTAAGTTATTAATAATGCTAAATTCTATATATTTAAAAAACTAGTTTTTACCCGCGGCTTCGCCCGCATGATATTTTGATTTTTGTGCTATCCCATGGGAACCCTTTATTATCCGGGAATAAAAGTAGACTATGTCACGTCCCGTCTTTCAAACCCGAGGCCCTACTTTACCACTCTTAATAAAGGAGGTGGAAAATAATAATAAATAAAATAAAAAAACGATTTGACGGTTGTTCCATTCGACAGTTGTTTTTTTTTTTGACATTTCAAAGCGCACTCTAGAATAGCTCGCAGATAGCAGAAGTTTTCCTACTTAATAAGTGTTAAGTTATATTATGGAATATTTACGCAATATTAGTATAATTTATAGTCTTTGTGTTATTCTGAAATAATAAGCTATATTATTGCAAAGTTTCATCTCAATCCGTTCCGTAGTTTTTGCGTGAAAGAGTAACAAACATCCATCCATCCATCTATCCATCCATCCATCCTCACAAACTCACAAACTTTCGCGTTTATAATATTAGTAGGATATGTCTATTTTTAGGACTGGGCCTCAAACGTACACTACTGTGTAGGCTGCACTAAAAGGTAGGCATCTAAGTTGGATCTAAGTATGAACAAGCACCTGACATTGAACTGTAAAGCAAACACCGCCGACGACAGTGCTCAAACTACCTGAATCCTAAACTCTTTAAAGTAATTTGTCAAGTTTGTCGATCTCAAGTTTGGCCCAAGTGCCTGCGAAGCCTTTCTCTTCGGTGCCGACCGTGAATTTAACTAGTTGGTACCTATACTATAATAAAAGCTTTCGTTTACCAAACACTGATAGAGTTTGAACAAAATGAAGTAGGTGTGGTCGCCCGTGTGCCATTTTACTAATTTGATTACGTTGACAACACTGCTCTGTCATTGCTAGTACAACAAAGTGTTTGATACTTGGTAGACACCAATTCGGTGGTTTTCATCAGTAGACTCGCGTCTACCAAGTAGTCGGTACCTTGGCTGCTGATTAAAATCTTATTGTTGGTTCACCGTAACGCCACGACGTTCTATTTTTGCACCAACCCTACTGAGACCTCTTATCTATTTCAATGAATAAGTTTCACGATGGGAGTCTCAAAAATGTTTGTTTTACCTTAATTTGGATATAATGTTTGGAACAGCTGAATTTTTGTGGCGACTTTAAGGTTGGTCCCGTAGTAAAAATTGGTCATAACTGCAATGTTCCATCACTGTTATTTTAATTTGATATTGAACAGGTAAAGCAAATACCACCGACGACAGCGCCCAAACTACCTGAATCCGGAACTTTTTAAAGTAATTTGTCAAGTTTGTCAATCTCACAAGTTTGGCCAAAGTGCTCGCGAAAATGCTTTCCCGCTCGCTGCCAACTGATGTTAGTTGTCTTCAGACTGTTTGACAAAAATTCTTAAACTGTATAAATTGGTAGAATATATGTGTATATTTCTTTATACGTAATATGACTACATTGACTGCCTCAGTGGCTCAGTGATTAGTGACCCTCACTTCTGAGTCAAGAGGCGTGGGTTCGATCCCCAACCAGGGCAAGTATTTATGTGATGAACATAGGTGTTTGCTCTGTCTGGGTGTTATTTAGTTACTATCTATAAAAATATGTATATGTAGTATATCAGTTTTTGGCAGCCATATCACAAAGATTGCTTAGTTTGGGGTCAGAGACCATGTGTAAGATGTCCTCAATATTTATAATTTAATATTTTCAAAAAAATTTTTAATTATTTACATTAAACCACCAACCTGCTCAAAGAAAAGCGATATCGTAACCGAATGGCAAAAATATACACAAGAAAATCGGCCAAGCCTTTTCGAAGGAGATCTTTAGCAAACACTGTGCCATGAGATTTTTAAATACTATATTTATATAGTTGATTGAATCAGGCGTTACTTTGCTAAAATTCATATTCAAATCTTTGTTTTGAATAAATATTTAGTGTTTTTCCGCTATCTTGTCGCAGGTAAGTAAGTTTAAGGGCATTAAAAAAAATACACAATTTTTAATATTATAATAATTATACATTCAAAAACTTATTTTACAAAATAGATAAAATAATAATAAATATCACTTAATTTCACTACACTCTATCATATATTTTTTTTAAATAACATATTAAGAATCCTTTACCAATAAATAAATGTTATAAAAAATTATTTATAAATAATGAACAAAAATAATGATATTTAGTATTATTTTATCTATTTTGTATAATTAAGTTTTTGAATGCATAATTATTGTAATATTAATAATTGTGTAAATTTTTTATATTTTTAATGCCCTTAAACTTATTTGCCTACAACAAGATAGCGGAAATACAGTAAATATTTTTTCAAAACAAAGATTATTGTATTTATAAATATTCAGTACAATACTACCAGCTATTATTACCATACTGGTACGACAAAATATGACCAGTGTTAAAACCTAAGACTGGGCACCGGCAGCGTTACGCGAAACGCAGGTAGAGTAGTAGAATATAATTAGAACGAAAGTTAAAGAAACCGTACTAAAATAGCAAGAAATACACATTATTTCGTCCCACTTTAAATATAAAACTGAAAAGATGTTAGAAAAAGATGCACATACATTCGAAATTAGGTCATTTTGAAGGGTTTCACAAACTAGCCTTGAGCTATCTCGAGCAAAATTTAGTAAGTATTCTATTACTTTAGTTCTAATTCTAATTCTAATTCCCTAGACCGCACATCTGCTTAACATCAGGCAGTGTGTAGTCAAACGCAAACCTATTCGAAATAAATAAAAAAAAAAAAAAAAAAAATTCTATGAGCAGTAGCATCAAAATAAATCTACAAATTTAAATAAAGTATCATAAATCACCTCTCAACCTGCATAATGTTCCAGAAGCCTCCTTCCACGATCGACCCGCGACCGCCCGTCACTTGACCCGCCGAACCCATCGTGATCTGGGTTACACAAACTCTCCGCCCATTAGGCCTAATTGGTAGCTCTTTGTGATGATTCTCAAAAAAAATTGGCCAATGTCAAAGTTCACGCCACAGTGAATGATTCTTACGGCACAAGACATCGACAAGTTTTACGAGATGACAACGACCAGTGAGTGAAATAACTACCTCGTTGATCGCAGAAAAGCCGTTCTGAAAATTTTATAAGTATAGTTCCAAACCAACCTAAGCTGTTTCTTCAATCAAACGGCCAGACAATTTCGACCCATAATGGTAGATATTATCAAGAAAGCTAGGGCCAGCACGCGAAGTTCTTTTCTTTTTCTAATTTAGTGGCAGAACTTGTAATGAATTAATTGTTAACAAATAACATACTTGAAAACTTTCTATTTGTGATAAACATTTCAAAAATTGACGCGTTCGCAGGATTTGAACCTGCATCTCTCTGGGATTCCGGCCCAGATGCTTTGTCCAATTAAGCTAAAACGCTGTCTGCAAAGGCGCCGATGCAGGTTCAAATCTTGCGAACGCGTCGATTTTTGAAATGTTTATCACAAAAAGAAAGCTTCTATACACCTAGTGTGTGAAGCATGATAAAAATCATTTCAACATACTTGAAGTTTACATAAAAAAGGTTGATATCACCAAAATTAAGATGAAACTCACTCAATTAACTGTACTGTACTGTATCAGCCTTTTAATAGTCCACTGCAGGACGTAGGCCTACACACGAAGGGTGATTGGACCATATCCACCACGCTGGCCCAGTGCGGGTTGGTGGATTCGCATACGCCATTGAATTTCTTCTATGGAAGTATGCAGGTTGCCTCACGATGTTTTCCTTCACCGAAAAGCCAATGGTGTGAAATTCCGTACATAAATTCCAAAGAACTCATTGCTACGGGGGACCAGGATTTGAACCCACGACCTCACGATTGCAAGGCGGATGCCACTACCTCTAGGCCACCACGGCTTTAGCTCTCAATTAACTGCTTTAGCCGAAATAAACCTTAATAATTGTGGCCTTTACAGTTTGATTAAAGTCATTCATCGCAAAAGCCGTGGTGGTCTAGTGGTAGTGACACCTGCCTTACGATCGTGAGGTCGTGGGTTCGAATCCCGGTCCCATACCTGACCATGAGTTCTGTGGAATTTATGTACGGAATTTAACACCACTGGCTTTTGGGTGAAGGAAAACATCGTAAAGTGACCTGCATATGTCAGTAGAAGAAATTCAATGGCGTATGTGAATCCACCAACCCGCACTGGGCCAGCGTGGTGGATATGGCTCAACCACCCTTCGTGAGTAGGCCTACGAAACTGGACTATTAAAAAAGACTGATACAGTATTATGTTAAATAGTTTTTTGTAACTCCGAGCTGAATAAATTATACAGCTAAATATTACAGCGATAAATTGAAAAAATAAAAAAACGAAAAAATTGAATTCCGTGCTAGCTCCTACGAGTAATATTCAACCCTAACCACATGTACACAGACTCTTGATTCTAATGTGGACCATAATTTAAAATGTTTTACATTTCTAAAGCGTAAAATGATTTGGAACTTTTTTCCGAGCTTATCTATCCGGGTTCAATTTAGGCTAATAATAATTATAATTAATTATTAACAGGGTGTCAATGATAAATGAAGTTCAAATTTTTAAATAGTTGTCCGTATCATTTACGAATAACTTAATTAATATTTTTTAACCCATACGTATTAAAATCAACTGTAATAGTTTCAATTGTAGAACAATTAATAGTTAGTTTGCTTACTGGCCACAAATACAAAACGTACGTAAATATGTTTTTATATTGACGGTATTCAAACCTCGTCAAACATTGAAACCATATCCCAGTGTTCGATATCAAATAAAATACGGATATCGTATGCAATAGAAAAAACGACAATAAAAATTCTTTGAAAATAATCTGTTAGTAACCGCTACAATTCCACTGCGGCAATCTGACAACTGTTCACGCCAAGTTTTGTATTTCGGGAATAAAAAAAACTGTGCCAACTTCAGAACATTTTAATATTTATTGCCTCTTAAGGTTTTATTTCTAGTTTGGTGTTGAAAGTGGGCAATATTTGAACACTTTTAATGATTTGAAAGAATTTCCGAGCACGAATCGAAATTGAAAGTCCTATTCTGTATTTGTCATCATTATCATTGCGTTAGCCGTAGCTCGTCCTATGCTGAACATAAGCTTCACCTGATTTGAGATCGATCTTCGGTGAGTGCGCCCAGGAGTTGCACAATCTGGTCCCACCTGCCCCTTTCTTCTATCGTACGGCTAGACAGACGCGACCAAAGCGCCACCCTTTTATGGTGGACATCCCACGCGTTAGAACCAAGCGTTTTGAGTCCACATTGCTCAATCGAACTGTCAGAATGTGGAACGCTTTGCCTGAGTCTGTCTTTCCGTTAAAGTAAAATGTAGGTGTCTTCAAATCTCGAGTAAATAGGTATCTTCTAGGTAAGCGTACTACATCCTAGACCGCATATCTGCTTAACATCAGGCAGTCTGTAGTCAAACGCAAACCTATTCGAAAAAAAAAACAAATCGGGTAACTGGCTGATTTCCATTAAGCGGATTCTGAATCGACCAGTGTTCTCGCGTTTTCTGTAGAACATTCTGTAGAAATTTACATTCCAAGAGATAACTCATTTCAATCCTTAAATTGTAACAAAATGTTACCTATGATTTTGGTGTCGATCGTCTAAGTAGTACTAAGTAAAAATAAGTCGTACGAACGTGCAACATTTCTGCACGTTCGTACGACTTATTTTTTTCAGTTTTTGCTTTTTAGTTTTTAGTTACATAACTATACTTTTCAGCCGAAGTTTTGTGTAAAATATGACTTTTGAGAGGCTTAAAACTTCAAGTCATTAAATATATACCATTCTCATTCTTAAAGTTGTTAGTTTTGATGTACAGAATAAGCCCCTAAAAGGATGCTAATTGATTGTGAATAACCGTCTATAGATAAGGAAACCCTACTTTTAATTTTCCTAATTTTCCGAACAACATGAACTGAAGTCGCCGCAGGATTATTTGAAAACATTCTTTGGTGATGACGTATTAGATTTCAAAGTGCCGTTCAAAATAGAGATAAATCAAGTAATTTCTTCCAACTCAAGTGAATTGAGTAAAAAAGAATTAGATTTTTATCTAGGGATTAAGGTCCTAGTGGAAATTATAAAGATGCCAGCCATTAAGGACTATTGGAGTCAACATCTCAAGTTAGAATCGATCGGCAATGTCTTTGAAACGTTTATGTGTATAAAGCACAAGCGTTATTTATACATTTTTGTGTGTTTCCCTATGACGGCGCAGTGGAACTGGTGGCGCAAACACCTTTCAAAAGCACAAGAAATGGAAAGAAGACTATCTAGGTCGTCGAAAAAAAAACCGTTGTAAAATTATGCATAAGCATTTAATTTAAGAAATTTTCTGTTTTGAATATATTATGTAGATAATATATAAAAATATTTTTTTTTGGTTTATATTTTCTGTGTTTTTATGTATTATTTATTTCCTGTGTAACAGATAATATCCGTTTCAAGTGACATGTGGAGATCTTATAGGTAGCAATAGTGACGGGCAACGTCCGTCTTATGTGACTTGTCATATCTCTTAAAATTATATAATATTTTAGAAAAAAAAAAGACTGAATATTTCAATTACCTCGAAATTGAACCCTTTATCCTAAAAATATCCCAAAAACAGACATATCATTCAGTGACTATATTCAGTGACTTTGACAGTGAATTGAAGTGTGTAGTTTTAGTTATGTATCTCCTACAGGAATTAAATAAAGTTATTTGACATGATTGATTTCTGTAATGAATAGATAGGTTTTTTCTGGGAAACCAAAAAAAATATGTTATCCACCTATACTGATTTTGATATCTACACTATAATATTATAAAGAGGAAAGATTTGTATTTTTGTATTTTTGTATGTAATGATTAAACTCAAAAAGTACTGGACCGATTTTAATAATTCTTTTTTCATTAGAAAGCTACATTATCACTGAGTAACATAGGCTATTTTAATTGCAAGAAAAAAATAAGGATCCCTATTAAAACTATAATAATGTTACCCAAGGTGTAAAAAAATGCCTAAAATATTCTTTACATCGCGTGCGCTGCGAAAACTATTGATGATGGAGTAAAATAATGTACTACGACTTTATAGAACACACCATAATTTACAAAAAATGTCGCGACAGCATGTATCTAACTATAATGGTTAAGCCGTAATAACTGTTCTTTTATTCTTAAAAATTAATTGAAATACCGTCGCAGGAAAAGGATCTTAATTTTTATTTTGGTATTAATCCTTATCAAAATAAATTATTTCAGATTCAAAACTGTTTCAATAGCTTTATGCAACTTTTTAAATTATTTAATTCAGACATTTTATTACAAAGATATCACGAGTTCAAAAATGCAAGTATTATAAAAGTTCCGTTTCGCCGCTCTCCCCGCTTGGCATTTCATGTACTTTGTATAAAGTACATAATACAAAATTCACTTCGAGCAAATATCTATAGAGTCACAATCGTGAAAAAAAGTGTCCGAGCCAAAATCCTGCCCAAGCTACGTAGTGGGCAGGCTTTTTAGTTAGTCGTAAGACGATTCCAAGCCGACTACAACGCCGCGCGATGCCAAAGTGTTCGGTTAAAGGCACTTATTAGGTGACATAACGTCGAGATTCGAGGAAACGGGTCATTGAGAATTGAGAAGGGTGCTTGGGCCATATCCACCACCAGTGCCAGGGCCCAGTGTGGGTTGGTGCAGATTGCCACACAATATTTTCCTTCGCCGAAAAGCCAATGATTTGAAATTTCGTACATAAGTTCCAAAGAAACTCATTGATACAGGATCGGGATTTGAACCCACCACGTCATGATTGTAGGACAGGCGTTACTACCACTAGACCACCAAAGTTATATATCTCCGCCATTAGTGTGTCGATTTATGTTTTATTGGTAGTAAATAGGTATGCAGTGGCGTAGCGTGCCTTGGAGGAGCCCTGAATTAAACAGGGTAGTTGGGGAGCCCAAATCACTCATTTCTCACAAAAGATACAAAAATGCTTGCATTAAATTGAAATAAATATATACCGCCATACCGCAATAGATTTAAACACGCTTTAAACACTGTTTAGCCGTACAATTTGTACTGTTAAACATTGTCTAAAGCCTGCGTAAAACTTTTGTGGTAAGACGGTTATTTATAAGTTGTCACTTCCTCCTAGAAATTGAGCTAGCCAAACAATTCAAATGAAACTTGACTTTTATTCAGGAAATTGACAATTGATAATGAATAGAATACCTATATCAGCTAAGTAAGTCTAGCTTAAGACGATTTCAGTTGTTATAAAATTTCTGCCTCTTAGGACAACTTTTGGAAGAATGTTAAACCCGGGAAAAAAGAGATGATTTTTTTTCGGGAAGCACGAGATTAAGTGACATTGTGGTAACACTAGGTTTTGCTTACACACGTTAAGGCCCCTGTAGCCCGGGAGCGCCGTATTATTGACACGGCTGATACTGCGGTAGCTACGCCCCTACACATAGTATGTGAAACGAATTGTCGATGGGACCTTAAAGTTCTCGAATCTAGACAATGTATTGGCAAGTGTAGCGAAGGTCTTCACGTGAATCTAAGATCTGGTCGTGACGTCCGGAACACGTTGGATGCCAGCGCTTTGATTCCTTCCATCACAGCTCTTTGGGTTAGCAAGTTGAAGAGGCCTTAGGTAGGGCACACAATTCGTAGACGTAGAATTGATGTCCAATGTTTTTCAAAGTTCTCGAGTGAAGACAAGATCAAGAAACTAACTTACATGGGTAGAATGTATAGACTGTGGGTCTCTAATATTTTAACGTCGCTTTCATTCTCATCATTGTCATTTTCTGAAATCAGGGCTATATATTATGTACAGCCACCCGACACATACGAACTCACTTTTATTTAGATATGCCAATACCTACTATCTCTTTTTCATAACTTCGAAAAGTTTAAGACTACTGAAACTCTTGCGATTTGGGTAGGTTTTAACTCATAATAATGGTTCATCCGGTATGTCTAGCATGTGTGTGGCGCATACCTACATTACGTGTTAAGTATATGTATAGCCAATCATACCCGGGCAAAGCCGGGACGGGCAGCTAGTATTTAATAAATACCTGTATCTACACTAATATTATAAAGAGGAAAGATTTGTATTTTTGTATTTTTGTATGTAACGAATAAACTCAAAAAGTACTGGACCGATTTTAATAATTCTTTTTTAATTAGAAAGCTACATTATCACTGAGTAACATAGGCTATTTTAATAGCAAGAAAAAATAAGGATTCCTACTAAAACTACAATAATGTTACCCAAGGTGTAAAAAAATGTCTAAAATATTCTTTACATCGCGTGCGCTGCGAAAACTACTGATGATAGAATAAAATAATGTACTACGAATTTGCAGAACACACCGTTATTTACAAAAAGTGTCGCGGCAGCATATATCTAACTATTATAGTTAAGCCACAATAACTGTTATTTTATTCTTAAAAATTAATTGAAATGCTGTCGCATGAAAAGGATCTTAAATTGTATCTTGGTATTAATCCTTATCAAAATAAATTATTTCAGATTCAAAAATATTTCAATAGCTTTATGCCACTCTTTAAATTATTTAATTCAGACATTTTATTACAAAGATATCACGAGTTTAAAAATGTAAGTATTATAAAAAGTTCCGTGGTCGCCGCTCACCCCGTTTGGCTATTCCTGTACTTTGTACAATGTACATATACCTACCAGCCTTTTTTAATAGTCCACTGCAGGACATAGGCCTACTCACGAAGGGTGATTGGGCCATATCAACCATGCTGGTCCAGCGAGGGTTGCCGGATTCATATAGGCCATTGGATGTAAAATTATCGTCTCCAGTGTTTAAAAAAAAAGTAGTTTTCTTTTACTGCATATAATTTTGATGAAACCGCGATCGCGTAGTAATCTATTGAGTAGCGAGAGTGGCAGTCATATTCTTATTATGTGCCTACCCACATAAAATCTCCGCTATTAATGTACCTGTACCTATACCAGCCTTTTTTTAATAGTCTACTGCTGCAGGACATACAGTTCTACCTACGAAGGGTGATTGAGCCATATCCACCGCGCTGGCCCAGTGCGGGTTGGTGCAGGTTGCTTCACATTATTTTCCTTTGCCGAAAAGCCTATGATTTGAAATTCCGTACATAAGTTCCAAAGAAACTCATTGATACAGGATCGGGATTTGAACCCATCACCTCACGATAGTATGACAGGCGTTAGTACCACTAGACCACCACGGCTATATATCTCCGCCAATAGTGTGTCGATTTATGTTTTATTGGTAGTGAATGCAGTGGCGTAGCGTGCTTTGGAGGAGCCCTGAATCAAAAATAGTTAGGGTGCCCAAATCACTCACTTCTCACAAAAGAAACAAAAATACTTGCATTAAATTGAAATAAATATATACCGCCTTACCACAAAAGATTTAAACACTGTTTAACAGTGCAATTTGTACTGTCAAACATTATCGAAAGCGTGCGTAAAACTTTTGTGGTAAGACGGTTATTTATAAGTTGTCACTTCCTCCTGCCTAACAATTCAATTTAAATTTACACTTTTCTTGACTTTTTTTCGGCTAATTTATTCAATAGAATATAATTACCTGTATCAGCTAAGTAAGTATAGCTAAAGACGATTTCAGTTGTTCTAAAATTTCTGCCTCTATAGACAACTTTTGGGTGAACGCTTAACCTGGGAAAAAATGAGATGATTTTTTTTTCGGGAAGCACGAGATTAAGTGAAATTGTGGATAACATTTTACTAAGTTTTGCTTACACACGTTAAAGCCCCTGTTCCCCTGGAGGGCCCGTATCATTGATACGGCTGATACTGCGGTAGCTACGCCCCTATAGGTATGTGTCCTGACCATAATTTGTGAAACGAATTGTCCATGGGACCTTAAAGTTCTCGAATGGAGACAATGTATTGGCAAGTGTAGCGAAGGTCTTCACGTGAATCTAAGATCTGGTGGAGACCACCGAAACACGTTGCATGGCAGCGCTTCGATTCCTTCCATCACAGCTCTTTGGGTTAGCAAATTGAAGAGGCCTTAGGTAGGGCACAATTCGTAGAAGTAGAACTGATGGTCCAATGTGTTACAAAGTTCTCAAGTGAAGACAAGATCAAGAAAATAACTTACATACGTATAATGTAGAAAAACTGTGAATCTCTAATATTTTAACTGTCTCTTTCATTCTCTTCATTGTCATTTTCTGAAATCAGGGCTATATATTATGTACAGCCACCTGACACATACGAACTCACTTTTATTTAGATAAGCCAATACTATATTTATTTTACGTAAATAGTCGAACAGTTTAAGATTACGGGAACTCCCGCGATTTGGGTAGGTTATAACTCATCATCATGGTTCATCCTGTATGTCTAGCATGTACGTACATTACATGGTAAGTATATAGGCACAATGCTTATAAAATCTGTCTTCTTTAGCCAATCGTACCCGGGCAAAGCCGGGGCGGGCAGCTAGTATTGTATAAAAATAAAATACATATATTAGTAATTTACAACGACAGCTCATCATACCTTTTTTACTGACACTATCCAATTTACAACAGATTTGACTACAATATTCATTTTTGTACAGATTTGGAAACCTTGAGTCCAAAAACATAAAAATTGTTTGATTATTACTCTTATAAAAAGAAAACAGGATCAAAATCTGTCCCCTATGTACTAAAAGAAAGCATGAAGTTTGTGTCTCAGTTGATCTATCTAAAACTATAGTTAATCATCGAAAATTTGAATACTTGTACAGATTGTTACAATGATAAGCAAATAAAATAATATATAAATAATAATTTTACATAAATAAGAATATTACCCTTATTTTTTTGCGATGGCGTCATTCTGGTCCAAATTATTAATTTACATATTGTTTGTTGCTTTAATTAACAACTATTTTTATTTTTATATTGATCAATTATTTTTTTATTATTAGTTTATATTCCAATCTTAAACATACTATCAAAATTGTGGTATAAATAAAAGTTTTAGCCTTAAAAATAATTTATATGTGTACGTTTCTGAGACGTATATTTAGGCTTTACGTACATCTAAAATAGATTATGCTTCTAGGGTTTTAACCCAAAAAGGATAATCTATTTTACTACTATGGTACTATGGTTAAAATTGCCTGGCAGAAAAGTTGTAATTTTTATTATTTCGATCATTTCACCTATGTGTAAAACATCTGTTAATTCTGGATGTATCATTTTGCTTCAAACGTAATCATAAAATACTGGGGCTTAGTTAATTTTACATGTTTTATGATAAAATTTTGTTTTTGGTTAGTCGTTTTTACCTGTTTGTAATTTTTACTAAAATTTACTAACCGACACTATTTCTTAAAATATTGAGATAAATCGTAGTTTTTAAATGACAGTTTACAAAGCTTTTAAATTTCATTTAAACATTCTTAGAAACGAGTAGCAAAGAGTAGGTACTAGATGATTTTATACGATTTTTATTCCAAAAAATAAAACTTTGAAATGCTCTAGTGTAAAGTTGCCACCATGTCGCTTAGTAGTTATTGCCTTTCAATCGTCGATATAATTACAGCCCGAGGTCCCACCACAAGAACTTCCGGCTCGTAGCGTACTCGGTTTAAACCAATTTTTACGTAATTATAATTATGAATAGCCGAATATATTTAAATAGGGTTGTGTTTCAAATTTGGGCACAAATATTTGAAACTAGCTGACCCGGAGAACTTCGTTCCGCCTAACAGTCGATTAACGTAGCCTAAGTTATTCCTTATTACATCAGCTACCTGCCAATAAAAGTCCCGTCAAAATGGGTCCAGCCATTTCAGAGATTAGCCGGAACAAGCAGACAGACAGACATAAATTGTAAAAAACATTATTTTGGTGTATGTACCGTATAAAAACTGTTATTTCAATATTACAAACAGACATTCCAATTTTATTTATAAGCATAGAAAATGAATAGATGATAATATTTAGTAAATTTATAGGGAAACATATCCTTCATTTGTTTTTATGTAAATGTATTGAATAGGAGAATACCTATATACCAGGTTGCTTTGCGAAATGTGACCGCCAGTATTTTAGAACGAAAAATGTTTAATTATTTTTTAAAATCAAAATGTTAGGAAATGACATAAATTAGAAGCTACAATTCGTTAGGCAACCTTGTATAGATAAAGCTTAGTAACGTATCTTAAAAACAAGTGAATGAAAAGATTGGTCAAAAAATAATCATACTTTTTTCAATAAAAATTACTGGCGGTCACATTTCCCAAGGCAACCTGGCTTATTATGTATTTTCCTATTAAAAAAAAACCGGACAAATGCGAGTCAGGCTCGCACATCTAGAGTTCCGTACAAATCCAGAAAATTTCACAAAATTGGGAAGTATATTGTTAAAATCTCTATACTGTAACCATCGACAAAACTTTACTCACTTTGAATTTTGAACCCATATTTTGTGAATTTTGAGGCCCTATTTTTTGTGATTTAATTAAAAATGTACAGTTTTCAGATTTATTCTTATTCTCGCCAAATTTCATAGTTCTATGTCAACGGGAAGTACCCTGTAGGTTTTGATTTTTGTGAGTGTCGAAATATGCAGTTTTTTACGACATTAACGGCTCTAACTTTTTAAACGATAACTGAGTAGTTTTTTTTTATACAACTGCAAGAGACTATAGATCTACGTATACAGTTTAAATTTCAGCTCGATATCTTTACGCGTTCCCGAGATAAAGAGTCTTCACATACACACAGACGGGCAGACGGACAACAAAGTGATCCTATAAGGGTTCCGTTTTTTTTCGTTTGAGGTGCGGAACCCTAAAAATGAGGAATATATGAATTAACCATTATTAAATTTCAAATACTTGCGGCCGAATTTCGTAAGGCTGCCCTATCTAAATAAAATATATTTTCCTATTCATATAATTACGTAAAAAATTGGTTTGAACTTTGAACCGTGTACGCTATGAGCGGGTTGTTCTAACGGTGGGATCTCGGACCATTACGCCTTAATTGTAATTCGTCACGCTGCGGTGTCAATAAGTCTTCGTCAGCCATAAATCCATTACAGTCATAATTATGATCCGACCCCATCAGGACGACAATTAGCCTGGGTCTGACGAATGGCCGTGTTAGTACTTGTGTAGTTAGGTACTTACCTGCCTACTGATTTTTGTGCTTGGCTTGTACCTGCTTAATAAAATAATTAAATAAATAAAATAAAATAACTTCATTAAAACTAGCGTGAGGATTCATTATTAAAATTTATATGAACACCGGATACAACTCACAATTATTTGAACGGTCGAGCCGCTATGCGTCCGACCGGTTTCAGAGTAGTTAGTACTCCTTATTAGTAGGGAATACGCGCGCCCCCGACAACGGACGCCTGCGCACTGCCTGTGTTGTTAGGGGCGCGCGTATTCCCTGAAGAAGGAGTACTAACTACTCTGAAACCGGTCGGACGCATAGCGGCTCGACCGTTCAAATAATCGTGAGTTGTATCCGGTGTTCATATAAATTTTAAAATAAAATTAGTTAAGATTTAGTTAAGAGAATAAATTAAGTTAGTTATAATCTGGTTGTGGGTTTCAGTAAATAAAAGCTTGCACCTACTTAGATACTTTTTATTCTAGCTGTGGGAATTTATTTTTGTTTTAATTTGATTTAGACTAGGTAGTTTATTATTACTAATTTTATTAGTGAGTAGCGAGTGGTGAATTAAGGTACCGAGACAAACCGAAAGATATTTTGGTGCTGTTTTATGTATAAGTATATTTTATTTACCTATTAGTTTCAAATAAAAAAGTGCTTGGATTAGCTAGTGGCTGATATACACGTACCATAGATAGATAGATAAACGCTTTAGTGCACACCAAGAAATAACAATAATAAGAAGAACTAATGATAAAAAACAGTGTAACAAAGGGCGGCCTTATTGCTGATAGCGATCTCTGCCAGGCAATCTTAGGATGGAGGGGATATATAGCGTATAAATTATGGACGGGTGCGCATTAAATTAAAATATAAATTAAATTATACATCGTTAACCTACATGCGAATACTATTTCAAAGGTGTATAAACGATCCGGCTCGAAGATGTATAAACGACGATGCGAATCGTAATTCAGGCGCACGGGTTTTTTGATACAAAGCGATGTAATAAAACAGCCCAATCCGCGAAAAAACTATTTAATGTTCGGTATATGCTATGATAATGATTTATTAACAATTAACCCACAAAACATTTTGTGTCCCTAACTAATTAATTGCTTATAATATGCTAGAATATATATGATGTCCGTTCTATTTCGACACCAATAATTTGATTCATTATTAATTTTTGATCGTTTTGCTTTTCAGCATAGGCCTCCCCAAGAATTTCCCAAAGTGGTCAGTCTCTTGCTTTATTATTACTTATTTTCTACGTATTCATTTTATTTATTTACTGGTCTAAGAATCGACGGGTCGTTCGTGGTCTGCAAACGACCACGGTGCCTGTCTCCAAGGCAGGGTAGACGTCCAACGCTGCATTTTGCTCCGCCCGAGAAATTTTCAAACGCATCGGTTATCAGTTTTTCCGTGTTGTTCCCACTGACATTTCAACTTACAATCCGCTGGGCTATGTAAAAAATCGGTTGTCTGTAAAGTTGGCTTACGGAAGATAATTTTACATGATAACGTCATAAGAAATCTTTGTTGAATTAACAACTGAAACAAACCCAACGCTTAGACCGATAAAGCCTCTTTATGCCTGTTACGCGCTTTCGCTTGCATGCTCGGCCCAGGCGAAACGTGACACTTTTTCGTGCGTCCAGCCGACTTTCATCGATTTATAAAACGTTATCTCGATAAACATGCGATGTAGTAAATTTATTCACCTAACCCGCTCTGAGCGAGCATAATGATGATGGATATGGCTCAAATCGCCCTTTAGATTGGTCTATGTTCAACAGTGAACTATCAAAAGCTGATACATTACAGTCCTTTAAGTAGATTAATCCATGTTCAACAATGAATTAAGTACATACATAAAAGCTGACACCTACAGTGATTTAAAGGTAAATATTAAGTGTAAATGTTCCATTACACTACTAACATTATTAATATTTGTGACGATCAAAGGCACTTGTTTTGTCCAAAATATAATGGTGAGCTTTGATTCAAGTTATTCAAGTTAATTGCACGGAAATTTCCAAATGATTGATGGGGGAACGCGAATTTGCTTTAACCTTTGTCTTAGTTAACAAAGAAATTGAATAATCTGTGTTTTGATTTGAAGTATAGGCTAAATAAAAATTAATGGACTGTGTGAACACGAGATATCATTACGCAGTAGAAGTTTATAACGCTTTGTAGCTAACTTCAGAAACGCCATTAAGTTTGATTCGGCATGTACTTAATAAAATAAATAAATGAAATAAAATAAAATAGCCTTTATTTCCCAAATACGTTTACAAGTTCATAACAAATTTAAATCTTACATTTTTAATTTTAAATATTTTATTTGGGCACCCAAATTCGGTAAAAGGCCTCCTCCATACTGTGCCATGAATTTCGATTTAGGGCATGTCTAGTCCAGGTCGAGCCCGCTACTTCCACTATGTCATCGGACCATCTTCTTCTGGGGCGTCCGACTGGGCGCGCTCTCTCTCTCTTGGGCACCAGTGGATAATGCGTTCACTCCATCTGTTGTCCGTAGTTCGCGCAACGTGTCCCGCCCATTTCCATTTCAATTTACAGAGCATTTTTGTTACATCCATGATTTTGGTCTTTTGTCATATTTCAAAATTTTTTACTCTGTCTTTTAACTTGAGTTCTAGCATAGAACGCTCTGCAGCTCTTTGAAAAGTTGCAATCTTTTGTACCAGTTTTTTAGTCAATGCCCATGTTTGGCAACCATAAAGTAGAGTTGGTAAAATTGTATTGTCCATCAACCTTTTTTTTTTAAATTAATAGGGATTTGATTTTTGAATATATCTTTGTGGGACCAATATTTCCGCCATGATGCCCCTATCCTTCTATCTATTTCTTTGGCGGTAGAGTCTTAGCATGTACTTACTGGAATCAAATAAAAACAAGATAAAGTTCTCTGTGTGTCATTGTTGACACAAGGAAAATAGCTACAATTAAGATAAAATTTTCTGTGTGTTTTACACAAGGAAAACAGCTAAACTTTTGTGGGTGACATTAATTACACTTCTCAAAATAAAATGAACATATTTCATTACTAAATTTATTTTTATAACAAGATAATGTTTATTGTTGCTAACGAGCTGTCTGTGACACTTACAAAGCAAGGATACATACTAAGGCTAAAAAAACCTGTCATCAGTTAAAATAATATCAATGAGAGGAAGTCCACAGAAAGGTCTCAAAATGGACATAGACAAGACAAAGATCCTATGCAATGCCCATGTTGTGCCTACGTCAATATCTGTTGAAAACTCGGTTCTTGAAGTTGTCGACTCGTACGTCCACCTAGGATAAGTAGTCCAATTAGGTCTGACTTTAAGAAAGAGGATTATCTTCAAATTCAGTCCTACTTGGTTGGGCAGCGTTCGTTGGGGTCAAAAAGTTCTCGAGTGGAGACCGCGTACCGACTAGCGCAGCCTAACACACAAAAACATCTACTAAAAGTAAAACTGATCGTAAAGGACATGTCCACAAAATGTATGGAGGCTGATATAATAATAATCATCAAAAATTCTAACCACAACACTCGTTACATTTCGAGAAAGTTCATATTTTAGATAGTATATTACCTCAGTTAAAAATATAAAAGAGCCCTCTGATTTTTTTAAAATTAATTTTAAATTTATTAAGATAAATAAATATATTTGGCTCGATAGGTATAATAGTTTATCTCTATCAACCCTGATTAATTAACCTACAAATTGTGAAATGAAAGCATTTTTACCAATTAGATACACTTTTTAAGTGTTTTTTGTCACATTGTACCTATCTAACTGGTCACACTGTTACGAGTAGGTTATATTTTTTAATTTTAGCAAGATATGAATGTGGAAAAATCAGCTACAAATGGAAGTAAAATAACGATAGAAGCACTTTACTATTGCTAAACTAGTAAAAATAAAAAGTTGTATAATTATTTTTCATACTAGTTATTTTTCACATTAAAAAGAAATGGAGGGATGGAAAAATCTGAATTAAATATTTTTGAAAAGACCATAAAACAAACTTTCAAATGATGTATATATCATCTTGGTTCGATTTTCCTCTGAATAATATACCACTTGTAGACGTCATCTTTATGTGGAACAGAAAAATAAAGTATATACTTTGCAAGAAGTTAACAAGAGATAAAAATTCAAGACCAAATAAAATGTTGTCGTTCTCTGTAATGGCTCAACATTTTTCATTTTGTATCTGACCGCATACACTATCATAAAACTTGATATCGTATAAGTTGTGCATAAAGAGAATTGGACTGCAAGTTGAGGGCACTACTATGCCTTATTGTCTTTTGTTCATCTTGAGTAGAGATATCTATCTAGATAGAAAACTTAAATCCAGAGCTCAGAGCAAATAAAAAAATCAAGAGAGAATGTTGTGAACAAACAAGTGAGGCCGACCAAAACGTCTCGCCGTGTAAAGATCAATCACACACACATCAACGTACAAGGAAACTACGCCTTGGCTTGTCAGTCTAACTATGGCAGCGCAGCAGTGACGCACTCACACATGTATAAAAACCGGCTTCACTTGACTGTTCAACGACGTTCCGAGAATGTTGTGAACAAACAAGTGAGGCCGACCAAAACTACGCCTCGCCGTGTAAAGATCAATCATACACACATCAACGTACAAGGAAACTACGCCTTGGCTTGTCAGTCGAACTATGGCGGCGCAGCAGTGACGCACTCACACATGTATAAAAAACCGGCTTCACTTGACTGTTCAACGACGTTCCCTCTTGATTTTTTTATTTGCTCTGAGATCCAGAGATTATAATTAATCAACATGAGAGGTTTTCACCAAATTGTAACAGTTAAGTAAATTTGAATAGGCCGGATTTCAGAGATTTTTAAAGCCGCCTGAACGTCAACGTGTCATCCTTTACTCCCACCTGTTCTGTTGAGTAGTTCCGACAAAACTAAATGGCTAAACGGTTAAAAAAACCTGTGTCTACAATTTAACGTGTCATCCGAGCCACGGTAACGATCAGTTAGAAATACCAAAATCGGTCACCCATCCGACGACTGACCGTGCCGAACGTTGCGTAAGTTTGGTGATCGCTGAAAACCTGGTCGAACCACGCTATAAGTTTTAATTACAACACAAATTTAATTTTCGAATCCGTCTACAATGAAATTGAAATGAAATAAGCGTTGGTGTCATTATGTCTTTGGGAATACAATTATACTAAGTTAGTAAGTAAGTTTAGGTAATGACAATTATCATAATTCATTTATTCTGCTTTCAGCTCGGTGGCTCAGTGGTTAGTGAACCTGACTTCTGGATCATAGAGGCGTGGGTTCAATCCCCACTCAGGGCAAGCATTTATGTGGTGAACATAGGTGTTTGCTCTGTGTCTGGGTGTATTTAGATACTATCTATTTAAGTATGTATTTAAATTATGTATATGTAGTATATCAGTCTCTGGCAGCCATATCACAAGCTTTGCTTAGTTTGGGGTCAGAGACCGTGTGTAAGATGTATAGAGAGAAAGAAAATATTTATTATTTACTATTATTATATTTATCAATGTTTAGGTAGAAAAGATCATGTCTCTTAGATCTGCGCCCGACCTCGAAGAGTCAACACGTCCTGAAGATGCCTCGTTGAGTGGCGAAACACGTGTCGAACAGAGTGTAGTGCAGTGAGAATAAGGGTGTTATTTATTAGTGAATTGTTATCAATATTTTGTCATATTATATTTTTTTTAAATGCCCTTAAACTTATTTGCCTATAACAAGATACCTAGCGGAAATACAGTAAATATTTATTTAAAACAAAGATTTGAAGATGAATTTCCCCAAAGTAACGCCTGATTCAATCAACTATTTTAGTTATTACTGTATATATAATATATACAGTAATACAACACGATAGCGGAAATACAGTAAATATTTATTCAAAACAAAGATTTGAAGATGAATTTCCCCAAAGTTATTACTGTATATATAATATATACAGTAATAACTGAAATAGTTGATTGAATCAATATTTTGTTTAGTTATTACTGTACATGTATATTATATGTATATACAGTAATAACTAAAATAGTTGATTGAATCAATATTTTGTTTAGTTATTACTGTACATGTATATTACATATACAGTAATAACTAAAATAGTTGATTGAATCAGGCGTTATTTTGGGGAAATTCATCTTCAAATCTTTGTTTTGAATAAATATTTACTGTATTTCCGCTATCTTGTTGAAGGCAAATAAGTTTTAGGGCATTTAAAAAAAAAACTTTAAAATAATATGACACAATATTCAAAACACTTCACTAATAAATAACACCCTTATTCTCGCTGCACTACACTCTGTTCGTAATATAATTCGTTAAGACCTATTCATGGCCGTTAAATGAGTTTTTGTAAAGTTACAGTCAGCAGTTTGTCTGTAAATGCCAAAAAACCCAAAAATATTTGAATTTCGCGCGCGACTCAGTGAAACCACCTTAAATTGTCACCTCATAATATGTCGATCGTCTCAAAGAAGTCGCAAAAGCGTTTCAAAATAAGTTTCCTAAACCAATAAGGTTGTCAAAATAGATTCAGTGCTCCTCACGTCAACATTACTTCTGTGAAACCTTTCCAACTGCTCTTTTACAAAATGTTTACCTATTCGGAATATGAAATGGAATGTCTGTTTGTTCAGGGAAGCAGCGTGCAATGGGTAACTTTTTGATATGTAGATGTGTTTACGATGAACGCAATGAGTTATTACCTATTACGAAAGCTTATAAATGCTTAGCAAGTAGGTCGTATTATACCGATCTCTATAACTATACCTTACTAGTTTTTACCCGCGGCTTCGCCCGCATACGCAATATAACAATATCATTATAATTTATAGCCTATGTGTTATTCTGATATATAAGCTATATTATTGCAAAGTTTCATCTCAATCCGTTCAGTAGTTTTTGCGTGATCCATCCATCCATCCATCCATCCTCACAAGCTTTCACGTTTATAATATTAGTAGGATAATAGTCCAATGCTGAACATATATGAAGGGCGACTACCCATGAAGGGCGATTGAGCCATATCTACCACACTATGCCAGTGGCGTGACATTTTAAACATAAGTTACAAAAAACTCGTTGATACAGGACCAGGATTTGAACTCGAACACGACCCCACTGCACTGTTGGCAGGTATAACTAACTACCACTAAATCACCCTAGTCCTTTACACTGAGAGCTGTCCTGCTGTGGAATGAACTGCCTGTTGTTATTAGACAGGCTAAATTCCTCGCCATATTTAAAAATATTTCGTTTATCAGCATTATCTTTCTTTGTGTTAGCTAAACTTGGTATATATGTATTTGTATACCTATATGTAGGTTCAAAACCCGGTCCCGTACCAAAGAATTCCTTGGAATTTATGTACGGAATTTCACACCACGGGCTTTTCGGTGAATGAAAACATCGTGAGGCAACCTGCATACGTCCGTAGAAGAAATTCGATGGCGTATGTGAATCCACCAACCCGCACTGGCCCAGCGCGGTGGATATGACCCAACCACCTTTTATGGGTAGGCCTACGTCCTGCAGTGAACTATTAAAAAGGTTGGTACAGTATAGGTTATATAATATGTAATTATTATGTATGTTTATAAAATTTACCTTTGTTTTTTTCTTTTTTTATTTTTATTTCGAATAGGTTCGCGTTTGACTACACACTGCCTGATGTTAAGCAGATTTTATTTTTTTATTTTTGTATCTAAGTATTTTTTCTCTCTCATTACTTATTTAACTGTATTTTTTTATTTTTTTTTGTAATTACTGTTGTATATTTTGGGTGTACAATAAAGATATATATATTATTTATTTATCCCCACAGCTCTCCATACATTACATTCGTAATAGGCAGGTTACTAAAAATACCTAAGTATATAATTAAATTCTTCTTCAAATATATTATCAAAAAATATAAGACACATATTTTTTATTGATGAAAATATAACGCGTTAAAGTTCCGATGAAGAGATAATTCGATGATAAGTATTGTGTATCGATTCGTGCGAGCTCAGCATTCATATTCTGTATATGGTTTAAGGTAGTTAAGTCATATTTGGCGAAAAAATATTATTCAGAGTAATCAAAATGTGAAAGTGATCAAAGTAAAACACAAAAGAAATTTGTTCTGAAATTTGCCTGTCACGGTAATCAAGGTCCATAAATACGAAATTTCCCAATCAAGATTTATAACTCTATAAAATTTAACTTGATCTCTGCGACAGCTGTCAGAAAAATCACGCCTATGAAGTCCTGAATTTCTTAAAAGTACAGACAGTACCTGTCAATGTCATACTTTGTGGGCATGCCGATTAGTGATGGGCGACAAATGATCGTGACCACAGAGTTTTAGATAGAGTTTTAATTAAAATATCGATAGTTTATAGTGACGATATTTTAAATAAAACTTGATTTATCATTAATTTTATTGTATATTTTAATATCATAACATTTTTTACATGTGTAATTAAATTAAACCCAATTATATGTTACATTAGCATCGATAATAGTGAAAAACGTCGATAAATACTATCGTTACATTATTATGAGTATATAATTAATATCATACCATTATTTATATGTGTACATACTTGATCTTAAATAATAGTAAGTAAATGAAATCCAATTTCTCACCTTCAACTACTCATTCGACTTCATTACAACATTGTTTGAAAATCGATTTTTTCCACCACTATCCCAACTCTAAAAATGTCAATCTTCTACTGTCGCAGAGATCAAGTTAAATTTTATAGAGTATAGATTGTTGACGACAGATTCATCGGAAGCTGATGTGATTGAAGTCAGTTTCTCAATTACCTATTGACGTAAGGAATTTATTGTTCAAAATTCCATTTTGATCCTCCTTTAATCAATACTGTTATTGTAGAAAGTCGATTGTCGATTTGCTATTAGGATTAAATATTTTGTATTTTGCAAGTTAGGATTAAGCTTGAGAAATTAGTGCTGGAATATTTTTCGAGTTACAGAATAATAGGGTAGTTGACTAGTATTGCATTAGTTAAAGTATTAAGATTACTAAATTCTGCAATAAATTATGATTCGTAAACTGAAAAAACCGGACAAATGCGACTCAGGCTTGCAAATCGAGGGTTCCACAAAAATTCAGAAAATTTCACAAAAATTTTTCACTTTTCTCGTCATACATCGAAAATTACACATTGTTAAAATAATTAAAAACCTGTTTTAGCATGTGCTAACGGAGTTCTTTTGAATGATATCTTACATGATACGATTTACGCATTTTGAATTTTGAACCCATATTTTGTGAAGGCTCTATTTTTGTGTGATTTAAATAAAAAATGTACAGTTTTCAGATTTATTGCTATATATGTATTCTGAGACAATGCTTCTTGCCAAATTTCATAGTTCTATGTCAACGGGATGTACCCTGTAGGTTTTCATTGTTGTGAGTGTCGAAATATGCGGTTTTTTACGACATTAACAGCTCTAACTTTTTTAAACGATAATTGAGATGTTTTTCTTTCACATAACCACAAGAAACCATATATATACGTATACAGTTTAAATTTCAACTCGATATCTTTACGTGTTCCCGAGATAAAGAGTCTTGACATACACACAGACGGACAGACGGACAGACGGACAACAAAGTGATCCTATAAGGGTTCCGTTTTTTCCTTTTGAGGTACGGAACCCTAAAAATAACTAAAATTGGCTAATCCGGTTCAGAGATATAAGCTTGTAAAGATTTTGAGGGGATGCTTTATTCCTTTCCCACAAAGCATTACATAGTATGGCGAATGTATGACACTTACGGACCGTGATATATTCTGCCACAGTGCGAGTCTAGCAAAGTCTAGCAATAAAAAAAAATGCTTGTATCTTCTTTATTTATAAGATGATTTTTATTTTCTTTTCGATCATAGGCTCTGTTTATGCTTAGCTGTTACAAGAAGACATAAAAAAATGTCTACTAGCCTATTATAGGACTTCTGGTGCCGATTCGTATACATAGGACGGTTAATAGCAGAAGACCACAAGGCATTGAGGTTACTCCAACTGCCAGAGATTTGAATGTTCTACCTCTGTCATTGTTCCCTGACAATTCCGATCAGCCCCCCTACCGCCTAAGCAATAGCAATCGTTTATGACTTCATTTTAGTCATTTGGCACCGCCTATGTGACGTTAGCCATCAAAGTTGTTCATTCAACGATTGCTTTCGCAGTCCGCGCAAAGCAATTGATGGCTAGCGTAACATAGGCGGTGCCAAATGACTAAAATGAAGTCATAAACGATTGCTATTACGATTGCTATTGCTTTAGGCGGTAGGGGGGCTGAGCTTCGCTTTCCAGTAGGGGAGTTGGTGGCCAAATGTAGCCCTATGTGTATGTTAGAAGTTAAAAGTATTTATTAGTTTATTTAACTGTATTAGTATTTATAACATTTGTATGTATGTCTATTGTATAATTCTTTTATTATTTATATTATTTTGTTTTACTTTTAATGTGTCCTCAAAATTAGCACACCTCGTCGTATTTTCTTTTGTACCTATCTCTCTCCATCCTAAGGTTGCCTGGAAGAAATTACTTTCAGTGATAAGGCCGCCGGTTGCTTCACATGTTTGAGCATCTATTTTTCATCTAATTTCTGTTTTATGTGTGTGTGAATGTGAATCAATAAAGAGTTTATCTATCTATCTATTATGTATTAAAATAGGTTATACCTGCAGTTAATACATTTAAGGAAATACACTTACGGATCTTCCTCACCTTTTACTTGTAAAGTACCTAATATTTTAGATTCAACTTTGTTAGATGTTACAAAACTACCGTTGACGGATGGGCATTTGTATAATTAATAGATATAGATACCTACGAGTAACAATTTATATTTTATTACTATAACTTTAATTTATCACCTATTAAATGAATGAAATATGTACCTGTACAGTATTATTTTACAAAATGGTTAACGTAATATAAAGCACGGTTTAGTCCGTAACTGCTCCATTAAGGGTGCTTGTACACGGTGCAAGCTTGCGCATGTTGAGGCACTTGCGCGGGTTGTATGTATTGTAAACTTAACATTCAAAAACATGTGCGGGTCTGGCGACTCGAGCATTTACCAAAGCGAGCCACCCGCGCAACTAATCCGCGTGATCTGTGGCGTGCGCTGGTCACTCGGGCGGGTTACAGTCGGCCCATGACCACGAGCAAATAACTTGTGCGTACTGCTTGCGCAAGTAGCCCGCGTGTTTAAATGCTCCAGTTATTTGCACCATGTACAAGTACAAGCGAGTAACTTGAACAAGTAGCTTGCGCATATTACTTACGCGTGTGACTCGTACCTTTACTAGCTCCAGGTACTTGCTCCCTAACGTCCAAATAATAAATGAATATCGAAATTTTGTAATAATTGAAAAAAAAAACATTTGGAGCAAAATCATTAGTAATAACTATAAGCCAGCACATGCAGTAGGTGTTCTACAACATATTATATTACGATAATGTTTTTGGTTAAAACAGCGCCTACGTAAATAACAACATTTATACGCGCTCTCCATGATCTTCCATTTACCTTTACGCAAATTAAAATTCACCTGAAATGCCAAAGCAATCGGCAACAAAAGAAACACCAACAATGCTTCAGAACATCTTCATTATTAAAGCCAGGAATATCCCAAAATATTCATCAAGATATCACTGCGCAAAATAAGCGTTTTTCATCTTGACCCTTCTTATAGGGCTGGATTAACAGATTTTAATCTTAATATCCCTCTTGAGGACAATATTAATGAGACCCTTCAGCTCTAATAAAAGTTGGGTAAAGCTTGCTACACATATATGCGGCCCGGTCTCAATCGGCAATGTATAGAATTGTAAAATAATGTATGAGAAATAATTAGGTATTTTTTGCAAAAAATGGCATGACCGACTTCAACCGTTTACAGAATTCACGAATAGATTGCACGGATTGATGTAGCATTTTTCACATTATTGTTGATTTATCAAAAATGGCTTGGTCAATTTCTATAAAACCTAAATTGGACCAATTTCAAAGTATACACTTTCTAATGAAAAAAGAATTATCGAAATCGAACAACTACGTAAAAAGTTATGCATGGTTATACATATAAATATACATGTCGAATTGAGTACCTCTTCCGTTTTTTGGTCAAAAAGTAAACTTCGCTTGGCCAGGCGGGCGCGAGCCAACGCGTTCTGCAAAATCGAATATATATATATATATATGTCTATGTACAGCCCGTTCACAGTTACTTAACCTCTGACATTTGTCACTGTATTTGTCTCGTCATTACACACCATCACAGGTTAGACAGAGACATTAACAAAATGTCAGAGATAAAATTACTGTGAATGGACTGTAGGTGGATGCCGCAACGCGCGATGTGACGATAAAAATCCAACTGTGCCGATTGGACGCCAAAGAACCAACCGATTGGTGCCAATCGGCACAAGCGGAGTAATGCCGAATGTGTAGATATAGTATAGCTGCTTCAGGTCGGATTTGTCGTGTGACAAATTGTGCCGAACCGACTGTGCCAGCCCGTTTATATGTGTAGCAACCCTAAGTAAGTATCTACAGGTAATTTTTATTCGAGGTTTAGTGGCAATTTTCATAATTTTATGTCAGATTGGATGAGTTTATGTCTCGAAACTCTTGTTAGAAAGTTTAGGGTGGATACTTTATAAGTACGCTGTTTTTATGTTATTGAACTTGCAAGCCATCTTTTGAGGTAAGTAAGTAGATACTTAAGTTGGTTTTTGGAAATAGAAATAGAAATTAACTTGATTGTTCAACAGTAACTGTGTGCCTTGCTTACAAAGGCGGTCTCATTAATTAGTAATGTATGAAATGTATGAACAGTTCTATTCATAAATAACGTACAATAGAATTTTACTAGTATATTATTATCTACTTACTTGTTACCTACTTAGGTATAGGTTATAAATGTTATAATATCCTTTACTAGGGTTCCGTAACTCAAAAGGAAAAAACGGAACACTTTTAGGATCACTTTGTTGTCCGTCTGTCCGTCCGTCCGTCTGTCCGTCGGTCCGTCTGTCCGTCTGTGTGTATGTCAAGACTCTTTATCTCGGGAACGCGTAAAGATATCGAGTTGAAATTTAAACTGTATACGTATATCTATGGTCTCTTGCAGTTGTGTAAAAGAAAAACTTCTCGTTTAAAAAAGTTTGAGCCGTTTATGTCGTAATAAAACGCATATTTCGACACTCACAAAAATCAAAACCTACAGGGTACTTTCCGTTGACATAGAACTATGAAATTTGTCGAGAAGCATTGTCTCAGAGTACACATATAGGAATAAATCTGAAAACTGTACATTTTTATTTAAATCACAAAAAAATAGAGGCTCAAAATTCATAAAATATGGGTTCAAAATAAATTCAAAGTGAGTAAATCGTATCATATAAAAGAACTTCATTAGCACATGCTAAAACAGGTTTTCAATTATTTTGACAATGTGTAATTTTCGATTTATGATGAAAAAAGTGAAAAAAAAACAACTTTTTTGTCAAATTATAGTATAGAGATTTTAACAACTTACTTCCCAATTTTGTGAAATTTTCTGGATTTGTACGGAGCCCTCGGTGTGCGAGCCTGACTCGCACTTGTCCAGTTTTTGTTACTAAGTATTTACAACATACCTACTATAGTATGATCGTGTAGCTCAATTGCATTATATAGGTCGAATAAAACATGTTGCGAAAAACCCATCCTCGCACAGCTGTTTTAATCCGCGCCACACATGTCGACGGATAGGATGTTAGGCGCAGAACGCTGCGCAAAAGGCAAAATACCTATAGGTATTTGCGGCAGCCATAGAGACTCGCGCCGGGCACACTCGCCCGCCAACCTCATGCCTCCCGTGCGCTCCCCCCGTGCTCACCCTACACCACTTGCGTCGGCATTGTGCACACATGCGCAACAATTAGCGAATCACGGCGAAGTGTCATCTGCGGCTAACTTCACATCCGCCGACTTGTGTGACGCGGATTATACGTGAAATTCAGTGAGGATTGGGTTTAGCGCAGCTTGTAGCTAACTTCACAGCCGTTGAGAAGTTCACCTCGGTCTATGCCGAATAAACGCCATAGAAACTGCAAGAAAAGGAAACCGATCAATCAAAACCAAAACTCTCGTTTTTGTCAAAGTTAATTTATTTAACAAAGTAAGCCAAAGATAAAGAATCGACTGGCAAAATTAATGTCAGAAGTTTAGATGGACTCCCTCTAATGGAGTTGGTCGTTTTATAATATTGACGAATGTAGAAGTTTTCTACCAAAAACGAAAAATAAACTTCAACATTCATCAGAGCGGATATATTAAGAAGAGAAGGCGAAAATGTATTTTTAAAGACTTCCAAAAAGTACTAAGTTCGTCTGTGTGTATTTGATATTTTCAAAATTGCGAACCGATTATTTTTTTTTTTATTTGCAAGAATATACTTTTTAGGTGGTCTCATTTAAAGGACATGTCCATAAAATGTATGGAGGCTGGTATAATAATAATCAAAAATTCTAACCACAACACTCGTTACATTTCGAGAAAATTCATATTTTTCTGAGTCTACAACAGATAATAACAAAAAAGAGCCTTCTAATTTTTTAAAAATTAATTTTGAATTTATTAGGATAAATAAATGCACATACGAGTATATTTGGCTCAATAGGTAGTTTTTCTCTAACAACCCTGATTAAGTAACCTTTAAATTGTTGAATAAAAGCATTTTTATCAATTAGACACACTTGTTAATTGTTTTTTAGTCACATTGTACCTACCTACTAACTGTACACACTGGTAGGTAAAAAAAATATGTAGGGGTGAAAAAAATCTAAATTAAATCTTTTTAGGAAGCCCATATATCAACCTTTCAAATGACGTATATATCATCTTGGTTCGATTTATCTCTGAATAATATACCACTTGTGGACGTCACCTTTTATCGAAATCTAAAAATCTTGGTTCGATTTATCTCTGAATAATATACCACTTGTGGACGTCACCTTTTATCGAAATCTCAAAAAAAGTTTTCGATAAATCAACAATAATGTACACGGATGTCACATCGATTCGTGGAAATTATTCAAATTCAGTACAGTTAGTGTTGCGATTTGCGAAAAATAATTCTCATAAGGATAACTTTAGGTATTGTGAAGATGTGGTAATGGCAGATGGAGTAGTTATCTGAATGAATGGTGGCCCCGTGGCGGGGAACGCAGTCCCAGTAGACCCATACAACGGTGGCGTGATGACATCCAAAAGTTTTGCGGCAACACCTGGATGAGACTAGTACAGCTCATAGGTATAATTGGTGTTAGGGTATTGGTGTGCTCGGAGTCTCTTTGCGAGATCAAATCAGAAATGAGATCTGTAGAAGAACCAAAGTTACTGACGTAGCCCAACGGATTGGTAAGTTGAAATGGTAATGAGCAGAGCACATAGCACGGAGGACTGACGACCGATGGGGTCGAAAAGTTCTCGAGTTGAGACCACATACCGGCAAGCGCAGCGTATGACGTCCGCCTACAAAATGGACGGTTGATCTCATTAAGGCCGCAGGATCGCGCTGAATACAAGTCGGGACCAACCGGTCTTATTGGAGAACCATAGGGGAGGCCAATGTCCAGCAGTGGAGTTCTTATGGCTGATGGATGGATAGATGGGTGTAAAGGGGAGGAGGCTTATCATATCCTGCAGCTGAGATGATGATGACAATGTCTGAGTAAATTATACTGACCTAAAACATACAGATAATTTGTATCAAACTAGATTTCATTATGGTAACGTGGTTTTCGTACATTTTTAACCGACTTCCAAAAAGAAGGAGGTTCTATGTTCGTCTGTATGTATTTTTTGTGTATCTTAATCGATATTTTCGCCAATTTTGAACCGAATCAAAAAATTGCTTTTTAGCTTAAAAATGTAAGTAAACTCCATTAAAAGTTTATTGAAATCTGCTGAGCCATTTTTGAAAAATCAACAATAATGTACAAATTGTAAGCATCAATGCGAGCGAACTATTCGACTTTTGTACTCAATGGAAGTTGGTTTTTTCTATTTTTTGCGTAAAATAATAATTATTATAACGGGCCTTAAAAATTTAAGCGTTTGTTGATGTACGTACACCAAAAAATAAAAAAATAAAGTTTAAAAAAAACTAAAAAACACTTTTTTTATAAATGCATTGTCTACCGTATTTGATATGTGTGCAAAGTTTAAAGAAAATCTGATCGCTCAAAGAAGGTCAAAATCGAGCTCAAAGGGGTTGTTTACAAGCAAGCAAACAAACATATATACAGGTGAAACTAATAAAATCATGTTAAAAATTGTAAGATAGCTTTGCAGGTCATACTTAAACAAACATCACAAAACCGCAATCGTAAACAACATACCATACAATATTTAATTTTATAACAACGTATTTACAATATTCACCATTTCTGACCCATTACATAAAAAAAATTGTGGGCATCAAAAAGTTCACGTATCTATATTTTTACGCGGGCTATCTGCTGCTATTTCCCTATATAACACTGTAATAAAACGGATGCCCATTTTTATCACAAAAACAAATAATCTACGATATTCTCCCGTAACCGCTCCTAACTTCCCTATATGTACATAGACCTAGAGAATTAGAGACGGTGAATGAAACATCTATTGACCGAACGATGAGTCGATGACCGATCGAACGAAGTGAGACAGGTCTCAGTTGTAACTTGGTGATTTTGGTTTCGTCTGTCCGGTAGATTCTTCAGGCCGCTCAACGAATCTGGACGAAACTTGATATACAGGTTTCTATACAGAGTTATTGGTAATCGATTAGCATCCTTTTAGGGGCTTATTCTGTACATCAGAACTAACAACTTTTGTTCTACGACTTTTATAAAATCTCAAAAATAAAGCTGTTCCATAGAAAAATATCGTTCACCTTCGACAAAATGTATGGAACAGCTGTTTTTTTTTATTTTTGACAAAAGTCGCTGAACAAAAGTTGTTAGTGTTGATGTACAGAATAAGCCCCTAAAAGGATGCTAGTTCACCAATAACCCTCTGTAACGGAGGTTGAGAGCTGCATCTCCGCTAACAGTTTCTTTTAATTTCTAGCACGTGGGTAATTGTTCGTTTAAAATCAAAAGGGAATACTTGGATGTGTGTATCTGACTTGTTTCGGGATAGGTATAATTGGAAAATTCGTTGTAACAGGCATTCCATAATATTTAGTTCTAACTAGGGGAAAACACGTTCTCCTAAAAATCGGGTTATAACTGTAACATAATCATTTTTATCCACTATTATTTGTAGAAAAATAAGACGTTTTTTGTGGTATTGTTAGTACATTGCGAAATACTTCTATGGTTAGATAATTTACCGCATCCTTGCAACGGATTTTAGTAAGTCTATGAATGCATATAAAAATGCCATGAATTTTTTATTGCTCGATTGGTTGCACAAAATGGCGAATATTTTTTTTTTATTTGGTTATCAGTTATTTGGTTTCGCACGATGAATTTATGATCAACTTTTTTATTCGGGTTTATATGGGGTAAGGTACCACTTTGACATATTGAAAAAGTTTATGGAGAAATGCGGGTAGGCGACATGTAACGTGACTACGCTGCGATGAATAAAATGAATAAAATTTTCTTGAGGCGGACAACTGTGGCATTTTATGACCTTTTCTTTAGCAGTTGATACACCTACCGGGTATTTCATGACGATTCTGAGACATCATTGTACTCATAAAAAATATGACTGACTCTTATAAGACTAAACATAAAGACACAATAAACAGCTGTTCGTTACGATAAATAATTTATTATATTTATTTATTGACTTTCGACAAAATCCAAGGTTGTTATGCAAAGTGCACTTTACAGGCGTATAATTAAGAAAAACTTAATTTGAAATGATGCGAAAAAAAATCAACTAGCATTTTTCTTTTTTGACCGACGAACCACCGGAGAAGGTATACAATTCGACGCGTATATATTTTTTTTATGTATAACGCATAACTTTTTTCAAAGTAGTCCGATTTCAATAATTCTTTTTTTATTGGAAAGACTATACTTTAAATTGGTCCCATTTAAAATTTATCGAAATCGGCTGAGCCATTTTTGACAAATCAACAATAATGTGAAAAAATGCTACATCTTTCCGTGAGTAATATTTGCGATCTAGCGATGCGCCTCGGCTTCGAACAGGTGTATTATTAACATATAAACATTTATCTTGAATTACTCTATGTATTAAAATAATCTGCATCCAAATCCGTTGCGCAGTTTTAAAGATATAAGCATACGTGGAGACAGACAGCGGGAAGCGATTTTGTTTTATACTATGTAATGATTCTGTACACGGGTGAAGTCGGTCATGCTATTTTTAGGGTTCCGTACCTCAAAAGGAAAAAACGGAACCCTTATAGAATCACTTTGTTGTCCGTCTGTCCGTCTGACCGTCTGTGTGTATGTCAAAACTCTTTATCGCGGGAACGCGTAAAGATATCGAGTTGAAATTTAAACTGTATACGTATCTCTATGATCTATTTATTACAGTTTTGTAAAGTAAAAACTACTTAGTTATCAAATAAAGAAGTTAGAGCCGTTTATGTCGTAAAAAACCGCATATTTCGACACTCACAAAAATCAAAACCTACAGGGTACTTCCCGTTGACATAGAACTATGGAATTTGGCGAAAAACATTGTCTCAGAGTACACATATAGAAATAAATCTGAAAACTGAACATTTTTATTTAAATCAAAAATAATAGGGCTTCAAAATTCACAAAATATGGGTTCAAAATTCAAAGTGCGTAAATCGTATCATGTAAAGTATCTAAGAGCTTCATTAGAACATGCTAAAACAGGTTTTTAATTATTTTAACAATTTTCGATGAATGACAAGAAAAGTATAAAAAAAAACTTTTGTCGATGATGATGGTGAATACAGAGATTTTAACAACGTACTTCCCAATTTTGTGAAATTTTCTGGATTTGTACGGAACCCTCGGTGTGCGAGCCTGACTTGCACTTGCCCGGTTTTTTTACAAAAAAATAATTAATAAAGCAATTGAACTCTTAAATTACTGCGATTTACGATGTCACAGCCTGGCATACATTTACACCTAAATATTTTACGCCTCAACATCAGGGGCTAAAACAGTTTTTTAATTCCCATAAAGGTCAGGTCACACTACTTGCGAGCGCCGCAAAACCTTTCTTTGTGTGCCTTTGTGCAGCGCCTAATTATGTGGAGCCGTGGAAACAAAAGAGATAAAAGTGTGCGGTGTTTGAGACAGCTTCGTTATGATTCACATTGTACATGTCTACTTTAAGCTAGACGAAACTGAAGCAGTGAAGAATTTCCGTCAAGAAAATTACAAATTTTTCATTAATCACAATCATAATCATTTATTTCATAATATGTATTCATTACATGTCATAAGTGTTACCTGTAAATATATATATTATCAATGTAAATTAAAAAAAAATCAAATCTACAAATACCTACATTATTAAATAGTCTTAAGCAGTAGGTAGATTGTCAATATTACTAAAATGAAATTGAGTCAATAAATGTCAGTCAATGTCAATAAAATAACATTGCTACAACAGCCTATTGCTGTGGAGACGATGGGCTGTTGGGGTATTGAGGCTAAAGTTTTTATTGGAGAAATTGGGCGCAGGCTAAGGGAGAAGACTAATGACTCCCGCTCCGGCTCGTACTTAGCGCAAAGGTTAGCCATCGCTATCCAGCGAGGTAATGCGGTTAGCATTTTGGGCTCTTTTGCGCCGGGTACGGTCGGAGATGGGTTGTATGTTTAGATTTTAAGGTTGACTATGTGTAAGTGTAATTTTTGTATTCATAAATTATAAATATTTTCTCTAAATAACAATATAAATGAGGATAAGATATACTTTTGAATTTATAATAACTATTTTAGATATTAAACTATTTTATATTATTAACTAGCGGACCCGGCGAACTTCGTACCGCGAAAGTTAATGAATGTAGGTAGCTAACCTTACGGAGATACCTACATTAAGATATTTTAAGTTTAATGGCTGTCATCCAAAATGTAGATCTCATTGAGCTATCTCACTTTTGTGAAGATAGCATTTATCAAAAGTTGACATTCGCGGAGATAAACCACTTTTAAGTTCGACAGCTGTCAACCAAAATGGAGATCTGGTTCAGCTATCTCACTTTCGTGAAGATATCATTGATGAAAAGTTGACAGTTACTGAGATAAACTACTTTTAAGTTCGACAGCTGTCATACAAAATGTAGATCTGATTGAGCTATCTCACTTTCGTGAAGATAGCATTGATCTTAAGTTGGCAGTTACGGAGATAAACTACTTTTAAGTTCGACAGCTGTCATACAAAATGTAGATCTGGTTGAGCTATCTCACTTTTGTAAAGACAGTAATGGTCTAACATCGATAGTTACGAAGTAAGTAATAGTAAGTGCGCCACAAAATATTAGCCCCAATTCAATGTGAAACGGTACACAAATATTGTAGCAAACAATCATTTCAAACCCAAGAAACAGTCAATCTCAACTAATTTGTTTCGTTATGGTTATCATCCGCAGCTTTCTTTGTCCCACTGCTGGGTATAGGCCTCTCTCTTGCAGTGCCAGTCGTGATCAGGCTCGGCCGGCGGTATTGACGATATCGTCGAGGTAGTCGACCCACATTGCTGCCGCGCAGCACAAAGCTGAGCGCTCTCACCTATTCAAGTACCCTAGTTGACCAGCTCGGTCACCACGGTCTTTTTTGCTCAAGAAGCGCTGGTCGAATCGGTTGCCACGCCAGCCTGGACGATGTCATACGCAGGGTATTTACGACCGCCAATATCGCAGCCGTACTCGAACCGGGCTTGCGCGTTGTGGCAAAAGGCCTGACGGTATGACGCTGGTCCTATGGAAGTGTGGACGGCCCTTAGTATGAGACGCGACTTGACTCAGAGTAGGGCTGGAGCGGTGGCCGATTCGACGGAGCAGCACAACCGGCGCTAACCTCAGCAGTTGTTACATATTTGAACCGTTTGAAATTGAGACATTGTGTCCGTGGGGGCCGGGAGCTCATCTTGTTTTCAAAAGTGTTTCTGAGCCTCTGGTGGACGCGACGTGTGACCAAAATGCTGGTGTTTGTTTGGCTCAACGTATAAGTTTTCCCATTCAACGTGGCAATGCTGCCAGCATGCTGGGCACGCTGCCTTGAGTGGGCTTGAGCATTTGGCTATCTTTAGACTTTCAAGTCTGTTGATGATCCAATTGCTTGTTATGTAGTAGTAGTTTAGGAAGTTTTACATTATAAGTCTTGTATTTAATGGTAACCTTGTTGTCACTGTTCATACTTAACCGACTGACATTAAAATACTCGTACTCGTATAAATTTTGAGTGTACAACCCGCCCGTGGGTTCCCGCCTTGTCGTGGCGGGGGACTTAGTAGCCGAACCTTATGGGCGGCGCGGGAATTGGAGGTAGAGCCGCTTCTCTGGGTTTCTTCTCACACAGCTTAGAAGGCGGTGCTCTAGGTCTCCCGTTTTTTGCGTCTTTACCCCCTAGGCAGTTAAGAAGTTTGCACTCGCTTCTCTGGGCTTTTTAACTAAAGCAGCTGAGAGGCTGGCTTTGCGTGCCTTATGAGGAGTGCCGCAACTGAGGCGGGCTGCACTGTTATTACTGTTCAATCCTAACCAAACCAACAGGATTGTATGTTCGTGTCAAGGTCACAGTTCACAGTCAAGGTTGATGACCTTTACTTATGCCATACTACTCATAGTAAAAATCAAGTCGATCCGTTTTCTTCGTATATTATAATGGATTCTGTACCATAAAGGTAGAATAAAGATACATGTTAAACCTCTAATGGTGGTAGATTGAAAAATATTTTTAATTTCAGACAAAATGACGGCCCTTTATTGAACGTCACTGTAATATGTAGCATAGCAAAGGGATAAACTATTTTATCTAATTTTAATGTCAGTTGTCTTTGTCGATCCATAGTTTAATTCCTATTCGAGCTGACGTAAAATTGGAAAAAAAAATGTCCCTTTGATATGCTAAGCGTGACATTTATAAAATCAGCAGTCAATGTATGTCACCTGTCATCTAATTACGTTTCGTCAATCAATTTTCGGCCTAATTATGAAGGCGCCATCGTAAATTTAATAGCAACGTAAAAGTGTTCTCTCTATCGAATGCCTAAAGTGAAAAAGAAACAGAAATAGTCTAATTAGCTATTATAATTACGATCGTGCCTTCATAATTGGGCCTATTAGCGTCGTTGCGATAGGTGACTGTTTTTGTCCTATCCTACAGGAATTTCACCATGCAATTTGCGGGATAAAAAGTATCCTATGTCCTTCTCCTGGCTCTAAACTACCTCCCTGCCAATTTTCAGCTAAATCGGTTCAGCCGTTCTTGAGTTATAAGTGGAGTAACTAACACGACTTTCTTTTATATATATTTTAATGTCAGTTGTCTTTGTCGATCCATAGTTTAATTCCTATTCGAGCTGACGTAAAATTGGAAAAAAAAATGTCCCTTTGATATGCTAAGCGTGACATTTATAAAATCAGCAGTCAATGTATGTCACCTGTCATCTAATTACGTTTCGTCAATCAATTTTCGGCCTAATTATGAAGGCGCCATCGTAAATTTAATAGCAACGTAAAAGTGTTCTCTCTATCGAATGCCTAAAGTGAAAAAGAAACAGAAATAGTCTAATTAGCTATTATAATTACGATCGTGCCTTCATAATTGGGCCTATTAGCGTCGTTGCGATAGGTGACTGTTTTTGTCCTATCCTACAGGAATTTCACCATGCAATTTGCGGGATAAAAAGTATCCTATGTCCTTCTCCTGGCTCTAAACTACCTCCCTGCCAATTTTCAGCTAAATCGGTTCAGCCGTTCTTGAGTTATAAGTGGAGTAACTAACACGACTTTCTTTTATATATATAGATATAAAATAACAATTAAATTATGTACATACTGTGTACTAATTCTCAACTTTTTAGTTAAGAAATTCTTTATGGCTGTAAAATGTCTGCTCGACACCCCATCTTTTGAGACGATGCTTAAAGCATACGATACTTGTAGCAGTTGTGACACTGTCAGGCAACTTGTTGTATACGTTGTATATAGCCGGCCCCATGACGTGAGTGAGTTTGTCTGATTTCGCTAGCCGCCTAAGTGTCTGTTTTAGCTTCCCTGCACGTCTACTTGGGAGCGTTTGTAAGTCATTGTGCCCTGTGAATTCACTGTAAGTATGTAAATTGCTCCTTACAAACAACGCTATTTGTAGTATGACAATGCAGGACAGCGTAAGGATTTTGAATTTTTTGAAGTACGGTTTTGCCGACTGGTCTCTGCTTATTCCTGCTATGGCGCGTACGGCTCTTTTTTGCCTGCGAAATGCACGTTTCCATTCAGCTGCCTGGCCGTAAAGCTCAGCGCCGTATTGGAGCACAGAGTGCACCGTGGCGAAATAGCACGTCCGAGCGACGTCCTCCTACACTACTCGGGCAACCCGGCAGTGAGAATTAAGGGAGCTAACTAAGCATTAAGGCAACCTACTCACTGCCAGTGACTACTACAACTATAGGGTGGCAGGACTGACAAAATGCCACGGGACCTCAACCCGAGGGGGCCCCGGCCCAAGAGGCCGCGAGCTCTGAAGCAACCTAACATTTTCCACATTTTCTCACAATTTTTCCAAATTTTACTACTTTAATGAAAAAAACATGGAAAATTTTTGCGCTCGCTCGACTCGCGCATTGTACAAGAATAAATGTTTTCTTTAGTCTCATTTTATCTAACGTCAAATTTGCCTTTCTACTAAATAAAATACCCAAATAATTTTGCGCTCACACATACGTTCGTTCCACACTACGGTGCATCTACGATTGTTGGTGTACCGAGTGTTTATACCGTTTAAGCGTCTTTATGAAGACGGAATACTGTATAAATACCACTACCGTGGTCTAGATTTCCAAACCAACCTATTCTTACTGATCCTATAGCATTGAACAGCGCCGGTGGGTACGCCCACTTCCGAAACAACTCATTAATATTCTGTTAATTTAAAGTTGGCGACGAAGTTTTCTCATCAAACCGCTTATTTGTCTATTACAACTCGTCGAAAAGTTGTGGGTCGTTAGGATATCAATTGTTCTGGCTTACCGCGTTCTATTTTAATCTGTTATATTTCCTTCGCGGAAAAGATGAGATTGATGATTTTCGATATTGGGATTTAAGGTGGCTGTCCAATTGTCCACTAATAGGTAACGTACCATACCATGGTCGTACTAGGGATGTAATAAATTAGGAAAATAACACCATACGTTCTCTTGTGGCCATTACAATGTAGATATAATAAATGCCGCACAAATCGGCAGATGAGATGTTAGCCGCAGATGACACTTCGCCGTGATTGGCTAATTATTGCGCATGTGTGCACAATTCCGACGCCGCGTGTCGTAGTGCGTAGGGAGCGCGCGGGAGGCATGAGGTTGGCGGGCGCGTGTGCTCCGGCGTCTCGTCTCTCTAGTTCCCCCATATACCTATATAACTTCCCATCCGTCGATTTGTGTGGCGCTTAGTATACCTACTAATCCTACTATCAACGTATTCGAGTCAACAAGTCATGGAGAATATTTTGTCGGTGCTAGAAGGCTCCGTGCATGGCAAACATTAATTTATAAAAGTACAAAAACGGGACCCTACTACTAAGACTCCGCTGTCCGTCCGTATGTCTGTCACCAGGCTGTATCTCATGAACCTTCCATACTACAAACCTGAAGTTTTAGCTGTTTTCAATCGATATCAATAACGGTGACAGATAGATGCCATAGTGATGTATATCTCCTGCTATCGTAGTACGGTTTCTATTACTTTAGTTCTAACTCTATGGGGCAGATCATTGACTAATGTCAAAATAGTTCAAATCGCAACTTAAATACAGGTTGCTCCAAAATATTTTTGGAAAATTGTAGCTTCTTGTAGTCAATAACTTCAATAATTCAATTCAGAATATTTCGTAGGCTTTAAAACAGAAGGCCAAATGTGTGATTTCATTTAATGTCGGTGTCAGCTCTGCACCTTTGTACCCACCTATATGTACCTACAGACAAATTAAGGACTTCTTTCTGTTTGAAAGTTGCTTGATAAGCAAAATCGTAAACATAATGCATCATTTCCCATCATATCCTAACATCCGCATTGCTACATTTCAGCGTGCTTCAGTAAAGCAGCAGGCATTCATCTCAATCCATTGAATTCGAAGCCGGGCCCTGAAGATCGATCGCAGATTGAGAAAGGCGATTTATAATAAAATCCTGGGACAGCGCAAGAAGAACGGTTAGGTAACTTTTTACTTAGAAAGATGTTCATAGAAAAACATTAGTTAAACTACCACGCTACCAACTGGCACTGAGCTGCCAAATAGTAATAGGGTATTTTACTATGAATGAGATAAAATCTGTAAATGTATTTTTGAGATATCTTAGGCAAAAAAGCAATCGGAAAATGTTCGTTTTAGATCATAAAATAACAAAATACATTTTAAAAATAAAAACAAAAAATTCCGTTTTTTTAATCTGTGCATAAAATAGTCGCCGCTATGTTATGACGTCATCCGGCTATGTAAACATTGAACAGTTTGTCGGATGTTTGTACACTACAATTCCAGGAAACAACACACCAACTATAACTCTTTTTTAACCGTTTATAATAACTCTTTTTCAACTTAAATCTCAAACTTACAAACAAAGACACCATCGTGAACAATATGTACACGCATTGTTTACATAGCCTAGTGACGTCATTCATGACCACAGAGTAAAATAATGACATCCATCGTTTTCGTAAATTACGCGCGAAATTTTGAAACTTACAAATTAAAATGTGTTTTTAAAGCACTTAAATTAATATCGATTGAATATTTTATTATTGTATTTTTTTAGTGGTTTTCAAAAATGACTGTAATACCCTATTAGATCTTCCACAAACCACTGAAGACTTAGAGATAATCCAATTTTCGAACCCTTTGTTCGAGATGCTGCCAGGATTTTCACGCTGATTGTCAATGCTTAGGTAAAGGTCGAGCCTATAGCTCATCGGACTTGCAAGTTGAAATGTCAGCAGGCAGGGCACATGAAGTACGCAGGATTACGTTGAGCGGTGGATGTCTAAGGGCTGATGGATAATAGGAATGCCAGCGGGCAGGGCACATTAAACGGAGGACTGATGGACGAAACTGAAGGTTTAAATAAGTTTTGGTGGACCACTTACCGGCAATCGCAGGACGTTCTGTATTGGAATTTGACACTATCGAGACAAAGACACGGCAACTAGCCACTAAATCGAGATATTTTTCATGTCTCTTTTTAGCTTATGCCATGTCTTTTCTCGATCGATCACATTATCCCTCTGGTATCCATAATCAGTGCACTTATCCTTATTGGTAGAACTAAATCTACAAAAAGCGCACTTATTACCAGGGGTATAGCTGGGTATGGATACGAGTAAGTGTACCAGCCATCTGTGGCACTAGCCTAGTGTCGAATTTCAGTACCGTCACACAATACTTTGTCGCACTAGCGTTATGTCGAACTATATTCGCACTACAGTTTGTCGCACTAGAGTGATGTCGAGCTTCAGTTTGTCTCCCAAGCGTGCGAGCGAACTATGGTGTGTCGCAGTTCAGTTTTGTCGAACTAGCGTTATTTGCACAAGCGAATGTCGATGTCAAGTAGTGCACTCTTCTCCCACGAAGTGGACAGATGACATCGTCAAGACCGCAGGATTACGTTGAGCGGTGGATGTCTAATGGCTGATGGATAGATACGTCGAGTCAAATTAATACGCACCAGCATTTTCTTCGTTTTATACGTTAAGTTTTTCTTATTTATTGTGGAAAGCACTATGAGTTCTAGCCTTATCTCTTCGACATAGTTAATTACTTATCAAAGTGTGACCTAGCTCAATTGGTAATACATCGGGACGGAAATCCGAGTCCTATCAGTAGCGGAGGTTCAAATCATGTGTCACGATAAAAGTTTTGATGATAATTATAGGTTTTTTTATCAGAAAAAGACTGATTTTTCCTACTGACATTTTGTTTCTGTGCCTCGAAGCTTTCTTCGGCTGACAGTGACACATTGTGAGATACTGACGAACAAAGACACAACTTTGTAGACTTTGCCGGGACTCCAATTTTGGTAAACTTCTCATAATTATACTTAATTATAACCAGTACATAATTTATTTTCAAATATGTTAACATCGGCCTGGAATCCGGTCCTAGTGGCCTCTTTTTAACCGACGAAGCCCGTACTACTGGATCAAAGAGGCGTGAGTTCGATTCCCACCCAGGGCAAGTAGTCATGACTGTACCTAATGAACATACCTTGAACATACCTACGTGTATCTGTGTAAGTATTTAATTAAAAATATGTGTATGTAGTAGGTAAATCAGTATCTGGCAACCATATGACAAGCTTTGCTTAGTTTGGAGTCAGAGACTATTTTTTGTAAATTGTCCCCTAATAATTATTTACTATCTTTAGGCCTACAGTTAACGTACAAAAATATTTTTAGACGATTTCGATGAATTTGCTCAACAAATATGGTATAATATGCAAATATGGGCTATAAAAACAATACTTTAAGAAAATATTATTCTACAAAGTAGAAAAATTTCTTTACATCCCATTTTTGCCATTTTTTACGCTTACTTTGAAGCATGGTAAATGGTCTGGGCATACGATGAAATATCTTTTTTTTCCTACTTGAAATATCTACGTCTCAACGGATTTCATTGTTTTATATGTAAGTAAAAAGAGTATTGATTGAATTGTAACGTTACTGAATTTATTTGCTGCGCCCTGTTTACCGAGTACCGCATAGTGAATATATGTGATTATTTAAATTCATAGATATGTGGTGGTAGTATTTTGTAAAAAAGATAGATGTACCATCAAATGAGATGGTAAAGTGTCTACTTTACCATCTCGTTTGATCTTCTAGTTCTCTGTAGTATCTCTCATTGACTGCTAGTGTCTACTAGCAGTTGGTATTTAAAGGGAGTTCCTATGTGTTCGTAGGTTGAGGAGATTATAAAACACAAAAGAAATAAATAAATATTTGGGGACATCTTACACACGCCATCTGACCCCAAACTAAGCAAAGCTTGTGATATGGCTGCCAGAGACTGATATACTACATATACATTTTTTTTAATACATACTTATAATATAGATAGTAATTATATAACACCCAGACACAGAGCAAACACCTATGTTCATCACATAAATACTTGCCCTGGGTGGGGATCGACCCACGCCTCTTTGACCCAGAAGTTTGGGTCACTAACCACTGAGCCACCGAGGCAGTCAAGGAAAGAATTTGGTATTACACTCTATTAAACTTTGTCACAAAACTAAAAAATAAAAGACTCACTAAACCTAACGAATTCAAAAAGGCGCCCGCGCGTCTTCGGAAAAGTGGTTGCAGAACACACTTAGCGCTTAAGCCTGGTTCGGACTACTTTAGTAATTTAGTAGAGTAACGTGTCATTTAGTGGCTAAACTACTCGCTACTGCACTGAAATCGTTCGCATTACAGTCCAGTATAGTACACAAGTGTTCTCGCAAAATGAACGGGCTGCAACGCAATAGAGTGAATAAACTGATTAAGCTAATCGTAACGGCTATATTAGAAGAGGTGGATGAGGAAATTTGTGTGATTAAGAAAAAGAAGTTATGGGTACGAAAATGGATCAATAGAAGAAATAAACTAGGAGCTACTAATTGTCTTCCTCTTCTAATTGGAATTAGCATTGGAAGATCCCAAAAAATACTTCGATAGTTTGAGAATGTCCGAAAGTTGTGTGAATTTTCTGTTAACGAAAATACACACTCATATCAGCGTAAAGATAAATTTTGAGAAGTGCACTAATGAACTCGACTAATCAACAGGTTCGAACTTGTTTAGTCTGTGAACCAGTGAGCACGGACGCGTGGTGGGAGGCGCTACTCGCCCGATAAAAATAGAGTAAAATGGATCGACTCGACTTAATCGTTCACTAAACTACTCGACTAAATTTTTGTGGTTCGCACACATTTAGCCACTAAATTACTCACTACTCTACTAAATTACTAGCCTAGTCCGAACTAGCCTTTAGTGGCGCACGCCAGGACCGCTAGTGGCCCATCGTAGGCCCCAGAAATGGTAGATGTCACTAAGCTCGGAGTCTCTATGCGAGATCGAATCAGGAATTAACCCTGCAGACGATCCAAAGTTACTGACATACCCAAGCGCTTTGACTATTTCTAAATAGTCAAAGCCCCAGCGAATAAAGATGTTGAAATAGCAAGACATGTAGTTCAAAAAACGGATAGCCGAGGGGTCTATAAAGTTCTCGAATAGAGACCACATACCAGTAATCGCAGCGTAGGACATCCGCCGACTAGATGTATCGACGATATAATTGAGTACATTTGCTGCTTTCAACCGATCTTATTGGAGGCTTACTACGGACATCCTACAGTTAGATGAGTGATGATTTTTTCAATTAATTTTCCTAAAACCACTTTTCCATTGTTATTTTACGTCCCAAAGATTTCTAATCTGACATCAAAGTAGGTCAGCAACGTATCTCCCAAACCAATCAGAGGACAAAGTAAATAAATGATAAAATATTCCAAGAGTAGGTTTATTTGGTTTATTCTCGTCTCATTTCCATGTCTTTGATTTCCTTTGCGTGTTTACTTACTATAATGAAATGTATGCTTTCCATACAAAAGCCTTTTTTTGGTTGAACAAAAAACAACTCAACGTTTTGTACTTGTGATTGAAGGTTGTTTTTTTGCATACTGAGTGCTCAGACTAAACAAAAAGTTAAGACAGAATGTTGTGAACAAACCTTCTTTCCTTTTTTTTTATTTTTTAATAGTTATTCATCTTATCTTTTTCATATCATCTTTTCCCTTAAAAAATCGTTAGCGGAACTTTCACCTATCACAACGACGCTAATAGGCCCAATTTTAAAAGCACCATCGTAATTATAACAGCTAATTAGAATATTTCTGTTTCTTTTTCACTTTAGGCATTCGATAGAGAGAACACTTTTTACATTCCTATTAAATTTACGATAGCGCGTTACTAATTGGGCCTAATATGGATTGACGAAACGTAATAAGATGACAGGTGACATATTGACTGCAGACTTTTATAAATGTCATGCTTAGCATAGCAAAGAGACAAATTGTCTTTTCACCATTATAGCTCCTCGAAGAGGAAATATAATATGGATTGACAATGACAACTGACATTAAAATTGGAGAAAATGTTTTTTCCCTATGCCATGCTACATATTACAATAACGTTTAATACTGGGCCGTCATTTTGTCTGACATTAAAAATATTTTTAAATATACCACCGTTAGAGGTTAAACATGTTTCTTTATTCTACCTTTATGGTACAGAATCCATACTAATATACGAAGAATCGGATCGACTTGATTTTTAGGAGTAGTATAGCATGGGTATAAGTATCTTGACACTAAGGTTATTAACCTTGACTTTGAACTGTGACCTTGACATGAACATACATTTCTGTTGGTTTGGTTAGGATTGAACAGTGATAAAAGTGCAGCCCGTCTCAGTTGCGGCACTCCTCATGAGGCACGTAACTTACCGGCCGGCCTCTCAGCAGCTTTAGTTAAAAAGCCCAGTTAAGCGGCCCAACCACGAGTGCAAACTTCTAAGCTGCCCAGGGAGATAATACCCAAAAAATCGGAAGACCTCTAGCGCCGCCTTCTCAGGTGTCTCAGAAGAAACCCAGAGAAGCGGCTCTACCTGGGATTCCCACGCCGCCCATAAGCCTCGGCTACTAAGTTCCCCCGCCTCGACAAGGCGGGAACCCGCGGGCGGGTACACTCTAACCTTATCTTAATCAACAGAAGCATTTATAAGTATAGGTAAGGTATTATAATTTCAGGTGGTTTGGACAGTGACAAGGTGCAAGGGTACTTGACTTTTTTTATAGAGCAAGTGCCTTTATTAACTACCACTAAATACAAGACTAATAATGTAAAACTTCATGAACTACTACTACATAACAAGCAATTGGATCATCCACAGATCCTTGAAGGTCTAAAGATAATCCAAATGCTCAAGCCCACTGCCAGTTAGCAGCGTGCCTAGCATGCTGGCAGCATTGCCACGCTGATTGGCAATGCTTATACGTTAGCCAAATAAACACCAGCATTTTGGTCACACGTCGAGTACACCAGACGCTCAGAAAGACTTTTGAAAACAAGACCGGCCACCACGGGCACAATGTCTCAATTTCAAACGGCTTAAATATGTTACCATTGCCGAGGTTAGCATATTTGCGCCGTTTTTGCTGCTCCGAATCGGCCAACGCTCCAGCCCTACTCTGAGTCTCAGAAAGATGTGACGGCACCAAAGTATCGATGCAAGCCGCGTCTCATACTAAGGACCGTCTACACATCCATGGGACCAGCTTCATACCGTCAGGCCTTTTACCATCACCAAGCGCAAACCCATTCGGTTCGAGTACGGCTGCTATATTGGCGGTCGCAAAAGCCCTGCATATGACATCGTTCACACTGGCGTGGCAACCAATTCGACCAGCGCTTCTTGAGCAAGAATGACGGTGGTGACAGAGCCGGTCAACTAGGGTACTTGAATAGGTGAGAGCGCTCAGCTATGTGCGGCGCGGCAGCAAGATGGGTCGACTATCTCGACGATATCATCAATACAGCCGGTCGAGCCTGGTCACGACCGGCAAAGAGCCAAGGCAGATGGCACAGAAAGAGAAAGGCCTATACCGAGCAGTGGGACAAAGAAAGCTGCGGATGATAACCATGGCGAAACAATTTAGTTGAGATTGACTGTTTCTTGGGTTTGAAATGATTGTTTGCTACAATATTTGTGTACCGTTTCACATTGAATTGGGGCTAATATTTTGTGGCGCACTTACTATTACTTACTTCATATCTGCTTTGCCAGGTGGCGGTAGGAAGACAATAATATACTCGAGTCTCACTCTCCAATGTGTAATGAGTCCTTTATTAAAGAATAACAACAGCTTATATACTAAATCATATCTATGAGGTATGCGCTACCTATATCACGTAAAACATCTAAATCACGTTCTGGTAAATCGTGCTACATCTAAAACATTCCAACGAGCTGCAACAGTACTTCCCCCTTGGAAAAAAAAAATTAATATATATTCACAAACAATTATTACCTAAAAATAGTCGAACCAAAATTAACAAAAATCCTATTAATCATGTTGCAGCGACCTTGCTTACGTCTGTTTGATTACATTTGCAGTTTATAGTTTGCCTGCATCAGTTAACTGAACCTACTGGCTTAGTCAGCTCTTTAGGCACGTATATTCACTGATTACATAACTCTATTAATACATTATAAAAATTCCGCATGGTTACACATTATTCTTCAAATCGCCTGAATTCCTTTGATCACGTAAATCGATTCGCAGTATGATGCTACTCGAAATGTGATGACAAAGCTCTAACTAAGCACCTACCTACTAGTGATCTAATTACCTACTAAAATACAGTTTGTAAACAATCTAAATATAACGATATAAATTACATGCCTATAGTTAAGAAATATTTTACACAATTCACACGAAAATACTTTCACTTTATCTATGGACCTGAACTTCGATATTTTGGCATTACACAATTCCCATCTAATTTCACTTTCCTATATTACCGTTTTCACTGATTTTATCCTGAGTTTGCACAAAAGACTAAAACAATGTTGTCACAACACACTTTTTCCGTAATCTCTGAACATTTCAAATATCTTCTTGCGCTCGCAGCTTCAGCCATATTTCCCATTATCACATTATCTCTATATATCACTGACCAGTCGTTTGGCAATGGAAACGAGTCTGGGCAAATCCTCCAGTACTACGCAATTTTCCGCCACCTTCGATTTGTCCTCGTTCGGTGGTGCCAACTTCGAAAAAATACTTGCAGATCCAACCTGAATTTTCGGCGGCAGCATTGGCATCTCAAGTTCATGTGGTCCTATATTCGGCTGCTGGCGACTGCTGATTCAATTCCATCAATTCACTCGTAAACAAAATACCAAGGGTTATTCGCGTTTCATTGCAGCTACAGAACCCTGGATTTGGCGTTCACTCATAACTTCAAAAATAGCGTGACAAAGTGCTTCTCGTCGACCATGTGATTTATTCTGTTGTCTGTAGGTACATCTTTCTTGCTGAATTATGCGTACTTGTTGTGTTTCCCTGTTGCGAAGTTGAGTCCATATCTTCAAACTCTCGAAAAAAAAACTTCCATAGGTTTTTCTTCTCGTTGTCCAAGTGTCGATGGTTTCCGTTGTGATGTGAGGGTATAGGTATGACGTCATCCAGCGGATTTATCGTCAACCCCCAAATATTCTTGCTTGCTCACTACATTGCGCGACACTAGGGTCGGGGGTCACCACTTTGCCGGTATGGCAGTGGGGCCCCCACTGATACTGCACTCGGGGTCACCAATTTGCCGGGGTGGCGGATGGAAGATAATAATATACTCGAGTCTCACTCTCCAATGTGTAATGAGTCCTTTATTAAAGAATAACAACAGCTTATATACTAAATCATATCTATGAGGTATGCGCTACCTATATCACGTAAAACATCTAAATCACGTTCTGGTAAATCGTGCTACATCTAAAACATTCCAACGAGCTGCAACATCTGCCGATTTTAGACCATTACTGTCTTTACAAAAGTGACATAGCTCAACCAGATCTATATTTTGTATGACAGCTGGTGAACTTATAAGTAGTTTATCTCCGTAACTGTCAACTTTAGATCAATGCTATCTTCACGAAAGTGAGATAGCTATACTAGATCTACATTTTGGATAACAGCTATCGAACTTAAAAGTAGTTTTTCTTCGTATCTGCCGATTTTAAACCATTATTGTCTTTACAAAAGTGAGACAGCTCAACCAGATCTAGGCACATTTTGTATGACAGGCTGTCGAACTTAAAAGTAGTTTATCTCCGTAACTGTCAACGTTTGATCAATGCTATCTTCACTAAAGTGAGATAGCCCAATCAGATCTACATTTTGTATGACAGCTGTCGAACATAAAAGTAGTTTTTCTCCGTAACTGTCAACTTTTGATCAATGATATCTTCACGAAAGTGAGATAGCTGAACCAGATCTACATTTTGGATGACAGCTGTCGAACTTAAAAGTGGTTTATCTCCGGAAATGTCAACTTTTGATCAATGCTATCTTCACAAAAGTGAGATAGCTCAATCAGATCTACATTCTGAATGACAGCTATTAAACTTAAAATATCTTAATGTAAATATATCCGTAAGGTTAGCTTCCTACATTCATTAACTTTCGCGGTACGAAGTTCGCCGGGTCCGCTAGTAAATAAATTAAATAAAAAAACAAACATCAAAACTAAGAACTTTTGTTCTGCGACGTTTGTCAAAACTCAAAAAGAATTGCTGTTCCATAAAAAAATATCGTTCACCCGCGACAAAATGTATAGAACAGCTGATTTTTTTGAGTTTTGACAAAAGTTGTTAGTTTTGATGTACAGAAGCCCCTAAAGCAGTAAGCCCCTAAAAGGATGCTAAATGTTTACCAGTCATCCAGTATAGATAGAGATAGTGCATAGAGATAGACAACACACACATGTACGCGTACAAAGAAACGATGCCTTAGCTCGTCAGTCGAAGTATGGTGGCGCAACACCGACACACTTACTCGTACTCATGTATAAATTTTTTTTTTTGCATAAAATAGCATGACCGACTTCACCCGTGTACAGAATCATTACATAGTATATAACGCTTTCCGCTGTCTGTCCCCATGTATACTTATATCTTTAAAACTACGCAACGGATTTTGATCCAGTTTGTTTTAATAGATAGTAATATAATTCAAGAGAAATGTTTATATGTATAATACACCTGTGCGAAGCCGGGGCGCATCGCTAGAACGCAAATATTATGCACGGATCGATGTAACATTTTTCACATTATTGTTGATTTATCGAAAACGGCTCAGCCAATTTCGATTTAAAATTTAAATGGGACCAAATTCAAAGTATACTCTTTACAATAAAAAAAGAATTATTAAAATCGGACTTCTACGAAAAAAGTTATGCGTGATTATACATAAAAAAAAATATATACGCGTCGAATTGTATACCTCCTCCGGTGGTTCGTCGGTCAAAAACCGGCCTCACTTGTCTGTTCACGACGTTCCGTCTTGATTTTTTTATTTGGTCTGAGACTGAGTATTTTGCTAAGGGAACAATAAATCCTATGTGCTAAGCGATATCGGAAGGACAATCATGAAACTTAAGTAGAGTTGGCTTGAACAAGACACGTTGTTTAGCATATTGCCGGCAGGTGAACAAAAACGTTGACAAATGGTGACCACGCTAAAACAAAGGAAGCTTGGGGCGTCCACCAGCTCGTTGGGTCGACGATATTTAGATTGAAGATGACTAAATTATATAATAAGTCCGTCAGATTGATTGATAAAACATATTAGACACGTATTTTTTGGTTTGCCAATGAAACAAAAATTGATGAAGATATAACCTGTTAAAGTTCAGCGTGACGTCACGAGTCACATGCTCATGTATAGACTTTTGACAGAGAAATGACGTCACGAACCCTACTCCTGAACTTTGAGAAGGTTCATTTATTAAGTATTTGATTTATAAAAGAAAAAAGAAAAGAATATACGTGTCAAAAGTTTTTTGATAATTTAAGTCAGGAACAAATTTTAATAATGTTTTTTTTTTTCATCATGCCTATCGTGCCTCCAACATGATAAGATTGGCGTAGAACCAAAATAAATGACGTACAAGAAATTAGGTGATTGCTTAGCTTTTAAAATTTAAAAGTTTAATATAAAATAAATAAAAGTATGTGTATACTTACCATTGGCAATTGTAACTTGGCATTTTTTCTTACATTCTATATTGATGATACTTACAGTAGGCAATTAACAGGTTCCCCCCCGAGTGAGTTCCCGCCTTGTCGTGGCGGGGGGGCTTAGTAGCCAGGTCCGCCCAACCTGGTGAACGAAGAGGAACCCGAGGTGGGGCCGCCTCTCCGGGTCTTGGGCCTCGACAAGCCCGTGCGGAGGCTGGCCAGTAGGTCGGTTCGCCGACTGAGGTGGACTGCGGTGTCGCGTTCATCGCGATGCCGCGGACGAGCCCATTGAGGCGGGGGCGGCGACGGGATGGACGGGCGGCGAGTGTGCCGCTGCCTATCCATCCTGCCAGCGGCCCTAACGGGTACCGCCAACGTGTTGGCGGAGGCGGTGGGGCTGCAGGTAAAGAGGCGTATCGGTATCGCGATGGCCGCTCTCTGGTAGTGGCAGGCGCGGGGCCACTTTAATTGACCCGTTGCATCGGGACCAGGGCTGTCGGACACGGGTACTGTCTGACGCCCAGTGCTGGTTGGTCCCAGGTGGGGGATGACGATGTGTCTGGTGTTCGGCACATCGTCATTCTGGAGGGAGCCTACGCTCCGAGGTGGGGCCCGGTTTGGGCCAGCGCTGTCAGGTGCCGCAGAGAAGAGCGAAAGCGTGCCCCGACACCAAGCGCAGTGGCGGAACACCCAGGGGTTCTGGTGGGTATACCGCCCAGCGATGGGCGGGGACTCCCACATAACTGTCCCGAGCTGTGGAGGTATCTTTAAAAGATTTCACCTGGTAAAAAAAAAGGCGATTTATTGGTTGAAAATTATGTTAATGATCTTGATTTACTAAGTGAATGATTGTTTTTTACCCGTTATCACCAATAACTTTGATCACGTTAGTTAGGAAACCTTCAAGTAAAAGTTGACTGACCAAATGACCACGTCAGCTACTTGGTAAGCCTTTGGATGGGTCTCAGAGCCTGGTTGTATTTTATAGGTTTATTTTTGTTAGGAGTCTTCATGCAGCTTAATACAGAGACAGCACATAGCTTTTTGGTGAAGAAAAACATCGTGAGGCAACCTGCATGTGTCCGTAGAAGAAATTCGATGGCGTATGTGAATCCACCAATCCGCACTGGGCCAGCGTGGTGGAAATGACCCAATAATTCTTCGTGGGTAGGCCTACGTCTTGCAGTGGACTATTAAAAAGGCTGGTACCGTACAGTACCTACTAATTATAATAACAGCACTTTTTTACCTGTCATCATGCCTAATTGAGCCAAATAAATTAAATAAATAAATAACTAAGCAAACTGCCCCGTCACGTACTTAAGGGTGCTTGTACACGGTGCTAAACGGCGGTTAAACGCTTGGTTCTAACGCGCGGAATGTCCATCATAAAAGGGTGGCGCTTTGGTCGCGTCTATCTAGCCGTACGATAGAAGAAAGGGGCAAGGGCCTGCGCATGTTGAGGCACTTGCGCGGGTTATATGCATCGTAAACTTAACGTTCAAAAACATGTGCGGGTTTAGCGACTCGAGCATGTACCATAGCGAGCCACCCGCGCAACTAATTCGCGTGCGCGCTAGGTACTCGCGCGGGTCACAGTCGGCTCATGACCACGAGCAACTAACTTGTGCGTACTGCTTGCGCAAGTAGCCCGTGTCGTTACTTGCTCCAGTTAGTTGCACCATGTACAAGTACAAGCGATTAACTTGAACAATTGCGCATTTAACTTACGCGTGTGACTCGCATCTATACTAGCTCAAGCTACTTGCCCCGTGTTCAAGCACCCTAACACTCAAGAATACTGCTGATAAAAAGGTTTCCGAAATTCCCCAGGCATTACGACTACATTTCTAAGAAACTTGAGTCTAGTTATTGAATAAACTCTTTTTCGCCTCGCGTAAGTATGAAATAAACGTACAAAATAAAACGGTTTGTTACCACTACCTACTAGAATCCCATAGTCAAAAGATTAACTAGATCAAAAGATTAACTAGACAGAGCGCTGACTAATCTATATATATAAAAGAAAGTCGTGTTAGTTACTCCACTTATAACTCAAGAACGGCTGAACCGATTTAGCTGAAAATTGGCAGGGAGGTAGTTTAGAGCCAGGAAAATTGCATGGTGAAATTCCTGTAGGATAGGACAAAAACAGTCACCTATCGCAACGACGCTAATAGGCCCAATTATGAAGGCACGATCGTAATTATAATAGCTAATTAGACTATTTCTGTTTCTTTTTCACTTTAGGCATTCGATAGAGAGAACACTTTTACGTTGCTATTAAATTTACGATGGCGCCTTCATAATTAGGCCGAAAATTGATTGACGAAACGTAATTAGATGACAGGTGACATACATTGACTGCTGATTTTATAAATGTCACGCTTAGCATATCAAAGGGACATTTTTTTTTCCAATTTTACGTCAGCTCGAATAGGAATTAAACTATGGATCGACAAAGACAACTGACATTAAAATTAGATAAAATAGTTTATCCCTTTGCTATGCTACATATTACAGTGACGTTCAATAATGGGCCGTCATTTTGTCTGAAATTAAAAATATTTTTCAATCTACCACCATTAGAGGTTTAACATGTATCTTTATTCTACCTTTATGGTACAGAATCCATTATAATATACGAAGAAAACGGATCGACTTGATTTTTACCATGAGTAGTATGGCATAAGTAAAGGTCATCAACCTTGACTGTGAACTGTGACCTTGACACGAACATACAATCCTGTTGGTTTGGTTAGGATTGAACAGTAATAACAGTGCAGCCCGCCTCAGTTGCGGCACTCCTCATAAGGCACGCAAAGCCAGCCTCTCAGCTGCTTTAGTTAAAAAGCCCAGTGAAGCGAGTGCAAACTTCTTAACTGCCTAGGGGGTAAAGACGCAAAAAACGGGAGACCTAGAGCACCGCCTTCTAAGCTGTGTGAGAAGAAACCCAGAGAAGCGGCTCTACCTCCAATTCCCGCGCCGCCCATAAGGTTCGGCTACTAAGTCCCCCGCCACGACAAGGCGGGAACCCACGGGCGGGTTGTACACTCAAAATTTATACGAGTACGAGTATTTTAATGTCGGTCGGTTAAGTATGAACAGTGACAACAAGGTTACCATTAAATACAAGACTTATAATGTAAAACTTCCTAAACTACTACTACATAACAAGCAATTGGATCATCAACAGACTTGAAAGTCTAAAGATAGCCAAATGCTCAAGCCCACTCAAGGCAGCGTGCCCAGCATGCTGGCAGCATTGCCACGTTGAATGGGAAAACTTATACGTTGAGCCAAACAAACACCAGCATTTTGGTCACACGTCGCGTCCACCAGAGGCTCAGAAACACTTTTGAAAACAAGATGAGCTCCCGGCCCCCACGGACACAATGTCTCAATTTCAAACGGTTCAAATATGTAACAACTGCTGAGGTTAGCGCCGGTTGTGCTGCTCCGTCGAATCGGCCACCGCTCCAGCCCTACTCTGAGTCAAGTCGCGTCTCATACTAAGGGCCGTCCACACTTCCATAGGACCAGCGTCATACCGTCAGGCCTTTTGCCACAACGCGCAAGCCCGGTTCGAGTACGGCTGCGATATTGGCGGTCGTAAATACCCTGCGTATGACATCGTCCAGGCTGGCGTGGCAACCGATTCGACCAGCGCTTCTTGAGCAAAAAAGACCGTGGTGACCGAGCTGGTCAACTAGGGTACTTGAATAGGTGAGAGCGCTCACAGCAGCCGCGCAGCACAAACTGCGCGGCAGCAATGTGGGTCGACTACCTCGACGATATCGTCAATACCGCCGGCCGAGCCTGATCACGACTGGCACTGCAAGAGAGAGGCCTATACCCAGCAGTGGGACAAAGAAAGCTGCGGATGATAACCATAACGAAACAAATTAGTTGAGATTGACTGTTTCTTGGGTTTGAAATGATTGTTTGCTACAATATTTGTGTACCGTTTCACATTGAATTGGGGCTAATATTTTGTGGCGCACTTACTATTACTTACTTCGTAACTATCGATGTTAGACCATTACTGTCTTTACAAAAGTGAGATAGCTCAACCAGATCTACATTTTGTATGACAGCTGTCGAACTTAAAAGTAGTTTATCTCCGTAACTGTCAACTTAAGATCAATGCTATCTTCACGAAAGTGAGATAGCTCAATCAGATCTACATTTTGTATGACAGCTGTCGAACTTAAAAGTAGTTTATCTCAGTAACTGTCAACTTTTCATCAATGATATCTTCACGAAAGTGAGATAGCTGAACCAGATCTCCATTTTGGTTGACAGCTGTCGAACTTAAAAGTGGTTTATCTCCGCGAATGTCAACTTTTGATAAATGCTATCTTCACAAAAGTGAGATAGCTCAATGAGATCTACATTTTGGATGACAGCCATTAAACTTAAAATATCTTAATGTAGGTATCTCCGTAAGGTTAGCTACCTACATTCATTAACTTTCGCGGTACGAAGTTCGCCGGGTCCGCTAGTAATAAATACAAAAGTAAGAGAGCGCGAGATGTGCAAGTATTAAAATGTGAACAGGGCGAAACTAATATCTTTTGTCTCTATTTGCGTATACGTTTTTTTTTGCCTATTACGCACGGCCTAGACGTAATAGTGCGTCCACACACTCCAGGAGGCTGCGAGGCGAGGCCCTCGCCACGAGGCGTTAGCCAATAGCCATCCACGCAAAGAACGACGAGGCGAGACGAGGCGACACGAGTGCTCTATCCACACACTCGTGCTCGCGTTCCCCTCGTGTCGCCTCACGGAGTGTGTGAAGGCACCATAATAGTCAGACAAATTTTTCGCGCTAAAAACTACTGTTGAATTTCTGATGAAATGTTTAAGTAAATCAACATACTTATGAACTATTATGTATTTTCTACCACTTCTATTAGTATTATGCAGTCTAAATATGATAAAATCATAACAACGTATATATAGCTATCTAAGTATGTATAGCACAATATCTTTTTTCTCACACCCTATATGCTATATAGTAACTTATCCAGCCATCCTTCCTCCACGTAGAATCCCAACCAAGTGCCAGTTAAGGGGTATTGAAATCTGACGTTCCTAGACGCAAATTCTGGCATCATCCACCGAATTGATATTATCTCTCATCTCTCTTTCTAACTCATGCCGTATTATATCAATTTATCTCTATAATATCTCGATAGACTACATTATTCCTCTCGGATCTCGGTGTCACTAATAAAAATGTTGCCAAAAATATTTTTTCGCGGAAGATGTCATAACCTACTTCAACCCTGTACAGACCCAGTACTCCTTTTTGAAGTAGGTTAAAATCCCCAGGCATTACGGCTACATTTCCAAGAAACACGAGTCTAGTTATTGAATAAACTCTTTTTCGCGCCGCGTAAGTATGAAATAAACGCGTCGAGCTGAATTTCAACTAGTTATCGGCAAGTTTCAAACACAACTTGCTTGTTTTATATTGAAACTTGTTATTGGAGAAAAGTTTCGCATTTGCAACCTGAATTTTGATGGAGCGTTTGTGCGGAGAAGTTTTAAGTAAACCTATTTTACACGTGGGAGAGTTTAGCAACAAAAATGTGATGTTTTTAAAAACCGGATTCTTCCACTTTTCGTCATCAAGCCGCCTAACTGGTAGGTCTAAATAGAATGCTTAAACTTTTAGCGTGGTGTTAGCTGATGGGCATAGTGCTCCAACAGCGTCACTAAGATTCTAGTAGGATACTTAGATGATACACCATTGGACAATAACACGGATATCCAATATCTTGGCAGTCATTAAAAGTACTTACAAGGCTTGTTCCAAACTACTGGCTTATTGAAGTTGTATCACACTCACCCATGCACCACCGATCACTAACACAGACTCCAGCCCGTCGCCCAAACCATCTCTCTGTCTACCCTCACTACTCACCGTCGCAATACCGAAGTGTGTTGCGACATGTGTAGGTACCCTCTTTAATAAGCGCAGCTAACGTTACAGTGGTAACTGCCCCACTCGTCTTGTCTTGGTAGGGAAAATTTCGCGAATATATTATACCGATGAAAACTGCCCCATCAGCGTTGTCTAAGACTTATGTGCCCTGCGCACTGCCAAACTTAAAACTTTAACTTCACTTTTCCAGTAATTCTACTTTAAACTCAGCGACAATCCGCTGAGCTAATCGGTAATTTAGTTTTTCTACAAATCTCATTTCTTATTAGATCACGCAGAAAGATTCCGATTATAGCCTTTTCCATTTCTCGTTGAGACACTTGGAGCATACTAAGGCTTATAATGAGAGACAATGTTTCAAATTGCTTGTTAGCAACATAACATCCAATCCTAAAATTATGATAAACCACCAAAAATCAAATTCATTAGATGTAGAGTATAAAGTTCAGAGCATCCAGCCCTTCCGATATCCTAAGGGTTCATGTTCCATCGAAACTTTTTCCATCATCGATCTGCATCAAAGGTAGGGGGTAATGAGGTCAAATCCGACCGTTCATTACCGATCCAGTAAGTAAAATGCAATTAATTTATAAAATGCAGTAGCGATTTCTATCCATCCATCGATCTATCCATCAGCCATAGGTGGTCCACTTTTCAACATAGGCCTCTTCCATAGATAATAAATATTAGGGGACATCTTACACACGGTCTCTGACCCCAAACTAAGCAAAGCTTGTGATATGGCTGCCAGAGACTGATATACTACAAATATATATTTTAAATACATATTTATATAGATAGTACCTATATAACACTCAGACACAGAGCAAATACCTATGTTCGTCACACAAATGCTTACCCTATCGAACCCAAGCCTCTTTGACCCAGAAGTTAGGCCCACTAAGCACTGAGCCACCGAGGCAGTCGAATCTCTAATCTAATAAGATCAGTTGGAAGCAGCTTGCATTCATCATAATTATGCGATCTTGATGAAGTCATCCGTTCATCTTATGAGTGGACATCCTACTTAGAAACTGTTCGACCTCATTGGTAATCAGTCTTCTTTGCTATGTGCCCTGCTCACTGCTATAAACAAAAAGGAAAAAATAAAAAAAAAACCGTTGAAAATTCAATATTTTTGCAAGCAACAAACATCCAGTCCTAAAATGATAAAATAATGATAAACCAACAAATATCAAAAGCATTATCTATACAGTACACAGTTCAGAGAATAAACCCTTCCGATTTCCGAAGGGTTCATGTTCCATCGAAACGTTTTCCATCATCGGTCCGCATCAAAGATAGGGGGTAATGAGGCCAAATCCGTCCGTTCATTACCGATCCGGACCGTAAAATGCAGCGGCAATTTATCACCTCAATAACTCAGGATTACCATTTCTGAAGTTTTTACTCGAGGGGTCGAATTGTTGACCCGAGAGTTGAGGGTCCATTAGTACGGTTGTTTGCGGATATTTTCTTATTTATTTTATAACCAGCTCTATCCGCGGTTTTTGACGGGAACCTTAAATATTTAATTACTATTTCCTGGATAAAAAGTAGTCTGTTACACTGTCCAACCTTTAAAGTATATCCGTCCAAAAAAAAACAAGTTAACTTATTTTATTGCTGGCATCATTATCAACAATTTTTACTATGGGACCAACTGTTTTGACAAAAAAAACTTTTACAATATTTATTTGTTGTTAACGGATTATTAATATAGTATTTAAAAAAAATATATAATAGAGTGTAGTGAAAATAAGTGATATTTATTATTATTTTATCTATTTTGTAAAATTAAGTTTTTAAATGTATAATTATTGTAATATTAGTAATTTTTTTTTTTTTTTTTTATAAATGTCCTTAATGTCCTTAAACTTATTTGCCTACAACAAGTTAGCGGAAATACACTAAATATATACATTTTGTCGATTTTATGAATTGTAATCTTGTATAGAATAGCTGATTTTTTTCTCTAATGGTTTGAATCACCTTCTTAAAAGTGCAGCATTTTTAAATAATCCTAGGCTGTATAGTGGTCAAAAGCTTGTAAATAAACGTGTTTTACACATTTTCGATTTTAGTTCGCAATTATTCTTAAAGAATGTCCTGATTTCTCACCAATTACTGTGATTTATTTCAAACTCTTTTATCATTTTAATTCGCATCACTCTCAGCATATATTTTTTTTACGAATATCCTGGTTAAAATCACAACGTATGGTCATCATACAGGGAGTAATAATTCCAAAGGTCGCAAATGATAGACCCCTTGTGCGCTACATTTGTTTTTGCCGCGTCGGCCGAATTGCGTGGAAACTTTAACGAATCTTAGGCCCTTTTGTTTTATTACGACTTTGGAATTGGTTAGGTAATTTTTTAAACAACTAAAGAGGATTATTTGGGAAAATGTTACTTTTTGTGCGTCCTGATGAAAAGAAGTTGAGTTAGCGAACGCTATTAATCATAAAATTATTATCATTGTACTCTATAAAATTTAACTTGATCTCTGCGAAAGCTGTCAGAAAAATCACGCCTATAAAGTCCTGAAATTCTTAATAGTACAGACAGTACCTGTCAATGTCATACTTTATGGGCATGCCGATTAGTGATGGGCGACGAATGATCGTGACCACAGAGTTTTAGATAGAGTTTTAATTAAAATATCGATGGTTTAAACTGACGATATTTTAAATAAAACTTAATTTATCATTAATTTTATTGTATATTTTAATATCAAACATTTTTTTCATGTGTAATTAAATTACACCCAATTATATGTTACATTAGCATCGATAATAGTGAAAAACGCCGATAAATACTATCGTTAAATTATTATGAGTATTTAATTAATATCATAACATTATTTACATGTGTACATAATTAATCTTAAATAATAGTAAGTAAATAAAATCCAATTTCTCACCTTCAACTACTCATTCGATTTCATTACAACATTGTTTGAAAATCGATTTTTTCCACCACTATCCCAACTCTAAATATGTCAATATGTAACTGTCGCAGAGATCAAGTTAAATTTTATAGAGTATAGGTGCTAACAATTTTAAATTTTTAACCTATGAAACTAAGTAAAGTTAAGTATCTAACCTATACTGTACTGTACTGTATCAGCCTTTTTAATAGTCCACTGCAGGACTTAGGCCTACCCACGAAGGGTGATTAGGCCATATCCACCAAGCTGGCCCAGTGCGGGTTGGTGGATTCGCATACGCCAATTTCTTCTACGGACTTATACAGGTTGCCTCACGATGTTTTCTTTCACCGAAAAGCCAGTGGTGTGAAATTCCGTACATAAATTCCAAAGAACTCATTGGTACGGGACCGGGGATTTGAACCCACGACCCCACGATTGCAAGGCGGGTGTCACTACCTCTAGGCCACCACGGCTTCAAACCTAACCTAATCTAACCTATGAAACTAAGTAAAGTATTTAACTTACCTTTGCCGCGTCAGCTGAATTCCGTGGAAATTTAAACGAATCTTTGCCCTTATTGTTATATTACTTTGGAATTGGTTGAGTATTTTTTAAACCCGAGTTCACAAGCGCTTGTTTAAGTTAAACGTGTGAGCAGTATTCAACCACTTCCTGACTTCACCAACAGATGTTTGAAGTCATTTATTTTATCAAACAACCCACTTTAGACGCGAGTAAAGAGGGTAGTTTGATAAAATACGTTTGAAAAGAGATGAAAGGGTGGGTTTACAATTAATCATACAATTATCATTACTAATATACCTAATCATATTTCACATAATTATAATCTATATAAATGTATGTTCGTATATAAGCTCAGAGACTAACCCTCATAATAAGTTTTCAAGCATCGACCAGCTGAAGGCCTTTTTGGCTAAATGGTTAATACAATCAGGACCTACAGTTTAACTCGTCATCGGAGATACGGTAGCGTTTAGTAGGATATGCCAGAAAAAAAAATATTAACTCAAATTTCAGTATCATAATTGGCAGTACTGACAGGGCGATGACTTCAATCTTAATCTTTAACAAAAAATATATTTTCTAAGATATCAAATATTTTATACATTTTCGCGCAAACTCATTAATATTGCAATGGAATTTCATATCTGAAAACTTTCACAGCACCAACAAATCTGGCTCTCGAGCAATAATAACGTCCAAAAATATCAATTAAAACTTTTTCATTGCATTATTAAATTGTTCCAGTCATTGCTCGTTTGCTTTATTATTTTTTCTGATATTTTTACTACGATTATTATACTTGGATTTAACAATTAAAAGATATGTTGTCATCATCATTGATAAGTTGTAAAATGTGCCCTGCTGGACGTAGGCCTCTCCTACTATAATATTCCAATAAGCCAGGTTAAAAGCGGCTTTCCCGGATTAGCCCGGAATTTTATTAAAAAAAAAGTCAATTGTCTCAGATAAAATTGCAACCATGATTGAACAAAATGTAAAATATTTATGTAAACCTCCAGTTTTTTCTGGAAAGATATGGCAGAAATATGTATGTACTTATTTGTAATATGATTTACATATACTTTAATTAATGTCGATTTTTGTATGGACTGCGTATACTACCCATGTGTTTTTCATAATATAATATTTCAATTTTTTTTTTATTATAATTATATTATAGGTTTGCGTTTGACAACATTTTGCCTGATGTTAAGCATAATTGACCGAGCGTAAGTGAGGTCTCAGAGTCTACTGGGACGAGCCGGCACTTGGGTGTATGTTTGTATGTATATTTGTTCGACGATAACTCAAGTACCGCTCAACCGATCTCCATGAAATTTAGCATGAACGTAGTTTATATTTATAGAATTTTCAAGATCGAATATGAGCATTTTCTGTCCAGTGGTTGCGAAGATACAAGGGCCGTGGTAAGAGGCAAAACGGCGCCACTTTCTGCGGGAGTTGCGGATGACTATTTTAAACATTTCACCGAATGTTATCTATGCCTTTCAACACGCTAATGTTTATACAAATATTGTTACTTTTTTTTAAATCCCAGTAGGTATTTATGATATAAAATAGGAATAGCGCGAGGTCCAAGTCCGGGGCGGACTACTAGTAATATATGCGGTCTAGGGTGTAAGCACGCTTACCTGGAAGACCTAGAGTTATCAGAACTCTGAGCCTACGGTGAAGTAGGCACAACTTCAATATTATGGATGATATTGATATTTTTGGGTGCAGTCTGGCAAATTTCACAGAAGTGGCGCAGAAAATATGTGAAAACCCCTTAATTTCGAATAAGTAGTTTGTGTTGTGTATGTAATGATTATGTTCTACTTCTATTATGTTTATGTCTTATATTTAACATGTTAAGGGCAGCATCAACTTGGTTTAAACTGTAATGGAGTTGTAACCTGTGATGAATAAAATAAATAAATAAATAAAAATTATTTCAATGAAAGTAAAAGATAACGCATCGTCCTAAATTAACTAATCAAACGGAGATATAATAGAAATTTCTAACTTGAAAACTTTAGTGATAAGCTCTTTATTGTGTTCAAAATTGCAAATACTTGGAGTAGAACAAATTAGTTCGTAGATTACTATAATTTATGGGCATGCGTGGAATCATTACCCTTAGCCGATTCCAGTCGTGAAAATGTAATTTACTACTAAAGCAAATTCTGCAGATCTAGCCTTTGATAATGATAACTTATACTATTATTTCTATACCTACAGGGTTGTCCAGGCCTGGTTTAGGTAGAACTGGTTTACTTCTTCTTCGACCACAACGTCGCTTACCATCATGTGTTTTGTGTGTTTTTTTAGTTGGATCTATAGTAAAAGTTGTTTGTAATTTTTATATTGGTTTTTGACTTGATAACTCTGTAGAGAAGTTTGAAGTTATTGCGACAAAATATAATTATTTTTCGATATTTTTAGGGTTCCGTAACTCAAACGGAAAAAACGGAACCCTTGTAGGATCACTTTGTTGTCCGTCTATCCGTCTGTCTGTCTGTGTGTAAGTCAAGACTCTTTTTCTCGAGAACGCGTAAAGATATCGAGTTGAAATTTAAACTGTATACGTATATCTTTGGTTTCTTGCAGTTGTGTAAAAGAAAAACTTCTCAGTTATCGTTTAAAAAAGTTAGAGCCGTTTATGTCGTAAAAAACCGCATATTTCGACACTCACAAAAATCAAAACCTACAGGGTACTTCCCGTTGACATAGAGCTATGAAATTTGGCGAGAAGCATTGTCTCAGAGCACACATATATAATAATAATAAACCTCAAAAAAATAGGACCTCAAAATTCACAAAGTATGGGTGCAAAGTTCAAAGTGAGTAAATCGTATCATGTAAGGTATCATATAAAAGAACTTCATTAGCACATGCTAAAACGGGTTATTAATTATAATAATAATTTGTAATTTTCGATGTATAACGAGAAAAGTAAAAAAATAAAAATTTGACGATGGTTATACCTATAGTATAGAGATTTTAACAACTGATTTCTCAATTTTGTGAAATTTTCTGGATTTGTACGGAACCCTCGATGTGCGAGCCTGACTCGCACTTGTCCGGTTTTTATATCTACGAGTTATGTCTACGGGTAGACTGTCTACCCGTGACCACGGTCGATGCAACTCGGCCGAAAAGTCGGGATGATGAGGTATTTATTTATCTGGTAACTTTATTGCGCGATTAGTCCCGTAGTATATAATAATAATTTCTTCCTTCTTTTTTATAGTCGGTTAAAAATCACAATTCGGTATTTGACCCAGTGAATAACGCTACCGAAGGATTACTGTTTCACTATTAAGCTTATGAAGATTCATATAAAGAGCTGTGTCGTAAGGTCTTCTTTCCCGAGAACTAAATAAATGTTGCCAAGCCGGGACAGTAATAGCTTGACTTTAAAGAAAGTTATCAAATCCCATGTAGAGACAAGCTTCTAACCCTACAAGCCCTAACTTCAAAAACTCTAAACCTTAATCAACAAATGTCACATTGGCCTCGCCGCGAACTTCAAAGCCATTAAAGGCGGAGCTTACTTTTTCATCCTTATAGAAATAGCAATATGCCATCTCATTTCTTACACTCGGTCTACTATATAAAACTGACTGGGTAAAAAATCAATATTATAAAAGTCCGTCTGATAGATTATCAAAAAATATTAGACACGTATTTTTTCTTTTGTCAATTAAACAAAAATTGATGGAGATATAGACCTTCAAAGTTCCGCGTGACGTCACCAGTGCCATACAAAGGAAACTTAACTGTGAGAGAAGTGACGTCACGACCCCCACTCCCAAACTTTGACAAAATTTGTCTTTGTCATAATAATATGTTGTTTTATTAAGGAAAGAAAAAAATATGTGTCTAATATATTTTAATAATATGACTTACGGACTAATTATGATACTTATTTTTATACCCAGTCCTTATGACTATTAGACCGTGGTAGATTATCAAATATATATAGAACACGTATTTTGTGTCTTGTCAATCAAACAATACCTAAATGACATAGATAAACCCTTTCGAAGATTTGAAAAATCAACAGTAATGTTAAGATTGTACTCGTCAATTTGAGCGAACTATCCGATTTTTTTACACGATAGAAGTCGGTTTTGCCAATTTTTGCGAAAAATAATGTTTAATCATCTAATTTCTGTTGGGCGGATGATATTTTTGTTTGTTAACTACGTCATAACTAAGCACCGATTAACAATCTTAAACAAAGTACATTTTTTTGAGAATGTATATCGTAATCCTTAAAGACTTGGTACTCTTTACAGACTTTTCAAATAAAATCTTCCCTCATCCTGTCTCGCGTTGAACAAACGTTCAAATAAAGTGTATTTACGCCCGCGGGTGGCTTTTAAGCAACGAGCTAAGAAAACAGAGGAGACGACCACAGATTTTCTATCTATGTTATTTAATATTTCACCGCCCACTCTTTTTCCATAATTTGTTCCCATCGTTCCCATATTTCTTTAGTAAGTTCGTAATTTCGTAATACCTACTAGGAAAATTGACCGACATACCTCTGTTTTTCAAGTCGTGAATTTTCGACAACTGTAGGTATGTTGCTAGTGTTGACATATGGAACTGAAACGTGGTCGATTGCTGTGGTTCTTATGAATAAGCTCAAAATAGCCCATCTTACTATGGAGAGCTTATGCTCCAAGTTTCTCTGTGAGTTCGAATCAATAATGAATAGATTCGCAGACCAACTAAAGTAACTGACATATCCCAGCGGATTAGCAAGTTGAAATTGCAGCGAGATGGGCACATAGTTTGAAGAATGAAGGATCATCAGGGCTGTACAATTTTTGAACAGCTGACCTACGAGTACAAGCTCAATCAGAAAATGATCGGTTTTGTTAATGTAAGCGCTTATTTACCTAAAAAACTGCGGAATCACATTTCCATAATGCAAAGTGAATGAATGAATGAATGAACACTTCATTGTTAACACTAAAATACAATACAGAAAATTACAGATAAAGGAAAAAAAAACACATAAACTAGTGTAGCAAAGGGCGGCCTTGTTGCTTATAACAATCTCTTCCAGGCTGATGCATCTTGAATGATGCATGATGCTTTTTGTGATTGCAACCATATTGAGTTCACTCAGCCGTACGCTCTAATTTGTATGTATTTCGTGTCTTTAAACTTACATGTCTATGCATTTGAGCGATAAAACGACCGGCAAGATGTCAGTTAAAAACAAAGAGATTTATTTAATTCTCAGGATTTCTGTACTGGGAATACTTTATTGAAACCTGTTTGTACGACGCGTGACGTCTGTTTTTTTTCGATTTCTAAGAAGTTTTTCTTTCATCTAATAAAACATATTGAATTCCACATTGAATTCGAATCGAGCGAATTTCTATTTGAAACTAATACAGTTTGCTCCGAAATGATGTTTTGGAAACTAAGTAACATAAATACTCGTAGCCTTATTTATTTCAACATTTGTCTACTGCTTTAAAATAAAAGGCCAAATATGTGATTTCATTTAAAGTCGGCAGCAGCTCTCTTCCTTGTATATTAAGAAAATAACTATATGCCTAATTAAATATATATATACTAACCCAATATTTTAGTAACCGAAGAAACTCCCCCTTTATGTTAGTACACAGGGTTATCCAGAGCTGGTTTACTAAGCCAAAAGGAGATAATTCAGACCGTCGTCGCGTCGTCATTGTGTACAACTTTTACTATGGAGACCTATTACATGAACTATTACATGGCCAACTTATACTACAACCAACCCGGAATTTAAGAAAAAAAAACAGTTTTTTCATACATTTTGTCAATCACGAGTCGAAATTTTTGACGAACCACTGGAGGAGGTACTCATTTCGTATATATTTTTTATGTATAACCACGCCTAACTTTATTCATAGTTGTCAGATTTCAATAATTATTTTTTTATTGGAAAGAGAATACTTCGAAATTGGTCCCATTTAAATTGTTGCATAATCGGCTTAGCCATTTTTGATAAATCAACAATAATGTGAAAAATGCTACATCGATCCATGCGAAATGCAACAGTTGATTTTTATCTCTCGAATTTTGGGCTGGCCCTATAATAAAAGTTGTTTTCAATGATGGTCTGAATCGGTTTAGTACTTGGCAACCAGATAACTCTCTATAATAGGACGTTTTAAAAGAAAAAAATAAAAGTTTATATTGATAGGAATATAAAATAACAGTATATCCAGCGCTCGGGCCCGCATTGCGGAGGCGCGCTGTCTCTACCACAATTTGTAAGAATTAAAAGCGGAGCGGTTACATTTTAGGGGGTCACAGTGGAGAGGTATTAGCTAAATTTTAACAGTACCCAAAATCTGTACTGCACCAGCCTTTTTATAGTCCACCGCAGTAAAATATCTTGGCAGCACTTGTATAGAGCAGCCAATGAGATAATGCAATCCTGAAATTTGTTAGTTGGTAATGACATAGACAGACAGACAGACAAAACTCTTTATTTATAACCACAATACAAAAAAATAAACACTATTTACACATATACGACAAAAAATATGATTATAAAGTGGCGGCCTTATCACCCATGGCGATTTCTTCCAGGCAACCTTGCACGAATATGAACCGACAAGAATAAGAAATAGTGGCCTTAAATAGACATCAACAAAGAAAACACCTATAAATAATAAACTAAATATACTTAATTCAATCTAAGTTTTAAATATACTTACATATATACGATACTAGCGGACCCGGCGAACTTCGTACCGCGAAAGTTAATGAATGTAGGTAGCTAACCTTACGGAGATACCTACATTAAGATATTTTAAGTTTAATGGCTGTCATCCAAAATGTAGATCTCATTGAGCTATCTCACTTTTGTGAAGATAGCATTTATCAAAAGTTGACATTCGCGGAGATAAACCACTTTTAAGTTCGACAGCTGTCAACCAAAATGGAGATCTGGTTCAGCTATCTCACTTTCGTGAAGATATCATTGATGAAAAGTTGACAGTTACTGAGATAAACTACTTTTAAGTTCGACAGCTGTCATACAAAATGTAGATCTGATTGAGCTATCTCACTTTCGTGAAGATAGCATTGATCTTAAGTTGACAGTTACGGAGATAAACTACTTTTAAGTTCGACAGCTGTCATACAAAATGTAGATCTGGTTGAGCTATCTCACTTTTGTAAAGACAGTAATGGTCTAACATCGATAGTTACGAAGTAAGAAATAGTAAGTGCGCCACAAAATATTAGCCCCAATTCAATGTGAAACGGTACACAAATATTGTAGCAAACAATCATTTCAAAGCCAAGAAACAGTCAATCTCAACTAATTTGTTTCGTTATGGTTATCATCCGCAGCTTTCTTTGTCCCACTGCTGGGTATAGGCCTCTCTCTTGCAGTGCCAGTCGTGATCAGGCTCGGCCGGCGGTATTGACGATATCGTCGAGGTAGTCGACCCACATTGCTGCCGCGCAGCACAAAGCTGAGCGCTCTCACCTATTCAAGTACCCTAGTTGACCAGCTCGGTCACCACGGTCTTTTTTGCTCAAGAAGCGCTGGTCGAATCGGTTGCCACGCCAGCCTGGACGATGTCATACGCAGGGTATTTACGACCGCCAATATCGCAGCCGTACTCGAACCGGGCTTGCGCGTTGTGGCAAAAGGCCTGACGGTATGACGCTGGTCCTATGGAAGTGTGGACGGCCCTTAGTATGAGACGCGACTTGACTCAGAGTAGGGCTGGAGCGGTGGCCGATTCGACGGAGCAGCACAACCGGCGCTAACCTCGGCAATTGTTACATATTTGAACCGTTTGAAATTGAGACATTGTGTCCGTGGGGGCCGGGAGCTCATCTTGTTTTCAAAAGTGTTTCTGAGCCTCTGGTGGACGCGACGTGTGACCAAAATGCTGGTGTTTGTTTGGCTCAACGTATAAGTTTTCCCATTCAACGTGGCAATGCTGCCAGCATGCTGGGCACGCTGCCTTGAGTGGGCTTGAGCATTTGGCTATCTTTAGACTTTCAAGTCTGTTGATGATCCAATTGCTTGTTATGTAGTAGTAGTTTAGGAAGTTTTACATTATAAGTCTTGTATTTAATGGTAACCTTGTTGTCACTGTTCATACTTAACCGACCGACATTAAAATACTCGTACTCGTATAAATTTTGAGTGTACAACCCGCCCGTGGGTTCCCGCCTTGTCGTGGCGGGGGACTTAGTAGCCGAACCTTATGGGCGGCGCGGGAATTGGAGGTAGAGCCGCTTCTCTGGGTTTCTTCTCACACAGCTTAGAAGGCGGTGCTCTAGGTCTCCCGTTTTTTGCGTCTTTACCCCCTAGGCAGTTAAGAAGTTTGCACTCGCTTCTCTGGGCCTTTTAACTAAAGCAGCTGAGAGGCTGGCTTTGCGTGCCTTATGAGGAGTGCCGCAACTGAGGCGGGCTGCACTGTTATTACTGTTCAATCCTAACCAAACCAACAGGATTGTATGTTCGTGTCAAGGTCACAGTTCACAGTCAAGGTTGATGACCTTTACTTATGCCATACTACTCATGGTAAAAATCAAGTCGATCCGTTTTCTTCGTATATTATAATGGATTCTGTACCATAAAGGTAGAATAAAGATACATGTTAAACCTCTAATGGTGGTAGATTGAAAAATATTTTTAATTTCAGACAAAATGACGGCCCATTATTGAACGTCACTGTAATATGTAGCATATCAAAGGGATAAACTATTTTATCTAATTTTAATGTCAGTTGTCTTTGTCGATCCATAGTTTAATTCCTATTCGAGCTGACGTAAAATTGGAAAAAAAAATGTCCCTTTGATATGCTAAGCGTGACATTTATAAAATCAGCAGTCAATGTATGTCACCTGTCATCTAATTACGTTTCGTCAATCAATTTTCGGCCTAATTATGAAGGCGCCATCGTAAATTTAATAGCAACGTAAAAGTGTTCTCTTTATCGAATGCCTAAAGTGAAAAAGAAACAGAAATAGTCTAATTAGCTATAATAATTACGATCGTGCCTTCATAATTGGGCCTATTAGCGTCGTTGTGATAGGTGACTGTTTTTGTCCTATCCTACAGGAATTTCACCATGCAATTTTCGGGATAAAAAGTACCCTATGTCCTTCTCCTGGCTCTAAACTACCTCCCTGCCAATTTTCAGCTAAATCGGTTCAGCCGTTCTTGAGTTATAAGTGGAGTAACTAACACGACTTTCTTTTATATATATAGATATTATCTATATATATAAAAGAAAGTCGTGTTAGTTTCTTTTATATATATAGATATTATCTATATATATAAAAGAAAGTCGTGTTAGTTACTCCACTTATAACTCAAGAACGGCTGAACCGATTTAGCTGAAAATTGGCAGGGAGGTAGTTTAGAGCCAGGAAAAGGACATAGGGTACTTTTTATCCCGTTCCTTTTTATTATATTTTTTTGTTATTCAATTATTTTATTATATTTTTTGTTATTCAATTAGGCCCAATTTCGAAGGCATCATCGTAATTATAACAGCTAATTAAAATATTTCTGTTTCTTTTTCACTTTAGATATTCGATAGAGAGAACACTTTTTACATTCCTATTAAATTTATGATAGCGCGTTCATAATTAGGCCTAATATGGATTGACGAAACATAATAAGATGACAGGTGACATTTATTGACTGCAGACTTTCATAAATGTCACGCTTAGCATAGCAAAGAGACAAATTGTCTTTTCACCATTGTAGCTCCTCGAAGAGGAAATATAGTATGGATTGACAATGACAACTGACATTAAAATTGGAGAAAATGTTTTTCCCTATGCTATGCTACATATTACAATGACGTTTAATACTGGGCCGTCATTTAGTCTGACATTAAAAATATTTTGAAATATACCACCGTTAGAGGTTAAACATGTTTCTTCATTCTACCTTTATGGTACAGAATCCATACTAATATACGAAGAAACGGATCGACTTGATTTCTAGGAGTAGTATGGCATGCGTATAAGTATCTTGACTCTAATACGGCTGGTACACTTATCCCTACCGAGCTATCCCCCCTGGTAGGGATAAGTGCACTTTTTGTAAATTTAGTTCTACCAGTAGGGATAGGTGCACTGACCATTTGTGTAGTGCACTTATCCCTACCGAGCTATCTCCTCTGGTAGGGATGTGTGCACTGCCTATTTCTACTATTTTCTACTCTTCATTTTCTATGCTATTGCTTATCGAATACAATACTACGAAACGTTGGTTCTACTGAAAAAATTAATTTGCTGAAATGAAGTTTCATTAGGTACTTAGATAACTTTTTTTTAATGATAGATGTCAAAGTGACATCTGTCATATTCTAGAATCGGTACTATAATAGCAAGATAGGTGTCGAAGTGATTGCTAACCTGAAGTAATACTAACCTGACATCGTATTCCCTTATAAGGTAATATGATGTCAGGTTAGGTTTGGACAGTGGCAATGTGCAAGGGTCCTTGACTTTTTTTTTATAGAGCAAGTGTATTTATTAACCACCACTAAATAGAAGACTTATAATGTAAAACTTCATAAACTACTACTACATAACAAGCAATTGGATCATCCACAGACCCTTGAAGGTCTAAAGATAATCCAAATACTCAAGCCCACTGCCAGTTAGCAGCATGCCCAGCATGCTGACAGCATTGCCACGCTGATTGGCAATGCTTATACGTTAGCCAAATAAACACTAGCATTTTGGTCACACGTCGGGTACATCAGACGCTCAGAAAGATTTTTGAAAACAAGACCGGCAACCACGGGCACAATGTCTCAATTTCAAACGGTTCAAATGTGTAACCACTGCCGAGTTTAGCATATTTGCGCCGTTTGTGCTACCCCGAATCGGCCAACGCACCAGCCCTTCTCTGAGCCTCAGAAAGATGTGACGGTACCAAAGTATCGACGCAAGTCGCGGCTCATACTAAGGGCCGTCTACACTTCCATGGGACCAGCTTCATACCGTCAGGCTTTTTGCCATCACCAAGCGCAAACCCATTCGGTTCGAGTATGGCTGCTATATTGGCGGTCGCAAAAGCCCTGCGTATGACATCGTTCACACTGACGTGGCAACCAATTCGAGCAGCGCTTCTTCAGCAAGAAATACGGTGGTGACCGAGCTGGTCAACTAGGGTACTTGGATAGGTGAGAACGCTCAGCAATGTGTGGAGCGGCAGAAAGAAGGGTCGACTATCTCGACGATATCATCATTACCGCCGGTCGAGCCTGGTCACGACCGGCAAAGAGCCGAGGCAGATGTCACAGAAAGAGAGAGGCCTATACCCAGCAGTGGGACAAAGAAAGCTGCGGATGATAACCATGACGAAACAAATTAGTTCAGATTGACTGTTTCTTGGGTTTGAAATGATTGTTTGCTACAATATTTGTGTACCATTTCACATTGAATTGGGGCTAATATTTTGTGGCGCACTTACTATTACTTACTTTTTATCTGCTGATTTTAGACCATTACTGTCTTTACAAAAGTGAAATAGCTCAACCAGATCTACATTTTGTATGACAGCTGTCGAACTTAAAAGTAGTTTATCTCCGTAACTGTCAACTTTTGATCAATGCTATCTTTACGAAAGTGAGATAGCTATACCAGATCTACATTTTGGATGACAACTATTGAACTTAAAAGTGGTTTATCTTCGCATCTGCCGATTTTAGACCATTACTGTCTGTACAAAAGTGAGATAGCTTAGCCAGATCTACAATTTGTATGACAGCTGTCGAACTTAAAAGTAGTTTATCTCCGTAACTGTAATTTTTTATCAATGATATCTTCACGAAAGTGAGATAGCTGAACCAGATCTACATTTTGGATGACAGCTGTCAAACTTAAAAGTGGTTTATCTCCGTATCTGCCGATTTTAGATCATTACTGTCTTTACAAAAGTGAGATAGCTAAACCAGATCTACATTTTGGATGACGTCTGTCGAACTTAAAAGTGGTTTATCTCCGCAATTGTCAACTTTTGATCAATGTTATCTTTTTAATTCATAAAAGTGAGATAGCTCAATGAGATCTACATTTTGGATGACAGCCATTAAACTTAAAATATCTTAATGTTGGTATCTCCGTAAGGTTAGCTACCTACATTCATTAACTTTCGCGGTACGAAGTTCGCCGGGTCCGCTAGTATAAATATAATTATACATATACCTACATATTTACATACATACCTACATACGCTATAAAATAGTAGCGAAAGGAACATTATGTTTTCAGATAGTATCATAAGTAGCATTATGATTTCAGATAGTGAGATTTCACAAGTTGTTTGAAAACGTTCAATGAAGGTGAACGCTTAATTTCCAAAGGTAAGTCATTCCAAAGTCTGACTGCCTCCACAGAGAAAGAAGAATCGTAGAAAGATGTTTTGTGACGAGGGAAACTAAGTGTGAGATTATCTGAAGATTTTAGGTAACGGCTCAATAGAGAGTGTCGAAAACGAAAACGCTCTCGGAGATAGGGTGGGGACGAAGGAATAAACAGGGTGCTATACAAAAGGGAAAGAATATGAGCATCCCGGCGACGACGAATAGGGAGCCACTTGAGCTTATCGCAAAACTCTGAAACGTGGTCATATTTGCGCAAGCCAAATATGAACCTGATACAAACATTCTGGAGGCGCTCAAGTTTATCCAGCAGGACTTGCGTGAGATCTAGGTAACATACGTCGGCATAATCAAGGATTGGAAGTAAAAAGGATTGTGCAAGCGCAATTTTAGTGGCAGTCGGTAAAAAGTTACGCAATCTACGCAAGGAACCGCTAGACGCAAACATTTTGCGGCTAGTCTCGGCAATTTGCGGACCCCAGGACAAACAACGATCGAAGACAATGCCGAGGTTCTTAACCGTGTCACTGTAAGGAATGGTGACATTATCAAAAATCACTCGCGGTAGCGTGTCCCAGTCTATTTGACATATCATGCGAGAGCTGCCTATTACAATAACTTGCGTTTTCGATGGATTCACTTTGAGCCCAAAAGATTTGCTCCAGTGTAAAATGCTGCGCAAGTCATTATTGATTGCTTCCACGGCTTCTGATAGCCAACCCCTATGGGTTGGCAATACAGCTGCAGATCATCAGCGTAAAGATGGTAGGACGTAGAAAGAGAATGTGAAATAGAATTAATGAAAATGGCAAAAAGAAGAGGTGATAAGACGCCACCCTGAGGTATGCCGGCCGTAGTATTACACCACGATGAGTAAGATTCTTCAAAATGAATCCTCTGCCGACGCCCATACAGGTAATTATGAAACCAGTTAACCACCGTTGGAGATATGTTCAAAGAGCGAAGTATAGCCAGAAGGATATCAAAATCTACAGAGTTAAAAGCATTGCTAAAGTCCAGAAGCGCTAACACAGTTAAATCACCATTATCCATTGCTAGGCGTATATCATCCGTGATTTTAACAAGTGCAGTAACCGTGCTATGCCCCGGACGAAAGCCAGACTGAAAAGGATCAAGAATGTTATTACTGATTAGGAAGGAGTTTAGCTGGTTATAGACTAGACGTTCGAAAACTTTGGATAGGAAGGGAAGAATAGATATGGGACGATATCCAGAAAAATATATAGGATTTGCTTTTTTAGGTAAAGGGATTATCTGAGCTTCTATTTGATTTTCTATTAGACGAACATATTATATGTTTGTAGTGTACTGTACTGTATCAGCCTTTGAATAGTCCACTGCAGGACGTAGGCCTACCCACGAAGGGTGATTGGGCCATATCCACCACGCTGGCCCAGTGCGGGTTGATGGATTCTCATATGCCATCGAATTTCTTCTACGGACATATGCAGATGGCCTCACAATGTTTTCTTTCACCGAAAAGCCATTGGCGTGACATTCCGTACATAAATTTCAAGGAACTCATTGGTACAGGATCACAATGTTTTCTTTCACCGAAAAGCCATTGGCGTGACATTCCGTACATAAATTTCAAGGAACTCATTGGTACAGGACCGGGATTTGAACTCACGACCTCTCGATTGTAAGGCGGGTGTCATTACCACTAGACCACCACGGCGTCTCTGTCAGATATGACTGAAAAATGTAACGTATTTTTTCTCTTTATACCTACTAATTAATGGACTGATCTTAAAACTACATGTTCCATTAGTGAGAATATCCTATTCTATGCTTACGTAATCAAACTTGCAATTATGCAATTATAAAATTTCATTATTAAAGGAAAAAATCATAAATAGGTAAGAACTTTTGAACTAAATACCTAAACTGTTACTGCTACTGTTCTAAAATACACTTTTTACACATGGTAAGCGACGTTGTGGTCAAGATTAAGCGCGCAGACCTAGATACCTATTCACCCTGACCTTGAAAAGCTTTAGATTATATCTCTTAGGAAACAGGAAAGTAGGAAGACTGCGCTATATCCCCTAAACCGGATAGTACGGCAGGTGAGTGCGCTCTACAATATAACACTGAATGTTTGATTAATATTACTCTACACATAAAACTCTTTTTCGACTGACGTTATCGTTATTATTAAATAATACGGGACTAATCGCGCACTAAAATTACGAGATGTTACGAAAATTACGATTGCTGTTTACATTCCAGTCTACCCGTGACCACGGTCGATGCAACTCGGCCGAAACGTCGGGATGAGGAGGTATTTATTTATCTCGTAATTTTAGTGCGCGATTGGTGCCGTAGTATATTATTATAGTAAAAATGTGTTCAAATCGCGAAAGTTTAAAAACTACATGACGTTATCATGATGTAAGCTCTACAATATCCACTGCTGGACATAGAATTTGTATATTAAATTATGTGGCAGTGTGCAGGTCAAATAGTTCGTTGAAAGGATGGCCGATACTTAGTTCGTGAATGGAGACCACGTAATAGCAAGCGTAGCACGTCCATCGATAAGGTGAACTAACGATCTAACAAAGATTTTAGGATGGCGCTAATTGAAAGCCGCTCTTAAATGGTCTTATTGGAAATCTATTGATGAGGCTTATGTTCATCAGTGGATATCATATGACCAAAAAAAAAATAGAAGTGCATTACATTTTAGGAAACTATGTACATGTACCTGAGTACATTATTTTTTTACCTACTTAAACGTATACACATATACAAATGAGATTAAATTAGCACAAATAAAACTTAGTTAATAAAGAAGAAGATAATGTATCGTACTGTTCTGTTATACACTGTGTCATATCCTCTGAACCGGGTAGTACGGCAGATGAGTGCGCTCTACAATATTACACTGGATGTTTGATTAATTTAACTCTACGCGTAAAACTCTTGTTTGACAGACAAGACGCTTTTATTGCCTCAGAGCCTTCTTTAGGGATATTGTGTTTTAGACGAGAATAAAGTACTTATACAAATCTTTGCACAATCGATTATTTAGTTCAGTACAACAGAATCCCGTTTGCCCTACATATTATTGCTTTCCAAGTAAAACTCTTTTGAAAATGCAGTTAATGACTAGTAACGAGTGAGATTAATAAATGTCAATAGATAACTTAAATAACTTAGATATTGTCCATACTCCGCCAGTTCAAATTAAGGCATACTTTAACCCTTACTTAGCCCCTCTTAATTTCACCTTCTGTAATATCAAGTTATACGTTGTAACTTTTAAATTTATTCTTTTCTTTAAACATTTTCAATGATTATTAATATCTGCATGCTGTGTTTGCTCTGAAAATGTTTATGAGCCTCAATTGTTAATTTTTAGAATTACGTTGTAAGTGATGTACTGCATCAACCAGTTTGCAAACATGTTAGTAAAAAAAACGGATAAGTGCGAGTCAGGCTCGCACATCGAGGGTTCCGTACAAATACAGAAAATTTCACGAAATTAGTAGGTAGTTAAAATCTCTATCTTATAACCATCGAAAATTTTTTAAACGTTTTTTTTTTTCACTTTTCTCGTCATACATCGAAAATTGCACATTGTTTAAATACTTAAAAACCTATTTCAGAAAGTGCTAATGAAGTTCTATTCTATGATACCTTACATGATACGATTTACTCTCTTTGAATTTTGAACCCATATTTTGTGAATTTTTAGGCCTTATTTATTGTGATTTAATTAAAAATGTACAGTTTTCATATTAATTCCTATATGTGTACTCTGAGACAATGCTTCTCGCCAAATTTCAAAGTTCTAAGATAAGATAAGATAAGATAATTTATTCATAAATACCTAACCTAAGAACACCAAACAATAAATATTCAATTTTAAGTACTTATTAACTAAACGAAATATTTTTTACAATTCAGATAGGTACATGGACAAGAAGTAAAGCACTAACTACAATTTACAAATTTACCGGAGTTGGAAGGTAGGTACTTAATAGCCATTAACATCGTCTTGTATTGCTAGTGGGCCCCAAACTAGGCTAAGCCTGTGTCTTGGTGACCCAAACCGTGAGGTAACGAATAGAATTTCGCGCGATTACGTAGACATGTTAGTTGGTAGGTAATATAAATACAGTATGCCTATTCTGAACATTTGTTATGTCAATGGGAAGTACCCTGAGGTTTTGATTTTTGTGAGTGTCGAAATATGCGGTTTTTACGACATAACTTTTTTAAACGATAACTGAGAAGTTTTTATTTTACACAACTGTAAGAGACTATAGATATACGTATACAGTTTAAATTTCAACTCGATATCTTTACGCGTTCCCGAGATAAATAGTCTTGATATACACACAGACGGGCAATAAAGTGATCCTATAAGGGTTCCATTTTTGCCGTTTGAGGTACGGAACCCTAAAAAGCAATAAAAGAATATTCGATGAACCGTTTGGCGAAAAAAAAAGGTTCGATAGATTAACTTACATTCAAAAAAGTCGATTTTCCTTTCATAAAACACATGAACAACTAATCATTATCATCGAGGCTGTCATTAGTTCTCAAGGCGTATTCCTTTTAGTTCTTCTACGAATCTCCTTATTTCTAATTCAATTTTGAAATGAGACTCCAAACATATCCCTCGCCATAGCTCGTTAGGCTACTTGGAGCTTATTATTAAGGCCCATAGTACGAAACCAAGTTTCAGTGCCATTAATCATCACTAACACTCCCTGGTCGAACACTTTCCGCTGGTGGTACTGAGGTATCTCGGACGAGAAAGCAGTACGCAATTTTCCGAACGCTGCCAAGCTGTGCTGGATTCAGAACTTGACCTATTTATTAAATTCAAACCTACCTAACTGAACTATTTGTCCTAAGTAAACGTTTGAGTCAACAACTTCAAGAACCGAATGTTCAACAGAAGTAGCGTATGTATAACAAAGTAGAGTACGAGTAGCATGGTATTCTTATAATATACTCGTTTTTACCCGCGGCTTCGCCCGAATGATATTTTGATTTTTGACAAAATATCATTATAATTTATAGCCTATGTGTTATTCTGATATATAAGCTATATTATTGCAAAGTTTCATCTCAATCCGTTCAGTAGTTTTTGCGTGAAAGAGTAACAAACATCCATCCATCCATCCATCCATCCATCCTCACAAACTTTCGCGTTTATAATATTAGTAGGATATTACTAGTTTTTACCCGCGGCTTCGCCCGCATGATATTTTGATTTTTGACGCAATATCATTATAATTTATAGCCTATGTGTTATTCTGATATATAAGCTATATTATTGCAAAGTTTCATCTCAATCCGTTCAGTAGTTTTTGCGTGAAAGATTAACAAACATCCATACATCCATCCATCCATCCTCACAAACTTTCGCGTTTATAATATTAGTAGGATGTGTGGCTTTGTATCTTTGCTGTTGTATGATAGGTATGTCGGTGTGGCTATGTAATGTATCTATGTAATGCTATGTACATTGCGTTTGTGCTGAGAAAAATAGGTGAATAATCCAAAGAAAATAGAAAAATGAAATACATAATTATGTATTTATTAACGACTTCGAAAAAGGAGGTTACCAACTCGACCTGTACGTTTACGTGTACTTTTGTAATATATGGTCTCTGACACCAAACTAAGCTACATTTTCGGAGTTTAAAAATAAAGATTCAACAGCATAGAACAGCATAAAGTAATGTGGTGCGTAGCTAGCGCAGCTATCATACTATTCCCTATAAGTAGGTATGAATATTCCCTCTCAGTTTGGACCTGCCGTAATACTTTACAGCGAACTGCGTACTTTCAGTTTATGGTAAGTGCCGGGTCAGATTGCGGTTGACTTTCATAACCGTAAGTAAAACTGTAAATGACACCGGAATATGTTGGATATATTTATGGGATCTTAGACCCTCTGCTACGTTTCGGAGTCCATTTGGTGGGGGTTATATGAATACGAAATTCGGGAGGTTTGAAATAGGTAACTATTTTGAGGGATATTTTGAATGCGATCCGCTATATTAATAGTAGACGTATTTCTTTGTAAATCTAAGAGTCGGAACTTATAGACTTAGTAGTAATTTAAATTAGTAACTTTTGGCACAGTCAGTCTTTGGATGGGTGACCGCGGGTGGCATTTACAATTGATCGCTAGCGTAGCTCAAATGACACTGTAAAATTGTAGGTCCCGGTTGTTTTAACCGTATAGCCATGTCAGAGGCCTTCAGAGGCGGCTTAAAACTGACATCAGGGCTAGCCCCCCGGCCCATACGAACTTACTATTTTGAGGGATATTTTAAAACGATCCCATGTAGGTAGGTATTATTTTTTTAATTTTCTATAATGAGTTTCGTTGATGTTTCATTGATTGATTGTTTCGAATGAGTTGGGATTTAAATACTTATTAGTAACATAAAATCGTAATGTACGGCACAGACAGTCTTCGTTTACAGACAGGGTGATCGCGGATGGCATTTACAACAGAGCGCTACCGTAGCTCGAATGACACATTAAAATTGTAGGTCCCGGTTGTTTTAACCGTTCAGATATGATATAGACCTTCAGGTGTCGTAAAAGCTCCGATTCCAGGGCTAGCCATTCGGCGTATACGAACTTTCTTACTTTTTTTATAAGTAAACATGCACTCGTCACTTAATGTAACTGTTGTCTTGGATTACTAATTTTATCAGTCTACTTCATAAAGGGGCACAGAACGTACAAGCCATGCTTATACTAGAGATACGAGTACCCAGCTCATTATTGAAGTTTGTGTGTCAAAAATGAATGTTTAGTCCACCCTTCATACCTAGATAGGCCTGTGTTCAGCAGTGGACTATTATAAGGCTCGTACAGTACAGTATACCTTTAAATAAGGACTAAAGTAATAGAAACCGTACTAAAATAGCAAGAGATATACATCAGTTTGTACCATTTTAAATATGATATTTAAAGGGTGTTAGAAAAAGATGCACATACACCCGAACTTACGTAATTTCGAAGGGTTTCACAAACTAGCATTGAGCTATCTCGGTTGTCCAAATTCAAAAAGGTAGAAAGTAGGAAGGTAAAATGATCAGAGATTTGAACCTTCTGATGGAACTAGAGGGTTCAAATTTCCGATCATAACGCAAAAGATAAAGTACACCAAATTACATTCCACTTTGTGATTTTGACGTTTAACGACAGACAATGCGTTTTTGTTCTACTCACTCTTGCGTATGCATAACCAGATATATAAGACAGCTGTAATGTTGTTGTTACTTGAGTAAAATTTAGCAAGGTTTCTATTACTTTAGTCCTTATTCTGAGCAGTATATCTATATAGAACAAATAGATTCATATCTGTCTTGTAGCGGTACCGCTAGAGGCGAGTCGCTAATCTTGCTATTTGTCGCTCCGCTGCACTAGTAGGTACATTGTAAATACACCGTGGCAGGAAGTACACAAAACGTAGTAACCTTGGACTATGAAAGAAAACAGAAGTATATTATTGGACATTATTTCAGGACAGGGTATTTGAATTGTAGAGATCTAACGTAGAATCTAGGAATAGGGTGTAGGTACCTTTCGACTGGAAGTCTTTTACCGGTTACCAGATAGATAAGTATAGAAAACAGAAATGCTATTCCTGCAACTGTACTTTACCAGCCTTTTTATTAGTCCACTGTAGGACATAGGTCTATCCACAAAGTGTGATAGGGTCATATCTACCACGCTGGCGCAGTGCGGGCTGGTGGATTCACGTACGCCATTGAATTTCTTTTAATCACATGTGCAGGTTGCCTCACGATGTTTTCCTTCACCGAAAAGTCAGTGGTTTAAAATTCCCAACGTTAATTCTAAGAACTTTATTGGTACGAGACCGGGATTCACACCTCACAATTGTAAGATAGGTGTCATTAGCACTAGACCACAACGGCTTATTCTTGCAAGCTGACTACATGCGGGCGTGGATTCAAGGTTGATGTAACCTTGAACCACGCCCGCCTGTAGACTTGATATCAACCGCGACTTCTAGTCACTGGAGCACTGGTCAGGTAACCGGTGCTTTTTTGACCGACAAAACGGAGGAGGTACTCAATTCGACGCGTATATTTTCTTAGTAGCAGTTGCACATAGGGCATGGGGTAACGGAAGTATCCTTGGACGATGACACGAGTCGCACAAGCGCAACGTGTGCTCAGTTTAATTCACGTATACCGAGTGAAGCTTCCGTCCTTTGACGGTAGCAAAATATCAAGCTGGTGAAGTAAATATTCCTAACTACCCTCATTTGTTAGTAGAAATCGAACAGTTGTCTAAACTTTATAATTTGCTTCTGTTTTATTTTCCCCTGTACAGTGCACCGGCAGCGCTAGTTTCCGACTTAGACGAACAGAGGTGATACAAACTTCGTCGCCGGCCGGTTGATAACGCGGCCGGAACTTGGGAACTGGGATTGGAAATAAGTTTAAAGTGGGTGAGTGGGCCCGTTTTTCTATCAGTGGACGCATGGGGAGTATTTATCTTGCCACTAAAAACTATACATTATAAGAATTTTTTCTTAGCAAATAATTTTTAATTATTTCATTGATAAATTAATACTCTAAAAAAACCACAAGAAGGTCAAGTTTGAATTCAAACTTTTTTTTCTTAAACGCGCGCGCACTATCCACCTTGGTTGCAATTTTCCGACAATGACGATGTTTGCGCAGACAGACGTAGACGTGACGCGAAGCAACCCACAACCGTTCTTTAGAAAAACGCCCCATTTTGCCTGCATAGCTATACATCGTTCTAGATCACCGCTATATTACGGCTGCTAAGTGACGGACAACACTGTATAATAAGTAGGCCTATCAGGTGCTGTATAAATACTGAACTTTACAATCTGCATCTGTTTTATTTTCCCCTGTAAGTTGGAAAATAATGGGTAGAGTGCAGCGCCGGCAGCGCTTGTTGTTTCCGACTTAGACGAACAGAGGTGATACAAACTTCGTCACCGGCCGGTTGATAACGCGGCCGGAACTTGGGAACTGGGATTGGAACTAAGTTTAAAGTACCTTCTTTATAAAATAAGTGATAATATAGCATGATGTACACAGTGGACCATGGCGAATTGTTTTAGTATACACACATAGATACATAAGTCAACTTTGGTTCTTTAATTTTATTTTTATTCTTTGCCTGTTCCGTCTGACTGCTGTTTAAAGGGTTCCTTTTTCTTTTTCCATCATCGACTTACATTCCATATTGATGCTTGCCCCTCTGCACGAGCTAAAGAAAAATGGGTCCTGTTGCTACAGAACAGAAATATTCTTCCGCCATTTCCGCTGAAGCCAATTAGCTGACCTGATGGCTTCGAAACTCACTTCGTAATGAGTTTGGCCTACAGACCGTCTGGCATGCAGCAGATATGTCCAGCCCAGTTTCATTTAGGTTCGCCATTATTCTAGCCTACTTTAACAATGACGATGAACCAGTCTTTTATTAATAGCCTACTGCAGGAGATATGCCTACCCACGAAAGGGCCATATCCACCACGTTGGCCCAGTGCAGGTTGGTGGATTTACATACGCCATCGAATTTCTTCTACAGACGTTTGCAGGTTGCTTTACTATGTTTTCCTTCACCAAAAAGCCTCAAGAACTCATTGGTATGGGACTGAGATTTGAACTCACGACATCACGATTGTAAGGCGGGTGTCACTACCTCTAGACCACCACAGCTTAAATAATTTTGCTATTTTTAATCTAACAGTCCTATAAAGATAAAGACAGAAATACCTACGCGTAAGTATGGGCGCTATTACTTAAGTAAGTAACTTATAAAGCATCGACAGGAGCACGTATGCATTATGAAAATTTAATTTCCCCTCTTTTTAGGAAAATAAGTACTCCCAGTCACTTTTATACATTTTTTAAGACTTCCGCAATGGAAATGATGAATTTAGCAAAGAATTAGTTTCTGTTTAGAAACATAAGTAATTATGAAGAAATTGTGCCGCTTCCTCGTTTCCCGTTAGGCCCTTCGCACACGGTGTCGTATCGTAGTACGCGCGTAGGACGAGAGCAATACGAGCGCGTTCATGTTCAAACAAGTCCGCACACGGCATCATCGGCACAAGTCTCGAGCATCGACGAAAGGTGGCGTGGTTGTCGGCATTTTATTGGATACACTTCGGAGAGTGCGCTCAGGAGTTGCACAATCTGGTCCCACCTGCCCCTTTCTTCTATCGTACGGCTAGACAGACGCGACCAAAGCGCCACCCTTTTATGGCGTGTACATTCCGCGCGTTAGAACTAAGCGTTTCGAATCCTCATTCCTCATACGAACAGCCAGAATGCGGAACGCTTTGCCTGGGTCTGTCTTCAGTAGAACGTGGGTGTCTTCAAATCCCAAGTAAATAGGTTTCTTCTAGGTAAGCGTGCTAAACCCTAGACCGCATATCTGCTCAACATCAGGCAGTTTGTAGTCAACGCAAACCTAAACGTGCCTCCTACAATACGACTACGCTACGCCTCGTATGCGGACTTGTTTGAGCATATATGCGCTGACTCATGTTCTTAACAAATGATGTTATTCGTTGTTCTTAACACTTTGATTCACTTTATTGTAATTTAGAGCACGATCTTGTCCGCAAGTTACCGCAACCCTGTAAGTATAAACCAAATACCTACCAGCTACGTGCGATCACCACCAATCTTCCAACCAAGGCGCCCGTACTAGCAATATATTAACAAGTGCGCAGAAAGGCGACAAATGGTAGGATAAGGGACGTGGCTACTGTGAAATACTGTTTACTTATCATTTAAACAAAACACGCCAATTTCAACTTTAACTGGCTGAAATTAAAGATGCAAGTGAACAAAATCTGCAATGCTGCCGACTGCAATATTAACGTTTATTTTCATTGCAAATCTGTAGTCGAAGGAATAACATTTGAATTTCGTTGTCCTCTGTTGTAGGTACATAGGCTAAGCTACGAATGGCGATTGGGCCAAATCTACTATGTAATGGATTTCGGTCGGTAAAGTAATACATAACTCTGAAGGTATTGGCATTACAGAAAAAAGTTTAAGAAAAACGTTGTTCATAATTAAAAGATCAACACTTTGGAGAAAATGGCAAAAAATAAAAAAAGGAGGAAATTAAAGAAAAATTTTTGCCTTTCGGAAGCAATAAATTGAAAAATTTTGATGAAAAAAAAAGTTTCATTTAAAAAAGTTAGTAAATTTAATTTAGAAGAGAAAAAGTCTCTACAATTTTTTGCCTAACACTAACCGTTCTCGAGATATCGAATTAAACGCGTTTTCATCAAAATGACCTTGAGCTGACCACGCCAGAGTCCCTCAAATTGGAATATATGCTCAGAATACACCTATCGATCCTTCATAATCCCCAAACTACAAAACTTTTGGCACTGTCGCGCGCCAGCAGTCCCCCATCTGTCGAGCACACCACCATCTTAACGCCCTCAGCGCCTCCCATCCGCTAGTTGACATCTTTGCCGACGAATGGACAACCATTGCTAAAATTATTCTTTCGTATTGCGAACAAGTCAAATCGTAATATGAAATTTATTTATAGTTAGCGTAAAAAATAATAATAAGTAATACGTTGTTGCTTCTATTAATTTTATTTCATGTTTAAATATATTCTGTTCTATTTGTATGTAATATGTAATATTTTAATTCGTAGTTTTTAGGATAAAAAATGTAACGCCTAGTTGAAATGCTGTAAGCTACATTTTCTGTAAATAAACAAATTGAATTGAAAATTGAAATTGAAATTGAATGTTTATTTATTTCCGTAATTGCACTGGACAATTAAGCCGTGGTGGTCAAGAGGTAGTGACACCCGCCTCACAATCGTGAGGTCGTGGGTTCGAATCCCCGGTCTCGTACCAATGCGTTCTTTGGAATTCATGTACGGAATTTCACACCACTGGCTTTTCGGTGAAGGAAAACATCGTGAGGCAACCTACATACGTCCGTAGAAGAAATTCGATGGTGTATGTGAATCCACCAACCCGCACTGGGTCAGCGTGGTGGATATGGCTCAATCACCCTTCGTGGGTAGGCCTACGTCCTGCAGTGGACTATTAAAAAGGCTGGTATAGTACAGTACTGGACAATTCGTACGCAAGCCCCAAAGAACTGATTAGTATTTTTATATTTACGTATTTTGTATGGAGTGAAATTAGACTCTTATAATATTCAGATTTTAATAAGTTTAAAAACGACTTTCAACTATTTTTATGAAAGACTATAGAACTGGGATTTGAACTCTTGATAACCCTCACAATTGCAAAACCAGCGTTACCGCCATTTATTTAATCGATTCTTAAGATTTGTTTATGGTTATACCAGTTTTTACCCGCACTGCCGTCTATAACCTAAAAGCCGTTAAACCACAAAACCAAATTTTTGGGTATCAGCGAAAAACGCGGGACTAGACAGATAAAGTACTTTAACTATGATTTAGACAATTATTTGCAAAAACGGCTCTAAAGGTAAGCTACTATTTGTAGAATAATGATGTTTTCAAATAATTAAGGGATCATAGCGGTATTTAAGTTATGTTTTGTTGGATGATAACTTTATTGACTTGTAAAGTAGAAATAAGAATGTCAATAGCGGTGTTTTCACAATTTCTATCTTCTAAACTATAAACGATATAAAAATAATTCTTACAGTGACCGATAGATAATTTTAAACTCTATAAGAATGTGTTTAAAAGTGAAAAATGACCCCCTGTGGCTTAACGGTGTTATAGTTTGTGGACGGCAGCGCATACGAAATATATCATTATAATTTATAGCCTATGTGTTATTCTGATATATAAGCTACATTATTGCAAAGTTTCATCTCAATCCGTTCAGTAGTTTTTGCGTAAAAGAGTAACAAACATCCATCCATCCATCCTCACAAACTTTCGTTTTTATAACATTAGTAGGTTGATAGGTTTAAAAGTAGGTACGTCGTAGACTTTTTATACCCCTCGTAGATAAGGGTGGCTCTCTACATAGTTTTTAGGATTCCGTACCTAAAGGGTAAAAACGAGACCCTATTAATAAGACTCCGCTGTCCGTCTGTCTGTCATCGGGCTGTATCGCATAAACCGTAATAGCTAGACAGTTAAAATTTTCACAGATGATGTATTTCTGTTGCCGCTATAACAGCAAATACTAAAAATTGAATTAAATAAGTATTTAAGGGGGGCTCCCATACAACAAACCTGATTTTTTAAACCATTTTTGCTCAATATAAAATAACCGTAACTTGAAATATTTTTAGAATAGGGTCATGTGTTGTACCTTGGGACGGTTGTACCTAGGGACATTCGTTATATTTGAAAACTAGCAACAGTAAAAAAGTTAAATAATATCCTTTGCGTAGTATATTTATAACTTAGCAAGACTAGTAAGTCTCGTGACCATTCCGGCTTCTAGTGAATTTTGAGAACAGTTTAAAGTTTTTTGGAGTCAAAAGTATTTTTTTTTAGATATTTTGGAGTAGTTTTACATTTCATAGGTGCTCTTAATTGATAAAACTAAATCACGTATATTTTAGTCTGTTATTTTCTTTCTACAATACCATAAATACCAAAGCAGTTTCCTAACATGCAAATTAAGATTATTTAGTTTGCTTTAATATGGCTGTTTTTGTACCTTGGGACATAATTTTGTTTGTACCTTGGGACACTTTAATGTATGAACACTTCTTAGTAACCACATGTATTAGTTATTAATAGTACCACGGAGCAAAAATGCAAGAAAGAAAGATGCAATAAGCTCGGGACGTTGTAAATAAAATGTTAAAAAAATTAAGAGAGGTAAAATAAGAAGTGTAGCAAAGAATTCGGGTTGAAAAAATCAACTTTACACAGTTATGTGAAAACTATCCAGAGTGGTTCTGAGACTGATTTAAATTTCATTCATACCACATTATGAAGTGAAAATAGTAATTTCCGACAATGAAAAAAGCTTTTGCTAGAAGATATAGTTAAAATTAATTGTGTCCCAAGGTACATACAGGCTTGTCCCAAGGTACAGACGTGTAACGTACCTTCGGACAAAAACCTCCATTTTTATTTGCCCTTTAATAAAAAATAATCTAGCATTGATATAGGACCCAAAAATAATTAACTTAATCGTTAGCGATGAAATGCCCTACTATAGTAACTTTCACTTAAAAATCTTAATAATGTTCAGAGATATGTGAACTCAAAGTTGAAAAAATTAAAAATGTCCCTAGGTACATCACATGACCACTTAGTTGTATATTATTATACAGTTCAAAAATTAATTAAAATAATTACATCCGCACATCTGCTAAACATCAGGCAGTGTGTAGTCAAACGCGAACCTACACGAAATAAGAAAAAAAAATTAAGGGGGCTTCCATACGGTACGGAACCCTTCTTTCGCGAGCCCGACTTGCACTGGGCTGGTTATTTTTATAATAATATGCCAAAATAAAGTTTGCTACGCTACGCTAGTTATAAATAAAAACCCTATTTATAAGTACACAAGGGTACCCTATGAATACAGCGGCAAACTCTACTTGCAAACTTGCTCCCGCATCGAACTAGTTTTGGTTATCTTGTATTGTCTGTTTTAACTTATAAAGTTTCTCTATGTAGGTCGTTCAGAAACTAATCTTTGATGACATTTTTGATTTATAAAAAATCGTAGCAATTCGGCAATTAAATAAGATCATTATTAGATTACTAGCTGCCCGTCCCGGCTTTGCCCGGGTATGATTGGCTATACATATACTTACCACGTAATATAGATATTCGCCACACACATGCTAAACATACCGGATGAACCATTATGATGAGTTAAAACCTACCCAAATCGCGAGAGTTTCCGTAGTCTTAAACTGTTCGAAGATTATGAAAAAGAGGTAGTAGGTATTGGCATATCTAAATAAAAGTGAGTTCATATGTGTTATAGCCCTGATTTCAGAAAATGACAATGATGAGAATGAAAGCGACGTTAAAATATTAGAGACCCACAGTCTATACATTCTACCTATGTAAGTTAGTTTCTTGATCTACTCTTCACTCGAGAACTTTGAAAAACATTGGGCATCAGTTCTACTTCTACGAATTGTGTGCCCTACCTAAGTCCTCTTCAACTTGCTAACCCAAAGAGCTGTGATGGAAGGAATCAAAGCGCTGGCATCCAACGTGTTCCGGACGTCACGACCAGATCTTAGATTCACGTGAAGACCTTCGCTACACTTGCCAATACATTGTCTACATTCGAGAACTTTAAGGTCCCATCGACAATTCGTTTCACATACTATGTGTAGGGGCGTAGCTACCGCAGTATCAGTCGTTTCAATAATACGGGGCTCCCGGGCTACAGGGGCCTTAACGTGTGTAAACCTAGTAAAATGTTATCCACAATGTCACTTAATCTCGTGCTTCCCGAAAAAAAATCATCTCTTTTTTTCCCGGGTTAAGCATTCTTCCAAAAGTTGTCCTAAGAGGCAGAAATTTTATAACAACTGAAATCGTCTTCAGCTAGACTTACTTAGCTGATATAGGTAGGTAATTATATTCTATTCATTATCAATTATCAATTTCCTTAAAAAAAGGCAAGAAAAGTGTATATTTCATTTGAATTGTTTGGCTAGCTCAATTTCTAGGAGGAAGTGACAACTTATAAATAACCGTCCTACCACAAAAGTTTTACGCAGGCTTTAGACAATGTTTAACAGTACAAATTGTACGGCTAAACAGTGTTTAAAGAGTGTTTAAATATTTTGCGGTAAGGCGGTATAGATTTATTTCAATTTAATGCAAGCATATTTGTTTCTTTTGTGAGAAATGAGTGATTTGGGCTCCCCAACTATGTTTGATTCTGGGCTCCCCCAAGGCACGCTACGCCACTGCATACCTATTTACCACCAATAAAACATAAATCGACACACTAATGGCGGAGATATATAACTTTGGTGGTCTAGTGGTAGTAACGCCTGTCATACAATCGTGAGGTGGTGGGTTCAAATCCCGATCCTGTATCAATGAGTTTATTCGGAACTTATGTACGGAATTTCAAATCATTGGCTTTTCGGCGAAGGAAAATATTGTGTGGCAATCTGCACCAACCCACACTGGGCCCTGGCACTGGTGGTGGATAAGGCCCAAGCACCCTTCTCAATTCTCAATGACCCGTTTCCTCGAATCTCGACGTTATGTCACCTAATAAGTGCCTGTAACCGAGCACTCTGGCATCGCGCGGCGTTGTAGTCGGCTTGGAATCGCCTTACGACTAACTAAAAAGCCTGCCCACTACGTAGCTTGGGCAGGATTTTGGCTCGGACACTTTTTTTCACGATTGTGACTCTATAGATATTTGCTCGAAGTGAATTTTGTATTATGTACATTGTACAAAGTACATGAATTGCCAAGCGGAGAGAGCGGCGAAACGGAACTTTTGTAATACTTACATTTTTGAACTCGTGATATCTTTGTAATATAATGTCTGAATTAAATAATTTAAAAAGTTGCATAAAGCTATTGAAACAGTCTTGAATATGAAATAATTTATTTTGCTAAGGATTAATACCAAGATACAAATTAAGATCCTTTTCTTGCGACGGTATTTCAATTAATTTTTAAGAATAAAAGAACAGTTATTACGGCTTAACTATAATAGTTAGATATATGCTGTCGCGACATTTTTTGTAAATTATGGTGTGTTCTATAAAGTCGTAATACATTATTTTATTCCATCATCAATAGTTTTCGCAGCGCACGCGATGTAAAGAATATTTTAGGCATTTTTTTACACCTTGGGTAACATTATTATAGTTTTAATAGGGATCCTTATTTTTTTCTTGCAATTAAAATAGCTTATGTTACTTAGTGATAATGTAGCTTTCTAATGAAAAAATAATTATTAAAATCGGTTCAGTACTTTTTGAGTTTACTCATTACATACAAAAATACAAAAATACAAATCTTTCCTCTTTATAATATTAGTGTAGATTGTTGTTCTTTCAAAAAAAGCTCTACCGACGTCGATGAAATTTCAACGGGACCACTACTAGAGTATGATCTCTTATTTTTTTAAATAATGTATACATTTTTCGATAAAATATATAACTGTACCACTGTACTAGCCTTTTTAATAGTCCACTGCAGGACGTAGGCCTACCCACTAAGGGTGATTGGGCCATATCCACCACGCTGGCCCAGTGCGGGTTGGTGGATTCACATACACCATCGAATTTCTTCTACGGACGTATGCAGGTTGCCTCCTGATGGAATTTCACACCACTGGCTTTTCGGTGAAGGAAAACTTCACCGAAAAGCCAGTGGTGTGAAATTCCGTACATAAATTCCAAAGAACTCATTGGTACGGGACCGGGGATTCGAACCCACGACCTCACGATTGTAAGGCGGGTGTCACTACCTCTTGACCACCACGGCTTTTAAAGTACATAACCCAAAAACAAATAAATAATTTCACTACACAACCACCTTTAATGACTATTATAAGTTAAGCTTGTGTTATTTATTATGGCTATTTATAAATAATTACGTACTTTAACTATGAGCTATATAAACCTATTTAAAATTGTAATTTTCCGTTACAAATTCAATTTTCTAAGTATTGTTTTTTTTTTCTCATTATCTATATTCAAGTGTTTCATTTGTAATTTTAATTATAATTATATTGATAATCTGTCAAAAATTGGGAGAAGCCACTGGCTTTAGTAATACAGTCGTAAGACTAGTTCGGAGCCAGTGAATTCATTAAAGTTTTTGTCACCTGTTTGTTATCAATAAATAAACTTTTGATTTGATATATTTTTACCAATATTTTAAATATTATGGAAGATTTGATTATTTGTTTGCATCGAATAGGCTTCGAAACTAGTAAACCGATTTGAAAAAATATTTCACTGTTGGAAAGCTATACCTACTATCCCCGGTGAACAATTGAACATTGGCTGTACTATATTTTCAAAAAAAAAATAAGGATCCTTACTATTTGTCTTCTCTAGCAAATCGTACCCAGGCAAAGCCGGGACGGGCGGCTAGTCAATTATAAATAAGAATCATCAAATACGGCTAATAAATAATAAATATAATTAGCTGAGTAATCCCGTAACTGCGTACTTAACGCATTAAAAAAATAAGTATTGAGCGCCTCTTTTTGTAAAAGGTAAAAAACATAAAATGTTGGCTATATTATACAGGGTTACTGCTAATCAATTGGCATCCTTTTAGGGGCTTATTCTGTACACCAAAACTAACAACTTTTGTTCTGCAAATTTTGTCAAAACTAATAAAAAAAGCGGCTCCATATATTTTGTCGGGTGTGAACGTTATTTTTTTTTCTATGGAACGGCATTTTTTTGAGATTTGATAAAAGTCGTTGAACAAAAGTTGTTAGTTTTGATATACAGAATAAGTCCCTAAAAGGATGCTAATTGATTACCAGTAAGAGTAACCCTGTATACTAGGCTGAGCTCAATAACCATTTTAAATTTGTTTTATTCATATTTTTTCATACGATTAGGTATATAAATTTTAAATATCATCAGTATACATAAAAATATTACAAAATATTGAAATATATTGGTTGACCTACTTATTCGAAAACTCGTTCATATCACGGCTTTATCTTTATTACTTCAAAAGAAAATTAATGAATTTCATCTGATATTAATAGCTGTTACATCTGATATTAATTTTAATTACACTTTTGTGACATTTATTATCGTTTAATGATTAAGTGGCATCCGTAGCAAATCAGTTAATTCGAATACTTAAAGAATATCTCAGCAAATTTTTCCTCATTTTTGTTTCAAAAAAGGCAAAGAAATGCCTAAGTTTTGGTCCTTTCTCTGTAAGTGCAATGATTCATTTATTATAAACTTTGCCATTGATCGGTAAAGCAAAAACAAGACTCATTACTTTTCAACTTAATTTTTCGTGAAACTTTTTCTTTTGTACAAAAAGAAAGGTCTTGAAAGTTTGAGATAATTATCTGAGTAGATTGTTTTTGACCAAGAGGCTTGATAATGTAATTTTTTACAAGCTTTTAGTTTAGTTTTAATATAAAGATAATCGTAACTTAAGAATATCTTCGGGGTAACAACTTTAGTAAGTAAACTAAAATTAACGTTTAACTATAAATTTAAATGTATTAAAAGTTAGTAGCTACTAAAGCTTACGTCTTATTATGACTGAAACGATAACAAAGCAGATTTAATTTTATTCCAATTTTTACTTTCAGATATCGTAATGTTATACAACGAGCTGTCTTCAGGAGATACATCACAATATTTATATCCATCAATGAACATTTTCAGGACAAAAGATGAACCGTAAGTCTTGAAAAAATTGGGGTTTGGTCCCGTGGTATAAGTCGCTCATAATAATGAATAGGTATACTAGTTACTTTTTTACCTTTATAGTTTCAAATCCAGGTTCCGTACCAATGAATTCCTTGCAATTTATGTACGAAATTTCACACCACTAGCTTTTCAGTGAAGGAAAACATCGTGAGGCAGCCTGCATACGTCCGTAGAAGAGATTCGATGGCGTATGTAAATCCACTAACCCGCACTAGGCCTGCGTGGTGGATATGGCCCAATCACCCTTCGTGGGTAGACCTTACGTCCTGCAGTGGGCTGATACAGTACTATTAAAAGTTCCTGCATTTCGCAAAGCACTGTATGAGCTAAGAGGTACAGGAACTCTGAATAATATATATTTTTTATTTCCGGATAGTTTGTGGGATTTTGTAAATAATTTTCATATAACGTTTAACCGACCGACTTGGCATTTTTTCTGTTTGTTTACCCGCAGCATTCTGGAGATTTTTTAAGGGTACAGGGAGAAAAAGTAACCTCTGACACTATCTGATTTTTAACCCTCAACATACTCGTACATAGTGATTTTTGGTTACCTACTCAACTGACATCGCGGGGTAAAACTTTACCCCAAATAAAAACTTTGAAAAAAGGATGTATTGGTTTAAAATTACTTCAGTTTATGATTTTTATATATTAAGGTAGGATATTATAAATATATAAATAAAAAAGCCAACATGTATTTCAGATAAAGAAATCTTTATATTGTAAATTTGAAATAAAAATGTAACGTTTTCTATTTTAACGTTTAATTTTTGACGTTGAGTAGTTCCATACTATATACGCACTAAAAGTAACAATATAATATTTATAATGCAATAAACAGATATTAAAAATCAACAACCACCTTGCAAAAAAAATTGCTAGGTATGTTATGAAATAGAAAACACTAATTTTAGTAATTTTTATTTTTCTACACATGAAAAACATTCTAGTGCTCGTCATATGGAAGAACTGCTTCGAAAGATGGAAGAAGTGAGCCTTGCGTTCGGATTAAAGATTAATCGCAACAAGACCAAGATAATTATTGTAAACCGCACGAACGATAACTTGCCGGAAGTCACTCAGATAGCAAATTGCGAAGTAGTCCAATCTTACATATATCTTGGAGCTTTAATCTCGAGTCATGGCGGATGCATCGATGAAATTAAGAGGCGTATGGCGATAACTAGAACCGCAATGGACAAAATGACGAAAATATGGAGGAATAGGAACATCACCAAAACCACGAAGACAAGACTCGTGCGCACGCTTATTCTACCCATATTTTTGTACGCCTCGGAAACGTGGACTTTGCGAGACATTGAGAGGAAGAAGATAGATGCTCTCGAGATGTGGTGCTGGAGGCGAATGCTTGGGGTATCGTGGACTGAATTTCGCACCAATGTCTCGAGACTTCGGCATCAGGCAGCGTCTGTCGGCCACAGTACAATCTCGTATACTTTCATTCTTCGGACACGTTTCGAGACGAGGAAGCCAGAGCTTAGAGCGTCTAGTCGTCCAGGGCAAAGTAGAAGGCACAAGACCGCGCGGAAGGTCGCCCATGCGATGGACCGACCAAATCAAATCTGCTGTGGGAGGGCCGTTGCATGAGTGTACCAGATTGACATCTAATAGAGAGAGATGGCGAGACATCGTGAGGCGTATTACATCTGCCTCTACCACCACAAATACTACATGATGACCACGACCGCTCTGACAAGAGCGTAACGACTAAGAAGAAGGAAAACATTCAATTCTATCCAATGAACTCTTTTTGCATAAGAATTTTTCACACTTATGGAAGTTTTCGGATGATTTGCAGTCATCCTTTCGTTTTCAAAGAAAATATCGTCCAGATTTTGCTCTCTTTGCCGTAGATCAAAAATTGGACACGAAGTCGGATAAATTTGATTTCTTATTGAATGCAATCGTCTTCCAGGATGTTGACAACTTGTTTTTCGAAATGAAACCTACTAAATTATTAAAATAACAATAAAATAAATTTGTACGACAGTAAAAAAAGCATACGTATTTAACACCGTGGGGTGTAAACTTACCCCATAGGTCTGTACAACTTAAGCGGATGATTTTTCCCCACTACGCCTCAACTACCTTCAAGCGTGTGCGCTGCACTTAAAACACTTAAACGGAAATATAAAACGTGAAATAAACACACGCGTTTACTTAGTTATCTTGACTGCCTCGGTGGCTCAGTGGTTAGTGACCCTGACGTCTGGATCAAAGAGGTGTGGGTTCGATTCCTACCCATGGCAAGCATTTATGTGATTAACATAGGTATTTGCTCTGTATCTGGGTGTTATTTAGGTACTATCTTTTTGAGATTAGGGAAGGCTCGATGCAGTAGAAACACCATTATTACAATAATACTTTGCAGATTTATTTATTCCAATACCTACATTGTTCTTTAAACTTTAAAAATAACTAATCTAGACTTGTTCTTCGCTCCGACAGATCGACCAGAATGGTCTTTAAAACCTATACGAGTCCCTGACCACGAATTCGTTTATATTAATTTTTACAACTGCCTCTGTAATAGCCAACCACAGCTCGTAAGCATATCAGTCTCTGACAGCCATATCACAAGCTTTGCTTAGTTTGGGGTCAGAAACCGTGTTAAGGATGTCCCGCAATATTTATTTTATTTATCTCCCTATATTTCAGACCAATGATGCCACAAAATGAAACAGAATTCCCTCCAGAAACGACAGCTAACTACCTGCGTCCAGTGATTTGCGAGTGCTCAGAAGTGTACGACCCCGTGTGTGGTTCCAACAACAAGTCTTACTACAACCAGTGTCAGATGGCGTGTGACCTCGGGCCAAATACCAGTGTTACGGTCGTCCATCAAGGGAACTGTATACCTTATTAAATAAATAAGTGTTTGAATGTTCCAATAAGTGTTTTGAAAAGCTTTAAATTGTATGATACCTCTATCTTATGACATCTCGTATAGGCCGAGTCCTGGTGCCAGTTTGTTATTATAACACAAACTTATTATTTCGAAATGCTGATCTCATTGGCTCCTGAAGTACCATTTGAATTTTATCAATATTGGCTGCCTGAGCCGATTTCGATACATCAACAATAATGTATATGGATATTCGAATTCTGTACTGTAGAAGGTGGAAGTCGGTGGTTCATTTCTTGCGAATATTTTTGTTATTATTTGAATATATATGTCGGGGCATCGACTGTAGCGCCATCTAGTACATTGAGAGTGATGAATCACTCTAGCGGAACGCCCAGCCGGCAGTGTTACGAGAACCACGGACGGACTTGTATCTTGTATGAAAAAAAATGTTACTAATACAGATGAATTATGTTAATTAATACTATATAGATATATATTTGTAATGTGTTAAATTTTTGTGGCAATAAATATATATTGAATTGAATTGAATTGTATCCACGTACAGTGGAGCGGGTCCCGAATCGGCATCTCGTGCTCGGCGGATCGCTTACGGATTACAGTTACGGATTATTATAAAGTGATAGTGTTATTACTATGAACTTTTGAACAGGAAAGTGATTTGAGAACAGAACAAGCCGTGATACAGTGTTGGAAGCAAGTTATATGTCCTCGCCCACGAAATAACCCACGCGCGTATGCGCATCAAACTAATGATGATGATGATGAAGGGGCTGGGCGTTCCGCTAGAGTGGTTCATCACTCTCAATGAACTAGATGGCGCTACAGTCGATGCCCCGACATATATGTCCTCGCCCACGAAATAACCCACGCGCGTATGCGCATCAAACTAATGATGATGATGATGATGGACCCCTAGTCCCTTCATATAATTATTTCAAACCAACAATAAAAGAAAACAAAACAGAATTACCCACAGAAACGACGGCTAACTACTACACTTACGTCCAGTGATTTGCGAGTGCTCAGAAGTGTACGACCCCGAGTGTGGTTCCAACAACAAGTCTTACTACAACCAGTGTCAGATGGCGTGTGACCTCGGACCAAATACCAGTGTCACAAAAGTTCACCAGGGGAACTGTATACCGTATTAAATGAAGAAGTTTAAAAAAGTAGATTTATCTATGTATATTATTATGTATCAATAAACAAGGCCCCACCGGCACCGTCCCATTTCTTCGATCGTACAGCAAGACCATTCATCATCTTCGAAGCACCCATTTATGGTGACCCTTGTGAAGTTGGCAGCCAACTCGAGCAACCAAAATAATCCAATAAAGTAATCTGTTTACGTTAAGTTAGCAGCCAAAGTCGAATCCAGAGTAGTTGTGAATGTGCGAGTGTTAGTTTTGATGTACCGAATAAGCCCCTAAAAATTGCTAATTGATTAGAAATAACCCTGTATATCTACTTTGGCAGAATTCCACCACCGGCGGGTTGTCTTTTGCCTCTAGCCTAATAAATGCTGAATAAAGCTAGTTAAACCAGTTTTAATATTAAATGATTTAAATATGAGTATATGTATAGATCTGCAATTGTGCAGCCGATGTTTAGCTCTTTGGGTATTGAGTGTCGTGTGTAAAATGTCTAACTAGAATCAAAATTTTAGAACCTACCAAAAACAATTTTGTAAGAAAAAATATATGTTATTCTGGAACATAATCTCCTGTTCACAAACCATATCTGATACATACAAGGAATAACTTCGCTCGATCGAAAAAAATCCATACTCAACTCTGTTTTGAACGAAGATCTTATTTCTTGACGAGTTTTTATAAGTAGTATTTTTTAAATTATGTTTTATGTATTAAGTAATAGCTAAACTATCGGAAAATTACATGAAAAAGTTAAAAAGTTGACTTGATAATTAATATGAATTTTTATTTTCACCATACGAAGACCCGCTCCCCTCGTCCCCTAGCAGTATTTTATTTTCTGCTTAAATATGTCTTTAATAAGCCTGTTAAATTAGATAAACAAATATTAAATAGTCAGCTCAGTTACTAGAAGATTCCAAAAATATGCATTTTTATTTACATAAATATTATTCAACCACTCTATGTTGCTTGGACTATCTTAATAAATCCTTCAATGTCTTTCATAAGCTCCCAGCTTCCTTATTAATATTCACAAATAAATCAGTGCCAGTAAACGATGGCATTAATACTTCAGGGTCCAACAATGGAGAGCAGATTATTATCTCAGTTGATTGTGGATTATCTTTTGGAAGTCAGTTGTACAGCTCCGTGGAAATTAACTTGAAGGGATTTACTGGCGGCTCGTTATTGTGAAAGTTTAGGCAGTCACGAAATGGAAACTTTCTTATTGTGATAAACATTTCAAAAATTGACGCGTTCGCAGAATTTGAACCTGTATCTCTCTGCGGTTTGTCCAATTAAGCTAAAACGCTGTCTGCGAAGGCGCCGCATTAGTGAAAGTGTTTATCATTTTTACTAACTACTACATTGTTGGAAACGCCATCTGTGAGCACTGCTTTACCAGTCAGTCACTTGATGTGAAATTACTTCTTACCATTAACGAGAAATGGCCCATTGCTCAATCAATGAAATTATTTTTATCGCGCTTCACACACTAGGTGTATAGAAATAAACAATTTAATAATAATTAATAATAATTAATAAGAAACTTTCTTTTTGTGATAAACATTTCAAAAATTGACGCGTTCGCAGGATTTGAACCTGTATCTCTCTGGGATTCTGGAAAAAGAAAGTTTCTATACACCTAGTGTGTGAAGCACGATAAAAATCATTTCAGTCACGAAATGGTTGAATATCATATTGTGACAGTTTAAACTATACTTAATCACAACATAGTATAAAACAAAGTCGCTTCTCTGTCTATTTGTCCTTTTGTATGTCTATATCTTTAAAAGTACGCAACGGATTTTGATGCGTTTTTTTTTAATAGATAGATTCAAGAGGAAGGTTTATATGTATAGTATACCTATGCAAAGCCGGGGCGGGACGCTAGTTGTAGATAAATGAAGTCTTGGTCGTCCAGCTCCCCTATCATGGTAAACATACAAATAGTATTTCTACCAAATTATCTACTCAAAGAGGAAACAAAGTAAGCGTTGACAAAAAAGTGGATACAGTGGTTTAATCTCTTTGCCATGCTTGAGTTGTATCGAGATGGGCCGACGATATGATTGAAATCAAAGATTACGGACACTTTTGCCACTTTTTTACTTCAAAGTGAAATATTATAATGCTTCTATAGCAGTGCAATAAATAAAGCTCAGGACAAGTAGATGATACTTCAAAATAGAAAGCTATGGTCATAGGCTTCCAGCAGTGCAATTAATAAAGCTTTGGATGATGATTAAGCGCAGAACGCAGAACGCTGCGCAAAAGGTAAAATATAGGTACGCACGGGAACCAGAAGATGACACGCCGGGGCCCCGTCAACCTCATGCCTCCCGCGCGCTCCCTACGCCACTTGCGTCGGAATTGTGCACACATGCGCAATAATTAGCGAATTAGGGCGAAGTGTCGTCTGCGGCTAACTTCTCATCTGCCGACTTGTGTGGCGCGGATTATATCTGTCCAGTAGGTAAGGTCTAGGAAACTTCAATACTGTCCACTACGATAGTTTGTGTCTCCAGGGTGTCGCGGCGCTCGTCTTCTCCGATTAATCGTCGGCGGCTCGGCTATTTGTCTACGTCATCAGCTGACGGAGTGTTTACGCATCATGCGGGACAGAGAAAGGGGAGATCGGTAATAAAGAGAGAATGAGAAGAGGCATGTTACATTAAGCATTTATTAAAGTAAGTTCATATAGGCCCTGGCCCTGTTTTTTTTGGGTTTTCTAGCCCTGGTTCCAGAGTTTTAGCCGCCTAAAAGCTTTTGACATGGCGAAACGGTGGAGTCGGGATCACGTAGCGCTCAATAGGAAATGCTACTCGTGGTCACTCATCCTAAAAAAACCTTGCCTAAAGTAGCCTAAGTAGCCCAAAATAGAGAGGATACTAATGATTGGAGTCTTATTGCGAGATCAAATCAGGAACAAGGAGATCCGTAGACCAACCTAAATTATTCAGTTAAATTTTATTCTTAAAATACACGTCAAAAAATAGTATACGTCTTAAACAAAAAAAATAAATTCAAAATTATAGTTTTGTACATTGACATAATTAGTCGGTGGTGCCATTAACCAACTCGCTGGACCGATCTAGTTAAAAAAGCCACACAGTCTACCGTGGTGATGCGACTAATCGGCACAGATGGAGGAACATCGCGAGACGTGCAGCAGCCCTGGGAAGAGATGACAACGGCGAGGAGCCTCCGTGAACCATCCACAAAACCACGACCACTCTGACAAGAGTGCACGATTAAGAAGAAGAAGAAGCCATTATGTACGAAAAAGTACACAATGGCACCACTGACTTCCACCGTGTACAGAAATGGGGGGACCTTCAAAAAGAATCATGGTCGATTCGCCCCGCGGGACCAACAGCTTGCGGGGCGAAACGCTGCAATACCCAGAATTTGAATAGTTTGCACGGATTGATGTGACATCCATGTACAAGTACATTATTGATAATTCATCAAACAACGCCTGCCAATTTCAATAAAAATGGGACCACCTCGGAATTATGCCCCTACATACTACGCATGAAAATTTTTAATCGGTTCACAATTGGAGGAAATATAGATGAACATACACAAAAAAAATACATACAGACGAACTTAAAAATTCCTCCTTTTTGGAAGTGTGTAAAAATTATAAAAATGTCAAATTATTATTTATTATTAATCCATTTATTTCAGTCATTACAACCATAAAAAAATCATAAAATTACAATTATAAAGGATCCAGAATATCAACAAAATAATTTAAAAATGAAATAAAGACAACACAGACAGATAATATAGTGAGTAGTGACATCACAATTTTTGTCCCATAACGATGACCATCCACTTATTTTGTATGGGGCAATCTAGTTTATTAAAAATCATCAAATATCACGTCATCCAATGAAAAGGAACCGTCACCGTCATCACAAAACCGTCATAGTCCATAATCAGTTACCAACAAAGCCTAACAAATCACCAAGTTAAAATGCCAGTAAGATCATGATTTTATGACTTTTTATGAAAAAAATAGATATATCTTTATCCCTGGCCTTTATCGTAATTTCCTATCCCCACGGAAATATTATTTTCCCATAATTGTTCCGTCTACATAGCGAGATTTACTTAAGCCTAATTTACATTTTTCCCCCGCTTCCTAAACATCATTTTTCCCGTTCTATTTTCCCGGACGAAACCCTGTTAAAAATTCATAATATCCCGATTGAATAAATAAAGCTCCCGGTATGGAAATCAGACGAATGTTACGTACTTCATACATTTTGGTATACTAAATACTTTACGTTCACACACAGTATATTACCTAACTTACTTTTGTGGGTACCAACTTTCAAAAAGAAGGAGCTTTTCAATATGTCTGCATTTTTTGTTTTTTTTTTGTTCTGTTTATAGATTTTACCGTTGTTTGTAGGCCGTTTCGGGAGTTTCTTTATTTAGGGTTCCGTACTCAAAAGGTAAAAACAGGACCCTATTACTAAGACTCGTTGTCCTGCCGTCCGTCCGTCGTCGGCTCGTCAGGCTGTCACCAAGCTGTACCTCAAGAACCGTGCTAGCTAGACAGTAGAAATTTTCACAGATGATGTATTTCAGTCCGTTACAGCAACGATTGCTGCAACTGATGACCGGTGGAGTCGAGAAGATTTCGAGTGGAGACCACGTACCGGCAAGCGCAGCGTAGGACGTCCACCCACAAGGTGGACGGATGACCTCATTAAGAGATCGCGCTGGATGCAAGCCGCTTCCAACCGGTCTTATTGGAGATCCATAGGGGGGCCTATGTCCAGCAGTGGACGTCCTTTGGCTGATGGATGGATGGATGACAGCAATGATTACTAACACGTTTTTCGTATTTTTTTGAATTGTATCGTCTATCAGGGTTAAAAAAGGTAACGCTTTTATATATTATACCTACAGATTATATAGCAATAAATTATTGAGTATCGAGCGTTTTCTTAAAAATACCGACTTATCAGATAGATTTTATAAGGAAAATCTGGGTATAACTAGATACTGTACTGTACTGTACCAGCTTTTTAATAGTCTACTGCAGGACGTAGGCCTACCTATAAAGGGTGATTGGGCCATATCAACCAAGCTGGCCCAATGCGAGTTGGTGGATTATAGTCATAGTCATTTATTTTCTGCGTATATGGGTTAGTTTACAGATGATACAAAATAACAAAAAATACAGATCGCCATATCCTGTTTTCACATACGCCATCAAATATCTTCTACGGAAGTATGAAGGTTACCTCACGATATTTTTCTTCACCGAAAATAGATACCTAATCATTGAATTATGTAGTAATTTTTTTATCATTAAAATCTTAGATTATTCACTTGTCAAGTAAATAATCAAAGATTAAAATATATCAAAACCATATTTTTTAACAGAGTTTTAGGGATTTTATTTACCTACAAGATTATTTTTTGCAAAAATTAGCATGACCGACTTCACCCGTGTACTTACAGAATTCGCGAATATTTCCCACGGATCGATGTAGCATTTTTCACATTATTATTGATTTATCAAAAATGGCTCAGCCGATTTCGATAAAATTTAAATGGGACCAATTTCGAAGTATACTCTTTTCAATAAAAAAAGAATTATTGAAATCGGGCTACTCCGAAAAAAGTAATGCGTGGTTATACATAAAAAAAATATATACGCGTCGAATTGTATACCTCCTCCGTTGGTGCGTCGGTCAAAAAGGGCATTCCACGCGAAGCGGATAGGTAAAAAGATCGATGTTTTTGATTTCGGTAATATTTGAGACACATTCCATATTGATGTTCAAAACCAATTACCATGTCATAAAATTATACATTACCACAGAACTGTCATAGTCAATGATCAGTTACCGATATCAGCAAGTTAAAATGGAAGTGAGATCGTAATTTTATAACTTGTTTATGAAAAAAGCTCCTTCGAAAACGCTTATTATACAACGCGCAATGTTTGAATCAAGCGCGGCCGCGCCGCTTATCGCTACGCGCGACGCCTCGCGTCTCCGTAAATAAGTCCTAAGCAATTTCTAAAAGCTGACCGTCTTACCACACAAGTTTTGCGCACGCTTTAGAGAATGTTTAACAGTACAAATTGCACGGTTAAACAGTGTTAAAGCGTGTTTAAATCTTTTGTGGTAAGGCGGTAAATGTTTTGTATTACATTGCATTATTGGCGGTGTACATCAATACCTTGGAGTCAGTCAGCTGGGATTCTCAGCGTTTGGCGCGGGGATTCGTTGAAATTTTCAATTCGGTCTGTACTGTACCAGCTTTTTAATATTAGCAGTAGATATTTTCTTTTCCCAATTCTTTGTAAGAACAGTCTCTGTTTTCCGCCGTCGCATACAGTAGGATTACGGAGCCCTTTGTGGATCTGAATAGAATGTGGAACACGAAAGGATTTTCTAAATTTGATACAGATTTGAGGTGAACTAGGTCTGTGTAACGGGAAACTTGATATTGTATGTCAAAGATGGGACTGAGCCGGCAGACGGATTCAAAGATTTGCGGCTTTTTAGCGTGGGAAAACAAGTTGGTTTTGTTCTGTGTTGAAGTCTATTGTTTGCTATATAGATTCATTTTTGATATGGTTTTGTTTGTACATACAAGTACGTAGTAGTGTTATAGTAGTTGTAATTATTTTTCAGTAGCCCTTAGACTGTACAGTGACCTGTTTCAGGTCACTGCTGGAAATGGCGGCACTGTCTAGTAACATGTTTCAAGTCACTATTTTTTTTATTTTACGTATTTTTAGCATAAAGCAACCTGTTCTCCTCTTTTAACATATTATACAAATCGGTCATAAAAAAAACAGAAATGATTATAGTAGGTCGACTTAGCCTGTAACCCTGTATCATTATGCAGGTTTCCACACGATGTTTTCTTTCAAAAAAAACAAACGCCATGAAAATCCGTATAAAAATGCCAAAGAACTCATTAGTACGGGACCGGGATTTGAACCCTCGTTCTCACGATTGTAAGGCGGATGTCACTACCAGTAGACCATAATAATATTACATAATAAGTATAATAAGCACATTAGCACATGTCTCTTACTTTGGGCCTAATTAGTAAGCTCCAAGTAGCCCAACGAGCTATGGAGAGGGCTACGCTCAGAGTCTCTCTGCGAGATCGAATCAGGAATGAAGAGTTCCGTAGAAAAACCAAAGTTACCGACATAGCCCAACGGATTGGCAAGTTGAAATGGCAATGAGCAGGGCACATAGCGCGTAGGACTGATGACCGATGGGGTCGAAAAGTTCTCGAGTGGAGACCACGTACCGGCAAGCGCAGCGTAGGACGTCCACCCACAAGGTGGACTGATGATCTCATTAAGACCGGTGTTATCGGAGATCCATTCTTCCACTTCTTATAGCTGATGGATGGATGGACAGAAAAACGATTTGCCAAACTAAAGGGTCAACGTCGTCTCCTTGATAATTTTCCAAAGTACTCGTACAACTGAAGGGCCTCGAAATACCTATCAAGCAAGGCAGTGTAACTCGTCCTTAATGTTATAGCTTAATGAGATGTCACGTCGGGCGTGACAAGGAATATATTACTAGTGACATCGGCTATTTGATTAAGGCCCAACGTTTACGTAACTATAGCCGTGATGGTCTAGTGGCAGTGACATCCGCCTTACATTCGTGAGGTCATGGGTTCAAACTCCGGTCCCGTACCAATAGGTTCTTTGGAATTTATGTACGAAATTTCACACCGTTGGCTTTTCGGTGAAGGACAGAAAAATGAAAAGGACCGTGAAGCAACCTGCATACGTCTTTAGAAGAAATTCGGTAGCAAATCTACCAACCCGCGCTGGCCTGACATGGTGGATATAGCCCAATCACCCCTTGTGGGTTGGCCTACGTTCTCAGTGGACTATTAAAAAGGCACATGTACAGGTATATTCAACTCGCACTAGGCCAGCGGCAGCGTGGTGGATATTACCCAATCGCCCCTTGTTGATAGGCTTATGTCCAGCAGCTAGCCCCATTTGAATTAGAGGTAAGTGTACGGATACTGGTATAATACACGCGTATTTATAGTACACGAGACTTTGCAAATCCAGTCTGCCTGTGACCCCTACCGATGCTAATCTATTGAAACGTCGGCATATTTATTGAAAAAAACATACTAGCTGTAATTAATAAGCTCCAAGTATCCCAACGAGCTATGCTCAGTGTCTCTCTGCGAAATCGGCTAGTTGAAATGGTAGTGAGCAGGGCACATAGGGCGGAAGACTGATGACCGATGGGGTCGAAAAGTGGAAACCACGTATCGGTAATCGCAGCGTAGGTCCCACACGGTGGACGCTAAACTCATTAAGACAGCAGTATCCCCCTGGACGCAAGCCGCTTCCAACCGATCTTATTGGAAATCCATAGGGGAGGCCTATGTCCAGTTGTGGACGTTCTACGGCTAACGCAAAGCCTTCAAAATTTAACCTAGTGCCTACGTAATCAAATCCGCAAATGTGTGACAGCTGTGCCCAGTTGAAAGCCCGTGCTCGCACTCAAACCTAAAGATCACTATCCTACGAGTACAACAAACAAAGCGTTTCCTGTCCCATAAGTTGGTAAAGCTTAACATCATCCTGAATTAGAAAGCTTGCCGACATCAATTGTAAAGAGTAGACATTAAAGGGTTGGTTCCTCGTTACTAATGTGTAGAGTAAAAGCTACCACAGGGATCACATGACTTGCTGTAAGACGCGAATTGTGGATTAAGTGATAGGAGAAAGCGATAGCTGTAAGAATCGGTCTTTTGGTTTTTTTTTATTCAGAAAAATATTAATCCTTACTAATATTATAAATGCGAAAGTAACTCTGTCTGTCTGTTTGTCTGTCGGGCATTCACGCCAAAACTACTGAACCGATTTCAATTAAATTTGGTATACAGATATTCTAGAGCCTGAGAAAGGACAAAGGATACTTTTATGCCGAAAAAATTCGTGGCTCCCATAGGAAAAACTGTTTCTTAGCTACGGAGTAACGGATTGACTTGATTTTTGCCATGGACATAGTTTGAATCACAAAATGTAACATGGGCTACTTTATATCCCGGAAAAATTCCAGGTTCCTGTAGGATAGGACAAAAACTGTTCTCAGCAACGGAGAAACAGATTGATTTGATTTTTGGAAAAGGGATAGTTTAAAAGAAGAATAGTAACATAGGCTACTTTTTATCCCGAAAAAAATCGTGGTTCCTGTAGGATAAGAGAAAAATGGTTTCTCAGCAACATAGCATTGAGTTAACTTGATTTTTGGCATGGACATAGTTTCAGAGACAAAAAGTGACATAGACTACTTTTTATCTCGGAGAATTTTATGGTTCCCGTAGGATAGGAGAAAAACTGTTTCTCAGCTACGGAGTAACGGATTGACTTGATTTTTGACATGGACATAGTTTGAAGGACGGAAAGTAACAGGCTGCTTTTAATCTAAAAAATATCGTGGTTCCCGTAGGATCGGACCAAAATTGTTTCCCGGCATCGGAGCAATGGATTGACTTGATTTTTGGCATGGACATAGTTTGAAAGACAGAATATGACATAGGCAACTTTTTACTACGGAAAAAAACGTGGTTCCCGTAGGATTGGAGAAAAACTGTTTCTCAGCAACGGTGCAACAAATTGACTTGATATATGCACGAATGTTAGTACACGAATATAGTTTGAAAGACGAAAAGTGACATAGACTCTTTATTATCACGAAAAATTTCATAGTTCCCGTAGGATAGGGCAAAAACTTTTTCTCAGCAACGAAGCGACGGATTGATTTTGTTTCTACATTAATATTGTCAATGACAAAAGGTGACGTTGATGGTCCTGCGGAAAGTAGTGTAGGTGGCGGCACACACGCAGCCAGCTTCCTCTAATCCTCGTCTGAAGCGTCAAAGAGCGGCGCTGCAGCCCGCCTCATTTGCGGCACTCCTCATATGGTACGCAACCTCGCCGGCCAGCCTCTTTTTAGCTGCTTTAGTTAAAAGTCCAGAGAAGCGGCCTAACCTCGAGTGCCACTTACTATTTTTCAGTATATTTTTTGAGATTATATTTTACTAAAATTGGTAGGCATCGATCTATACATAAGCCAAAATCAAATTATAACGCGGGCAAAGCCGCGGGTAAATGCTAGTATAAAAATATTTTAAAGTGAAATTAGTATTGTTAATTATGTGTCGCGAATTATCTAGTGAATTCCAGACTGTAATAACGGATATAAATAAGCCGGCTGACCCTTGGGGACTCAGTTACCACGTTTGTAATGTAGCGAAAACATCTCGTGTTCAAGTGCAGTGACTAGTTTGTGTGAATATCAGTGCCAGTGCCAAGTATTTGTGCGAACCAGTTGTGTCGTGTGTATTTTGAATTTGTGCAATAAAGTGAATAATCTGCGTTTTCACAGATTATCCAAGAACCCATCAGTTCTCGTAACAATACTTTAACATTGCATAAAATCACAAAAAGCGGACAGATTCAGGTAGAGCTCCAAGCGCCATCTTGAAAACAGTTAATACAGGCCTATATCACTGGCCTACCTCAGAAACTATACATTTCAGAGCTAATACAACAGATACAAGGTATTGAAACCATTATTGTAGAAAATAAAATTTCGCATCGTTTATTACCTTTCACCTTTTTTTTAAACTTTCCGTTTACGATTTATGAACCATTTAATGAACCTTTTTTTACTGATGATACTAGAATAGCTAACGAATTGCATAACGCTATTGCATTATCATCAACAACGTCATCTCTATCACTTTCATCTCATATACCATCCAAGCCACTGGAGCAGTTATGTCAGCGTCCTAGAAATGCACAAAGAAGCACATATGAGACCTCAGAGCAGGACCTATCGTTCCCAAACCGAATAAAAATACCCCGGCACGCTTCCTCTTATGCCTTGTAACGTATAAGGTAGGACATTACATTGCTAACGTCCGTCCACCCATGGAGCGCTACAAGAGCTCGCCCATTTATTTATGCCATGATCGGCGATTTTGCCTCGGGGAGAGTGGAGGCATATGTGGCTGTTTGTTTTGATATCGTATACATATTAAGATTCATAACAGTAACCCGGTTGTTTTACCGACTTCCAAAAAGGAGAAGTATTTTTTGTGTATCTTTATCGATATTTTCGTCAATCAACCCATTACCCGTCGTTACCGATTCAAAAAATCCTTTTTAGGGTTCCGTACCTCAAACAGAAAAAACGGAACCCTTATAGGATCACTTAGTTGTCCGTCTGTCCGTCTGTGTGTATGTCAAGACTCTTTATCTCGGGAACGCGTAAAGATATCGAGTTGAAATTTAAACTGTATACGTATATTTAAAGTTTCTTGCAGTTATGTAAAAGAAAAACTTCTCAGTTATCGTTTAAAAAAGTTTGAGCAGTTTATGTCGTAATAAACCGCATATTTTGCACTCACAAAAATCAAAACCTAAAGGTACTCCCCGTTGACGTAGAACTATGAAATTTGGCAAGAGGCATTGTCTTAGAGTACACATATAGGAATAAATCTGAAAACTGTACATTTTTATTTCAATCACAAAAAAATAGGGCCTCAAATTCACAAAATATGGGTTCAAAATTCAAAGTGAGTAAATCGTATCATGTAAGGTATCATACGAGTATAAAAGAACTTCATTAGCACATGCTAAAACAGGTATTTAATTATTTTAACAACGTGTTTGTACGGAACCCTCGATGTGCGAGCCTGACTTGCACTTGTCCGGTTTTTTGTTTGATAGAGTACTTCCAGTAAATAGGACCATTTTTAGAGTAGGTATAATCTATCAAAAAGAGAGTCACCAAAATCGGTTCATAATTGACAGAGTAATCGAAAATATACAGTTAAATTGACAACCTCTCTTTACTAAGTCTGTTAAAAATGAAGTGTTGTGTATGCGCGTACGAGTATCAATCAGTGTTTTCTTGCGCTCTGTGAGTGATAATTGTGTTATTTATAGGCGTTATGAGTACTTGTGATTTTAAGGAAAGATTTGTGAATTCACACACTGCACTGCATTTTGCAATGAACGTATTGCAAACTAGCATTTTGCGGTCTATTAGTTGCTATCTAGCTCAGTGTTGTAAATAATTCCAAAGAAATGTATACGTGGTATTGAGAATGCACATCTTAGAGTCCTAAATTTAGTCATAATGGCGAGCATAACTACATCCTAGCTTCAATATTTAGCTAGGATATAGTGATGCTCACCATTATGACTAAGTTTCACTAAGGCCCAAGCTATTTCCTGACAATGTTGCTTAGTCCTAGTAATGGAGGCTATTGAAGAAGCTAAAAAGGGCTAGATCGAGCAAAAAAAGGGCTAGATGGAGCACATAATTACCAAGAAATGATTTGCGGTAAAAAAGGCAAAAAAACACCTTTGCTAATGATTTCAATCATATATTTATTTTTTGTAATTGTATTACATTCTCTCCCATGGTAGCGTTAAACGTTTAACGCAACCTTGTTGGACATCGCATTAGAAGTTTCACTTCAAAAAACCCTAAATGATTTACCTTATTTGTAATCGAGTAAAAATAAGCATAGATAAATAAATGTTTTACAATTTCTTTAATAACTTTCATCTGTCCGAATGTGGATTTTCTTTCACGGAACTGTATTTTCGATTTCTTTTTATCGTCGGTGATTTTTAATATAGAACAATTTCCCCTAAAAGAGGAAAAAAATAATTTTCATAATGTTTTGGCAAGATCGTTTAGTGTCTAATTTCTAACCAGATGTGCGAGTCTGAGCGAATCGATATGATATGAAGATTCAATGAAATAAATGCGAGATCTGCTGTCCGTAGAACTACTAGTCACGTGTATCGATTAAAGTAATCGTTTGCCTAGAAAAAAACATTCAATCCACTCAAGCCAACGCTGTCTTTACCCAACCAGTCATGCAAAAATTTTATTCAGTCAGACACTAGACAGCTTTGTAAAGAAACCTTTCAAGGCGTGAACATAAATGAAATTACGAGCACCATGACTCGATGGTGCTCAACCTTTATTGCCAGTCACCGCCCCCTCTCTAAGTAATTGCGAATACCTGGAGTGGACTGGTCACGTATTCTATGCTTGAGCGATGAGTAAGGTTCGGTGTAGAAATCAATAGAGGCTCTCTAGAGGTGATATATGTATCTATAATAATATGCTTATCAACATGAAAATTGAACATTATGTAGGTATTAAGTTTGATTATCTACTCATAATATCTCTTCTAAAAATCTTTTCCATTAATTGACCGAGTGTTCCGTTTCTAGATTGGCAAAGTTTTTTTCATCTGTCCGAATATTGATGGTCATCCATAGGTCGCATTTTTCGACGAATCTTGACGAAACTTCGTACACAGATTGATATATTTTTGTCGTCATTAATGCAATTACAAGCACCATGACTCGATGATGCGCAACCTTTATTGCCAGTCACCGCCTCTCTCTAAGTAATTGCGAATATCCGAAGTGGACTGGTCACATATTCTATGCTTGAGTGATGAGTAAGTTACGGTGTCAGTAGAGATCAATAAAAGTTTTCTCCTAGTTGTCGAGGAGACATTTACAAAGGTATACATGATATATAATATTAAAGTTACAGGTAGGTATACATAAAGAATAAAATAAATATATTATTTTACTAGCAGCATTTTATGATCGCTGCTAATTAACAAAAAAAAACAAAAGAAAGCTAGCCGGGCAGTAATAAAATTCCATATAACTTTTCCCGCTGCACATTTTTAAGCAAGAAATTACGAACTTTGTAACCCGTTTATGAACGAGTAATAAGACACTTTCCTAGTGGGTGTGTAAAAGTATTTTTGCATGACTGGTCAGATAAATACAGCGTAGGCCTTGAGTGAATTGAACGTTCTCTCTAGACGAAGGGAGGATAGGATTACTTTAGATCGATACAGGTAAACGTATGAAAAACAATATTACAATGGTACAATCTCATTATTTGAAGATACCCAGATAGTTGGAATAAGACTTAACACAATACCTTGAAATAAAAATAAACTTTCTTTGAAATAAGTTGAAACTTTTTCTAATCGGTATAAATGACGCCCTACATATTCGTAATATATTAATTTAACGTTGCGGAAAATTCATTCCAAAAAGGAGTAAACAGAGAAATACTACTGTTCATAAATGTTTTACCATAAGTAGGCCAATAGTAAATCAGTTACTACTGACTGATTCAATTAATTATTTATTATCATATCTTTTGACTTGTGAAACCATCTGTAATGCAGCTTTCCACTGTGACAGTAATAATGGTCCAATTACGGACTGTTGCGACGACAACCTTAAGGCCGGGACTCCACCAAAGCATAGATGTGTGCGGTGTGCTGTGTGCTGTGCGAGAAGAGATGTTTTTCAGCTCGGGGGAATTCACAATAGCGGAGATGTGTGCGGTGTCCTATGCGAGAAGAGATGTTTCTCAGCTCGGCTGCGAGGCGTTGAGTGCTCAGTACGCATTCTGACACGCTCGCTGATACCGCTCACTGCACGCCGCTCACATCTCTTGTCTCCACTGCGCATCGTCCGCGCACAGCTCACGTCTCCGCTTCCATCGCGCCATACAAATATTACACATCTCCGCACAGCGATCTCCACTGAAGCTGAGCGGAGAGGAGATGTGTTAACAACATAATTCTATTGGTTGTTTAAAAAACATCTCCTCTCCGCTCGTCTCGTCTCCGCTTTGGTGGAGTCCCGGCCTAATGTTTTTTCTAAAAAAGAGTTGACTTGTTTGAATTTCGACGTTGCGAGATAAACAGAATCCGTGTCTTTGGGTGGTTCGTACCGCGCGTGTATTTTTTCATTTGTGTACATTTGAGTAGAAAAGTAGTGAATAGAATAAACTTAATATTAGTTCTCCGAACAGTAGACCTCACAATACATTTTTTTTTTACTGAATCTTCATAAGCAATCATAGCTGGACATGCTCTTAACCGATTTGGTTTATGCTCGCATATCTTTTTAGGGCTTAGATACTTAACAATATTGGCAAATATTGTGAAAATTGCCTAATACATAATGTGTTTAGCCACACTCGCTTCTCTGAACTCTCGGACGCGCCCGCCGCACAACACTAGCGACGCAACGAATTGACAGGCAACGCGCAATGGCGCGCGACCTTAGGATTAAAAACGTAATCGGTGCTATATGAGAGTTTATACTAAGCCCATGATCGCCCACTAACTATACTCTTTAAAATTTTACTTGATCTCCTGTCAGAAAAATCACGCCTGTGAAGTCCTGAATTTCTTAATAGTACAGACAGTACCTGTCAATGTCATACTTTATGGGCATGCCGATTAGTGATGGGCGACGAATGATCGTGACCACAGAGTTTTAGATAGAGTTTTAATTAAAATATCGATAGTTTATACTGACGATATTTTAAAAAACTTAATTTATCATTAATTTTATTAATTCATTACAACATTGTTTGAAAATCGATTTTTTCCTCCACTATCTCAACTCTTAAAATGACAATCTTCTATGTCAATGTCACTGTCGCAGAGATCAAGTTAAATTTTATAGAGTATAAATTAGAGGAAGCAGGCGAATCCTCTTACAGTAGGTACCAAGTTACGTCAAGATCCGTTTAAAAAAACAAGACTCGGACTGACCAAAGCAAAATACTAAACTTGAAGCAGAGACCTTCGCTTAGTTTCGGTCAATAATAATGCGCTCTGTCCGGTAGCAGTGTAAAGCAGGCATAAGAGTTGGTTGTGCAAAGTTTATCTCATTTATTTATTGTAAAATTAATACTTTGAAGAAGTTCACGACCCTCTTCCTTCCTGGCCCGTTCTTATCCTGACTTATAATAATCGGATCAAATAAAGTAAGCTAAATATTGCCGTATTATTGTGTAATAACAAAGAATATGCAGTTTATTATTTCTATTGTTAGCAGTTAACAAAGGTCAGCCATTATTGCACAGGCTTTGAAGGTAAGAAGGAAATTGCGCATTTTGCGACGTTTGGGACACTGAAGGATGAATCGTTTTGCTTTTCTGTCGCTTTCTTTGAATTTGCAATTAGCACCATTTTAGGGGCTTGTTATGTGCATCAAAACTAACAACTTTTGATCTGCGACTTTTGTCAAAACGCAAAAAATAATGTTGTTCCATAGAAAAATATCGTTCACCGCGACGTAATGTATGGAACAGCTGATTTTTTTCAAGTTTTGACAAAAGTCGCAGAACAGAAGTTGTTAGTATTGATGTACAGAATGAGCCCCTAAAAGGATGCTATTTGATTAGAAACAACCCTGTATATCTTTAAGTATCTGGATTATACATAGCAATAGTTTACTTAAATTTTAAACAGGGTTATCCTAAGCCACAAAGTGATTAAAACCATAATTATGAACAACTTTTAATATTGGGCCAACCCATAATTAGAGAAAAAAACTACTGTTCTATACATAACTCTGCAACTGGAAATCAACTAAATTGAATAGAAACAGCTGGATTACTCCATGATAAAAAAAGGACTTATTACTAAGGACTGCCTCAGTGGCCCAGTGGTTATATAGTGACCCTGACTACAGGGTCAAAGAGATGTGGGTTCGATTCCCACCCAGGGCAAATATTTAATCATAATCATACTCACTTTATTCATAACATTCTGTTACTGTACTGTACTGTACTGTACTGTATCAGCCTTTTTAATAATCCACTGCAGGACGTAGGCCTACCCACGAAGGGTGTTTGGGCCATATCCACCACGCTGGCCCAGTGCGGGTTGGTGGATTCACATACGCCATCAAATTTCTTCTACTGACATATGCAGGTTGCCTCACGATGTTTTCCTTTACCGAAAAGCCAGCGGTGTTAAATTCCGTACATAAATTCCAAAGAACTCATTGGTACGGGACCGGAATTTGAACCCACGACCTCACGATTGTAAGGCGGGTGTCACTACCACTAGACCACCACGGCTTTTTCATAACATTCTGTTACAAGTCATATAAATTCAGTTATTGATATCGCGTCTTGAATATTTTACAAATATAATTCGTACTTTTTACTGTGTAAAAAGACAATTTTTTATTGTTTGGGGTCAAAGACGTTGTGTAAGATGTTAATATTTATTTATATTTATTTAATGATGGTATGAATCACCTCTTTTTGGCTTAGTACACTAGTTTTGGATAGGTAACCCTGTAGACCGAACGTGTTAAAATACGAAACAAGTACGTCTACAAAATAACCCATGGTTATTTATAAACTTTAAAGACTGATTCTAAGAACAGCTCAAAAATAAAGCTCTAAAACTCAGTTGGTTTGAGCTTGATCACTGTCACTTATTTTAAATCCGAGCACATTTTCTATTTTCAATATCTTAGCCGCTCTAACGAGGATAATTAATTTTAAACGTTATTTATTGCACAAAGCTGTGCTTCGGTACTTAGGGTCTAAGCTGACTATCAGTTGTGATTTATTTTCACCAAAAGTGGCACTTCAATCATCACTTTTTTCTTCACAAAAACTTATCTACTATTTAGATGAAATTTCAATGAGACCATTTATGAAGTATCATCTATCAAATAAAAAAGAATCATAAAAGGTTTGTAATTGCAGAATAATCGCGTAACAAATAAAAAAACCGGACAAGTGCGAGTCAGGCTCGCACACCGAGGGTTCCGTAGAAACCAGAAAATTTCACAAAATTGGGAAGTAAGTTGTTAAAATATTATAACCATCGACAAAAAAGTTTTTTTTTTACATTTTACTTTTAAATTTCAACACGATATCTTTACGCGTTCCCGAGATAAAGAGTCTTGACATATACACAAACGGACAGACAGACAACAAAGTGATCCTATAAGGGTTCTGTTTTTTCCGTTTGAGGTAAGGAACCCTAAAAAGTATTGAAAATGTTAGTAGTAATAATTTTTTGAACGAAAAAGTTACAATAGATTTCAAGCTGCAATCTGGTATCACCAAATAACATTAACAACAGCATTACTTACTTGACATATGGCATAGATATAAATATAGCCTGAAACAAAATTCGAACAAAAACATTTTAAAAGTGGGCACTTTAATAAACGCCATTGTATGCATGCGTACACACAATATTCTAATTTATTTTCAACCCACCATTTGTGTCCTCAACAACTTAACATGTGGGTAATTTTATCGGAAGTTTGTTGAGCTGCCAATTTTTTTTGCTAGATCGATGTTCTTATATTATAGTATTGACAAATACTTACCTAAGTAATGACACCTTCGAGCATATACCAAAGGAGATGTTAACGTAAGGCGTACCCCTGCTGGCCATTTTCCGCTCGTCGGCCATACACGTTATATAAAACTATTTCACTCGCGACCGCGGCCATTAGGTGTCGTTTCGTGTCGCGAAGTAGTGCTTCGTGAAAATGGTAAACTGTGCAGTATTTTTGTGTAACAGACGATCAGCGACATCAAACAGCAAAAATGGTATATGCTCGAAGAATGACACCCACCAACCACACAACACGCCGCGTCTCCATAAGTCGCAAATCAGTAAAAGCCGGGTGGCAAGCGGTATTGATTTGAGTTTGAGTTTGGCTAGCCCTGGTGTCAGTATTTTAGAGCCGCCTGAAGGCCTCTGACATGGCAAAATGGTTAAAACAACCGAGGCCTACAATTTGACGTGTCGTCCGAGCCATGGTAGCTCGCAGTTGTAAATGTCACCCGCATCACCTGTCCGAACACTGACCGTGCTACCCCCCGACCGCTTAAGCAATAGCAATTGTAATAGCAATCGTTTATGACTTCATTTTAGTCATTTGGCACCGCCATGTAACGTTAGTCATCAATTACTTTGCGCCGATTGCGAAAGCAATCGTTGAATGAACAACTTTGATGGCTAACGTCACATAGGTGGTGCCAAATGACTAAAATGAAGTCAAACGATTGCTATTACGATTGCTATTGCTTAAACGGTCGGGGGGCGGACGTTGCCTAACTTCGCTAATGAACACTTAGTCAAACAATGCAATGAGCGCTAGCTTCTCCATTAACGAGTCCATTTTTCTGGGGCTCTATAATAGGCATGATGGCTGGGAAAAAATAGTAATGTAAATAAGTCTGTGAGTTAAATTATCAAAAAATATTAGACACGTATTTTTTCTTTTGACAATCAAACAACAAATGACAAAGATAAACGTTGGCAAAGTTTGAGAGTGGAAGTCGTGACGTCACCTCTCTCACAGAAGTCTATACATTTGTATGGCACTTGTGACTTCACGCGGAACTTTTATAAATTTTTAAGATAATACGTAGATATAGGTAACATTTTTGAAAAACTATCTGACGTACTAAATATTTTTTTTAGTCATCAAGCCTATTGAAACTATAACGTAATAAAATACGAAACACTCAGAGTGGTAGCAGCTTGTTTATTCAGGAACGATTCGGGAACGAATAGGGCGCAAAAATGGTTGAACACGGCTTAAATAACTTTCCCCTCCTTTGTCTCTTGAGTTTCAACATGGCGGCGGGCGACAGCATGGCGCGAAGGGGCGTGGCGACTGCAGGTGACGTCAGTTCCGTTTCAAAACATTAGAACTGCTGATCATTATACAGGGTTATTTCTAATCAATTAGCATCCTTTTAGGGGCCTATTCTGTACATCAAAACTAACAACTTCTGTTCTACGACTTTTGTCAGAACTCAAAAAAAATCAGCTGTTCCATACATTTGGTCGCGGGTGAAATATATTTTTCCATGGAACAGCTATATTTTTTTTGAGTTTTGACAAAAGTCTCAGAACAAAAGTTGTTAGTTTTGATGTACAAAATAAGCCGCTGAAAGGATGGTAATTGATTAGAAATAACCCTGTATATGCATAAATGGTCATATGACGGAGTAAGATGAACGAATACTAGATATAGGTCCCGGCACGTAAGTTGAACAAAAAAATATCACTCTCTCCCTTTCGTTAGCAGAGAAAACAAAAGAAAGGTAGCTATGGTTTAACATTCAAGTTGTTTGCCGGCTACTATGCTAGCATGCATTCCTCTGCAAACCTCCGAAGTGAATGATTTTAACATTTGGAAAATTGGGTTCCTAAAATCCAATTTAAAAAGCCTCATGATGCTCTATATCCGCAGCAGTGAATCAAGACCCCTGTAAAAAGAATTTATGAAACTGTTTTTTGCTAAGAAAATGATATTCTTTAACGAAACACTTGGGAGTTTTCGGAGAAACTCTTGAGTTACGAGATTGCTGTTTAATAGAGGCACTGAAAAGGATTTTTATCTTGAAAAACGTAAAAAATGAATGTCTTAAATGTAATGGACTTGTGTGTCTTAAGTGAAATGGTTCTTATCTTCTGTTTCTTCGGTAATATGAATGATTTTTAGGGTTTCGTACCTCAAAAAGAAAAAACGGAACACTTATAGGATCACTTTGTTGTCCGTCTGTCCGTCTGTGTGTATGTCAAGACTCTTTATCGCGGGAACGCGTAAAGATATCGAGTTGAAATTTAAACTGTACACGTATATCTACGAGTATGATCTCTTGCAGATGTGTAAAAGAAAAACTTCTCAGTTAGCATTCAAAAAAGTTACAGCCGTTTATGTCGTAAAAAACTGCATATTCCGACACTCACAAAAATCAAAACCTTCAGGGTACTTCCCGTTGACATAGAACTATGAAATTTAACGAAAAGCATTGTCTCAGAGTAAACATGTAGGAATAAATCCGAAAACTGTACATTTCTATTTAAATCACAAAAAATAGGGCCTCAAAATTCACAAAATTATTGGTTCAAAATTCAAAGTGAGTAAATTGTATCATGTAAGGTATCATATAAAAGCTTCACTAGCACATGCTTTTTTGTGAATTTTTTTTGATTTGTACGGAACCCTCGGTGTGCGAGCCTGACTCGCACTTGTCCGGTTTTTTTAAATCGGACGGGTGCCTTTATTAACTTTAAAAAATAATACTTACATGGGCTAAAACTACATAAACTAGGTTCTTTAAAAGCAATTCGATCGTCCACAGACCTTTGAAGGTCTAAAGCTTTGATTATGATGTATCTGTCTTAAGATGCCAAGTTAATAGCTTAGCAAAACGGCCCAAATATTATGGTACATATATGGTGCCTATCCATACAAATATTGACAGGTTTGACATAGTAAGTACGCGATTATTGTCAAAGATCTGAGCCCTTTTCTTTTTGATTAATGTTTATGTTTGTCTATCTAGACAGATGTATCATCATAGATAGTCTAAAGATAGATTGTATAAACAATCTTTGAAACTTTAATTATTGTGTAGACAATTACTGTCTTTTGGGTTATATTTCTATTTTTAAAATGATATTTTTTTTCTTTTATCAAAATGGGCAGTTATTTATTGTATTAGCTGCCAGCTTATTTCTTTTTTTTTATTTAAATCTCGCAAGAATAATGTAAACATATTCTGAAATCATTTTGTTATAATAATATACATATATTTAAAACTTTAATGTGTAATACCTACCTATTAAACTATAATGTTGTATAAGTACTTAAATGAAATAAATATAAATCATAATGTCAACGGAGACTGGAATCTAAGTAGCTGGAACACAGGGTTTCCTAGTACAGCAGTTTCAGAGACGCTCTAACCTACCGTTTTTATAATAATTGTAATTCAAATTAAGATAGAAATGTTTATGTCGGTTTGATGTAATGTATTTTTTGTGAAATAAAAGATTGATTGATTGATATTCATTAAAATTCAAACTAGTCAAAAATAACACTAAGATGGCTACAACCGATGCATGTATATTATATATTAAAACTTATTATTAAAAGAAAACGCTTGAAAAAACATTAATAAGTAAAAATATCGAAAGAGCTAAAGCTATTGTTATTTTAATGTTAAAATTATATTTTTATAAAGAAATTTTGATACTTTGACATTCACATGATCAATATTTTTACATTGTGTATTATTGATAATTGCCGTGGCCACAACCGATGCATCCACTATACCAGTTTGAAAACTAATAATGAGACTGTTTCAAATTGTTTTAAAAGATGCATTTGAAAAAAATCTTTGATTTGAACCTAAATCAAACACAATCATAAATTGCAACATATGCAATTTACATGCGGTACTTATGTTATATGTTTTTTTATAGTTAGACACAAACCTATAAGGGTAAGGCAATTGTATTTTTTGTATCGGATCGATTTATTTATTAATAGCTTTTGCCCGCGACTTCGCCTGCGTATTATTTTTATTTTTGTGCTATTCCATACGAATCTTTTATTTTGAGTGCTTTCCACACTAGATTTTAGCTCAAAGTATTATCTTTGTTATAAGCATTTCAAAAATCTGAAGCGAAGCGAAAATCTTTAGCAATGCGTCATCTCTCGTCAATCTTTAGAAGTTCTAATAACTTCTAGTTAAGTGATAACCTGTCTAATACGGGTATCACAGGTGGCGCCACCAACGCTATAAGTTGGTGTAATGTAAGCACTTCAAGAATCTGAAGCTTGCGTAGGAGGCGGGCTGGCTCAGTTGGTTAGAGCGTCGGGCTAGTGATCCGAAGGCAGGTTCAAATCCTGCGTTCGCTTCAGATTTTTGAAATGCTTATCACAAAGATAACCCTTTGAATCTTTTATTTTTTCGGGATAAAGTAGATAAACCCTATGTCACTTTCCGTCTTTCAAACTATGCCCAAGCCAAAAATCAAGTCAACCCGTTGCTCCGTTGCTGAGGAACAAACTTTCGGACATTTTCGGATTTATAATATTTGTAAGGATTTTACATTTGACATTTTCTAGATTATCGTTAAAAATCGTATTTATTCGTATAACTCTAGGTACTGAACATAACCATGACGTCAACTTGACGAAACTTGGTTCAACTTTTGCCTCACAAAATGGATAGATTTCCCGAGAGGACGCCATCATAACGTACTGGAGCCGAGTTAGAATAAAATGTTACTACTTGAATAAATAAAATAAGAAAGTAATAAGGATTTTACTGCATTTGTTCAGTTTGTATTGGTTTTATTTCTCTCACTTGCGTAGTAAAGAAAGACTGAGTAAAAAAAAGTAAATAGAAAATTGCTAGTATGATTAATTTTGGGATCAAAAAACCCGAAAGCCTTAATAGAAGCACTTTACACGTTACACTTTTTAGCTAATGTACTTTTAGGCTTTAAACATAAAGTTTAACTAATTAATAAATTATCACGTAATAAGGGTTTAATTTTTTTTCCACAAAAATGTTTATCAATGTAATTTTACTTCAAAGTGACACAGTAAATACGAACCTAATTACATGTCGTACTTTTTATTAAAGTACTGTGACATAAAATGAAATAAAAAATCGTGACAAACAAAATAGGTATATCTCTCTCAGACACAGACTCATGCAACATACTTATTTATAGGTAATACCTAGTACGTATAAATAAGTATGTTGCATGAGTCTTATAAAGAATCAATAAATTATTAACTACTGACAGGAAACTTGTTATTTATTTAAAACTAGCTTTTACCCGCGGCTTCGCCCGCGATCTAATTTAATTTATGTTTAACTTGGTAAAAAAAAAATGGTAACAAAAATAGTAAGTGCGCTACAAAATATTAGCCCCAATTCAATGTGAAACGGTACACAAATATTGTAGCAAATAATCATTTCAAACCCAAAAAACAGCCAAGCTCAACTAATTTGTTTTGTCATCGCTATCATCCGCAGCTTTCTTTGTCCAACTGTTGGATATAGACCTCTCTCTTGCAGTGCCATCTGCCTCGGCTTTTTGCCGGTCGTGACCAGGCTCGACCGGCGGTATTGATGATATCGTCGAGATAGTCGACCCATCTTGCTGCCACGCCGCACATAGCTGAGCGCTCTCACCTATTCAAGTACCCTAGTTGACCAGCTCGGTCACCACCGTCTTTCTTGCTGAAGAAGCGCTGGTCGAATTGGTTGCCACGCCATTGTGAATGATGTCATACGTAGGGCTTTTGCGACCGCCAATATCGCAGCCGTACTCGAATCGAATAGGTTTGCGCGTGGTGATGGCAAAAGGCCTGACGGTATGAAGCTGGTCCCAAGGAAGTGTAGACGGCCCTTAGTATGGGACGCGACTTGCGTCGATACTTTGGCGCCGTCAAATCTTTCCGAGACTCAGAGTAGGGCTGGAGCGGTGGCCGATTCGGCGGAGCAGCACAAACGGCGCAAATATGCTAACCTCGGCATTGGTTACATATTTGAGCCGTTTGAATTGAGATATTGTGCGCGTGGTGGCCGGGAGCTCATCTTGTTTTCAAAAGTATTTCTGAGCGTCTGGTGTACCCGCCGCGTGAACAAAATGCTGGTGTTTATTTGGCTCAACGTATAAGCAGCATTGCCAAACTGATTGGCAATGCTGCCAGCATGCTGGGCACGCTGCTAACTGGCAGTGGGCTTAAGCATTTAGAATATCTTTAGACCTTCTAGGGTCTGTGGATAATCCAATTGCTTGTTTTGTAGTAGTAGTTTATGAAGTTTTACATTGTAAGTCTTGTATTTAAAGACACTTGCTCTATAAAAAAATCAAGTTCTTTGCACCTCGTTGTTATTGTTCAAACCTAACCCGACATCAAAATACCTTATACTTATAAAATGCTTATAAATGCTTCTGTTGATTAAGATAAGGTTAGAGTGTACCCGCCTAGCCGTGGTGGCCTAGAGGTAGTGACACCCGCCTTGCAATCATGAGGTCGTGGGCTCAAATCCCGTTCCCGTACCAATGAGTTCTTTGGAATTTATGTACGGAATTTCACACCACTGGCTTTTCGATGAAGGAAAACATCGTGAGGCAACCTGCATACGTCCGAAGAAGAAATTCGATGGCGTATGCGAATCTACAAACCCGCACTGGGCCAGCGTGGTGGATATGGCCCAATCACCCTTCGTGGGTAGGCCTAAGTCCTGCAGTGGACTAATAAAAAAGGCTGATACAGTACAGTACAGTACAGTACCCGCCTATGGGTTCCCGCCTTGTCGTGGCGGGGGAACTTAGTAGCCGAGGCTTATGGGTGGCGCAGGAATCCCAGGTAGAGCCGCCTCAGTTTAGAAGTTTGCACTCGAGGTTGGGCCCCTTTTCTGGGGTTTTTAACTATAGCAGCTGAGAGGCTGGCCGGCAAGTTGCGAGCCTCATGAGGAGTGCCGCAACTGAGCCGCGCTGCACTTTTATTACTGTTTAATCCTAACCAAACCAACAGAAATTTATGTTTGTGTCAAGGTCACAATTCGATCCGTATCTTCGTATATTAGCATGGATTCTGTACCATAAAGGTAGAATAAAGAAATATGTTTAACCTCTAATGGTGGTATATTTAAATGTCAGACGAAATGGCGGCCCAGTATTAAACGTCATTGTAATATGTAGCATGGCAATGGGAAAACTATTTTGTCCAATTTTAATGTCAGTTGTAATTGTCAATCCATACTTTATTTCCTCTTCGAGGAGCTATAATGGTGGAGAGACAATTTGTCCCCTTGCTATGCTAAGCGAGACATTTATAAAAGTCTGCAGTCAATGTATGTCACCTGTCATCTAATTACGTTTTGTCAATCCATATTAGACCCAATCAACTCAATTATGAACGCGCCATCGTAAATTTAATAGCAACGTAAAAAGTTTTCTCTCTATCGAATGCCTAAAGTGAAAAAGAAACAGAAATAGTCTAATTAACTGTTATAATTACGATGGTGCCTTCAAAATTGGGCCTATTAGCTTCGTTGTGATAGGTGACAGTTTCGTTAACGATAGATTTTGTCCTATCCTACGGGAATTATGTAATTTTCGGGATAAAATGTAGCCTATGTCCTTTCTCAGGCTCTAGACTATCTGTGTACCAAATTTCGTTGAGATCGGTTCAGTAGTTTTGGCGTGAAAGCGCGACAGACAGACAGACAGACAGACAGACAGAGTTACTTTCGCATTTATAATATTAAAGTAAGGAAGTAAGGGCTAGCGACCCGCCCCGGCTTCGCACAGGTGTATTATACATACAAACATTTCTCTTGAATCACTCTACCTGTTAAAAAAAAACGCATCGAAATCCTTTGCGTAGCTTTTAAGATATAAGCATAAATAGGGACAGAGAGACAGCGGGAAGCGAATTCGTTTTATTATATATACTAGCGACTCGCCCCGGCTTCGCACTGGTGTATTATACATATAAAACTTCCCCTTGAATCACTCTATCTATCAAAAAACCGCATCAAAATCCGTTGCGTAGTTTTAAAGATATAAGCAATTTAAGCATACATGGGGACAGACAGCGGAAAGCGACTTTGTTTTATAATATGTAGTGATAGTGATGACCAATTTTGAATAAGCTTTTAAAATAATCGATTATACCTGCTCTTCAGAAAAACATTTTACTAAAGCCAAAAACAAATTGCCATGAGGCATCTAAAAACAATCCTATGTCAATATCGGACTGCACATTTGACACACTCGGTTCGAGTACGGCCGCGATATTGGCGGTGACAAAAGCCCTGCATATGACATCGTTAAGGCTGGCATGGCAGCCAATCTGACCAGCGCTTTTTGAGCAAGAGAGACCGTGGTAACCGAGCTGGTCAACTGCAGTACCACACTGACAGCGATGGGCCTTACAACACCTTGCACCCAAGCGTAAGCTGACAGCTAGACGGAATGCAGTTGGTTCTAAATGGTTACCAGTATTGAAAGAAGGCAAAGCTTGCAGCCAAAGACCGGACCCATACAGAGACTGCAAGAATACGAGCGCGATCCGCGACACTAGGACACGTATCTAGAGGAGATTTTCGTGCTAGTTCGCAGATCGGCCGATCCCACAGTCTCTGTGACGATAATGTCTTTGGAAGCTCGGTATTTGGGCAAGCGACCCTCCAATCATTCGTTGTCTCATTCAGAAGAGCTACATCTACGCCAGAATGACACAAAGAAAGTGCGATTTTTTCAATCAAATTATAAGTACTATGAATGGAGGTCAAGAAAGCTGGTAAAGCAACACTTGAAATTTGGCGGACCCCTAGCCCACCAAGCCTAACAGGTAAGGAGGCTTGTAGCCACGCCCTTTCACTCATGTCAATATTCAAAACCGATACTAGGGTCTGCTTTACAACATCGTCTAAGCTCAAAAGGAGCTCATTGTGTATCGTAAACTCGTAATGCGTACATAATTTTTGGAACATACAGACAACATTTTATGATGGTAAAAGCCATGTGGGCGTTAATTTTGAGTAGCCTATTAGAAGCACTCAAATAATTTTGATTTTTTTCTTGAACGAAAGGCGGAAAGACTCATTTAATATCGGCGAACCTAGAAGGCGAAAAGAACACTTTTCTACCGATTTCATAATAGGTGCCAAATCATTTTATTTGTTAAGTATCAAATTTTTATCCGGACATGAGTCGCAAACGAAAAGTTCGCATTTCGAAAAATTTCGCTCCAAACCAATTTGACGAAACTTGTCAATTAGAATTTCCAAATCACGTAGGACTGTGTTCGCATTGCCACCCAAAGTCCCGTCATCCAGATACCAATCGTTGAGCTTAGATTTGAGACGTTGAACAATTGGATGAATGGCCAGGCTGAAAATGGCAAAAATTGACATTATTAGTGATTTATATTGTTGTTTATTTATTTGTTGACCTGTAAACTATGTTTATTAATAAAATGACTTTGACTTTGTATTACTTACTATCTTTTAAGTAATTAAAGTCGCCAATGCTTAAAGCGATTTAAATTTTAAATTAACTAATTGTACTCAGAAACATAAGTCATAAGTCAAGTTACATCAGAAAAACATGAAAATAGACAGAAAAAACATCACCAGAAGCGTTTAGCGCGCACGCTTGACTCGCAATAATTAGGCATCCAGTTCCTTGGAATTCTAAAAAACACAGAAAATTGCGGAGCGCAGCTAGCAAAAAACACGAGAAAAAAAGATTTATTACCTTCATCCTCTCTGAGATGTTTCCTGCTGTAAAAATACCCCAGTCCCGCGAGCCTTCCGTACATTTGGTTATTCATAAGACTTTTTATAAAGGAAAAGAGATTTTGTGGGATTAGAAATCAATATATTGCGTCGTATCACAGTTTATACCTTTTTGCTGGTCTTTATGTACAGAAGGGCTTTTTCCGTTTCCTGACGTAAGATTGTAAACATCAAAGTTGTGCAGCTCCTAGTAAAATCAAGTTTTAAAAGTATTTACGCCCACTTACTGATATTGCAACATCACGAAATATAAACAAAAATCCTGTGAATACTGTGGAAGTGTTGATTTCAAGTAAATTTAGGCACATTATTGAAAATTATTAACCGGCTGATTGCCGATTCACTGGATTGAGGTTAGAAATTGTGTCATTAGTGTCAAAACGTCAGATGACATATACCTCAGTGTTGCCAAAGTCACAAAATTAAAAACTACTATTAATTACGTTCCATTATACACATAACTAATACGTGACACAAAAATGGACGAACAATTCCAACTTTTATTCGACAAAATGAAAAATGAAATGCAAAAACAAACAATGGAACTACAAACTTCCATAACAAACAAAATAATGGAGAAAATAGATGAAAAACTGCAACCCATTATAGCTGAAAACAAAATAATAAAAACAAAATTAGAAAGTCTGGAGAAAGAGGTGGAAATCTTAAAAAGAGCAAAGAAACAAAATAATTTAATACTTTTTGGATTGAAAGAAGGCGAAAAATCTAACTTGGAATTAATACAAAACGTGAAGAAAATTATTAAAAGTGACCTAGGTATAAATTTCGAAGAATACGAAGTGAATAATATCTATCGCATTGGAAAATATATGAAAGGAGATAAGCCAAGACCCACCTTGCTTTCTTTTGTGAATGAATGGAAAAAGAATGAAGTAATGAAAATGAAGAAAAATTTTAAAGATATTTACGTTACAGAAGATTATACTAAAGAAGTTCTAGAGAAAAGAAAAATGCTGCAGCCACAACTAATAGAGGAGAGAAACAAAGGAAATATTGCATATTTGAAATTCGACAAAATAGTAATAAAAGGAAAAGGTATTATAAACAACGAAAAAAGGAAAAGGGAAATATCGTCATCTCCTCAAAATCATGATAAACCAAAAAAACAACCGACCTTGATGTCGTCCAACACTAACAGATTAAATGCTTTTGATTTAATGAGGACTAGAAGCAATTCTCTTCCCTCAAACTCGAAAGAAAACAACAAGCAATAACAATTAAATATCGGTAAACGGAAAACAAAATATTCTTATAATACAACAAACAATACAACAACATATCACTCTCCCCCAAGCCGACTGGTCCTCGTGGGGGAAAACGACCACGACCCTCCAAAGGTATATAACGTCACTAACACTAAGAACAAAACAAACGACATTTACATAGCAACTATCAACTGTCGATCTCTTAGAACGCCTGAAAAACTTCAAGAATTAGAAATAGCAATACAAGAAATCAATTGGGATATTATTGGAATCAGCGAGATGAGAAGATTTGGGGAACAAATAGAAGATCATGGAAACTTTGTACTCCATTATAAAGGGGAAACGCCAGGGCTGTATGGCGTCGGATTCATGGTCAAAAGAAACCTTGTAAGTAACATAGAAGAACTAAAAGGAATTTCCGAACGTATTGCAATTTTGAACATAAAACTAAACGGAGAAAAAGAAGAACAGTGGTCCATTATCCAGGCATATTCACCAACGGAATCTGACAAAAAAGAAGACATTATAAAAGTAGAAAAATTTTACGAAGACCTCCAGTATACTATCGAAACTGCACATAAAAATATTATAATAATGGGAGATTTTAATGGCCAAATTGGTACGCAAAATAACGGAGAAGAAAATGTTATAGGAAGTCACGGATCCGGAACAAGAAGCAAAAATGGCACAAGGCTGATAAACTTCTCTTTAGAAAACAGATTAAGTATCCTCAACAGCTTTTATAAGAAGAAAGTAACAAAGAAATGGACATGGATTTCACCCAACGGACTTCATAAAAACGAAATTGATTTTATAACATCTAACAATAGAAAGGTTTTCAAAGATGTATCGGTAATTCAAAATTTAAATTTTAACTCTGACCATAGAATGGTTCGAGCCATAATGACAGGATCACGCCCTAAGAAAACAAGGCCATTTCATAATAAATACGCAGCTATTCAATACACAGGTGAAACAGAATTATTGCTTAACAACCTTCAAAAGTCATTGGACAACGAAGAATGTATTCCACTACAGGATAAATATGACAAATTATTACACCAATTAACAACCGTAACCAGAAAAACAAACACAAACAACAAGAAAAATATCTCACTCAAAAGTAAACAACTACTACAAAAACGTAAGGAACTACTACAAGAAAAGAAAACAAAAGATAACCGCCAAAAAATCACAGAAATAAGCAAACTAATTAGTGAGCAACTACGGAAAGAAAGGAAGACGAAACGATTTAACACAATGAAAAATTTTATCCAAAAAACAGGAGGAATAAAAAAGGCCTTGAAAGAACTAAATTGCAAAAAAGATTGGATATTAAGTTTAAAAAAGAAGGATAATAAAACTACAGAGAAGAGATCTGAGATACTAAAAACAGCTACTGATTTCTACCGAAATTTATACCAAAGCGAAAATTTGATACAACATGCAAAAGAATATGAGACACCAACCAATGAAGAGGAAATACCTGTAATATTAATTGAAGAGACAATAAAAGCCATCAGAACCCAAAAAAATGATAAGGCGCCTGGATCAGATCTTGTTACGAATGAAATACTAAAACTTACATTACCAGTGATTGCCCCAAAGTTAACAAATATATTTAACGAAATTATAAATACAGAAGAGATTCCAGCTGACTGGACTAAATCGACAATTATATTACTCCACAAAAAAGGTGATAAGGGAGATATAACAAACTATAGGCCTATTAGCTTAATGTCTAATATTTATAAGGTTTTTTCAAAAATTATATCGTCTAGAATTTCAAACACTCTTGAAGAAAATCAGCCCAAAGATCAAGCTGGGTTCCGTCAAAAATTTTCAACCATTGATCATATCCACACTCTAAGACAATTGCTACAGAAGTATAAAGAATACAACAAGATATACTACCTAGGGTTTGTCGATTTCAAAAAAGCTTTTGACACATTAGAACACGGATTTATTTGGGATGCACTGAAGACACAAGGTGTACAAACAAAGTTCATACGAATACTCCAAAATGTATACACCAAGAGTACTGCGCAAGTTAAGTTAGAAAACACAGGTGAAGAATTTTCTATTATGAGGGGTGTACGCCAGGGAGACCCTATATCACCCAAAATATTCACTGCCGTTCTGGAAATGATATTCAGGAAACTTGATTGGACGAATAAGGGGCTAAACATAAACGGAGAAAAACTCAGCCATCTACGCTTTGCCGACGACCTAATCCTGTTTTCAGAAAGTGCAAAATCATTAGAAATAATGCTACAACAACTAGCAGATGAAAGTGCCAAGGCTGGGTTATCCATGAATTTAGCTAAAACCAAAATCATGACAAATTCTTTACAAACAGCGATTATAAAAGTAAATAATGAGCAAATCGATTATGTAAACGAATATGTATACTTGGGACAGCTCATATCTACCGAAGACTGCATGAAGAAAGAAATAGAAAGAAGAATAACTAATACCTGGAAGCGATATTGGTCACTTAGTGAAGTAATGAAGAACAAAGAAATGCCAATTAAAGAAAAAAGGAAGGTATATAATACATGTATTATGCCATGTTTACTATACGGATGTCAAACTTGGGCACTGACAGAACAATTGTCAAACAAAATTAAAATTTGTCAAAATGGAATAGAAAGAAGTACAATAGGAGTAAAAAGGAAAGACAGACAAAAACTAATAGACATAAAAAGTAAGACAAAATTCAAAAATGCCTACACAACATTCAAACAGCTAAAATGGAGATGGACAGGACATATGCTAAGAGAAAAGAAAGAAAAATGGACAAGACTAATAACTGAATGGTGTCCACTGGATAGTAAAAGAAAAAGAGGTAGACAAATCAAGAGGTGGGAAGACGACCTCAAAAATATAGCGGGCGCAACATGGACACGTGTGGGAAAGGACAGAGAAAAATGGAAATCTTTGGAGGAGGCCTTTGTCGGAAGACAAGTTGTACAAGAACAGGAATAAAAACTAAATAAATAAATAAAATAAATATTAAATTAAATAAATAAATCTGTTTGCCGATGTTAATAATTAATTGTACTATATATAGTTAAGATTTAATAATTTAGGTTAATGAATAGTGTAATAGTTAAGATAAATAAGTTAATTTTAAGTTATAGGCATATTTACCTTGTAATATTTAAAGTACAACAATAAAGGCTTTTTATTTTATTTTTATTTTATGTACAGAAGGGGTGAGTGTTACACCGATGTGTATCACTTATTGATATTGCGTTTTTGTTTTTTAGGGTTACGTACCTCAAACAGAAAAAACGAAACCCTTATAGGATCACTTTGTTGTCCGTCTGTCCATCTGTGTGTATGTCAAGACCCTTTATCTCGGGAACGCGTAAAGATAGTTGAACGGGAGTTGAAATTTAAGCTGTGTACGTATATCTATGGTCTCTTGCAGTTGTGTAAAAGAAAAACTAAAAAAGTTAGAGCCGTTTATGTCGTAAAAAAAACACATATTTTGACACTCACAAAAATCAAAACCTACAGGGTACTTCCCGTTGACATAGAACTATGAAATTTGGCGAGAAGCATTGTCTTAGAGTACACATATAGGAATAAATCTGAAAACTGTAAATTTTTCTTTAAATCACAAAAAAATAGGGCCTCAAAATTCATAAAATATGGGTTCGAAATTCAAAGCGAGTTAATCGTATCATGTAAGGTATCATATAAAAGAACTTCATAAGCACATGCTAAAACAGGTTTTTAATAATTTTAACAATGTGTAATTTTCGATGTAAGACAAGAAAAGTGTAATAAAAAAAACTTTTTTGTCGTTGGTTATATAGAGATTGGTTATATAGATGTATAGAGATTTTAACAACTTACTTCACAATTTTGTGAAATTTTCTGGATTTGTACGGAACCCTCGGTGTGCGAGCCTGACTCGCACTTGTCCGGTCTTTTTATAAGATTTGGCTAAGTAGTGCTTTTCATAACCCGACCCGTGCCGTACCGTAACATAGCAGTTTCACTTGTTATTTTAGTCTTGACTTTATTGAATCAAATTTTGTTGTAAGTAGTGCTTTGCTTATTATATTTGCTTATGGCTGGGTCTCTCCGGAGCGAGATGACAGCGATCTCCACTGAAGCTGAGCGGAGAGGAGATGTTTTTAAACAACCAATAGAATTGTGTTATTGACACATCTCCTCTCCTCTCAGCTTCAGTGGAGATCGCTGTGCGGAGATGTGTAATATTTGTATGGCGCGATGGAAGCGGAGATGTGAGCTGTGCGTGGACGACGCGCAGTGACGACGAGAGATGTGAGCGGCGTGCAGTGAGCGATGTCAGCGAGCGTGTCAGAATGCGTACTGAGCACTCAACGTCTCGCGCCCGAGCTGAAAAACATCTCTTCTCGCACAGCACACCGCACACATCTCCGCTTTGGTGGAGTCCCGCCCTAAGCGTTAGGGTGTAATGCACGCCCGTGTCTATTATACGGGTTATTACCAGTGTTACTACCAATCTTACTACCAGTAGTAAGAACGGTAAATGAGTCACGCTTTAGAAGACTTTAGATAGGCAGAGGAAGCGCACTGCCCATTTTTCTCACATTTACCCAACGGGCCCCCACCAATCTTCCCTATATTTATCACTTCTTTCGGTTTTTCATTTCAAACGTATACGAGTATATATATATATATGACTCGACCCTTAACTAATTAAACTGTCTAAGTTACTAATCCAATCCCTATAGTTCGGTTGGTTTGCCTTCGGTTGGGTCATTACACAGTTCACTGTAACACTGTGTAATGCACGAACTGAAGTTCTCAGATGGGCAAAGCTACTAACGGTGTAACATACACACGCTAATTATAGGCAGAAGTGCTACTAAAGATCATATAGGCAGAAGTAGCGCGCTCAAAATCAGTAATGATTTACAAGTCGAGGCTGAAACGGTGGCTTGTTGGTCAGGCGTTTTATGACATTGATAAAGAGTTTTTGACGCTAAAAGTAACTACCTAAAATTGTACTTATCGGTACCTTATTTTTATTTTAATGACATCATATTTTATTTTTTATTATTATTACTTTTGTTTTTATTTTATTTTTTAGATTAATTGTTATTTTCAACATTGACTTGTTTTTGACTTATTCTTATTACCTTATTATTATTGATTATTTAATTAATTGTTCTATTAATCACTGTTACTGACTTTCCAATACTTATGACATTTGTTTTTTAATTAATGTAATTTTCTGTCATCATATTGTACTCAATTTTTGACGTATACTGTTGTATGAATCCTACTAATATTATAAACGCGAAAGTATGTGAGGATGGATGGATGGATGGATGTATGGATGTTTGTTACTCTTTCACGCAAAAATTACTACACGGATTGAGATGAAACTTTGCAATAATATAGCTTATATATCAGAATAACACATAGGCTATAAATTATAATGATATTGCGTCAGAAATCAAAATATCATGCGGGCGAAGCCGCGGGTAAAAAGCTAGTAAAGGAAAATGAATATTTCAAATGTGTTACTAATTATTTTATTGAACGTGTCTGTGTAATGCAAGCCCATGTCTATAACACACGCTACCGAAGATTTCAGATAAGTAGAGGTACGCACTGCCCATTTTTCTCACATTTACCCAGCGGGCCCCCACCAATCTTCCCTATATTTATCACTGGCCCTTTCTTTCCAAGACTTGATTTAGACCCTTCCTCTTGCTATCTTAATTGGCAAAGTTCCCCTGAGATGCGATTGTTGTGATCTATTTTTGTGATAAAATGGCAAAGATCCCACTGTGAGATAGTGGAAGGTGAAAATGGAAGCTATGTGCGGTTATGGCCTGTATTTGGCTCGGGTTGGACGGGAAAGTCGTTTTATTTTATGTCATGGGTGGCTAGAAAAAGCCTTGCACGTATATATCGTATGAATTCGTATGTACATTGTACATGTTGAATATTTTAAATAAATCAGCTTCAAGATAAATTTTGTTTCAAATTATTAATCAAAATTGTTTTAAGTTTAATGAGTTGGGTACACTATTTTATTCCACGTTTATCAAAATCCAGAAATACTGTAAATATTTATTTCATTATACATTAATCAGTTGGCAAATGACGGAATTTCACATCATTGGCTTTTCGGTGAAGGAAAACATTGTGAGGCAACCTGCATACGTCCGTAGAAGAAATTCGATGGCGTATGTGAATCCACCAACCCGCACTGGGCCAGCGTGCTGGATATGGCTCAATCACCCTTCGTGGGTAGACTTACGTCCTGCAGAGGACTATTAAAAAGGCTGGTACAATACAGAACAGTACAGTACATTAATCAGAGAGTCAGTAATATTTTGCATGGACCAACTGATTTCTTTAACCCTGAATACCTAAGTAGTACGAGACGTCGCTAGAAATTATTAGATATACACAATATTGTGTATATATACAATGTGTCATATCATATAGAAAAGTCTAAAGGCATTCAGGGTTATCTGTTAACCTAAGGTGGTTAAAATAAGGTGCCCTGTATTAAGCCTAAAGGCAGCAAGAAAGCATTCAGACCATCATTACAAAATACGTTTACTATGATGCCAATCCGGAATGAGAGAAAAAATCATTCATGTGTATTATTATATATATTTTCATACAAATTAACACTCAGAATCGACAAAATGTGTGAAACAACAGTTTTATCGATTTCCAAAAAGGTAGAAGGACTATGTTCGACTGTGTTTTTTTTTGTGTATGTTCATCGATATTTTCGCCAATTGACAAGTTTTCATATTTCACAAGGCTATGAAATTCCAAAACCATTTCGAGATATCGGGATGCTGATCATTATGCTTATTTTTCCAAAATTTTTAGTGCAGTAACTGCTAAGATATTAGATAAAAACTGTCACCCAAACCGTTTCGGGATTTATACTAAAAGTTCAGTTGCCAATGATAAAAAAAATACTAGCAATATAAAATGACAGATAACACTGACAGGGTTGACACATAAAATGTAGTTTAAAAATAAAATGTCAGTGTCATTTTCAAATTACTTATTTTGCTTTAGCCCGAGAGGTAAACGCAAAAAATGCAAATACTTTCCAAAAGCTGAATTATTGGTATTAACTTATCAAAATGGTGTACATCAATACCCTGGAGTCAGCCAGCTGGGTTCCCTAGCATTTGGTGAAAGAATCCGTTTGAATTTTAAAAGTATCTTGGAACTAGTACTACTTATTCTTCTTCTTTTAAGTGGTGCTAATTTAAAGCCTGTATGGCAGACCCTGTTACATATTTCAGGTGATTGGCAGTTGTTAAACATTTTTTTATATTTTTCTTCCCATAGTATACCGCGGTACATAGTGGACTTTTTGCGCTGACCTCCCGGCCTATTTGTTGTGAATTGTGACAGATTGATTGGCATTGACAGTGACAGCAACGCTAGCACCTATTTTTTTCTAATGTGGCTTCAGTAAAATTGTTTATGAGTCCTAAATTTTGCAGTTACGTCCTTTTAGAATAAGCTACTTTTCAATATTTAATTTTACGGAAAATATAAGTCGTATTGGAAAAATAAAAAATACGTATATGTTATTTTGCAATATTCTTTCAGATAAAAAATAAAAATAACTATGTTCAAAAATTGAAATGTTGTCAATTGTGAACCGATTTAACAAAATATTTTTCAGTTCGAAACCTTGACTGAGTCGAAGCTGCAAAGTCTCAAGCATCGACGTAGGGTGGCGTGTCTGTCAGCCTTCTATCGGATACACTTCGGTGAGTGCGCCCAGGAGTTGCACAATGCATAATCTGGTCCCCCTGCCCTTTTCTTGTATCGTGCGGCTAGACAGACGCGACCAAAGCGCCACCCTTTTATGGTGGACATCCCACGCGTTAGAACCAAACGTTTTCAGTCCACATTCCTCATACGAACTGCCAGATTGTGGAATGCTTTGCCTGAGTCTGTCTTTCCGCTAAAGTACAATGTAGGTCTTCAAATCTCGAGTAAATAGGTATCTTCTAGGTAAGCACATCCTACAGCTACATCCTAGACCGCATATCTGCTTAACATCAGACACTGTGTAGTCAAACGCAAACCGATTTGAAATAGAAAAAGCTGAACTGTTTTTGATAAATCAACTAAAATGTACATGGATGTCAAATCGATTTGCGCAAACACTGTACTCGGTGGAAGTCGGTGTTGCGTTTTTTGTGAAAAATAATATTTTTTTCTCGAATTCCGGGTCAGCGCCCTTAATACGGGTTGTTCATATTTATAGTTGTGTTGTGAATCATCGAAAATGACTACGTCCTTTCGCCTTAATACACCAGTACTGGATAACCCTGTATAATAACTTTAAGTGGCTACACGACTTTTGTTAGTAAATATAAAAGTGAACCGTATTGCTTTGATAATAAAATGTGCATTACTCAGTTTGAAGTTTAAAATATTTAATACCCATTTCAAATTTCCATTTATTTAAATTTTAATTGGTTGGCGCTCGAGATTTATTATTTGAAAATGTAATGGAAGTCAATCAAAATAATAAGTATTAAATGAAAAAGCACGATTGCTTTTCGGATTAATTAAGATTATAATATGGGGCTATAAACAACAAACATTTTATTTGATGTAATCTTTATTCTAAAATGTATTAAAATAATTACAAAAATGCCCTTGTCCTGCAGGGGCTTATATATAAATAAAAATAAACGTATGTACTTATTTAAATAGGAAGCTCATAATATTAGCAATGTTACTATCTAGTGATTTTAAAAATACATTAATATATACGTCAATCACATGTTTCCACACAGTAGAGGTTGTCTGGAAGAAATCGCTTTTAGCGATAAGACCGCCTTTTGTACCATTCTTCTGTCGTTATTTCTTTTTCTGTAATGTTTTACTACTTGTGGTGTCAATAAAGTGTTTTTGTATTGTATTGTATTGTATGCTTAATTATGATAGTAACCTTATTTTATTAGCAATTTAAAATGGTCTTCTCTCTCTCTCTCGAATGCGACAGAGAAAAAGAAACAGCAATATTCTAAATTGCTATTTTGCTAAGATGGCGCCTTCATAATTGGGCCTATTTTTACTTAATAAAATAATGAAATGATTGTTATCGTGCTTCACACACTAGGTGTAAAGAAACTTTCTTTTTGTGATAAACATTTCAAAAATTGACGCGTTCTCAGGATTTGAACCTGCATCTGTCTGGGATTCCGGCCCAGATGCTTCGTCCAAATTAAGCTAAAACGCTGTCTGCACAAACGTCGAATTAGTGAAAGTGTTTTATCATTTTTACCAACTAGGTACTACATTGTTGTCACTTAATGTGAAATTATTAGAATTTCTTACCATTATGTAACGAGAAATGGCGCATTGCAAAAAATAACGCTCACACTAATGTTATTGAAATATAGCTTACGTACACAAATACGAAATATATTACAATTATAAACAATAATTTAATTGATAAAATCATCAATCAGGCTTAAAATTAATTACTAATTAACGCACAGTTAAACATGATTTTAAGTAATTTGTCATAAAAGATAGGAACGCGGCGTTGCGGAGGTCTTCAAGCGAATGGACGATAGTTATAGTTAATCGTAGATTAAGTTAGCATAAGGATTGCGTTTATGCCCGGAGCACTCGGGCTCGCCTGGGCGACTCTTATTGTGGCGGCGTTGCGTGGCGGCGAGCCCTCTTCCCAAAAATGTGGTCGAGAAGGACGATGGCTGGCACGTGCGCCGACTCGTGATCGGGTGCTGCTTCCGGGGGCAGGACTGCTCGGTGCATATACGTAACGTAGATTAGTAAAATATATTGTCTTCTTAGGAAAAAAAAAGTCGATACAATGTTAATAAAAGGTACAGGCCCCAGAGTCTGTAGAGTATAAAATACAAAAAAAATCCAAATGACTAAATTTTTTATGGTCACTTTTATAACGTGTAACGTTTGTAACGTGGTGTTTGAATTCAAAATGGCACATCGACTTCGATAAGGCTTCGATTTTTAGGGTTCAGTAGTAAAACGAGGAAAAAAACTTCGTTGTGTCCGTCTGTCCGTCTGTCTGTGCGTCTGTCCGTCTGGCCATTTGTCCGTCCATCTGTCTGTCCGTACGCCCGTCCTTATAATACAAAAATATTTGTAACTTATTTATATTAATACCTTATAACTAAAAACTCTAACACCAGGGCTAGCCACCCGGCCTATACGAACTTACTTACTTACTTTTTACCTTATAATTTCCACATTTATGAACCAAATTGAATTAAATTTGACAACATGATAGAATAAAGATAGATCTCAATTTTAAATGCTTAAAAAATACAAATCTGTTTATTTAAGGGGTAGTTAGGTCCTATACATGCAAAGTGGGCACGTAATCTTTTTTCAACCCCACCCCTCGTGTGGGTTATCATTAAATAGGGTTTTTAAAATGAGTGTAAGGTTTCTTAAACTATTCTTTTAACATGTACCATTTCTGAGATATAGGTCGTCAAAGTTAAAAAATATGCTTCCATGTTCTGTCTTGATACGCACTTGACAACTTATTTTAACTTTTTATAGAGACAAAATAACGACTTATTGCTGGGGCTAACTAAGCTCTTTTAATTCTCTATATACGAGTAAATATAAAATGTACTAATGAATGTGATAAGTTAATGAGGCGGAGAAGTTATAACGAGTGTTTTTGATAACAGCTGCCCCACTCGATTTAAAACCACCATTACGGAAATCACCACAAGTCGGAAAGTCACTGGGAACCGGCACCATATCTTCATGTTCTCCAACCTTGAAGACCAACGCCATCCCAACTTCAGCATGGAACTCGATATGGCAGTGGAACAACCAATAACCAGGATTACTTGCTTTAAATCTCACAATCGTGTAGCCGCCATCTGGTACAGTCACGGTATCTTTCAAAGGAGGATTCCTTAGGTTCCGCGTCATCATTCCGGAATTCTCGAAAGCTTTGACTTTGTCCACGGTCGTACTAGAGCCTAGTCGTCTCTGTCCGACCACCCTGAAACTGTAGCCGTGGAGGTGGAACGGATGATTGGTGTCAAAGGGTGAACCTTCGTCAATGATGATAAGCTCGACGACAGAATCAAGTTTGACTTTCATCACGTGGGGACATTGGCAGTATTCTTGTTCGCAGGATTTTCGAACTGTAGATTGGTTGCAGAAGAGGCTTTCGGAAGGTCTGGTGTAGAGGAGAGGGCTGGTTGGTAGTTTCATGCTGATATGGTTGAGTTGAGGGGTACGTGTTGCGAAGGAATCATTTACGCCGCGAACTAAAAACAATAATAATTCCTTTTAATTTCCGTAAAACACTCAAAGGTAGAGTAGGTCATACTTGGTGGACATAGAAATCTGATTAGGACTTGATTGAGTTGAATTACCTATGGTATTAATTCGATGAATACAAGCTGGTTACTACCGGTATTATTCTCAATTTATTATAATGGGTTTTGTTTAGAACTTGACATTCTACAGCTGATTTGACGATAAATTATGACGAGTTTGCCAAAATCAATTTAAATAAAAAACTTGCATCAGTTTTCGAATGGAGACCACGTGCCAGTAAGCGCAGCATGAGATGGCTACTGACTTGGTTGATAAACGATATAATTAAGGCTGCAAGAACGCGCTGGATGCAGACCGCTTCCAACCGGCATTATTGGAAACTCATAAGGGAGGCCTATATCCAATAGTAGTCGTTCTGCTGGTGGATGGATGGATATCTATCCATCCATCCACCAATTATTTAACACTGTATTATCTCTAGGTTATGTTGCTCACTTGGTCTCTAGAGTTTGAGAAGGTCTGGTATTAATAGTACCAATATAATGAAAAGTTACCAACGTAGCCAAACAGATTGGTAACTTAAAATAGCAATGAGCAGGGCACTGATGATCGAGAGCTGCTCTAGTGGGACCGGCAAGCGTAGCGTAGGACGTCCACCAACAAGGTGGACGGATGACCTCATTAAGACCGCAAGATCGCGCTCGATGCAAGCCGCTACCATAATGTCTTGTCGGAGATAAAGAAATAAAATAAATAAATATTTTTGGGAAATCTTACACACGGCCTCTGACCCCAAGCTAAGCAAAGCTTGTGATATGGCTGCCAGTGACTGATATACTACATATATTTATTTTTAAATATATACCTATATAAATATTCTATTCTTCTTATATTGTGTTAGTATTGCTTATTTTTGTTTGTTATAAGTGCTTCTTGTTTATTTTTAAATTAGTTTTTGTTAAGGTCGCTGTTTTGTTAATCTGCTATTTCCTGTCCGTTCATAGTTGCCTTGAAGAAATCGCTTGAAGCGATAAGACCGCCACTGTGTTTGTTTGTATTGTATTTGGTTAAGCTAATAAAGAATTATCTATCTATCTATATAGATAGTAACTAAATAACACCCATACACAGAGCAAACACTTATGTTCATCACATAAATATTTGCCCTAGGTGGGGATCGAACCCACGTCTTTTTGATCCAGAAGTTAAGGTCACTAACCACTGAGCCACCGCGGCAGTCATAGATGATAGGGAATGCCTCATTCCAGTAGTGAGCGTTCAATGGCTGATGGATGGATGAAGAGAGGTGATATTAAGACTGGTATTTGAGACAATGCGAAAATACTTTAAACCTACCTTGATCATATCCATAGAAGGGATACTTGTTAAAGTTAGAGTTGTTTTTAGCGTACAGGTCGTAGGATATGTAGAACTTGTAGTCCGGGATGGGTTTGAGGCTGTCGTCGGATCCCTGAAGCGACCTAAGCCTCGAGACTGGAATGGAGACGTTTTGCTCTTCAGCTTGGTTTACTGCGTTTATTTCCTGAAACAAGAAATTCTATTTTGAGTTTCAAAATTTACGAACGAACATGACTAATAGATTATTTTTTGCAAACAATAGCATGACTGATTTCACACGTGTACAGAATTCGCGAATATTTAGCACGGATCGATGAAGCATTTTTTACATTATAAAAGAACACGCTGTATAGTCCCATAAAAATATTTACTTTACTTTAATAGTTTGGAGTTAATTATAGAAAATTGATGAAACATGCATCGCGGAAAGCAATCGAAAAGTTTTTACTTTACTGGAAGTTGATTTTACGAAGCTGATTGTAATTTGTTTTTGTTAAAAAAAACATCTTACTAAGTAAGCCCATGATTGGAAAACATTAGGTTTGTCGCAAAGGCTCAAGGGTAAAAACTGTCTCTTATCACCCTAACGAGGGAGTTACAAGGGTCGCAAAATCAAATGATAATTTAAAATAAAGATTTATCAAAAATAGCTCAGCCGATTTCAATAAAATGTAAACGGAACCAATTTCGAAGTACATTCTTTCCAATAAAATAATAATTATTGAAATCGGACAACTATGAAAAAAGTTATGCGTGGTTATACATAAAAAAATATACACGTCGAATTGTATAACTCCTCCGGTGGTTGTTCGGTCAAAAATGAGATTAAACATAGCCTTTTGGATAATATGGAATGCTTCTTTGTAAAAGAAAGAATAATACGATTCATCGACTTAAAAATTTACATTTGTAAAGTTCTTCGTTCTACTATAAAACAACACATTACATCCCACCTGTTCACGCAAACATAGCTTTTCACCAGGTGTCCTAGTTGTATTCTATGCTAATGTTCTTCCTGCCCCGTGCCGCATTGCCAGTCATTTGATTTTGCGACCTTTGTAACTCCCTCGTTAGGGTGATAAGAGACAGTTTTTACCCTTGAGCCTATGCGACAAACCTAAGGTTTTCCAATCATGGGCTTACTTAGTAAGATGTTTTTTTCAACAAAAATAAATTACAATCAGCTCCGTAAAATCAACTTCCAGTAAAGTAAAAACTTTTCGATTGCTTTCCGCGATGCATGTTTCATCAATTTTCTAGAATAGACTCCAAACTATTAAAGTAAGGTAAATATTTTTATGGGACTATACAGCGTGTTCTTTTCGGCCAAAAAAATCGGCCTACAAACGACATTACTATATATTATGTAATAACATGGGAACAAAAAAAAGACAGACGAATCGAGAATCTCCTTTTTCGTAGAAGACTGTTAAAAATAGTAAAACTACTCGAGAAATGGATTATGCCTTTGCCTATTCCATGCAGTCGTAAACAGTCTTCCTAGTCTGTGCATGCAGTGTTCGATATTGTGACAATATCATGTCTTCAAAAATGTGACATAGTAATGCCACATACCTACTTATCGACGAATCAATAGAATCTCTACTACCAACTAATATTTAATACTATACTTTCGTCAATGCACACAAAATCTGGGCAATGCAAAGCTGCGGTATTCATGACCGTCAAATTAACACTACATCAATCAACCCCCCTTTTAGTAGGACGGGAAAACGAAGCGCAGGACGACTATAGTCTGTTTCATTAGCGCTTAGAACGCACACGCTAGAGTACTTCGAGTCGGAATGAGGCCCATGCGGTACGACTCTGTTCAAAATATGGTCGCAGCCCCTGATCCTCTACCAAGAAACGTGGCAACTGCGTTATCGACACGAAAGCGATACATATTGAATAGAAAACGATACGTTTTTGTTTTCATTTCGCCAAGACGAGTGCTAACATCTTACTGTCGAAGGTTCTCAGCGCTTATGAAACAGTGAGCCCGATTACAGAGGCGCGCGCCATCGTAATTATAATATCTAAATAGCATAGTTCTGTTTCTTTTTCACTTTAGGCATTCGATAGAGAGAACGCTTTTTACGTTGCTATTATAACGCTGGCGCCTCTGTAATCGGGCTTACTCTATATCTATAACGTGGACACTGGACAGACGACAACCTAATACTCGTAAAAATCCAGTTTTTATCTGGTCCTTAATTTGCATATTTCAAAATTATTTCATACAAAGTTTGCCCGCGGTTTGCCCGCGTGATATTTTCATAATATCCCATAGAACCACTTTTTCAGGATACAAGTATTCGTACAAATAGGATACAAATTACCTAGTCTATGTCATTTTCCGACGTTGAAACTTTATCCACGCAAAAAATCAAGCTGCATGATCTCTCCTTATATGCTTGAAAGAACAACAAACAAACGATTATAAATTACTAGTTTTTACCCGCGGCTTCGCCCGCATACGCAATATACTCGTATCATTATAATTTATAGCCTATGTGTTATTCTGATATATAAGCTATATTATTGCAAAGTTTCATTTCAATCCGTTCAGTAGTTTTTGCGTGAAAGAGTAACAAACATCCATACATCCATCCATCCATCCATCCATCCATCCATCCTCACAAACTTTCACGTTTATAATATTAGTAGGATGTATAAACTGTAATTTTTATGCTTATGCACCTTATATACCTAGGTAATATTTTTTTTCGGCCGTTTTACTTCATTAGACATTACGCTATACCGGAGAGTAAAACGCGAATTTTGAGGACATTCGCTATAAATCTATAGAAAGTAGGTAGGTACAACGCGGTCACATTAACTAGACGCTTGACCATGTGACGTTATTTTGGCGCTCAAGCACGGAGTGCAAAAAAAAAACCGGCCAAGTGCGAGTCGAACTCCCGCACGATAGGTTCCAAACCATCTTCTATAAAAGATAAGTTTCTACCTGTTTATTAAGATCGAGTAAAAATTGCTTAAAAATTAATGTGATGCGTCGAGTTAATGTGACCGCGTTATAACTGCTTCTAAGTGTCTATTAGGTTATGTGGCACTGAATCATAAATAAAAATTATCGCTGTAGATCGTCCAAAGCGTTCTCTACAGAATTACTAGATCAGGTTCCCCAGATACTGTATAGTGAAATAAGGATATTATATTCTTTTTTGCTATATCTAAACAGTTTACCCGAAAACCGCAGACGACCTAAAAAACTAGGGTACATAGTTACAGTTCGTGTTTGATAAATTTTTGATAGTACCCGGTTAGATATTCAACATTACGCATTCAGCGGAAGGACGCACTATCTGGGAAGGTCATATTCGGGCCATAAAAAGTGTATCGGCTCACGAAGTCGCGCTGTTTGTATCGGGCTCTGAGCACGCCCCCGTCGCTCGTAAAACGTGGCCGCCGTCCTACGTGACGGGGACCGGACGAAACCGCTTATGTGGCGTTTAAACGACTAAGCTGAGTTTTCCGACGTCAATAGAGAGAGATTTCATGTCTTTTTGTCAAGGTTTAAGCTCAGACTAAATAAAAAAATCAAGACTACGCCTTGGCTTGTCAGTCGAATTATGGCGGCGCAACACCGACGCACTCACCACATGTATAACAAGATTATTTTTTGCAAAATTTAGCATGACCGACTTCACCCGTTTAAAATTTAAAAGGGACCAATTCTAAAGTATATTCTTTCCAATAAAAAAAGAACTATTGAAATCGGACCACTATGAAAAAAGTTATGCGTGGTTATACATAAAAAAAAATATACTCGTCGAATTGTATACCTCCTCCGATGGTTAGTCGGTCAAAAACTGGCTTCACTTGACTGTTCAACGACGTTCTCTCTTGATTTTTTTATTTGCTCTGAGTGTTTAATAAAGGTGCTGTGGTGTAGCAGCCTTTTGATAGTCAAGTGCTGAGCTTAGGTCTACCCACGAAGAGCTATTGGACTGTACCCACCACGGTGCTTCAGTACGGGCTAGTGGTTTCACATGCGTAATCTAATCTCTTCTACGTTGTTTTATTTGTCATTATTTTTTGTAAAACATAACATGACCGACTTCAACCGTGTGCAGAATTCGCGAATATTTCGCACGGATCGATGTAGCACCTTTCACATTATTGTTGATTTATCAAAAATGACTCAGCCGATTTCAATAAGATTTAAATGTGACCAATTTCAAAGTATGTTCTTTCTCTTCATTAAAACTCGCCTGAGAATTCATTATACTAAAGAAAACACCGGTTTTACTCACGTATAATATCGCGGCCGGGCCGCTGGGAACCCGACCGGTTTCAGAGTAATTAGTACTCCTTCGTCAGGGAATACGCGCGCTCCCGTCGAGTGCGTCGAGTGCGCGTGCGCCAGTCGACAGAAGCGCGCGTATTCCCTGACGAAGGAGTTAGTTATGCTAAAAAATATACGCCTCGAAATGCGTACCTCCTCCGTTTCGTCGATAAAAAATGCCTGTGGTGTGATAATCCGTACATGTATACGTGGCAAAGAATTCATAAAGATCGGACCGAGATTTGAATTTTCTACCTCACGATTGCTAGACTAGCGTTATTACAGGCTAAGAGACTACTTTAAAACATTTATCAGCTTATCAGCAAATATAGCAACATATTTTCAGCTCCTTCACCCACGTAGAGCAAAATACCCGACACATAATGCACGCGGTTTATAGATTTAGATTATGGCGTTTCGAAGCTTGTATCGAAATATAAACTTATATACCGAGACAAATATCTATGCAAGTGGGAATTTCATTTACTTTTACGTTCGACCATAAAAATATACATAAAACATAGAACTTGGCCCTAAAATAGACGCCAACGAAAACTTCCTGAAAAGTATCGTGATACATACGGCCGCCTAGTCGGAACCATAGGCGTAATAGTAATAAATAAGTTCGTATTTAATCCGTAAAGGTTTGCGTTTGACTACATACTGCCTGATGTTGAGCAGATATGCTGTCTAAGGTGTAGCGCGCTTACCTAGAATATACCTATTTACTCGGGATTTGAAGACACCCACGTTGTATTTAAGCGGGAGGACAGACCCAGGCAAAGCATTCCACATTCTGGCTGTTCGTATGAGGAATGAGGATTCGAAACGCTTATTTCTAACGCGCGGAATGTCCACCATAAAAGGGTGGCGCTTTGGTCGCGTCTGTCTAGCTGTACGATAGAAGAAAGGGGCAGGTGGGACCAGATTGTGCAACTCCTGAGCGCACTCTCCGAAGTGTATCCTATAAAAGGCCGACAAACACGCTACCTTTCGTCGATGTTCGAGACTTTGCAGCTGCGACTTAGACAAGGTTTCGTTATTAATCAGCCTCCTGGCTCGCCTCTCAATCGACTCCAGAGCTCGTATAGGCCGGGTGGCAGCCCTGGTGTCAGAGTTTTAGGCTACAAGGCTTAGCGGTTAAAATAACCAGGATAATTTAACGTGTCATCCGAGCCACGGTAGCTCTCAGTAGGAAAATGCCACCCGCGGTCACCCATCCAAATACTGAACATGCGAAACGTTTCTTAATTTCGGTGATCGCTGACAAAAACCTAGTCAAACTACGCTCCGAGCATTATTCGTTGGGCGTAATAAGCAGGGGCTTTTGGGTTCAAACGCCCTTCAACCCAAAATCTAAACTACGCCTACCGTGAAATATATCAAAACATAATAACTGTTTGTTGTTTCACACCAAGACAGTAACAAGTAAAAAGCAATACACCTAGTTAATTAAATAAATATTTTGGGACATCTTACACACAGCATCTGACCCCAAACTAAGCAAAGCTTGTGAGATGGCTGCCAGGGACTGATATACTACACATACTTATTTTTAAATACATACTTATACAGGGTTATTCCTAATCAACTAACATCCTTTTAGGGGCTTATTATGTACATCAAAACTAACAACTTTTGTTCTGCAACTAATGTTTGAATCTATCCCAGTACTTATCCCTATCATGGTTAAAATAAACGAATTTGCGGGCGTAATGAGTGAACATTTGCTAACTTTTGGCGTTTTATTTTTATTTATTAGACATTTATATAATTTATTATACGTCTTATTTATATTAGAATGCAGTGCAAATAAGCTAACGTCATTACAATTTCAGGTGCTGACATCGTGTAATTTATAGACCGATGAACCGGAGAGGTACTCAATTCGACGCGTATATTTTTTTCCGCGCATAACTTTTTTCATAGTAGTCCGGTTTCAATAATTCTTTTTTATTGCAAAGAGTATACTTCGAAATTGATCTTATTTAAATTTTATCGAAATCGGTTGAGCCGTTTTTGATGAATTAACAATAATGTGAAAAATGGCACATCGATCCGTGCGAAATATTCGCGAATTCTGTACACGGTTGAAGTCGGTCATGCTATTTTTTTACAAAAAATTTCTGTTGAAAAATATTTGTGCTCGGTGCGCTCTCTATTTTATGTCTTTATAAGTCCGATTACAGAGGCGCAATCGTAATTATAGTAACTAAATAGCATAGTTCTGTTTCTTTTTTTTGCATAAATTTGCGTATTTGTTAATGTGCTATCAACGACACAAATATTGCAAATCATCATGAATCATTTATCAGACGATTTTGCACAAATTCAAAATTGTTATTCGAATTGCTGGATACAAAAAGCGCTTGGTAAATATTGTCCATGGTTTGATTGGCGCAATTGTTCGAATAATTTATACTCGTTAGGACAAAAGCTTTAAAATAAAATGCACAAAATTCAAGGTAGAAAAAAACACCTTTTTAGGGTTCCGTACCTCAAACGGAAAAAAACGGAACCCTTATAGGATCACTTTGTTGTCCGTCTGTGTGCATATCAAGACTCTTTATCTCGGGAACGCGTAAAGATATCGAGCTGAAATTAACTGTATACGTGGATTTATGGTCTCTTGAAGTTGTGTAAAAGAAAAACTTCTCAGTTACCATACAAACAAGTTAGAGTCGTTTATGTCGTAAAAAACCGCATATTTCGACACTTACAAAAATCAAAACTTACAGGGTACTTCCCGTTGACATAGAACTATGAAATTTGGCGAGAAGCATTGTCTCACAGTACACATATAGGAATAAATCTGAAAACTGTAAATTTTTATTGTAAGGTCATGTGATGTACCTAGGGACATTTTTAATTTTTTCAACTTTGAGTTCACATATCTCTGAACATTATTAAGATTTTTAAATGAAAGTTAGGTACTATAGTAGGGCATTTCATCGCTAACGATTAAGTTATTTTTGGGTGCTATATCAATGCTAGATTATTTTTTATTAAAGGGCAAATAAAAATGGAGGTTTTTGTCCGAAGGTACGTTACACGTCTGTACCTTGGGACAAGCCTGTATGTACCTTGGGACACAATTAATTTTAACTATATTTTCTAGCAAAAGCTTTTTTCATTGTCGGAAATTACTATTTTCACTTCATAATGTGGTATGAATGAAATTTAAATCAGTCTCAGAACCACTCTGGATAGTTTTGACATAACTGTGTAAAGTTGATTTTTTCAACCCGAATTCTTTGCTACACTTCTTATTTTTCCTCTCTTAATTTTTTTAACATTTTGTTTACAACGTCCCGAGCTTATTGCATCTTTCTTTCTTGCATTTTTGCTCCGTGGCACTATTAATAACTAATACATGTGGTTACTAAGAAGTGTTCATACATTAAAGTGTCCCAAGGTACAAACAAAATTATGTCCCAAGGTACAAAAACAGCCATATTAAAGCAAACTAAATAATCTTAATTTGCATGTTAGGAAACTGCTTTGGTATTTATGGTATTGTAGAAAGAAAATAACAGACTAAAATATACGTGATTTAGTTTTATCAATTAAGAGCACCTATGAAATGTAAAACTACTCCAAAATATCTAAAAAAAAATACTTTTGACTCCAAAAAACTTTAAACTGTTCTCAAAATTCACTAGAAGCGGGAATGGTCACGAGACTTACTAGTCTTGCTAAGTTATAAATATACTACGCAAAGGATATTATTTAACTTTTTTACTGTTGCTAGTTTTCAAATATAACGAATGTCCCTAGGAACAACCGTCCCAAGGTACAACACATGACCCTACTTACATTCACAAAATATGGGTTGAAAATTCAAAGTGAGTAAATCGTATCATGTAAGGTATCATATAAAAGAACTTCATTAGAACATGCTAAAACAGATTTTTAATTATCTTAACAATGTGTAATTTTTAATGTATGACGAGAATAATTAAAAAAAAAAAAACTTTTTTGTCGATGATATGGTGTAGAGATTTTAACAACTTACTTCCCAATTTTGTGAAATTATCTGGATTTGTACGGAACCCTCGGTGTGCGAGCCTGACGCACTTGTCCGGTTTTTTGCAAATAAAACTCCTAATTCCTAATCTTTGAAAAAATCTCGACTCATTGAGCGATCGCGCGCAGAATCTTCAGTCATTATCTCTAAATTGGAGCGCTTATCTTTATCTGTTCTCGTGATGACGTGCTTAAGTAAATAAACTTGAGAATGATGACTCTGGAAATCTTTGGAGGCCGTCTAAGGATACGGTCAAGCCTGCGCGATAGCGACGCGGGAAGCGAGAACGTATTTTTGAAGTGAAACTTCTTTAGCGGCGTTCTTTAGCGGATGGGTCAAAAATAAAAAACCGGACAAGTGCGAGTCAAGCTCGCACATCGAGGGTTCCGTACAAACACATTGTTAAAATAATTTAAAACCTGTTTTAGCATGTGCTAATGAAGTTCTTTTATATGATACCGAATCATGTATGATGAAATCGTATCATGTATGATACGATTTACTCACTTTGAATTTTGAACCCAAATATTGTGAATTTTGAAATATACAAGAAGTGCACTGGCATGCGGAGCTCCAGTACGAAATATGCAGCATCTTCACTGATGCTCTCACTTACTTAATAGCCTAAGAGCCCACGACGGCCAAACCTTCGTTATTTTATAAAAGCTGAAAGTTTATCTGTGTATGTCTCCAACACAGGTAATAATTGCCCACGAATGTTGAGTTTCGATTGTGGTTACTTTGGACATGCACAGATAAACTTTTAGCCATTATAAAATAACGAAAGTTTGGCCGTCGTGGGCTCTTGCTCTAAAAAAAAAAACAATAATAATCTTAGGAGAATTATTAAGAAATTTTCTTAGACTTACCAGTCCGTTGCGTGGATTCCACAGGAGTTGAGAAGGTTCGGACTCTCCGGCTCTTTCATAGTGCAATATGCCGACTTGACGCACTGGGTTGGGCCTTAAACATATATTTTTTAATCAGCATTTTGATATTTCCTTTTTGGATCGGTGGGACGCATAAGCAATCATGCATAATAAATTCTAAGAAAACACTTGCATTTAGCATCAAAAAATCTAACAAATATGTTTTTTGATAAATAAAATCTCTTGACAATTAAAAAGTTCGTATGTAAATAGTATTTGATCAGTCTCTTATTTGACAAATTAAGGATTTGACGTGTCGCGAATGTGGCAAATATAGATTTGACGAGTATAGAATCTGACGAACATATTTGACGACCGTCTGCGTAATCTTACTGGCGATATGCTTGTACTTCAATAGGCAAATCAAATTATTGAGACAAAAAATATGATTCTATTGTAATCTAACTCACGCACTATTTTTTTCATTCATAGAGACTATTAAGAGCTCCTAAATTTCCTTTTATTTTTTTAAGCAGAAAGTTAAAAACTTTAGTCTAAAATTCTTACTCGTTGGCGCAACCTAGAAGACCTCGGATTCTGATCCAGTAGTTGTCGATTTTCTGATCAGCATTAATGATGAAGTCGAACCGTTCGCCCGAATACGTCACGAGCTTGGTCGCTGCAACAATAAAATACACTTTTATACTTACAAATAACGATTGACATTTTGTTGGGATAAATTAGTAACTCCTAACTGATATTATAAATCCAAAACTATGTTAGTTAGTTCGTTTGTAACTTTTTCAATATTACATCGGTTCATCCGTTATTGAAAAAGTAACGAACAAACTCTACAACGTAGCCTAGCGGTAGTAACAGACAGTACAATCGTGAGATTGTGGGTTCAATTCCGATAAAAGGTATCCCGAAACTAAGTAATCACTCTCCAATCTTTGAATTAAACCCATCCCAAAAATCAAGTCAATTTATTGCTCTGTTACTGCGTCGAAGAAACACTAACTAACAAACACACTTTCGGATGTATAAAATATTAGTAAGGGTAGGATACAAAGGCGTGGTGGTTTAGTGGTAGTAACGCCCGCCCTACAATCGTGAGGTCGTAGGTGGAAATCCGGATCCCGTACCAATGAGTTTGACATCACTGGCTCTTCGGTGAAGGAAAACATCGTGAGGCAACCTGTTTGTAGAAAGAATTTGATGGAGCATGTGAATCCACCAACGCGCACTAGGCCAGCATGGTGGATTTGGCCCAATCACCTTCAGGGGTAGGCCTAAATCTTGCAATGGACTACTAAAAAAAGACTGGAACAGGTATAGGTACAGATGGCTGGTACAGATGTAGGTATTCCAACTGCTTCCCGCTATCCGTGGTGTCTCCGTTCCGGTAACTGACAGTGTGGAACTGTTAGGCGTTTCACTCTCATCGACTCTTAACTTTGGCTCCTACATGCAATGTTTTATCATAACACGGACAACAAGAAAACACGAAACGAAATAATGACAATTAAAGCCACCATAATTGTGAAACACGAAGCTGGGGTACATTTTCGCGGCTCCGGGCTACGAAAATACTGGAACGCAAGAAAATCATTTTCATACAACTTCGGTGCTTCAGTACTGCAACGGGATTTAAAATTACGGAGGTCATTACGAGAACGAGTGTACAGTGCAGTGCAATATTTCTAACACATTCTAACAATCGTCGTTTGTACCATTTTTGACCGACGAACCGGTATGTAACCACGCATAACATTATACATAGTAAGCCAATTTCAAAAAATATTTTTTATTGGAAGGAGGAGTATACACGGTTGAAATCGGCCATGCCCTTTTTGGCGAAAAATAATCGGCCAAATGCGAGTCGAACTCGCGGACGAAGGTTCCGTACCGTATGAAAGCCCCCCTTAATATATTTTAATTTAAGTATTTATTTTCGAAGGGAAATATTATTCTGTGAATATTTCAAGCTGTTGTCGTTAAATAATAAGAGCAAAAAAAGTCATGTTTCTTGTAAAGAACCCCCTTTTTAAAATACTTATTTTATTTTTATTATTTAATTTAAAAGTAAATATACAATTTAATATTCTGTGAATATTTCAAGCGGCGTCTATCTGTCAATATCGGGCGAAAAATAGTTAAAAATTCAGGTTTGTTGTATGGGAGCCCATAAATATTTATTTTATTTTTAGTATTTGTTTTTATAGCGGCAACAAAAATGCACTATCTCTGAAAATTTCAACCTTCAATCTATCACAGTTCATGAGATACAGCCTGACGGACGGACAGCGGAGTCATAGTAATAGGGTCCTGTTTTTACCCTTTTGGGGACGGAACCCTAAAAACGAATTCAACCTATTTTTGACCGACGAACCGGACTCAATTCGACGCGTATGTATATATTTTTTTATGTATAACCACGCATAACTTTTTTCATAGTAGTCCGATTTAAATATTTTTTTAACCTTTTTTAACCGTTTTTAACCTTTGGGTGCGGATCCCTAAAAATAACTTTTTTCATTAAAATGATACAAACGACTTCATTCGAGCCTTGGCACTTGAGAACGTGACACTTTTTCGTGCAACCGGCGTTTATTGATTTGTAAGAAGAAAAAAATACAGACAATCTTGTCCGTTTTGTGAAACATAATTTTATTGTACACAATGAAAGGTTTTATTTTTATAATTTATTTTATCTAATGAGCAATGATAAATACCAATAATTTTTTAATCGTTTTCATTAATCGGAAAAACATACAAAGCATGTATTTACTAAACACGGTCTAAAAATTGTTTAAAACAATTTGGTAGTGAGTAGTGACTTTATCAGACTAACAACTTCTCCGAAAGCTTCATAAATTTTATAACTTGAATTATTCAAAATTTAAAATATCATTCCAATGTTTTAATTGTGAAAGAATTTGACTATTAAGCTTTAGTTTGAAGTAAAATTATTTAGAAACAAAGTATTGAATTCAAACAGAAACTTGCAAATCAAACTAAAACAGAACTCTTGAATATATTTCTTACTTAGTGTTTTGTTTTATTTTCTTTTAGTAAAATGCTTATTCTTCAGAAATTAATTGCAGTAAATTCTTTGAAGACATTTAAAACTTTGTTATAGCTTATGTAAACACCATCACAACGGCAGCATTACGTAGAAGACGTAAATTTCTTTGATACATATTTCGTTCTCGAAATTTCCTCGGTTATTTGACTAGTAAGTGAAACCAAAAGGCGGTTTTTCAACATAAATATAAATATTTGGGACATCTTACACACGGCCTGACCCCAAACTAAGCAAAGCTTGTGATATGGCTGCCAGAGACTGATATAAGTACTACATATACTTATTTTTAAATACATACTTAAATAAATAGTAACTAAATAACACCCAGACACAGAGCAAACACTTATGTTCATCACATAAATATTTGCCCTGGGTGGGGATCGAACCCACGCCTCTTTGACCCAGAAGTTAGGGTCACTAACCACTGAGCCACTGAGGCAGTCGAAACGTTCAAAACAGTCTGAAAAGTTCAAAATTTTTTGCAAATTTGATAGTTACGAATTTAAAATGTTACTATGAGTAATTTTAAATGAAATGGTATTGCTTTAACAATAACAGTTAATTTAAGCTGAAATTTATTACCGGTTGAGGGTATATGTTATTTTTTGACCGACGAAACGGAGGAGGTACTCAATTCGACGCGTATATATATATATATATATATATATCCTACTAATATTATAAACGCGAAAGTTTGTGAGGATGAATGGATGGATGTTTGTTACTCTTTCAGGCAAAAACAACTGAACGAATTGAGATGAAACTTTGCAATAATATAGCGTATTTATCAGAATAACACATACTCGTAGGCTATAAGTTATAATGATATTTTGCGTTTAGTAAGTAGAAACAATTCGGCTATCTGCGAGCTATTCTAGAGTGCGCTTCATAAAATGTCAAAAAAATCAACTGTCGAATCGAACAACCGTCAAATCGTTTTTTTTATTAATTATTTGATTTTCCACCTCCTTTATTAAGGTAAGTAAGGTAGGGCCTCGGGTTTGAAACGGAACGTGACATAGTCTACTTTTTATCCCAGATAAATAAACATGGGTTCCCATGGGATAGCACAAAAATCAAAATATCATACGGGCGAAACTGCGGGTAAAAACTAGTAATAGTGCGGGTAATATATATATACGCATAACTTTTTACATAGTAGTCTGATTTTGATAATTCATTTTTTATTGGAAAGAATAAACTTTGAATTTGGTCCGATTTAAATTATATCATAATCGGCTACGCCATTTTTGATAAATCAACAATACAATACAATACATCGATCCGTGCGAAATATTCACGAATTCTGTACACGGGTGAAGTCGGTCATGCCTTTTTTTGCGAAAAATAATTATCTGCATTAAAATAACTATAAGTTATAAGTTCGTATAGGCCGGGTGGCTAGCCCTGGTGTCAGAGTTTTTAGGCCGCCTGAAGGCCTCTGACATGGCTAAACGGTTAAAACAACCGGGACCTACAATTTAACGTGTCATCCGAGCCACGGTAGCGCTCAGTTGGAAAATGCCACCCGCGGTCACCCATCCAAATACTGACCGTGCGGAACGTTGCTTAATTTCGGTTATCGCTGACAATCACCTAGTCAAACTACGCTACGAGCGCTTTATATTACAACAAAATGGTATTTAATTCTGAACGGAACTATAAAATGCTCAAAACAACGCAGAAATGGAAACCATGCACATGGAAACGAAACGACATTATTGTCGACATAATGTTTGAAACAGTCATTACGCTACTTTGGTTTTAGAAGCTCCCTGTTTAGTACAACGTACAATAAGTTTCATTCAACAAACTATAAATAAATTGTTTTATACTTTGGACTAGTTGCTCGTACCGGCTTCGTCCGCGTACGATTGGCTAAAGAAGTGAAATAGTATGATTCCCTATTTTTTTGAAAACGTTATGTAGCCTATGTACACCGGGGATAGCGTAGCTTTCCAACAGTGAAAGAATTTTTAAAATCGGTTCAGTAGTTTCGGAGCCTATTCGATGCAAACAAACAAAAAATCAAATTTTTCCTCTTTAATATAAGATAATGGACTTATTCTAGTTTATTATCCTCATAATAGGCATAATGCCTGGGTAATAAAATCCGTTTGTTGCCTGTGGTCCTACCAGATGTACTACTAGTAGGACCACGGGCAAGATTTTTTCCCGTGGTCCTACCAAGCACTAGGTACACAATACTTTCATTGAATGACATTCTCGTCGTCTAATGTGAAATTACTCATATCATAGGCCCAATTATAAAGGCGCTATGGTAAAAATAGCAAGGCAAAAACTGTTCTCTCTATCGCACTGCGTCTGAGTGCGTCCCGTCGACTGGCGCACGCGCACTAATATTCGCGACAGCTAATGTCGGCTTAGCTGTCGTGAATATTAGTGCGCGTGCGCCAGAACTAAGAACCTTAGAAAATTTACGTTGAGCTAAGACGGAAGCTTTATCAAACCTTGATAAAGCTTCCGTCGTAGCTAAGGAGAGATTCCTAGTTTCACGAAAAGTGCGTGAGGCTATAGAAATCGCTCATCACCCGAACTTTAATCGTGACGGTGGATGGATGCTGGCACCATCGTGGAAACCGGTGTTGAATTCTACGCAGCAGAGTAATGTTATTTTTGAGACTCCGGCGCTGGATACAGTTAGAGTTTGGTGTATGGACACGAATTGCCTGTCTAACGGAGTGTCATCAGAAGATGAAACGGAACAACACCATCAAGCTCCTGACGCAAATGGCAGAGCACGTTCGGCGAGGGCGGTGCGAGCAAAGGCGCGGGAGGCGCGAACTGTCGCCGCACGAGCCGCTGTCGCGAATGTTAGTGCGTGTACGCCAGTCGACGGGAGCGCGCGTATTCCCTGACGAAGGAGTACTAATTACTCCGAAACCGGTCGGGTTCCCAGCGGCCCGGCCGTGATATTATTCGTGAGTAAAAACCGATGTTTTCTTTAGTATTGTACTCGTACTCGTGTAATTACGATAGCGCCTTCATAATTGGACCTAAAATGAATTGATCTATTTAGAAATTTTGGATGATTAGTGAGAGAACGCTTCTCTTGGAATCGTGAGATAGTGGCTTCAAATCCCGATCAGACCTAAGCGTTTGTTGAAATTTATGAGTGATTATTTGTACTAATAGCTTTTTAATGAAGAAAAACATTGTAAGATCATCTCGAAAGTAGCCTAGCGTTGTAGATATTAACAAATCGCCTTTCTAAGCAAAGAAAATTTATGAAAATAATGTGGCCAATTTTAAGGGCGCCTTCGTAAATTTAATAGAAACTTAAAGATTGCTGTTTCTTTTTTACTAAGACATTTGAAAGAGAGAACGATATTTAAAGATGCTATTAAATTTACGAACGCGCCTCTAAAATTGGTGACAATATTATCCATGATAGTTATTTTTCGGATCGTTTTATAAAATGATAATTACACCAAAATAACAGCCGAAAATTATTCCAAAAAGTAAGTAAATTTATTACACAATATAAATTCCCGCTACCAAAATCATTAATAGCCCGACTCTAAAAGCGATATCAAAACATTTCCACAAAGCCATTGAAAGCCACAAAATCATAAATTCAACCTGCCAATCGATCACAAAGAGTTGGATGCGTCAAACCAATGAACCAAACAAAAATTATATCAGTATCAAAAATTGCTAGCATTTACAAATTTTCAGTCCTGGAAAATAGAGCTAAACTGAGCTCTATGTTACCGTGGTAAGGTCGCTAGTTTTTTCGATTTTTAAGACCACCGTTCAGCTAACATTTTCAGGAAGCATCTGTCCAGTAGCGAATTTAGTAGCTCTTTGATCCCACTGCAAATTTGAATATGTAAATGTGGGACGATGGACGTCACGAGGCTGGACGGCGCACGGCGGCGGCGGGGTTCGTTTAGACGATTCTAGTAGTTGGAATGATGAAACTTTTTTAAAATTTGACAGAGCTTTTTTTAACTTTTAGTTTAGTATGTAGATATTGGGTGGGGGTTAGCCCTCATGTCAGAGAGTTAAGCCGCTTGTATGCATTTGACGTAGGTAACTGGTTGAAAAACACTGTTTGTTTGACATTATACGTGTCGAACAAATAAATAAATGTAGAGTCTACATCAATTGACGGACTACTGCAGGATAACCACAAGTTAATATTCTTAGATTCATCCATCCATCATCCATAAGAAGTCCACTGCTAGACATAGGCTTCCCCTACGGATCTCCAATAAGACCGGTTGAAAGCAGCTTGCATCCAGCGCAATCCTGCGATCTTAATGAGGTCATCCGTGGTACGTGGTCTTCACTCGAGAACTTTTCGACCCCATTGGTCATCAGTCCTCCGCGCTGTGTGCCGTGCCCATTACCATTTTTGATTTTTTTTTTAATTTTTGGCCCAAGAATTGACGAATCTCTCTCACTTTAATTTATCTAATTTATTCATGTCTAATTTTATCATTTTGCCTTTGTATTTTGTATAGTTTACAAAAATTGAATGTGGTTTAGAAATCAGTAACTGGAACCATTAGCTAAAACGACATAAACCCACAAGAAAACCTACCGCCGCTTGCCGTTACAGGAAAATTTAATGTTGATTCAAATTCAAATATTAGTTTAGTTTAGCCCATACGTGGTCTCTGGACAAATACGCTTTTGTTATGGAACTAGTTGCGAGTATAATCTATGGGATTGATAGCGATTTACTGATTATGCTCAACACAAATAGTTTTAGACTGCTTCCACGCTATTAATTTTGGGCATTAACAAAATAGATTGTGGAAAGTAGTGTGGTTTTTGCAGAATTATTGCGATCATAGCGTAGTTTGACTAGGTGTTCGTTAGCGATTACGTTAAGCAATGTTCAGCTCGGTCAGTATTGAGATGGGTGACCGCGGGTGGCAGAACTGAGCGCTACTGTGGCTCGGATGATATGATAAATTGTAAGCCCTGGTTGTTTTAATCGTTTAACCATGTCATATACCTTGAGGCGGCTTTAAAACTGACTCCAGGGCTAATATTACAAAGAAAAGTATCTACAAGAGCCAAGTAAACATGATTGATCGCCCTAACTATACTCTATAAAATTTAACTTGATCTCTGCGACAGTTACATATTGACATATTTAGAGTTGAGATAGTGGTGGAAAAAATCGATTTTCAAACAATGTTGTAATGAAATCGAATGAGTAGTTGAAGGTGAGAAATTGGATTTTATTTACTTACTATTATTTAAGATCAAGTATGTACACATGTAAATAATGTTATGATATTAATTAAATACTCATAATAATGTAACGATATTATTTATCGACGTTTTTCACTATTATCGATGCTAATGTAACATATAATTGGGTTTAATTTAATTACACATGTAAAAAATGTTATGATATTCAAATATACCTACAGTAAAATTAATGATAAATTAAGTTTTATTTAAAATATCGTCAGTATAAACTATCGATATTTTAATTATAACTCTATCTAAAACTCTGTGGTCACGATCATTCGTCGCCCATCACTAATCGACATGCCCATAAAGTATGACATTGACAGGTACTGTCTGTACTATTAAGAAATTCAGGACTTCATAGGCGTGATTTTTCTGACAGCTGTCGCAGAGATCAAGTTAAATTTTATAGAGTATAGTTAAAACTGAACTAAGTTTATTGGTTGTACAATTTGCACATACATACCTAAGCAAAGACTGAAAACATCACATTGTATTAAAGTTCTGAAACTCTATCCAAGTCACTTCCAGTCCGTCGGTATGCTAGTACAGTCAACGACAGATAAATATTTCACTGACGAAACGAGCTTATATAGATTTTATTTAGCAACTAGCTGACCCGGTGAACTTCATCTCACCATCTGTCAACTGTCAATGATATGATTTTTTTTTATGTATAACTTAGGTATGCATATGCGTAAGCGACGTTGGACTAAAATCTGCAAAGCTCAAATGGGAGTGGGCGGGACACGTGAGTCGTATGCACCCAGACAGATGGGCAAAGGTCTCAACGGAGTGGGTTCCTCTGTCCAGTCGACCCCGAGGCCGTCCTCCAACACGATGGCGCGACGAAATCGAGAGGTTTAAAAAGGATTGGACGGAGGTAGCACAGAACAGAAAAGAATGGAAGGAATTGGGGGAGACCTTTGCCCAGCAGTGGGACAGTAGAGGTTAAATAAAAAAAAATGCATAACTTTTTTCGTAGTGGTCCGATTTCATATTTTTATTTTATTTTAAAGAATATTCTTCGAAATTGGTCCCATTTAAATTTTATCGAAATCAACTGAGCCATTTTTGATAAATCAACAATAATGTGAAATATGCTACATCCGTGCGAAATATTCGCGGATTCTGTACACGGGTGAAGTCGGTCATATTTTTTGCAAAAACCGAACAAGTTCGCACATCGAGGGTTCCGTACAAACACGTTATTAAAATAATTAAAAACCTGTTTTAGCATGTGCTAATGAAGTTCTTTTATATGATACCTTACATGATACGATTTACTCACTTTGAATTATGAACCCATATTTTGTGAATTTATAGGCCCTATTTATTTGTGATTTAAATAAAAATGTACAGTTTTCAGATTTATTCCTATATGTATACTCTAAAACAATGCTTCTTGCCAAATTTCATAGTTCTATGTCAACGGGAAGTACCCTGTAGGTTTTGATTTTTGTGAGTGCAAAATATGCGGTTTTTACGACATAAACGGCTCTAACTTTGTTAAACGATAACTGAGAAGTTTGTCTTTTCCACAACTGCAAGTAACCATAGATATACGTATACAATTTGAATTTCAACTCGATATCTTTACGCGTTCCTGAGATAAAGAGTCTTGACATACACACAGACGGACAGACGGAAAACAAAGTGATCCTATAAGGGTTCCGTTTTTGCCGTTTGAGGTACGGAACCTTAAAAATAATCTAAAATAATCTTGTTCTATCAATTATGTTAAATAATCATCAAATATATTAATTGTCAGAGAAATTTTTCATTCTTTCGATAATAAAGTTGACTCTGCGTTACAAATTCCATAATAAATGTATCAATTACTATGGAATTTACAACGCAAAGACAACTTTATGGACTATAATTGTGCTGCCGACTGTACGTTCGGTTGAAAATTGTGCTTCGACGAAACTTTTCCAATTTCCTTGATGGAATTTTTTATCGGAGATAACCTAGAACGACTCACGTCGCAGGTTTTGTGAGATGGGGCATGTCTTTTTAATCTAAGATCAAAGGACATGTCCACAAAATGTATGAAGGCTGGTATAATAATAATCAAAAATTCGAACCACAACACTAGTTACATTTCGATAAGGTCATATTTTTCTGAGTCTATTATATCAATTAAAACCAAAAAAGAGCCCTCCGATTTTTTAAAAAATAATTTTGAATTTATTAGGATAAATAAATATATTTGGCTCAATAGGTAGTTTATCTCTAGAAAACCTGATTAAGTAACCTCCAAATTGTTAAATGGAAGCATTTTTACCAATTAGACACACTTTTAAAGTGGTTTTTTGTCACATTGTACCTACTAACTGGTCACACTGGTAGGTTATAATTTTTAATTTTAGCAAATTAAGTGACGAATGTGAAAGAATCAGCTACGAATACAAGTTAAATAACGATATAAGCACTTTATCTTTGGTAAACTAAGTTATAAGCTGTATTGTTATTTTTCATACAATTTATTTTTCACATTTAAAAAAAATTGGAGGGGCGAAAAAATCTAAATTAAATATTTTTGGGAAGCCCATAAAACAAGCTTTCAAATGATGTATATATCATCTTGGTTCGATTTTTCTCTAAATAATATACCACTTGTGGACGTCACCTTTAAAATAAAGCTCTCTACTTATAATTATTTTTCGCAAAAAATGGCATGACCGACTTCAACAATGTAATAACAATTTAACACGGATCGATGTAGCATTTTTCACAATATTGTTGATTTATCAAAAATGGCTCAGCCGATTTCAATAAAATTTAAACGGGACCAATTTCAAAGTATTTGATTTCCAATAAGAAAATATATATCCAAATCGGACTACTATGTATAAATATTGCGTGGCTATACATAAAAAAATTATACAATATGTTTATCTACCGGTGTCGGAGCCTTAAGCGGTGACATCTATGGCAAATTTTGAACAACTTTTACTACCAACTCTGAAAACGTAAAAAAAAAACTGCTGTTCCATACGATTTTTATAAGACTTTCGACAAAAAGCATGGAATAGCTGTTTTTTTTTGCATTTTCAGAGTTGATCCTGATGAACAGTAAAAGTTATTCAAAATTTGCCATATATGTCACCGCATAAGGCTCCAACACCGGTAGACAAACACATTGTATATACGCGTCGAATTGAGTAGGTACCTCCTTAGTTTCATCGGTCAAAAATCACGAATTTTTTTCTTCCCTTTTCAGGACATCTACATCCGGATAAACTTCTCTTAGAGAATTTCCAAAAGACCGGTGGAAAGCAGTTAACATCTAACTTTATGATGTTGTCTGTCTACCTTATGAGTGAAAAGAGGACTAAACAAAACACCTTATGGATGGAGATTTTACGCTGCGCCAGTATGTGGATAGGTACTATCCATAATTTATAACTTTGTCGCTCGAATATAAGAATTACATAATTTTACTCATACATTATAACTGATTTTCATGCGCCCACTGAACATTGCATTCTCAAATGTATGTTTCGTAAATAAGCATTTTGCCGGGTATGCGTATTTGATACATATAAGTGTCTATGATAAGCGCGCCGGGTATAAAGAAGGCATCTCTATAGAGCTCTGTGACTCGGATAGATACTTTCACATTAACTTCTGAGTACTGTACTGCTCATATCAAGTCTATAGCATTTCAAATATGAAACTAAGCATCAGGCTTCAACTTAGTATTTATTGTATTTGAAATGCTGTACCGATAGTAATTTCTAAAACGAAATAGTAATTTCTGAACGAAAATAGATGATTAATCATCTATTATTAATCATCTATTTTATTTTTATTTGACTCGGATAGATACTCTCACATTAAGTTCTGAGTACTGAACTGCTCATATCAAGTCTATAGCATTTTAAATATGAAACTAATTATGAATCAGGCTTCAACTTAGTATTTATTGTATTTGAAATGCTGTACCGATAGTAATTTCTAAAACGAAACGGTAATTTCTGAACGAAAATAGATGATTAACAATGATACTCGACTGCCGCGGTGGCTCAGTGTTTAGTGAACCTGACTTCTGGGTCAAAGAGGCGTGGGTTCGATCCCCACCTAGGGCAAACATTTTGTGTGATGAACATAGGTGTTTGCTCTGTCTCTGGGTATTCAAATTCAAATTCAAAATCTTTATTAGGACACAAAATATACATGCTATTGAATTGAATCCACCGGTTCCGAACTAGTTAAAAACTGTGTCTCGGAATCCGGTGGCTTCTCCCTATAGTTGCACTATATTAAAATAATTATAAATAAGTAACTTGAATCAATATTAACAATAAATTTTGAAATAATATTTAAAATAATAAAATTTAAACATTCATACATAAGCTAATTAAACGTATTAAAACTATGATAAGCATAGTTAGAATCGTTTTTTAACATTAATAATTAATAGAAAAAAATTTAATGAACAGAAATAAAGCTTTCAGTGTTTTGATAGTCCATATCTTTTAGGAAAGATAACAATTTTTTTTTAAATTTATGCGCATTTAGCTTCTGAACAGCAGATTGTTTACTAAGTTTGTTGTATAATTTAGGACCCAAATAGTTGGAAAAGTGCATTGCAAAAACCGTTTTTGTCAGTGGTACAGTGTAAATATTATATATGTTCCTATTGTTGCGTTTATTATGTAAGTTATTGTTTATTACTGACTGAGGCTTAGTGTGTTGTTGAATAAACAATTGTAGAAGATAAAGTTGTCTAACAGTGAGAACATTACATTCCTTGTACAGGTCAGCAGTCGGGTAGAGGCGCGGCTTGAAATTTGCAACTTTTAGTATAGCTCTCTGTGCATATTCTAAAGATTTTAGGCTAGTCTTACATATTCCCCCCCAGCTTAGTATACAGTATGTAAGCAAGGACTGGCAGAGAGAATAATATATATTTCTTAGCAGATCTTGGTCTGCTATATGTCTCAGGGTTTTAAATATAGGGATCAGTTTCCTGATTCTACCTTTCAAATTTGTAATATGATCTTGAAATGATAAGTTATTGTCTATATTTACTCCCAAATACTTAATTGTGTTAGTCCGATGTAATATCGGACAAGAACAGTACGTTTTTGGACAGTTTGAGTCGTGAACTCTGAGTTTATAATATTCTGATTCCGTCGGTTGAGAAAAATTAGTTATCGTGAAGGTCATATATTTTGTCTTATCTTTATTGAGACTAAGCGCGCTATTATATAGCCACTCATTTACTTTGTTGAATCCCGTTTGAGCAGCTATGTAAGTTCGCAGCCAGGATTTTTCTCTAAATAAGAGAACTGTATCATTTGCGAAAGTTAAAATTTTAGAGGTAGCTAGATTAAGGTTTAGATTGCACAATTCGTTGATAAAGCAGAGAAAGAGGGTAGGGCCAAGTATGCTACCCTGGGGCACACCATGGATAACGGGCAAGAATCTACTCACGTGTTCTCCCATTTTTACACACTGGTATCTGTTAGAAAGATAATCTTTCAAAAGTTGAAGTGGAAGACCACGTATTCCTAGGCGTTCAAGTCTTCTTGTTAGAAGAGAAATCGGCACAGTATCGAACGCTTTTTTTATATCCAAGAATACGGCCAAGCACTTATCTCCTTTATCCAATCCCTCAGCAACAAAATTGGTTAAATTAAGCACTGCATTTCCAGTGGACTTTCCACGTCTAAAACCATATTGATTTGTGCTCAGAAGGTTGAATCTCTCTAAAAATGTAACGAGCCTATTGTTTATAAGCCGCTCTAGAACCTTGGAGAGAGCAGGAAGAACAGAGATAGGCCTATAATTATTATACAAAGACTTGTCTCCACTCTTAAATATTGGATGAACTAAAGCCTTTTTGAGAGCATTTGGAAAAACTCCGGTATTGAAGCTCAAGTTACAAATGTGAGAGATTACTGGTGCAAGAATAGCAGCATTTTGCTTCAAGATAGAAGAAGGTATACTATCCCACCCAGGAGAGCTATCTTCTTTGAGTTTATTAAGTAAATGAAATACTTCCAATGGGTCTGTATCTATCAGTATCAATGAGTTTGGAGAGGTGATATTGTTGTTGGCTAGATTAGATATTTCGTCACTAGGTTCAGGTACTATTTGGTCAGCTATATTTTTGCCTATTTCAATAAAAAACTTATTAATCTCTTCGACAGTTTCTCTAGGAGATTTGTTACAAACAGAAAGAAGGGTTTCATTGGATGCCTTAGTAGGTTTGTAATTCGTGACCTTGTGAATAACTTGCCAGGTTTTTTTAATATTGGATTTAGCTTTATTAAGCTCAGCTTTTTCAAACTCACTTCTTACTTTTTTGATTAAAGAGCAACAAAAGTTTCTATACCTCTTATAGGTGGTTTTTAAAATAATATTGTTAGGATGTTCCTTTAGATTAGCATGCATTTTATCTCGGTTTCTGACGCATCTTAGAAGACCTTGAGTCATCCAAGGCTTAATGTTAGTCAGTTTTCGAGAAGGGGAGTATGTAACAGTATTATTTTTAATTATTTCTGAAATTGATGTTATAAACTGATCTGTAGCCAGATTACAATCTTCCAATGACAAAATAGATGAAAAGTCATGTTTCATTATTGACTCTGTAATATTAGAGTGATTTAATTTTGTAACATTTTTTTTTTGGGAGCTGTGTATTGGTGCATTCAATGAGAGAATAACAGGATAGTGATCAGTTACTGTACTTTTAACTACAAGGGTTGTTGCTGAGTAAGAAGTTTTAAGCATAACATGATCCAGGCAGGTTTTGAGGCGAGTCGGGATCAAATGTGCCGGTAGTAAGCCATGGGAAGAAGCTAAAAGTAAGTAATCGTCAGCCATTTGATTTTTTGTTGATGGTAAAATGTCCAAATTAATGTCACCAATATTTAGTTACTATCTAAATAAGTATGTATTTAAAAATATGTATATGTATTATATCAGTCTCTGGCAGCCATATCACAAGCTTTGCTTAGTTTGAGGTCAAAGACCGTTTGTAAGATGGCCCCCAATTATTATTATTTTTTTTATCAAACGGCCTTGTCAAATATTATTAAAATTGACTAATAAATAGCTCTATAGCACATTTTCTCCCTTTTTAACCAACTTCTAAAAATGAGGAGGTTCCATGTACGTCTGTATTTTTTGTGTGTAATCTCATCGATATTTTCGCCAATTGTGAAACAAATTAAAAATTTTGTTTTGTTCAATAGAGGATACTTTCGCGTTGGTTCCATTTAAATTTGATATAAATTGGCTGAACCGTTTTTCGAAAAATAAACAATAATATGAGAATTCTATATCTCATTCTATATTAAATTTATTTATTTATTTAACACTTTATTGCACACCATTTGTACAAAAGGAGGACTTAACGCTAAATAGCATTTTCTGCCAGTCAACCTACAGGTAGAAGACATTGGGAAGTAGGCATGAATAAATAGACAAAGAGATAAATTAACTACAATCAACACAGATCAAAACTATAAAACTATAAAAAAATAAAATATATATATATATACTAAATAATGATACAATTTTAAAATAAATAAAATACATAAACTTACATAAACTATTATATTAAATAATAAGATGATAACTAGTAAAAGATAAAAATAGCTTATCCTATGTGTTCGAGATTTTGGACAACTTTAAATAATGCTCCCGTACAAGGCGCTTAAAGACAGCCTTCGAAGGCGCTTGACAAACAATGGCTGGAAGCTTGTTCCAAATTCTATATTCATTCAAGCGAACTATTCGAATTTAGTACACGATGTACCAAGTCGGTTTTTTCCATTTTATGCAAAAAATAAGTAGTAAGAAAAATGAAAATCAAGAATCGCTCAATAGCTGTCGAATCAAAGAAGCTTCTGTCATTCCGTTGGCTTAGTAAAAAAAATGTCATCTATACAGGGTTATTACTAAACAATAGTCGTAGTAGCCGTGGTGGTCTAGAGGTGGTGACACCCGCCTTACAATCGTGAGGTCGTGGGTTCAAATCCCCAGTCCCGTACCAATGAGTTCTTTGGAATTTATGTACGGAATTTCACACCACTGGCTTTTCGGTGAAGGAAAACATCGTGAGGCAACCTGCCTACGTCCGTAGAAGAAATTCGATGGCGTATGTGAATCCACCAACCCGCACTGGGCCAGCGTGGTGGATATGGCTCAAACACCCTTCGTGGGTAGGCCTACGTCCTGCAGTGGACTAGTAAAAAGGCTGGTACAGTACAGTACAGGTACAGTACTAAACAATTAGCTTCCTTTTAGCTTATTCTGTACATCAAAACTAACAACAACTTTTGATCTGCAACTTTTGTTAAAACTCAAAAAAAAAAACATCTGCTCCGTACAATTTGTCGAGTTTTTTTTTGTCTATTTAAACAATATTTTTCTATGGAACACCATTTTTTTGAGATTTATTATTAAACAACGACTTTGACTAACAAAAGTTGTTAGTTTTGATGTACAAAATAAACCCCTATAATTCTAATTGATTACCAATAACCCTGTATAACCTCTCCTAAGACCATCATTAGACGTTTATGGCTGAATGATGATGGTGAACCGAAATTTGACCTCAAATTCAACAAAAGCTTATCTTGCAGGCTTATCGCATAAGACATCGCGTCGTTTGTTCAACAAAGTCGAAGAACTTCTAGAGACCACTAATGTAGTTATCCAAATTAATTAATTTATGATCATAGAGTTGAAGTATAGAGGAGGTTACATCATCATTATCATCATCATTTCAGCCATAGGACGTCCACTGCTGGACATAGGCCTCCCCTAATGATTTCCAATAAGACCGGTTGGAAGCGGCTTGCATCCAGCGCGATCCTGCGGTCCTAATAAGGTCATCCGCCCACCTTGTGGGTGGACGTCCTACGCTGCGCTTGCCGTTACGTGGTCTCCACTCGAGAACTTTTCGACCCCATCGGTCATCAGTCCTCCGCGCTATGTGCCCTGCCCATTGCCACTTCAACCTGTCAATCCGCTGGGCTATGTCGGTAACCTTGGTTCTTCTACGGATCTCCTCATTCCTGATTCGATCTCGAAGAGAAACTCTGAGCATAGCCCTCTCCATGGCATGGCATAGCTTACATTGCTGTATCTATAATACTGACTCGTTCTCAGTTAATTTCAGGATCAATAAGTCCCATTTCTAAAAATTTTATAGCCATTGTAGGTACTGTACTGTACTGTACAATACCTACAATGGCTATAAAATTTTCAATCAATTGATCAATTTTGCTAATGGTATTTTTTTGCCGCGAAAAGATCTAAGATTACTATGAGGTAGTATCGTGTCAATTTTGTTTGAGACATTATTAAGAGTACTCTCGACTATATGACACATTGGAGTTGAGACATTGGGTCCGTGGGGTCCGGGAGCTCATCTTGTTTTCAAAAGTATTTCTGAACGTCTGGTGGATGCGACGCGTGACCAAAATGCTGATGTTGATTTGGCTCAACGTATAAGCGTTGCCATTCAGCGTGGCAATGCTGCCAGCATGCTGGGCACGCTGCCAACTGGCAGTGGGCTTGAGCATTTGGATTATCTTTAGACCTTCAAGGGTTTGTGGATGATGCAATTACTTTCTATGTAGTAGTATTGTAGGTAGTTTTTTGCATTTTAAGTAGTATTGTATCTTATTGTAGTTAATAAAGACACTTTTGCACAGATAAAAAAAACCATGACTATAAGTTAACAGTGTTCATCAAAACTGTCACATTAAACTATTGAAGTATTTGCAGGTACTTCAATATTACCTTTAGATTACTCTTCCTTGTCCTTGCTTGGTTAATTTATACTTCTATGACTGGCATTTAGAAAATTGAATAAGACAGGGATTTTGAATCCAATTGTTTATTTAGGCCGTTTTAGAGTTTGTTTCTGAGAGAATGAAATAAATAAAGCTTTGCAGACATAGCTCTCCTGAGAAATTATTTGATGCCAACTTCGTTGTGTACAACGGAATAAGCGCTAAACATGAACAGAGTTTAATAATATCTGTTTTACTGAATGTTTATTACCCTATTTAGCTTACATCTCGACTCGTTCATCACCGATTTGACTCATAATCGCAAATCTTGTTAAAGTTTAGATATTTAGTAGTCTAAATTAGTAGTTAGTTGTTCAATGTTATTGAAATTTGCTGATAAATAAAGCTACAGATAAATTCCCGCCATCTTGTGAAAAATAGAAATCGATAGCGGCAATAGTGTGTAGTCAAACGCGAACCTATTCGAAATAAAAAAAAATAGAATTACATTATCTGTGAAAACTGTCCAGCCCCCCTACCGCCTAAGCAATAGCAATCGTAATAGCAATCGTTTATGACTTCATTTTAGTCATTTGGCACCGCCTATGTGACGTTAGCCATCAATTGCTTTGCGCGGATTGCGAAAGCAATCGTTGAATGAACAACTTTGATGGCTAACGTCACATAGGCGGTGCCAAATGACTAAAATGAAGTCATAAACGATTGCTATTACGATTGCTATTGCTTTAGGCGGTAGGGGGGCTGATGTCACGGTTCATGAGATACAGCCTAGCGACAGACAGACGGACGGACAGACAATAGAGTGTTAGTAATAGGGTTCCGTTTTTACCTTTTAGGTTCAGAGTGTCAAGTGGGAGATTTGCAAATCAAATCGAATTACTTTTACGTCGCGTTGACCGAGCGCGCCGTGCACACACGCGAGCACATTGACACACACGCTTGAATTAGCCAATCACAGTCGTTGCCGCGCTCGCGTTCGATCGGTTTGGCGCTCGTTACATTACCGTAAAAAATACTCACACTTAGCTATTCAGTTTTCTGTACGTGACACAAGATGGCGCTGTACCATTTCCATAGAAATCACATCAAACGTTAACGCGATCGAGCTCGAGCGCAAATCTCGCACTTAGCCCTCAGAACCCTAACACTGAATCGGAATCCGTCTATTCATTTGAAAGCTAAATATGTATAACGCTTCTTAAACATTTATTTCTTTTTTAGATTAAAGTCGAGTCTGCTCCTCACGAGGAAAAATCTTGTTAACCAAAAATGTTCTATAAAATAGTTTAGCACTCACTACATTGTCTTAAACTGCGCAACTTTTCAATTTATTCTTTGAAACTGCCGAAAAGTAATTTCAATAAACCTATAGCACCGGTGTAACGAGTGGATGCCTTGTTTACATAGACACTCCTAGAAACTGTACCAGCATTTTTAGTCCACTGCAGGACGTAGGCCTACTCCACGAAGGGTGATTGGCCATATCCACCACGCTAGCCCAGTGCGGGTTGGTGGATTCACATACGCCATCGAATTTCTTCTACGGACGTATGTAGGTTGCCTCACGATGTTTTCCTTCACCGAAAAGCCAGTGGTGTGAAATTCCATACATAAATTTTATGGAATTCATTGGTACGGGACCGGGACTGCTAGAAAACTGGGGATATATACACATATATAGCCGGAATGTGGAACGCTTTGCCTGGGTCTGTCTTTCTGTTTAAGTACAACGTGGGTGTCTTCAAATCCCGAGTAAATAGGTATCTTCTAGGTAAGCGTGATACACCGTAGACCGCACATCTGCTTAACATCAGGCAGTGTGTAGTCAAACGCGAATATATTCGAAATAAAAAAAATATAAATATATTGTTACTTTTCACATAAGCTTACAAGGAGCTTAGTAACACTGGTTTTATATTCCACTGGCTTTTCGGTGAAGGAAAAAGAAAACATCGTGAGGTAACTTGCACACGTCCGCCGAAGAAATTCAACTGCGTATGTGAATCTACCAACCCGCACGGGTCTAGCATGGTGGGTATGGCCTAATTGCCCTTCACAGGTAAGCCTATGTCCAATCTAATCTAGAAGCGCCCATACACTTTCCTATTTGGTGCCAGATTAGTCCGATTATAACCATGGAAGTCTCAACAATGTACCAATATGCTGTACGGCTTCTCTGAATTATGATTTAATCTCTATAATATGTTTTAAATCGGGCTTAAAAATAAAAACATAAAATTTTAACAATGCAAATAGCAAGCTTAAAATCCTTTCAATTTTTAATTATACGTTATTCTAAAGACCTTCAATTGCGAAACGGATAAAATAAACGATGTGGCTTAAGCGAACTCAATTCGTTTGGCAGTTTTAATGAATTCCAATCCCAACGTAAAAGTTGAGAAAAACAAGAGTCAGTTTGTTCGCTCTTTTGATATTTTCATTTTCGTGCCTGTTTGAATTCAAAATTTTCTCGAGCAGAGGTGCATTAACAGCTCAGACGTTGAGCGTTTCAGTCAACAGTGCTAACGCTTTTGTATTGTTATAATAGTTGCACGGATGCTACATTCTTTGTAGTTTCTCTCTCTATTCTGGGCGCATGCTATGCAAAGCGTCGTGCTAGACTAGTCGACGCGCTATGCATTTTTTCTGATACCCTAGACCTAGACGATAATGTAGACGGCTGTTTGTATCATTACAATGCCTTTTACTACGCACACGTAATAATGTACATAATAATGTAGTAATGCGCAATTACTACTACGTTACGATACGTTTTGCTACGCCACCGTTACGACTACGATTTTAATATGGAGCGCTACGCAATAGTCGCGCTAGGCTACGTAGCTACGACTACACTTTTAATACGGAGTGCTACGCCATAGTCTCACTACGCTACCGCTTTGACTACGCTTTTACTACGGAGCGCTACGCAATAGTCCCACTACGCTACCGCTTTGACTACGCTTTTACTACGGAGCTCTACGCAATAGTTCCGCTACGCTAACCATTGAAATGCGCTTTGCCATGTCATCATCACGTAAGACTACGATTTGCTACGCTCATAGCGTAGTTTGACTAAGTTTTCGTTAGCAATCATCGAAGCAATGTTCAGCATGGTCTGTCTTCGAATGGGTGACCGCGGGTGGCATTTACAACTAAGCGCTACCGTGGCTCGGATGACACGGTAAACTGTTTTAATTGCTTTGCCATGTTAAAAGTCTTTTATCAAAAATTTTAACTACGGAGCTCTACGCTATGTTGTCGCTTTACCATTTCTCTACTCTTCGATATCAGAAAATCGAATTAAAATCAGTTCTATCGCCGTTACAATAAAAAAAAAAATTGTTTCACACCATCACAGAAAAAAAAATACAATGCTACTATAAAAACCCTAGACGCAATACTTTCAACATTTGTAATGCAATGTTTGCTATTACCGCTAACCGAACCAAAATCAAACCTATTTCAGTTACAACGCTCGTAAAATACCCTAGACGTAATACTTTCAACATTTGTCTCCATCCATCGGGACCTAATAAAACAATAGACAACCTAGTAACAATCAAACCGCGGTACGTCTGATTGCCCTTCCCATTTCAATTGTTTCCAACAATAAACGTAAAACGATCACTTACCAGTAACAGGTTCCAAGTCGTTCCCATCCGTAGCTATCACAGTGATGGTATGACTGTCCACTGACAACTCTACAGGGCAATTCAGGAACTCTGCGTTGATCAAACGAAAACGATACTTGCTGCCCTGAAAATAAAGTCCACTCGACATTAATCGGGAACTAAGTACGATAATAAAAAGTTTTCCCTTATTCTTCTTTATGGTTCATAATGCTTGGATGGAAACATTTTCCTTGGACAAAAGGAATGGGGCTTTTGTTAGAGAATTTTGAACCTAATGTTCTCTAAGTCTGGAATTGCTGACAGTGATTTTGATTTACTGGCTCTTGTGGTCGGGTACCTGACCGCGAAAGGGAATATATTTTTATTATTTTTGTTACGAGTTTCACTGTGTCTCACTGTTTTTTTTACTAAGTCGTAAGCGTAATATTAGAGCAATATGCTGGGTTGCGATCATTTTGACGGCAAAATTTATGTAAATATCATTTTTAATTTATTTATAAATTCGTTTTTGCAAAAAATAGCATGACCCACCTCACCCGTGTACAGAATCATTACATAGTATAAAACAATCTGCTGTCCCCATGTATGCTTATATCTTTAACACCATGCAACTGATTTTGATGTACCTAGTTTGTTTTAATAGATAGAGTAATTCAAGAGAAATGTTTATATGTAAAATACACCTGTGCAAAGCCGGGGCGCATTGCTAGAACGCAAGTATTACGCACGAATCGATGTAACATTTTTCACATTATTGTTGATTTATCAAAAATGGCTCAGCCAATTTCGATAAAATTTAAATGGGACCAATTTTGAAGTATCTATTATTATATTATCTTTCTATTAAAAAAAAATAATTGAAATCGGACTACTATGAAAAAAGTTATGCGTTATACATAAAAAAAAATATATGCGCGTCGAATTGTATACCTCCTCCGGTGGTTCGTCGGTCAAAAATAATATTTATATATATTTAATTTATTTTTAACCCACGAAACATAGATATTTTTTTTATGTTTGACCACGCATAACGTTTTACGGAGCGGTTCTATTTTGATAATTATTTTTTTCTTTTGATAGATCATATTTTACATTTAAATTTTATCGAAATCGGTTGAGCTATTTTTTAAATCAATATTGTGAAACGTGTGCGAACTATTCGAATTCTGTACATGGTTGAAGTCGGTTATGCCGTTAATAAAAATAATTATTTTAAATAATGAATACTTTTGTCTCAAAATGGACATATCCATTTTGATTGAAATAAGCGACAAAGCATAATAGATCAAATAATTTGTTACTCTTGATTTAGTCTAGTAGTACAACTTTCTTGTGTTCTGATCTGGAAGTAGCTTGACTTGTCGAGTCTTCTCGTTATGGTCCCGATTTTACTTTAAACTGACCAAAACATTTCATCAGTTGTGTGCAAATTTTAAAGAAAATCCGATCGCTAAAAGAAGGGCAAAGAAAATTTGATCGCTTAAAGTAGAGCAAAATCGAGCTCAAAGGGGTTGGTTACAAGCAAGCAAAGAAACTAATAAAAGCGTGTTAAAAATATGAGATTCATATTACCTGGGTAATATGAATCTGCAACAGCACACTGCGCTCTATGACAGTGGTAGTTGATGTCGGCCGAAAAGCTGCCAAACTAAAGTGGGACTGGGCGGGATATGTGTCTCGGATGCACCCCGATCGATGGGCCAGGATCGTCACGGATTGGGTGCCTGACGGACGACGCAGCCAGGGAAGACCCAAAAAGCGCTGGCGCGACGATCTTGACTCATTCGAGAGGGGTTGGCAAGAAGTTGCGATGGATCGAGACTCATGGAAGGAAATGGGGAAGACCTTTGCCCAGGAGTGGGACAGTATAGGTCAACAAAAAAAAAATATTACCTGGGTAACGTTGAATCTCATCGGCTTCGTGTAGGCAGACGTCACTAGGAACTTGCCTCTACCATTGATCAGTAGAGCAGAAGGCCTGTTCCCTCCGGCGGCATGGTACTGGTCAGTGAACATTGCTATAGCCAGGCGGTCGCTCCAGTCTGTTATCAGCATCGTGTGCTCTGATCTAGAAGAAAATATTAAACAATAGAAACTTTCTTTTTGTGATAAACACTTCAAAAATTGACGCGCTCGCAGGATTTGAACCTGCATCCTTCTGGGACTCCGGCCCAGACGCTTTGTCAAATTAAGCTGGAACGCTGCACTGCGAAGCCGCCAAATTAGTGAATTGTTAAAAGAAAGTTTCTATAAAACCTAGTGTGTGAAGCACGATAAAAATAATTTAAAATTACAATAGGCTTCTTTACTAAAATAAATTATTATAAAAAATGTAACGTTTTTAAATACAAGCTTTTGAGATCCTGGATATCATATAGCAGCAGAGTGTCAGCCAAGACAAGTAAAACGAGCCCAAACACGACGGGTCTATCTTGTTCAGTACAGCAGTTCCTATGGCCACCTTCCGACTTCATCATAAGATCAGCTCCAAGGTACCATTACAGTGAAGATTCACTTTAAAAATATAATTATTCCGTCAAGTAGATTTTCAAAAAATATTAGACATATTTATAATTTTATTTATTTAACAAAAAACTATGAAGATTTAGCCCGCTAAAGTGCCGCGTGACGTCACTTACCTACTAAAAATGTCCGGTACCGGCATAGAATTGGAGTTCTAATTCTATGGTTACCGATACTAGCTAGTGACGTCACGAGCATCCACTCTCAAATTTGACATATTTTGGTTATTGTGCTATCCCATAGAGACCTTTTACTTTTCCGAGTGTATATAATAATACATAAATGTCTATGACACTTTTCAACCTTTATTAAACTATATCAATACAAAAAATCCAAGTTGATCCTTTCCAATAGTAAAAAAAAACAGCAATTAACCAGTAAATAGATTTATATTATAAGTAAGGATTTATTTAATACTACCTCACATAACAAACAGCCTTGGCCAAAAGTATTAGCACCTTTAAAAAACCAAAATGGATGTTTACTACTGAATCAATAACTGAGTACTTATCTTAAATGACTTACCGGGGTCATAAATAACTTCTTAGAATATCAAGCGGCTCTTTGTTAAGGTCATAAAAAACCTGGTGACCGAAAACAAAGGATTCAGTTTTCTTTCGGTCTTATCAGTCAATGTTTGGTCACTTGTGTTCTGCCCCCCTACCGCCTAAAGCAATAGCAATCGTAATAGCAATCGTTTATGACTTCATTTTAGTCTTTTGTCACCGACTATGTGACGTTAGCCATCAAAGTTGTTCATTCAACGATTGTTTTCGCAATCCGCGCAAAGCAATTGATGGCTAACGTCACATAGGCGGTGCCAAATGACTAAAATGAAGTCATAAACGATTGCTATTACGATTGCTATTGCTTAGGCGGTAGGAGGGCTGGACTCTAACAAGTAAACAAGCTTTCATTTCTGTTGATGTGATTAAATTGACACCTAATTTTGTTAAAAATGCCAAAAAGGAGCGAAATTAGTTTAGAAGATAGAGTGAAAATACAGGGTGCCTAATACTTTTGGCCAAGGCTTTTTGGCAAACATTCGAGTAAATAAGTGCTGAGATTCTATACTCTTGGTGATCTCTTTTCTTCGCTTGTTTGCCTAAAAAATAATCATTACTTTCGATATCTTTTAAGAATACATACAAAAACACTTTGGATAATACATGGCGTTTGTAATTGCCCAAAATGTCCGCACCTCAAAATGACCTAAATTTTACATTTTGAACATTTTACTAGTAAGTTGTTTCTCCACTCAAGACATTGCCACCATATAGGCGTTTTAATATGCCGACGTTCTGATAACTACGTCATTTTCCTGACCTTCTGATACGGAGCGAAGTAAAATACCTTCAAGAGTTATTTTTAAAATCGAAAGTGGTTTAAGAAATAGGACTATAACCAAACATTTTGAAATATCTTTCATGTAAAAAAAACATTAAAAATAAGACCAGATTTTGAAAGAGCAGCTTTTTTATCTCGCAGACTCGAATCAATAAACTTTGAGCAAATATCTATAGAGTCACAATTGTGCTAAATAAGTGTCCGAGCTAAAAATCTGCCCAAGCAACGTAGTAGGCAGCTTTTTTAATTAGTTGTAAGGTGATTGCAAGCCGACTACAACGCCGCGCGATGCCAGTGCTCAATTACAAGCACTAATTAGGTGACATAACGTCGAGATTCGAGAAAACGGGTCATTGTGATCTATTAAATTTAAATATCTAAGCAGGTATGTATGACGGCGATTGGAATTTTTTTACTACCCTCACTTAGGGGCTGTGGCTCTGTAGATATTTGCTCGAAGGCTTTAAATGACTTTAAATAACCATAACTCAAAAGTAACATTTTGTTGAATCCTTTCTTCTAAACAACGTCCAATTGATAAAGCTCGAGATAGCTTAAAACATGGTTACTTTCTTTTTGTGATAAACATTTCAAAAATTGACGCGTTCGCAGGAACCTGCATCCTCTGGGACTCCGGCCCAGATGCTTTGTCCAATTAAGCTAAAACGCTCTCTGCGAAGGCGCCGAATTAGTGAGTGTTTATCATTTTTCCCAACTACTACATTGTTGGGAACATGGTTCATCATACTCACAAGTCAAAATCGTATAACTTCCCATGAGCATCTTTCGACTTGTCGGTTCGGACGATGAGAGAGCCGGTGACACCGTCGGCGCGCTGCAGGCCTATGTGCGAATGCCAGAAGTACGTGCCAGCTTGCAGAGCTGCGAACTCGTATCTGAAAAAATAAATAAACTAGTAGTTTTCCGAACAGTTGACGCCGCGACACATATTTTTAACTGACTCATCAGCCATTTATATATTTTTTTACTACGTTATACAAGGTTACTTCTAATCAATCAGCATCTATTTAGAGGCTTATTCTATACATCGAAACTAACAACTTTTATTCAGCGACTTTTGTGAAAACTCGAAGAAAAATCAGCTGTTCCATACATTTTGTCGCGGGTGAACGATATTTTTCTATGGAATAACAATTTTTTTATTTCGAGTTTTGACAAAAGTCGCAGAACAAAAGTTAGTTTTGATGTACAGAATAAGCCCCTAAGAGGATGCTAATTGATTAGAAATAGCCCTGTATACTACAATAAGATACAATAGTACATTATATGCTAAAACTACCAACACTACTACTACATATAAAGCAATTGGATCATCCACAGACCCTTGAAGGTCTAAAGATAATTAGCGATTTTTAGCCATATATCATGACTCGTTCATGGTTGATTCATTTCGCAATTTTTTTTATCATTTAATGATTATTTTTATTTGATACTAAACAATCTTGCCAAATATTATCTAAATCGGAAATTTATTAATCGAGTATTAAGAAATCGGGTATTACCGAAATTTAAACTATTTACGTAAACCTATGAATTCTTGCAGTTGTGTAAAGGAAAAGCTTCTCAGTTGCCGTATAAAAAAGTTAGAGCCGTTTATGTCGTAAAAAACCGCATATTTTGCACTCACAAAAATCAAAACCTACAGGGTACTTCCCGTTGACATACGAGTAGAACTATTAAATTTGGCGAGAAGCATTCTCTCAGAGTACACATATAGGAATAAATCTGAAAACTGTACATTTTTATTTACATCACAAAAAAGGGCCTCAAAATTCACAAAAAATTGGTTCAAAATTCTGTCTAAACTAAAAATATGTTCAAATATTAATTTATATGTAAATGTATAATCGTATAAATATATAAAACATTATACTTAATAGCAAACAAATCAAATAAGTTATAAAATCAATTTTTAGAGCAACAGTTTAAATCTCAGTATTTACTCATATCGAAACTAGATGGCGCTGGCGTCAAGTTAGCCCGCGGTATTAACTTTCTCCGTCGACGTACGAGATGTCTATGCGTTCCGCAGATGTGGTTTAATTGCAAATGTATAAATCCATTTCCTGACTCGAACGAATTCAAAGTGAGTGAAATATCATTTAAAAGAACTTCATTTGCAATTGCACGGCATGCTAAAACAGGTTTATATTTATTTAACAACGTGTTTGTACGGAACCCTCGATGTGCGAGCCTGACTAGCACTTGTCCGGTTTTTTATGCATAATCACGCATAACTTTTTTCATAGTATTCCTATTTCAACATTTTTTATTGGAAAGAATATATATACATACTTCGAATATTATATACTTCGCAATTGGTTCCATTTAATTTTTTTCGAAATCGGCTGAGCCATTTCTGATAAATCAACAATAATGTGAAAAATGCTATATCGATCCGTGCGAAATATGCGCGAATTCTGTACACGGATGTACATTAGGTACATATGATAAAAATATGTAACTTACAACTCGACCCGACAGTCAGAACTCTGTCTGACATTTTGTGAAACTGTTTTTCAATTTTTTATATTAATTTTTATAATTATTTATTCAGCTTCTTATTTCCACGGTTCGTGATTAGATGATCTACCTTAATAAAATTGAGTAGGAAGACAATACATGTATTTTACATGCTGGTACTCCCACGGAGCTCGGAGATTTATCTCTGTAGTTGCGGCTTTGTTTAAGGGGATTTTACACGTCAATTTTCCAATAGCTCGCGCAATTATTATTCCACATTAATAAAAATGAAAAGTCATAAGACGTGAATTTTCACAAATTATATGAAAAAAATTGCACACGTTTTGTAGTATTTTTTGTTTGTCTCGCTCGCAGCAAGTTTGAGTACATACGAGTAGGTTGGAGACAAACGAGATTGAATAAAGTGTTATTTATGTTTCTTGGGTCTAAATAAAATAAATTTAATTACTTTACGCAAAAAATTGCGAATCCAACTTCCATCGTGTACAAAATTCGAATAGTTCGACTATAATATATACAATTTTTTCATTATTGTTGATTTTTCAAAAACGTAATTATTATATACTACGGGACCAATCGCGCACTAAAATTATGAGATAAATAAATACCTCCTCATCCCGACGTTTCGGCCGAGTTTATTGATTTTTGATTTGAGTTTAGTTTTGATTAGCCCCGTAGTATATAATAATTATGTGTTCAAATCGCGAAAGTTTAAAAACAACATTTTCAAAAACGGATCACATGGGCAGTATACTTTTTCAAACTTAAAATAAATTACAATTCGGTTCACAATTGACGAAAATATCGAGGAACATACACAAAAAAAATACATACAGACGACCATAGTATCTTCTCCTTTTGGAAGTCGGTTAAAATTGTTTGAAGGCGTTCGTAAAAGCAGCAATTAGTTTCAATTATAAAACTCTGATTTTTTCTCCGCGCGCGGCTTAAATATTAAAAATAGTGTAAAATTTTATTGTAGTATTTTTGACCGACGAACCAACGGAGGTATACAATTCGACGCGTATATAATGTATTTTTTATGTATAACCACGCATAACTTTTTTCATAGTAGTCCGATTTCAATCATTCTTTTTTTATTGGAAAGAGTATACTTTGAAATTGGTCCCAATCAAAATTTTATCGGAATCGGCTAAACCATTTTTAATTAATCAACAATATTATGAAATATGTTACATCGATCCGAGCGAAATATTCGCGAATTCTGTACACGGGTGAAGTCGGTCATGCTATTTTTTTGCAAAAAATAATTATGTTATCGCCTTAACCTAAGATCTTGTTACTATGATTAATCCTGTACTCAAGGTTAGGCCGCAGGGCCTACGGACTAATTTATGTCGCGTAGTTTATACAAGAAAATGAAAAGATTTGTTCTCTCTCCGAGGTATTACTTCGTTCTTTCTATTTATTGAGGCAAATAATTCGAAAGAAATCTACAACATTTTCGCCAATATTAGAACTCCTAACATTACCAAAGAAAATTTTCATAAACCATCATACTTATATTATAAACGCGAAAATTTGTTTGTTTGTTCCTCTTTCACGCAAAAAATACTAAACGGATTGAGATAAAACTTTGCAACAGAATAACACAGGCTATAATTTATTAAAATGTTGCGTAAAACGAAGTTCTACGGGTCAGCTAGTATTTTATAAAATCGTGAAATCATGTCCCTGATATCCACGCATAGGATTATCTGCTTTCCTGGTACTAGCCCCAGAGAGAGAGTCATTCAGTTCAGACCATCATTATAAAACATAATTAAACGAAGCTAATTTGAAGTTGCAGCGGCAAGACCTCCGACTTATGGTAGGACTCATAACTGGTCACTGCAACTTAAATAGTCACTTGTTTAAACTGGGAGCCACTGACAGCCCACTTTGTCATGGCTGTTTGCAGGATAACGAAGCTGTAGAGCATGTTCTGTGGCACTGCAAAGCCACAGAAGACAGTAGAATAGCTAACGGATGGCATGATGCTTCTGCATTGTCATCAGCCTTGTCACCCACATCGCCATCATCTCATTCACCATCTAAGCTACTGGAAGAGTTATGCCAGCGGCCCAGAGCCACGCTCCGTTATTTTGAGGAGCTGAGCTGGCTCGAGTAGACGCTGGAGGGGGAAATGCACAAAACATGGACCCCACGCGGGACGTCAGTGCAGGATTTATCGCCCCCACCTCGAATTAGAATTAGAACAAAGCAAAGACTTTGCTTCAACACTACAATTTTGCTAGTGTCGGTGTGGATGTTGATTTATTGTCTATAAGTCGCATTATTAAAAAAACTTAGTACACAGGTTCTAAGATCAGGATTAGATTTTTTTATTACGAGGTTATTTTTCTCAAAAATGGAGGAAAACGTGCCCCGTTATTTATCAACCGATTTTGATAACATTTGGCAAGATTGTTTAGGATCTAAATCCTAGTGATATTTACGAGTATGTATACTTGTACTATGAGGCTAACTGGATATGGGACCAAGTCAGAATTTAAGATAACTAACCTAACCTTACTTTCTTACTTAACATTACAAATGTGAAAGTGTTTTTTCATCACATTTATTCGAAAAGGACTACTTGGTTCGCCTTTAAGTGCGCCCAAAGAAGGTGTTTTCTAGGAACTCTATAAGTGCGACGGAATTATCTTTGCCGCGCTCTTTTTGAATTTGGAACAAATAAGTGCGCCGGAATGATCTTTGCCGCGCACTTTTTAAATTTGGAAGTATTTGTAATGTTAGTGTTCAGCGCAAGAAAATAAATGAAAAGAATGTAAATATAAGTTTTCATTTGTTTTATTATTCCATTTAATTTCAATTTAGTTGTTACTCTACGTTTTATTAAATAATAATATTATAGTAAAATATGAGGCGCCTTTTGTTTTCTTATAGAGGTGATGAAAAGTAGAGTGTACCACTCGGGCGCAAAATATATTTTTGGCTCGGGCGACGTACTTTGAATCCCTCGCTACGTTCAGGATTCTAAAAAAGCGCCCTCGCCGTAAAAATATTATTTTACTCCCATATGATACAATCTACTAGGTATTGTTGGTTTGTTCCTCTTTCACGCAACAATGGAGCAGCGGATTGACTTTATTTTTTGCTTGGGCATTAAAGTTACAGTTTAATAATTATGTTTCGCAAAAATGGGATGAACGACTTCAACAGTGTACAGAATTCGCAAATATTTCGCACGGATCGATGTAGCATTTTTCACATTATTGTCGATTTCTCAAAAATGGCTCAGCCGATTTTGACAAAATTTAATTGCGACTAATTCCGAAGTATACTCTTTCCAATAAAATAAATAATTATCGAAATCGAACTACTCTGCAAAAAGTTATGCGTGGTTATACATGACTCTTCCTTTTTGTCGGTCAAAAAAGACGAAAATTGACATAAGCTACATTTTATCCTGGAAAAATAATATTCACCAATCAAAACCACCAAAAAATCAAAATGTCACGCGGGCGAAGCCGTGGGCAAAAGCTAGTGATCTATCGTTTCATTTTCCTACACCTAATCTACTACGGAGTGGGCTATCAATGACTAAGGTACATGTTAAGTAGGCTATCAAATATCAATAGCTCTAATAGTAGGCTATCTATCAGTGGTTTCGAATTGAATGTGTTATCAGAGGTTCCGGGTTGGTATACAGGGTTATTTCTAATCGATTAGCATCCTTTTATGGGCTAATTCTGTACATCAAAACTAACAACTTTTGTACTGCGACTTTTGTCAAAACTCAAAAAAAAACAGCTGTTCCATACAATTTGTCACGGGTGAACGATATTTTTCTATCTTTTGAGTTTTGACAAAAGTTGTTAGTTTTGATATACAGAATAAAGCTCGAAACATACTATCGGACGCGGCTTACGGACGCGACTGACAGCCGCGACCTAGGCTATGAAAGTACACTGAGCCGTGCACACTATCGGACATAAGTCGCGGACGTCACCTTCGGACGGCACACCGGATGTTTTAAGCATGCACATTGCTAAATCACGGCTGTCAGTCACGTCCGTCAGCCGCGTCCGATAGTATGTTTCGAGCTTAAGCCCCTAAAACAAAACAACAACAACAACAAATCATTTATTTTGACATAATAAATGTGTTACAGCGATACGCGATACATGATACATGATCTAAAAGGATGCTAGTTGATTAGGAATTACTCTGTACACATTTATAAATATTTCCTGTTTAAATGCCTTAAAATTAAAATACTTACCTAAAAGTGCTGCTAGGTTGTATAGGACACTGCGTGACAAATGGAGCGCCGTCCATGAAGGGGTGATCTTTCTGATAGAGCCCGTGCCAGTGGATGGTGGTCCCTGATGCCATCAGGTCGTTGGCCACATCCACGATGATCTTGTCGTTTTGGCAGACCTGGAAAGTTAACATAATAAATTAACACGTAAAGTTTTTTGTTTTGTTTTTTAAACTCGGTCTCTGACCCCAAACTAAGCAAAGTTTGAAATATGGTTGCCAGATACTGATATACTACATATATATATTTAAAATACATAATATGTTCGATTAGGTTTATTATGACGATTATGATTGTTTGACATATTGTTTGCGTAGGTTTTTGACATTTTATATTTGTTTTTGTAATTATTTATATTTTAATGACAATGAATTATTCATTTAATTTTATAAATTGTAACATTGACTCTGTTGATTAAGATCTATATTCATACAAAGAAATCTTCATATTATTAGTTATTGAAATACATATGTATATAAATAGTACCTAAATAACATCCAGACACAGAGCAAACAACTATGTTCATCACAGAAATGCTTGTCCTGGGTGAGAATCGAACCCACGCCTCTTTGACCCAAAAGTCAGGGTTACTTACCACTGAGCCACCGAAGCAGTCAATGCCCTTTATGGATTGGTCTACGTTCAGCAGTATACTATTAAAAAAAGCAGACAGAAGTAAGTTCGTATGTACTGTATCAGCCTTTTTAATAGTCCACTGCAGGACCTAGGCCTGCCCACGAAGGGTGTTTGGGCCATATCCACCACGCTGACCCAGTGCGGGTTGGTGGATTCACGTACGCCATCGAATTTCTTCTACGGACGTATGCAGGTTGCCTCACGATGTTTTCCTTCGCCGAAAAGCCAGCGGTGTTAAATTCCGTACATAAATTACAAAGAACTCATTGGTACGGGACCGGGATTTGAACCCACGACCTCACGGTTGTGAGGCGGGTGTCACTACCACTAGACCACCGCGGCTTATAGTTTTAAGTTCGTATAGACGGAGTGAATAGCCCTAAAGTTAGAGTTTCTATGTTACCTACACCGAAATCGCGATAAACAACATAGGTATACGCAAGGATGTTGTATAGAATACATCCATGGGTAAAGTGCAAATGACACTATAAGCAACAAAAAACACGCTGAAAATTAAAGTACCCTCTGACATTTTTCACCGACAAAAAACAAACTCATTGGCGGTTTACAATTAACAAAGCAATAAAAATAAAGTTAAAACAGCATTTTAAATTGTAAGCGTTCAAAAACTTTGGGGAAATTCCACTTTGTTTCGAGCAGTGTAGAAAAAACTAAAATGGTTGTAATTTTTATGGTTCCGCACGAATCTGATAAAAACGAGTGCTAGTCTAGTAACAAGCGCTACTCGTACTTCATAGTTCTGCTTTTGTATTTTACTTGTAATGTTTTAATGTTGTACTAAAACCCAGACTCCAACAAAGGAAAGCGCAGTGATATCTGTAGTTCATAAAGCACGTTCTAGCAGTCACCCTAATTTGAAGTGATTTTATTGGTAGATTTTTATGTCGTACACCGCTCAAATATATTATATATTATCTCCGGTATATCATTCCCTTTGAGTATTGTATACTAACATTGCCAGAACAAAAGAAATCTGTCTTGAGTAGATTATTTCTTTGGGGTTACGGTTATTAACTGGGTTACGAGAAATTATACATGAATAAAATTAAATGATACATAAATGATACATTTCTTCTTTTGAGCTTAGGGTTATTAACTGGGTTACGAGAAAAGATACAATTTTCTTCTTTTGAGCTTACGGTTACTAATTGGGTTACGAGACAAGATACAAGTTTATTCTTTTCAGCTTACGTTTTACGAGGGTTACGAGAAAAGAGACTTTATTCTTTTGCTATACTTTGAAAAATACTTTTTGGAAGCTTATGCATTTTTCAAAGCCGTTTGCAATGAACTTTAATCTAAATATTCTGATTTACATTTAGGTACAGCTTTGCACAGGCATTTTGGTAAATATAGAAAAAAATATATATTGATGCAACCTACATATGACCACAACGAGTTGAACAACGAAATCAGCGCGGTTGAGAGTCGAGATTGCCCAATCACCCATTATGGGTACGCTTATTGTGATAACGATGCTTGAGATATGAGATTTAAGTTAATCGTTTATTGCTAAGAAGAATACAGGAACAATGGTTTAGTTTAAGAAACATTCAATTCATTTATTTATTTGCGTTTATGGGTTACAAAGATGTTGTACAATACAGAAGTTCGCCATAATCTACCTTTCGGCATACAAAAAAAAAACTTACAAGAACACATACGTCCAGATAAGTAGGTACACATTAAGTTACAGTTCTTGCATTATTCAGCAACATGCACGTTATTATCGCTAATAATTATAAAAACTACTTCAAATAATTCTAGAATTTACAAAATATACAAAGTACCTACTGCTTTCATTGATAATGACAAAATTGATTCTTGACAAGTTGACATTGACACTCGAAAACACGTCCCATCCATAGAGAAACTACGAGCTAATAGCTACTGAAGAATTTCGTACAGAACCTTTCGTTCCGAACCGCACCTGCACTTGCCCCATTTTATTTTCATTTTATCTTCAACATAAAAGGGAATGTTTTTATGTGCGTGTCGGTGAGCTATAAATTGCAGGATGATGGCGGGACCAGCGTTATTCCAGTGCCAATGTTTAAAATGTAACAAAAAGTTTTGTTCATTTTATGAGCGTTTTACAGCGTCATACTCCATATAAATCATCGGTGTGGTCATCAGCGGTTTGCCGAAATAACACGCTGTTTCGATTTACATTTGGGCTGTTACAGAGAACTACTGTGATGGCTTTGATCAAAATACAAAAACCGGACAAGTGCGAGTCGATCTCGCACATCGAGGGTTCCGTACAAACACGTTAAATAATTAAAAAACCTGTCTTAGCATGTGCTAATGAAGTTCTTTTATATGACACCTTTTATGATACGATTTACTCACTTTGAATTTTGAGCCCATATTTTGTGAATTTTGAGGCCCTATTTTTTGTGATTTAAATAAATATGTACAGTTTTCAGATTTATTCCTATATGTGTACTCTAAGACAATGCTTTTCGTCAAATTTCATAGTTCTATGTCAACGGGAAGTACACTGTAGGTTTTGATTTTTGTGAGTGCGAAATATGCGGTTTTTTACGACATAAACGGCTCTAACTTTTTTAAATGTTAACTGAGAAGTTTTTAATATACACTACTGCTAGAGACTATAAATATACGTATACAGTTTAAATTTCAACTCGATATCTTTACGCGTTCCCGAGATAAAGAGTCTTGACATAAACACAGACGGACAACAATGTGATCCTATAAGGATTCCGTTTTTTTCGTTTGAGGTACGGAACCCTAAAAAGAAATAGTACTTACTTCAACAGCTGGTCCAGGCATCTTCCTATTCACCGCAATCATGGATCTGCTAATACCATCAGCCACCACGCAGTCATGCCGCTCGCAATCCGTGTAATTAAACGGACAGTTGTAACACGCCTTGCTCATGCTCTGATACCACTCCAACTTGAAATGGTAATAGCAGGTCATGGCTGTTCCATTGCACGGCCGGTAGCAAGGGTGGTCTTTTCCGTCGTGGAGGATTTCGTCGATGGATGGGAGCGGTCGAGGTGCTGGAGGGAAGGGGGTGGGACATGGAAATTTGGTGGGGAGCTCGACGACGCTGGCATCTTGAGGTTTTGGTGCTGTGAAAGAAAAACATCTGTTATGAAATATTAGGTCCAAATACATGTTTAAAAACTGTAACCAAACTTCAGAAACATTGGCTTTGAGCAAGGAGTTTACATTTTATACAGGAGTTCTGTAAGAGTTTATAGTTTTAGCAACGTTCCGGTCAGTCTTAGGATGAGTGATCGCGGGTGGCATTTGCAACTGAGTGCTACAGATAGATAGTTATTGGTTCTCAATTTACACACATTACATAATAGAAGCCGTAGCCGAGTAGCCGTGGTGGCTTAGAGGTAGTGACACCCGCCTTACAATTGTGAGGTCATGGGTTCAAATCCCAGTCCCGGACCAATGAGTTTTATTGAATTTATATACGGAATTTCACACCACTGGCTTTTCGGTGAAGGAAAACATCGTGAGGCAACCTGCAAATGTTAGTAGAAGAAATTCGATGGCGTATGTAAATCCACCAACCCGCACTGGGCCAGCGTGGTGGATGGCCCAATCACCCTTTGTGGGTAGGCCTACGTCCTGCAGTGGACTATTAAAAAGGCTGGTACAGTACACTACAGTACATGGGTGAAGTCGGTCATGCTATTTTTTGCAAAAAATAATTATAACTAAAGAAAATATCTGCACTTTGTTGAACCCGTATAGCCGTTTACATCTGAAGAAGGAATTTGATGTCGTAGTGAATTCGCAAGGCAACTTATCCTATCTTTCTCTTAACTTATCTGTCTTACCTGTCTCTATTAGAACTTCACAATCACTGCACATTTTTAAGGAAAGAGTGAAAGGTTTTTATCTTGATCAGTGTTCAAAATGATGAAATTGCGTCATTTCTTTCTCTTCTCTTTTTACTTGTCTGTTTTATATCCTTTGTTTGCTACTTCCATTTTAGCCTTTGTCTCTCTTTTCCTTCTCAATATTATTATTATGTATGTATATTTATTTATATTTTTGTAGTATTTATTTATTTATTATTTACATTTATATTATTATTAGATTGGTACCTCCCATTTATACTCTTGTTTGTGATCTCTTTCCGTTCCGTGGTTGCCTGGTAGAGATCGCTATCAGCGATAAGGCCGCCATTTGTGGCACTAATTTAATTTAAGATAAGTTAAGTATCTACTCTGTACTTAGTGCACACAATAAAGAGTTCTATCTGTCTATCTATCTATCTTTTATCCATTGTGGTGAATTTGTCCCAATCACGTTTCAAAAATAGGACAATAGATTCGATCGACTATAGTTCGGCAGGGAACTATTAAAGAAATCATAGATATAATAATACCAATCGATACCTATCAATCCATCACAATCATCATTATCAGCCGTAGGACATGCACTGCTGGACATAGGCCTCCCCTATGAATTTCTAATAAGTCCGCTTGGAAGCGGGCTGCATCCAGCGCGTTCCTGTGGTCTTTATTATATCGTCAACCCACCTAGTCAGGGGACGTCCTACGTTGCGCTTGCCGGTGCGTGGTCTCCATTCGAGAACTCTACTGCCCCATTGGCTATCAGCTCTCCGAACTATATGCTCTGCCCATTGCCATTTTATAACTTACTAATCCGCTAGGCTATGTCGGTAACTTTAGTTTGTTTGCGAATATGCTAATTCCTGATTCGATCTCGCAGCGAGACTCCGAACATAGCCCTCTCCATAGCGCGTTGGGCTACCTTGAGCTTTATTATTATATACTACGGGACTAATCGCGCACTAAAATTACAAGATAAATAAATACCTCATCATCCCGACGTTTCGACCGAGTTGCATCGGCCGTGGTCATGGGTAGACACGGGTATTTTTATCTCGTAATATTAGTGCTCTATTAGTCCTGTAGTATATAACAATAATACCTTGAGCTTATTCATAAGGCCTACAGTGAAAGACCACGTTTCAGTTCTACAAGTCATCACTGGCAACACGCAACTGTCCAAAACACTCGATTCTAGACACTGAGGTATTTCGGACGAAAAGACCTCACGCAGTATTCCCTAATAATAATAATAATTAAGGCCGGTTTGGAGTGGAAACCGCAAGAGCTAAGAACCTAAGCTCCAGGGTGGAAGTGTTAAAGGGCATAACGCCGCGAGTAGCGTCTAGTGAAAGCGCAGCACACCTCTCGACACCCTAAGCCGTCCACACCAATGTTGCCCCTCCGGCGCCAATATACGGTAGCTATTATGGGGGGCCCATTTAGTGGATGGCAGGTCACCACCTGCCTGAATATTTGAAATGAGGCATTATTTGGCGGGTGCCGTACCTCATTCCATAGCCCGTATTAAGTAATCGAACAGCACATCACAATAGCCCGATATACTGTAAGTCACATCTAGCAATAGTTATTTTTATTTCCATTCTACTTTATGTACACAACATTTTATATTAATTTTATAAAAAAAGATGTAAAAGGGCCTCTCAGTGTTGGCTTCGGCCCCATTGATGCCTACCAAAGGACCAAGCTTTGCTTGTGATTTTAAGTGAATAAAAGATAATAATTATATACAATAATAAAATAATTTGACGGTTTGTTACACTTTCTCGCAGCAACTGAGCAACCGGATAGACTCATTTTTTGGCTTAGATTTTGGATGGAAAGTACAATAGGATACTTTTATTACGAAAAAATAAGGTTCCCGAGGAATAACACATAAAATTAAGTATCACGAAGGTAAAGCCGCGGGCGAAACCTAGTTATCAATATATCAAATATATACAATACACCAAAAAAATCACACAATAATTACTTACCCTTTCTTCTCGAAAATACGGATGATAAAGGAGCTCTACAAGAGTCTATGCCTAAATGTAACCCTCCTATAACTAAAAACACTATAATAAACGAACTGAACATTATTTTGTTTAAAAAATTTAACTCAGTTTCAACACCAATTTCCACCCTCAGTCGTCTTCAACCACACTCTAATAAATAAAGAACAATTACTTTGTTCTTATACCAAACTCTCTCAATATTAGGTACCTACATGAGTAAATTTACAAAAAATCGGTTTTTATCGACCTGAAAACCGCAGAACGTTTTTGATTGATTCACAGCTTTCAAAGGCTCTGTACTCTCCCAAAGTGACTTACAAAAAACCACTCGCGAGTGCGGCGAGTGTCACTACCTCTACGCCACCACTTACTATAGGCAACAATAGATAATATAGGTAATACTGTAGACTTGATACTGTAGGTAACAAGATTAAAGATGTAGCAAAGTCAACCCAGACGACCAAAGAAGTGTTAAATTAATAATAATAAGTTATAGTAAACAAATTCTCATAAAGAAACTAAGCTATTTAATCTTCTTCTTCTTCTTCGTCGTGTTGATGGTTCTAATAGTTTCCAATGGCGCTAACTATACAAGTTTCGCTCAGTAGGTAGCCACTGCCACCACAGATGGGGAGGCTTCCATGAGGTCACCCAGTGTGCAGGTGGTTGGACACTGAGGGCAGGACAAAACGTGATTCATCGTTTGCACTTCTCCACAGTCACACCTCACAGAGTCCGCGTCAGTGAACCCCCACTTGGCAGTATTATACTTGCAGCGGCCAACTTGGGTCCGGAGTCGATTCAACGTCTTCCACGTTGGCCACGCTAAGTCGCTACCTGGGGGGAGTTCTTCCGCTGGCTCTATAAAGGTTTGGGGTGGAGGACAAGTTTCCTTCCACAGTTTTTGACGGGCCTCGCTGGGGTGACCGAATAAGGGTTCTGTATGGTTCAGGAAGTTTCTGCGACTTTTGAGGCGGCTTCAGGAAGGTGGTTCTGACATGTGGAGAGGGTGTCGGTGGTCATGTTCCTGTTTCTGTTTTTCGTTGGAGCAGGCAATACTTCGCCGGACTTTTGGGGGGGCTATTCCTGCCAGAGGGTATAGTGAGCACAAAGGGGTGGGTTTAAAGCAGCCTGTGATCTTCCTACAAGCTATTTAATGCTTAATTGTTTTGGTATTTCATATTTTCTAATTTGTTCTTTGTTCAAGGCCGCCATCACGCCACCATATTTTATGGTGCTCGCCACTAGCAAATGTATGAGTGTCACCTGTCACCGGTTGAAAAGCCGCTAATGATGACCATGATGTAATAATTCTGTCATGGGTTTATATATATACCAATATGTACGTATAAATAGGTCATATATATAAGCGATAATAGTTATTGTTATCGAAAACAATATTCTACCTAAAGCTACCAATTTTACCTACCTGAATGTTTTCACGTACGTAGTAGAACGGGGTTTTTGGCGTGACATTATTTGTTTACTTGCTATATTAAAGTACTATGTAAATTTTATTTTCTTGCTGTTTTCCGCAAGATGTCTTGAGAATTATTAGTTACGTAATTTTATGCGAAAATCAACGAGGAAAACTAGGTTATAAGTAAACTAAGTCACTCAACATTGCATTGTTAATAAAGATATTGTATGTACCTCCTGACAAAAATCAATGAAGATTGCTTATGGAACAAGTGCTTTAATTTGGTCCCATAAAAAGCTGTTAAGAATGGTAATGATAATTAGTTACCTTTGTTTTGTGTCTAATTTAAAACGCTTTTACAATTTGAGAAACCCTTTCGAACTAAAAATATTTTTTTAAATCGTTCGTTCGTTTCATCTATAGGACGTCCACTGCTGGATGTAGGCCTCCCCTAAAGATCTCCAATAAGACCGGTTGGTGGCGGCTTGCATCCAGCGCGATCTTGTGGTCTAAATGAGGTCATCTGTTCACCTTGTGGCTGGACGTCCTACGCTGCGCTTGCCGGTCCGCGCTATGTGCCCTGCCCATTGCCATTTCAACCTGCAAATCCGCTGGGCTAAGTCGGTAACTTTGGTTCTTCTACGGATCTCCTCATTCCTGATGCAATCTCGCAGAGAAACTCCGAGCTTAGCCCTCTCCATGGCTCGTTGGGCAACTTGGAGCTTGGTAATAAGGCCCATAGAGTTTTCAAATCGGTTCGTAATTAATTCGCAACATAAAAAAAATACATACATACGAACTTGGAACCTCCTCCTCTTTGGAAGTCGGTTAAAAAGAAGAACACTACCCCAAAGTAACATTGCCTGTGGCGGCTTAAGTATATTCGTCGTATATAGAAACACACTTAAGTACATTCTAGTATCAAGATTTTTCAAGCCAAGTCTGGAGAGTATTAGTCTTTCACAATACAGGGCGGTGTGCTGCTAGACCAACTACCGTATTGTCAATAGGCAAGTCTGGCCATACAGGATTATTCAGTACGATTGGATTAAGCCGAAAAATATTTAAGAGGAATCATTTTTACAACGGAGCCTTCCCGGAACTTGTGAGTAATAAGTGCATTCAGAAAACTGAGTGAAATATTTTGAAGATGTAACACAAATCGGCAAAGTCGCTTCCCGCTGGAGGGCAGATTTCACTCCTTCACATTTTGGAGTGGAATTGGTGGTTTTGCACATCATGGTGCAAAAGGGAAAAGAAAAAGATTCCACTACATTTTAGTCGAAATAAAAACTGTATCGTATATTTTGTTTAGTTAGTCGTAATTTTTAGTAATCTATGCAAAGGCAGATATGACTACTGATGTAAAAAAATTAAAATTTAAAATTATCATATATCGTGTGACAATTCCGTATATTGCTAGAGAACCGGGCATACCCACATGCCACCGTAGAATTGCCCTCTCAACCGTTCAGTTGGCTAAAGGCAAGCAAATTCTTTTTGAATCGACACGATCGACGATCTTTCTGAATTCGAACCGACAAATTCGGTCGTCGTTCGTTGACCAGAATATTTCTATCAATTTGCATCTAAATTGTAGCATCTGTAGCTATTCATTACAAAAATTGCTTCAGATATTGGGCATTTCGACAGGTTAGTTATAATTGTTTTGCTTAGCTAAGCAAACAATTCTTGACTTTAGACTTTGCCAAAACAAATCGTTATAAATTCATTTTAATATCATAGTATTTATTTTGTTGTGATCTCTGGTAAGCAAAAAATTCTGACTCATCAGGGTTTCACTTCATTAAAACACTTCAGTGCGCGCGCGCCAGTCGACAGGGGTGCGCGTATTCCCTGAGGATGGAGTTCTAAATACTCTGAACCTGGTTGGATTCCTTGCGGATCGACCGTATAATTATAACGTGAGTTTTAGCCGTATTCTGTTATAGTTAACGGGACAATAGCTTTAAGTTTATTTTTAAATAGTGCCACTTAGTATAATTTCGAAGGACTAGGAATGGTAGTGGCAACATTCCTGGGGTAACGCTTGTAACAAACGCTGCTGATTGGTTTCAAGGAGGTTTTCAAGTGATATCGCATGATCGGCCGATGGGCGGGAAAATGCGATGATGACTTGACAGATGTCACTTGAGAGTGGTAAGGAGAGCTGGTTCGGAGAGGTTATGGTGAACTGTGATTATATAATAGCTCGAGTTGTGATTCTGGATAAAATGGTCGCAGCGTGAGTTACGCTGCGGAACGCCATGTCCTTCGCTTAAAGTTATCTCTATAATTGTAATCATACGTAATCTTCTGTGAAATAAACTGATTGTTCGTGACGTCGCAATTTGTCTCCTCGCCCGCTTAACCCACGCCACGCCACACTGAAGTATTGTTGGGTCAGATGGTATAAAATCATTATCAACTATGAATCACCATAACTGATGCGGATCCTTTTATGGATTCGACATAGTTATCATCAGGGTTTTTTTTGGGATCTCTCAATTTGGCATGGCATCTTACCTACTCATTAAAGAAGTTGTCTCAGATATTGCGAATTTTGAGAGTTTAGTTTTTTATTACATTTCAATGCTAAAACTTTGCTGGCTTTGTATAAGTCTATAGCTATAAAATTCTCGTATAAATATTCCATGTTACTTGTTTGAGAACCAGGCAAACCCACATGCTACCGTAAGATTGCCCGCTGAACCGTTCAGTTTGTTTAGGTTCGGTAATGGTATCTATGCAGTATTGCGACTCGGCCCTGCAGGCCAATCGCGCTAAAAATTACAGCTGAACTACAATTGACCTTTAACCGAACTTCGACTTTTTGTCTATTTTCGTATTGCACTAATGATTCTGACAAACGTTGAAACGCAACTCAATCAGAGTTGGAACGTAACCGCTGTCAAACGAACGGTTGGTGTATGATGTTTAGCGCGATACCGAATTCTATAAAGCCGAATCGAAACTTGACTACAATTGCAACCAAACTAACTGAATTACAGACGTAACGCAGCTGTTTAAAATTAACGCGATTGGCCTGCTGAGCCCCTAGTACAGGTTTTACAGTAAACTACGGTTTACTTAAACTTTCGCGTTTTCGTGTGGTAATAAATATATTTTGGTTAGTTCTTCCTCGTTTCCGCCAGAGCCACTGTACAAAAATGTAAAGATCCATACGGAAACTACTCTTTTTTTAAATGTTATATAACTTTTTTGCAAATTTGTTGACATGCAACTTTTACGTGTTAACTTACTTTTACGTGACTAAGCTCTCTGGTCCTTGAAATAAATAGCTACAGCCCAGCGTGGCCACGCAGTACGTAACACGCGCTATGGCTGCCCTGCCCGCCTGGTAGGTAAATTGAAAACATGCCAGGTCGAAGGTACATTGCACGCTTACTGATAACAAACCTACACGTTGGTACGTCACTACGCCGACGTGCCCCTGCAACCGTTGTGTACCGAACCCCGTAGCGCGTAGGTACGGTTCGCGTTCCTACCGTTTATTTGTATGAAGACGGAATACTGCATAGATACCTTTACCGTGGTTTAGGTAAGCAAATACTTCCTGACCTTGCCTACATCCCTTTGAAGTTAACTCTAATAGGGAATATAATCTGGAGGGATGCGTGTTTGTTTGCCTCTGAGGTAGCTTAGGGTTTGTGTTGACAGTTCAAAGGGCTGCCACAGTTTCAATAGCATTATGTTAATATTGCATTGATTTGTCTCACCTTCTTTGTTGATCCTGGTTTTATCCAATTATTATTATAAACTACGGGACTAATCGCACACTAAAATTACGAGATAAATAACGACGACCGTGGTCACGGGTAGACTGGACAGTGAAACAGCTGGTACCGCCAATTCAATTTGAACTTGAAAAATTGTCACGACGACACTCAACACTGACGGTATCTAACAATGGCCTTCTACCTACACTACGCGATTTAGATTTGTTGACAACAGGATTCCACGGCGCTGATAACTTAAATTCATCCTCCCGGTTGAAATTCTTATGTCTATTGACCACGGTCGATGCAACTCGACCGAAACGTTGAGATGGTGAGGTATTTATTTATCTCTAATTTTAGTGCGCGATTAGTCCTGTAGTACCTATTCAATGTGTTTGTCTACCGATGTCGGAGCCTTAAGGGGTGACATCTATGACAAATTTTGAACAACGTTTACGATGGGACCAACTGTGAAAACGTAAAAAAAACTGCTGTTCCATACGATTTTTATAGACTTTCGACAAAAAGTATGGACAATCTATTTTTTGCGTTTTCAGAGTTGACCCTACAGTAAAAGTTGTTCAAAATTTGCCATAGATGTCACCGCTTAAGGCTCCGACACCGGCAGACAAACACATTGTATAATAATAATGTGTTCAAATCGCGAAAGTTTAAAAAACAACATTTATCCAATTAGTTTTTCTAAAGATTAGTTTCAGTTTAATTCTATCTTTCTTTCTTTTTAGGTTTTTCTTTCTTCTATATATCTGGTATGACGGAGATATTCAGGCGGTTTAAAAACTCTAACACTAGAGGTCGTCACACGTTTTAAATAAACTGACTGACTAATTGATCAAACTCAAAGTCAAAATTTTTATTGCAGTTTGCATGCTCAGATTTGCATGTTACAAAGGTGGTATAGATACGAGTTTAAGATAATCATGACTCAATATAAACTGTTGATATACTTGTCGTATTTTGTTGAATGCGGTGCCAAGTGCAACATTATATATGTCAATGTCACTGTCACGGATATATGACGTTTTACTCATAAGTGTTCTGTTTTTTTTCCTCTCTGCTATGTTCGCCGCCTCAGTGACAATGTTATAAATTGTTTCTGTATTATTCAAATTAAACCATTTAAATCATTCATTAATTAAAAATAATCTACCAATAATATTTTGATAAATATTACAGAGGATTATAACCTGATTAGCTGTGTTGTTATTTCGTGGTTAACCGATCTATGGACCTGCGCTCGTCACAAGATAAACTTGCCTATGCAAGGCTTGCAATGTTACTGGCAGCTTAATTTATTATTATTACCTAAGTCAAATCAAATTATTATTACAAAATTAAAGTTCTAAAATTTTATTTAAATTGATTATTGTAATCAAGTCAAGTTTAGTTACCTAGTCAATGAGCGAATAAAGACTTGTTTAAATCATATTTACAAGTCGTTCATTAGCGAAGTGCAATGATTTATAGAGCTGTGTACTTACTACCATATAACCTAATACCATATACTGGTTTTGTTTTATGACCAATTTAAAAGTTGTGAAAAGAAAACCTATCGGTGAAATCTAATCGGTTGTTTCATACACATGTTTTTTTGACCGACACACCGGAGGAGGTACTCAATTCGACGCGTACATTTTGTTTATTTATATATAATGACGCATAATTTTTTTCAAAGTTGTCCGATTTCAATGATTTTTATTTCATTGGAAAGAGTATACTTTAAAATTGGTCCCATTTAAATTTTATCGAAATCGGCTGAGCCATTTTTGATAAATCAACATTAATGTGAAAAATACTACATCGATCCGTGCGAAATATTAGCGAATTCTGTACACAGGTGAAGTCGTTCATGCTATTTTTTGCAAAAAAATAATCTTCTATTGTTAAAGGACATCGAAATTTAGGGTGTTTTTTTCACGATTTCCTTGCTAATTTCCCAGTTAAAATTATGATGCTTTCCTAAAAACAATAGGGGCCGTTTAAAAGATTCTCAAACGGAAGATTAAAAAATAATAATAACCCTAACCGTCTTCTTCGAAAATCCAAGTCAATGCCCTTCTAATTGAACACCTCAACTTCCATGGAAGGAGAATTGATACAAGGATAATAAAATTGCTTTTATGTATATCCGAATTTCCAATGAGTAATTTCTAGTTGGAATTACGATCAATGATCCTCATGCATCGCCTCAAAGACATGGTGTCATTCATCATAACAGTCATGATAATGCAATTTATACGAATGTACCTACAAGTTTGCTGCTTTGTTAAATGCATAGACTTTCACAATTTACTTACTAGCTCACAACTTTACAAGCAACTTAGCCATTATACACTAAGCCCGATAATTATTATAACTAAATAGCATAGTTCTGTTTCGTTTTCACTTTAGGCATTCGATAGAGAGAACTCTTTTTCGTTGGACATGTCCACAAAATGTATGGAGGCTGGTATAATAATAATCAAAAATTCTAACCACAACACTCGTTACATTTCGAGAAAGTTCATATTTTTCTGAGTCTTTTACATCAGTTTAAACCAAAAAAGAGCCCTCCTTTTTAGGGTTCCGTACCTCAAAAGGAAACAACGGAACCCTTATAGGATCACTTTGTTGTCCGTCTGTCCGTCTGTCCGTCTGTCAAGACTCTTTATCTCGAGAACGCGTAAAGACATCGAGTTGAAATTTAAACTATATACCTAAACCTATGAATTCTTGCAGTTATGTAAAAAAAAAGCTTCTCAGTTACCGTATAAAAAAGTTAGAGCCGTTTATGTCGTAAAAAAACGCATATTTCAACGCTCACAAAAATCAAAACCTACCGGGTACTTCCCGTTGACATAGAACTATGAAATTTGGCGAAGAGCATTATCTTAGAGTACACATATAGGAATAAATCTGAAAACTGTACATTATTATTTAAATCACAAAAAAGAGGGCAATATTCACAAAATATGGGTTCAAAATTCAAAGTGAGTAAATCGTATCATGTATGGTATCATTTAAAATAACTTCATTAGCACATTCTAAAACAAGTTTTTAATTATTTTAACAATATGTTTGTACGGAACCCTCGATGTGCGAGCCTGACTCGCACTTGTCCGGTTTTTTTTAATTAATTTTGAATCTATTAGGATAAATAAATATATTTGGCTCATTAGGTAGTTTATTTCTATCAACCCTGATTGAGTAACCTCCGAGTTGTTAATTAGAAGCATTTTTACCAAATAGACACAGTTTTTAAGAGTTTTTTTGTCACACTTTATCTACTAACTGGTCACACTGGTAGGTTATAATTTTTAATTTTAGCAAAATAAGAGATGAATATGGAAGAATCAGCTACGAATGCAAGTAAAATAACGAAAGAAGCACTTTATTATTACCAAACTAGAAAAAATACAAAGCTGTATTATTATTTAATATACAAATTATTTTTCACATTTAAAAAAATGGAGGGATAAAAAAATCTAAACTAAATATTTTTGAGAAGCCCATAAATAAAGCTTTCAAATGATCATCTTGGTTCGATTTTTCTCTGAATAATATACCACTTGTGGACGTCACCTTTACGCTGGCGCCTCTGTAATCGGGCTTATTATTTATCAGACTATTTATTTGAATATGTTCCTAGTAGCTTAACGAGCTATCCGTAACAGCCTTTTAATAGTCCACTGAAGGACGTAGGCCTACCCACGAAGGGTGATTGGGCCATATCCACCACGCTGGCCCAGTGCGGGTTGGTGGATACACAACGAGCTATAGAGAGGGATATAATATACTAGCGACCCGCCCCGGCTTTGCACAGGTGTTTTATACATGTGTATTATACCTTCCCCTTAAATCATTATATCTATTAAAAAACCGCATCAAAATCCGTTGCGTAGTATTAAAGATATAAGCATACATGGGGACAGACAGCGGGAAGCGACTTTGTTTTATACTATGTAGTGATGCTCGAAATTTCTCTGCGAAATCATATCAGGAATGTATCCTCAGAATAACCAAAGTTACCGACTTAACCCAGCGTATTGGCAAGTTGAAATGGCGGTGGACAGGGCACATAGGATGGAGGATTGATAAATGGGGTCGAAAAGTTCTCGAGTGGAAACGATGAGCCAGCAAGCGTAGCGTAGGACGTCCACCCACGAGGTGGACAGATGATCTCATTAAGACCGCAGGATCGCGCTGGATGCAAGCCGCTTCCAACTGGTCTTATTGGAGATTCATAAAGGGGGTTTTGTCCAGCAATATGGACGTCCACTACTGGACGTATGGGTGATGGGTTGATACACTTATTAACTTTATCTTCAATAGGCATGATAACTAAAAAAATATAATTAGTTCGTCAGATAGACTGTCAAAAAATATTAGACACGTATTTTTTCTTTTGTCAAAGTTCCGCGTGACTTCACAAGTGCCATATCTGCAAATCTATGTTTACAATAGTAAATTAAAAACCGGTTAAGGCGATATCTGTATGCCTACCTACTACATTATGTTGAGAAGTTTATCAGAAAAATTAAATTGTGTCTAAACTACTGTTTACTGTTGCATATTACTTTTTTGGCATTATATAAATCTTTTTTTAGGTAAATTTAACCATGTACCTACATTTTATAGACACTTACGATATCTATACCAACGTATTAGACATAGACATAGACATCCTTTTATTATGACAAAAATAGAGAGTACAACATATTTAAATTAAACATAATAAATATTAAAACTATGTAGAATACCACTTATTATCTATATTTCTGACACAAATCGGCTCCACCTCAGCATATGCTAGCTGAGAACCAGCGCTGGTCTTCCGGTGGAGCCGGCAGGTGACATCACATGGTTATAAAAAAATAAAACATTTACTGAGCTAGTATAGACAAGCAGTTTGATATAAGCAGTATCGGCAAATACAGATACATACCACGCCAAAAAAAAAAAATTGGTTTGTATGTCAACTTCACATTTTGACAGTGATAAAGCTACTTAATGCATTGATTCATAAGGTGCGTTCGGTTTGGGCTTGGTGGTGTTTTTGGCGTTTGCAAAATTAGCGTTGATGTAAAGCGTTCGGTTTGTGATTTTTGTTCATTTCGCCAACAATGCTACTTTTGCTCACTTCCCAAAACGAACGCAAAAGGAACAAACTGCGGTGTGTCAAATGTCAAACGACATAATTATGGCGGCAATACTTCGAAAATTCAGAAATTCGCGAGATGTGATTTTTATTTTGCAAACTTACATGTTCTTTGTTTTGCTATTCGTTCTGATTTAAACATCTGCTTTTGACGGTCAATCACCCACGTGTCACTCGTAGCAGTAGTAACATTGTGAAACATCAAATCACAGGACATTACACTACACAATTAAATATAAATTAAATATTAAGTAGTTACATGTGAAGTATTTATTTTGAAGTTTTTGTATTTCGTTTTTCAAGTCATAATATTGTATTCCAGTTTGTAGTTTTACATTTGTAGGTATACAAAGATGTTAGTGCGAAAGTGAGTCTCGAAGTACCTAGACAAACCTACTGTGGTTTTTAGCTGCTGAGCTGATCTGAATCAAATTGTAATATATGTTGATATAAATAAATAAATAAATAATAATAATACAAATGTATACACTTCTGTAAGAGAGGTGACGTCACGCTCCCCACTCCCAAACTTTTTTTATTTATTAGAACAATGTTTTTTTAACCCAGTCACTATTAATTTTATCTAGATTTCTAGATAAGTAACACACTTTCACAGAATAAAAAGTAGCCCATAACACTTTCCAACCTCTAAACCATATTTAAACAAAAATCTTATCGATCCGTTGCTCCGTTGTTGCGTGAAAGAGTAACTAACAAACCATCAAACATACTATAGGAATAAGTAGCAACATAAACAACTTTCACGATGGGACCATCCCAGAAAATAACTTATTTCATAGTATGAGTTAATCGACCGTGATGCGATATTCATTTATTATTATTTACTTTGCACACCTATCAAAGACCGATGACAATGCATTTATAAATGCAAAAAAAAAATATTTAAGCGTTTTTTATTTATTTAAATAGCTTACCAAAAGCGATGAATATCACCAATCCTACGATGTGGAGGAAAGACATCTCGATTCTGAAATAAAATAACATTTTATGAAAATCAAAACAAAACTTTGAGTCTCGAAATTTCTACTAATCTAATAGATATATGTAGTCATAATTCTACTCATTATGTCATTATGTAGTATATTGTTATTCGTCTATCCCCCGTGGCTCTACTGCTTGGCTCATCCACTCAAATTTCGCTCTCCCGTGGCACGATTAATTTTCTATAGCTGTTTAGTCTATACCTACCATCTACGAGTAATTAAACGACCAAGCTCACGGGCACTACTGAATTTAAATATGAAATAACAATTTGTACCTTGAAAGATGAATATTAAAAAAAATAAATAGTAATATTAAACATAATATTAAAATATTTAGTAGATCTCCGAACAGTAGACCTCGCAACCTCACATATATTTTATGTCTAGAAATTATTATACTCGACTCTCTCTTGAGCTATTTGTTGTGACTTAAATATTAAGTAGGATTTAAATATTAAATTATATTTTCAAAACTTGAAATAGACTGATAAACAGAGAAGAAAATTGCCGAAAATTGGGGGGAAGTACCCCCCAATGAAAAATCATTTTAATATCATAGATACCAGGTTTATACATAGAAAACCTGTGTACTAAGATTCGTCAACATATGTTGAGAAATGCGACTGTAGAGGAGAATTAACATCCAGAAACTGTACTGTACTGTATCAGCTTTTTAATAGTCCACTGCAGGACGTAGGCCTACCCACGAAGGGTGATTGGGATATATCCACCACGCTGGCCCAGTGCGAGTTGGTGGATTCACAAACGCCATTGAATTTCTTCTACGGACATAATATGCAGGTTGCCTCACAATGTCTACCTTCATCGAAAAGCCAGTGGTGTAAAATACCGTACATAAATTAAAAAAAACTTATTGGTACGGGACCGGGATTTAAACCGACGACTTCGCGATTGTAAGGCGGGTGTCACAACCTCTAGGCCACCACGGCTTGATCCAGAAAGAATTGAGCAAAATTGTCAAGACAAAACTGGACGCTCCGCTCAGTTCGTTCTCTCTGTCAATTATATCGTTAGTTAGTTCGAAAGTATGGTCTGAGTGGCTCACGACGCAGGACTCGGCTCTCCCTGAGTTTTTAACCTGAAAGCTTCTGATATGCTGTAAGCATCTGTCATACAGGTTTATTTTGAAAGGGAGTAAACCGAAAAGAAGTGATTTTATTTCATGAAACCTCTGACAGTAAATTACAATATTTTGTCGTATTGATGGTCATCTGATACCATCATTATGAATGTTTTAGAATGTTTTACAATGTTTACGGCACGTAAGTGTAGTGCTGAGGATACTGTGGATAGCTACGCATGGTGACCACCATTACTAAACCCATGCGCAGCCATCCTCTCACTCCGCTCAGCGCTAAAATAATTAGCCGCGACCTGAACAAAAAAAAACATGGATTTGTTTAAGATACATATAATAGAAAGATACAAAGATTATTAAAGATTATTTGTCAAGATTTGCAAAATGTATATTTTTTTTGTTTATAAATTTTTGATGTTTTAATGTTTAATACATTATCGTCTTACATAGTAATTTACAATACTAAGAAGTCTTTGGCACCCGAAACACAGTTTTATACTAGTTCGGTGTCAATGGATTCACGATAAGTTTGTGATAATGTTTTAGGTTGAATAAATAAATTTATTTAAATATATTTGTTAGATTTATTTATTTAAAGATGATGGGTTTTAAAAGGTTACTTTAGTTTACACATGTGCCATTGTGGTAAATTGTAGCTTAGTTTTTAGGGTTCTGTAGGAAAACGAAGAACCCTTATATCGTTGTGTCCGTCCGTACGTCCGTCCTCATGCTACAAAGCATAATAACTTCCACATTGACTATTGACTTGACACATTGACCACTTGATTGGCTCAGTGGTTAGTGACCCTAACTTCTGGATCAAACAGGCGTGGGTTCGATCCCCACCCAGGGCAAATATTTATGTGATGAACATAAGTGTTTGGTCTGTGTCTGGGTGTTATTTAGTTACTATCTATATAAAGTATGTATTTAAAAATAAGTATATGTAGTATATCAGTCTCTGGCAGCCATATCACAAGCTTTGCTTAGTTTGGGGTCAGAGGCCGTGTGTAAGATGTCACAAAATATAAAAAAAAAAATATATGAACCAAATTGAATGAAATTTGACAACGTAATGGTTATAGTAAAGATCTCAATTTCAAGTACATATTGGCGAATTCTGTACACGAGTGAAGCCGGTCATGCTATTTTTTGCAAAAAAAGAATTATTAATATAAACTAACGCACAACAGATAACATTTAACAATTACAAAAAAATATATTTACCTGTTCTCTGTATTATTAATAAATCACCACAATCAGACAATAATTTCATCATGAATAGAATGAGCTAATAATTGAATGTACGTCATTTTCCTTGTTTTATATAAAGTAGATAATAAAAATAGAAAATATTATTTTAATGATAACGTTAATTGATTGTATTGTTTTGTACCTGAGTGCTCTGCGTACGAAATATACTTATCTATGCTACTGTTTTAGTAGGGACGTGCTTCTTATTAAGATTATTACATATTTAGTGAATTAGCTTTTTGATAGACCACTGTTGGTCATAGGCCTATTTTGAAAGTATTTTAATTCCTAGGCCGGCGGCGGCTTCGAGCTAATATTTACACAGCCAAAGTCTCTAAGTATATTTAGTTTATTATTTATAGGTGTTTTCTTTATTAATATCTATTTAAGGGCACTATTTATTGTTCTTGTCGGTTCATATTCGTGCAAGGTTGCCTGGAAGAAATCGCCATGGGTGATAAGGCCGCCACTTTATAATCATATTTTTGTCGTATATGTGTAAATAGTGTTTATTTTTCTTATTGTGGTTGTAAATAAAGAGTTTTGTCTGTCTGTCTGTCTGTCTCTAAGTAAACCTAGTAAAAAAATGTCTCCGTCATACATACCGACTTAGATATTCACATTAAATAATTCACAATGACCCGTTTCTCGAATCTCGACGTTATATCTCCGAATTAGTGCCAGTTAACTGAGGACTTAGGCGTCGCGCGGCGTTGTAGTCGGCTTGCAATCGCCTTACGACTTACTAAAAAGTCTGCCCACCACGTAGATGGGCAGCGCTTTGGCTCGGACACTTTTTGCACGATTGTGACTCTATAGATATTTGCTCGAAGGCCGGCGTCCTTTGTTTCTAGTTCAAGAGGACAAATTGGAGGATGACAATTTGTAAATTTGCCATGATATAAATTCGCGGTGACATCGGAACTTTTTACCGACTTCCGAAAACGAGGAGGTACTATGTTCGTCTGTATGATTTTTTTTGTGTATGTTCATCTAGATTTTTTCCAATTGTGAACCGATCTAATTTTTTTTTTATTTTGAATGAGTTTCTAAACTTCCGAGAGAAGTTTTTATACTTCCGAGGTAGTAGCATTTATTTTTTTTCCGAATTCAGCGACGCCGTTTTTAATACTTACATAAAAAAAAAATACATGATGTCACATCGATTCGTGCAAAAATTATTCGAATTCTAGATGATATTAAATAAGAATTATTTAAAAATTGTATGTAGTAAGTATATCAGACTCTGACAGCCATATCACAAGGCTTGCTTACTCGTAGTTTGGGGTCAGAGACCGTGTGTAATATGCCCCCTAACATTAATTATTTAATAATGGTGAATTCAAACCCCACCCAGGGCAAATATTTATGTGACAAACATAGGTGTTTGCTCTGTGTCTTGGTGTTATTTAGGTACTCTCTATATAAGTATGTATTTTAAAAATATTATGTATGTGTAGTATATCAGTCTCTGGCAGCCATATCACAAGGTTTGCTTAGTTTGGAGTCAGAGACCGTGTGTAAGATTCCCCCTAATATTTAATTATTTGATAATGACATATCAAAATAAAACAAATGAAAATAAACTATTGTTAAATCAAATACTTTTATTTGCCTCCTTGCGCAAAAGTGCCTATTACGCTGCTAAGTTAAGCTGAGCGGCTCTACATTAAAATTAAGTTAATTTGTGTCAGTCACATCAAAATAAATGAAAAGATAATTATTTTTTGCAAAAAATAGCATGGCCGACTTCACCCGTGTACAGAATCATTACATAGTATAAAACAAAGTCGCTTCCCGCTGTCTGTCCCCATGTATGCTTATTAAATATCTTTAAAACTACGCAACGGATTTTGATGAAGTTTGTTTTAATAGAGTAATTCAAGAGAAATGTTTATATGTATAATAAACCGGTGCGAAGCCGGGGTGCATCGCTAGAACGCAAGTATTATGTACGGATCGATGTAACATTTTTCACATTAATGTTGATTTATCAAAAATGGTTCAGTCGATTTCGATAAATTTAAATGGGACCAATTTCAAAGTATACTCTTTCCAATAAAAAAGAATTATTGAAATCGGACTACTATACTCTACAATTCGACGCGTATATATTTTTTTCCTTTTATGTATATATATACGCGTCGAATTTTATACCTCCTCCAGTGGTTCGTCGGTCAAAAATAAACTATTTCTAAATCAAATACCCCTTACCTTCTTGCTCAAAATGCCTATTACGAAGCGAAGTTAAAATTCATCAAAATTAATTTGACGCGTTGATAAAATAATGATTGTTGTAAGGACATCACTACTATATTATCTTTCTCCATTATTGTCTTTCTCTTTACCTACTGTTAATTTCTAACAAGTATATTTTATGGCTAATTAATGGAACAATACCTACTATAAAATATTAAGTGCAAGAGATACTCGTAGATAAGTTACGCGGCAATGTTTGTTTTGGGAAACACGTGACAAATTAACACAATACAGGGACTTTTAGAGCTATATAAGTAATTATATATTATAATACTAGATACTATTATAAATAACTCTTATCTACTGAATAACAACTTTTACTATGAGATCAGTCTAGGAACAGCGAAAAGAACTCGTTTTGAACAACGAAAAATCGGAGGAGATTCTCAAACGACCTTCTTTTAAAAGTTTCACATCGTGCGGTAGATAGATAGTGTACTGTACTGTACGGTACCAGCCTTTTTAATAGTCCACTGCAGGACGTAGGCCTACCCACTAAGGGTGATTGGGCCATATCCACCACGCTGGCCCAGTGCGGGTTGGTGGATTCACATACGCCATCGAATTTCTTTTACGGACGCATGCAGGTTGCCTGACGATGTTTTCCTTCACCGAAAAGCCAGTGGAGTTAAGTTCCGTACATCAATTTCAAAAAACTCATTGGTACGGGACCGGGATTTGAACCCACGACCTCACGAATGTAAGGCGGGTGTCACTACCTCTAGGCCACCACGGCTTGTAGATAGATATTAAGCCCGATTACAGAGGCGCCAGCGTAAATTTAATAGCAACGTAAAAAGCGTTCTCTCTATCGAATGACTAAAGTGAAAAAGAAACAGAACTATGCTATTTAGCTATTATAATTACGATGGCGCCTCTGTAATCGGGCTTATTGGTAGCCTAAACACAACCTCAGATAACATTATTATACAGGGTTATTTATAATCAATTAGCATCATTTTAGGGGCTTATTCTGTACATCATGTACCTATTAATGTTGTAAATAAAATATAATAAAAACAAAACTAACAACTTTTGTCAAAACACAAAAAAAAAATCTGCTGTTCCATAAAATATATTATGTCGCGGGTGAAAGATATTTTTCTATGGAACAACAAGTTTTTTTTTTAGTTTTGACAACAGTCGCTGAACAAAAGTTGTTAGTTGTAATGTACAGAATAAGCCCCTAAGAGGATGCTAATAGATTATAAATAACCCTGTATGTAATGTTTATAACAAAATACAGAATACGATCGTAATATGATAAAATATCTTGTATTTTTATGATAATACTTACTTGTAATACAAAATATGGATATCTTTCTTTTTTAATAACACTGCACTTTTATGAAATATATTGAAAATTTCAAAAAGACAACACTGCTAGAAAATTCACCTCGCACAAGTATTTTAGCAATTTTACACCAATGTCAACAAAGGAAAGGTTTTAAATGCACTAAGTTAAATGATCCCCTTCCTTAAAAGCAAGTTATACGTCTTCATTACGACATGGGTTATTACGGAAAACGTAATATCTTGCATACAGGATTTTACGTAGAATGATACCTACATAGGTTAGTCAATGAACTTATGGGAAAGCAAAAATATAAGTACCTATTTGTATGCGTAATAGAGTATACTGATTGGTCAAAAATACCTATTTTCTTCGGCGGAACATTTTGAACGGATGAATTAGCTGACTTTAGAGCACATGTATGTAGAAATGACGCCTCTGCACATTTTATGCGTTGCAGCAAGACATATTTACAAGAACAATTTGTTCAACAAATTATAAAAATGTAATGTGTGGCAACGCAACATGACAGTGAATAATATACAGATAACTCTACATATGTTTGCATCATTAACGAATCATACAAGTATGTACATTTAATAACATTCAAAATACTACATAGATACCTCAGACCAAATAAAAAAATCGGACAAGTGCGAGTCAGGCTCGATGATGCGATATAATTTGAATTTTGAACCCATATTTACCCTTACCCTTATAGCGACCTTACTTTCATGTACACATATATTTTCTCTATACGATCTAAATTTGACCTTTTCCTGCAATATGTCAATGCTCGGAATCCCTCGATAGTAGTAATCACGGAAACTTGGTTGAACAGTAGTGACCGTAATAGCACATACAATTTTCCTGGCTTCTCGCTGTTTAGATTAGACCGAAGTCACAAAAAGAAGAAATCTGAGGGGAAAACTAGAGCTGGAGGAGTTGCAATATATGTCAGGAATCACTTGGATGGTGTGCCGATCATAGCTAAACGTAATCAGAGATATATGTGTGAGGATGTGGAAGCACTTTATCTGGACATTTAGTTTGGTAGGCATCATTTCTTGGTAGTGGGGGTATATCGACCTGACGACAAGAAAGAGACGGCATGGTGATCACGTGATACTAAACTGATGGAAAATCTCTTAACAGCATCTGAAAACAACACTATAGTGATAGCCGGTGACTTCAATTACACTAATTCAAAGTGGCCAGTTACCACTGATCAGCAGCAGTCTGGAGATGCGAATGTGAAACCAGAAAATATGTTTATAAATGTGTATCTAAACAGCAATTTGCATCAGCTTGTAAACACGCCTACACGTTACCAATTAAACCAGGCACCTTCCTTATTGGATCTTATTATGGTCAATGATGAAACACTAATTACGGAAGTAGTCCATAAACCACCCATAGGAAAAAGTGACCATTGCGTCTTAGAATTTACTATTCAGTGTCTAATGCAAAAGGAAAGGACATCACCCAAATTCAGGCGGAACTACCAGTGCATAAATTATGACAGTTACAATTCTGATTTGTTTAAGACCTTCCGAGCGGTAAGCGAGACTGATGATCCTGAACAATTATGGGATGGTATCTTGAATGCTATTAATGTTACTACAAACGAACATGCGCCTTTACGGCAAGTAAGATGTAAACCATTAAAGAATAAACCATGGATTGATGACAGTGTTCTTGAGTTAATTTCGGAAAAGAAAATCTTATGGGACAGGTACAGAATATATAAGGATGAAGAAGATTATAAGAAGTTTCGTGATGTAAATAATAGGTGTGTTGCCTTGTCCAGGAAGCAGAAGAGTGCTTATGAGGCCAGAATCCTTGACTATGGTGATAAGGCTTTTTATTCATACCTGCGACGCTGTACTACCTCTACTGTCAGTATTCCACCAGCAATTAGAAATTACAATGGAGACTTAGTAACTAAACCATGTGATATTGCTGAGGTTTTTGCATTGATTTCGAAAAAGCATATTCAGTAGAACCAGCACTTAATCAAAACATTATGACTATTGCAGGTCCCCATGTAGAGGAAAGTTTGTGACATTTCTTTCACTGAAAGTGATGTAAAGAAAGTAATTGCGAACTTGAATATCCAGTCATGCCCCGGGCCAGATCAACTTCCAGTCTGCATACTTAAAAATTGTGTTAATACCAAGTTGCTCCAGTCTTAGCAGAATTAATGAACACTTCCTTTGAAGCTGGATACTTGCCTTAAGACTGGAAGCATGCGATAGTGACTCCAATTTTTAAGAAAGGTGACAAAACTAAACCGGAAAACTTCCAACCCATTAGTCTCACTAGCATTGTGGTGAAGATTATGGAAAGGATCATAAGTGAGAGAGTAGCACAATTTTTAAATAGAAATTGTGTGATCTCAGCAAAGCAACATGGTTTTTTTGAAAAAAGGTCAACTGTCACTAACTTATTGACATGTGTTCATGCCTGGAGTGTACAAGTTGACAAGAAAGAACCTGTTGATATAGCATACCTCGATTTTGAACGTGCATTTGACAAAGTACCTCATCAGCGCTTGTTGTTTAAGCTAGAACATCATGGGTTGCGTGGTAAGTTGCTTCAGTGGTACCGGAGCTTCTAATCGGGTAGAACATTTCAGGTTCGAGTGGGAAACTCACTATCGGAACGGAAAATGGTTTCCAGTGGTGTCCCCCAGGGTTCTGTGTCCGCTCCTCAGCTGTTTGGAATCTTCATAACGGATCTGAAAGAGCTCATAGAATGTCAGTCAGTTTTTTTCGCAGATGATGGGAAGTTTTTTGCTAATGCATTGATAAAGTCTGGAGAACTTCAAAATGATCTAGACCGCATTCAGAACTGGACCAGGGACTGGATTATAAAGTTGAATACTACCAAATGTAGTGTGTTACATCTTGGTAGAACCAACCCTAGAGCGACATACACACTTGATGGAGTTGTTTTAGCATCGGTAGACCAACAGAGGGATTTGGGAGTCATCATTACTGAAGATTTAAAATGGGAAGAGCATATATCTATGATAGTCAAACGGGCTAACTCATTTATTTATATCATACGTAAGTCCTTTCAGACAGTAACAATGGATGTTTTTATTAAGATTTATAAAACCTATATAAGGCTCAAAATGATAAAACTTTCCCAATATTATTCTAAGTTTTGTACAAATACTATTTATATGGAATTTCCATGAGAAGTTATTATCAATTGTAAGTCCTAAATATTTAATCTGGTTGGTTTCTTGTAAACTCATACACTCACATTTATATCCGTTATCGTGAAAACAGTTGTAAGTATGGCCTGTTATGCGCACTGTAGATTCTTTGTTTTTATTATATGGCGAAAAGATACGAATTAACTTTGTTTTATTTATATTAATTAAAATTCCATTATCGTGTGCCCATTTTACAATATTATCAAAATCTTCCTGAACTTTCCTTTCTATTTCTTTTGTATCTCGGTCACCATACAATAAACACATGTCGTCTGCGTACATGTAGCTTTTACAGTGATTAATTACATTTGTTATACTGTTTACATGCATAATATACCCAACTGGCCCGTATACTGAGCCAGTCGGAACACCATATTTTATCTTGCCCTTTACACTTTTTTCTTATCTATTACTACTTCTATATGCCTATCATTTAAGTATTTGCTAAACCACGTATTTACATAGCCTCTAATACCACATTCTGACATAGCTCGCAACAGACCAACGTGCTCCAAAGTATCAAATGCCTTTTTAAAATCAATAAACACTGCAACCACTTGCTTTCTGTCGTTTAAATAAGTATTTACATCATCCGTAAATCGTTGCAGTGCCGTTACAGTACTTCTATTTCTTCTGAACCCATATTGTTTGTCATTTAGTAAATTATTTTTTTCTAAAAAATTTGAGACTTGGTTCACTATTACTTTTTCTGTTATTTTATTTATGCTATTTAATATTGCAATTGGTCTATAATTTGTATACTCTGAATGACTCCTTTGTTTATATATGGGTCTTATAATGGACAGTTTCAATTCTTCAGGATATTTACCATTTAAAATGCTCAAATTTATAAATTTAGCTAGTATAGGACTTATATGTTGTTTAATGTATTTAAGGTCTTTCATCCTAATACCATCCGAGCCCGGCGATTTGTTGCAGTCTACTTTGTCTATTAATTTTATAATATCTCTGGCATTCACTTTCCTGTATAAAAATGTACAATTACTATTTTTTACATAACTTGATCGTTCTAAGAATAAAATATTACAATTATGCTTGATAGTATCTATTTCGTCAGTGAATGTTTCGCAAAATGTATTACATACAGTATTAATATCTTGCCCCTTACACATATGTTTCTTTATCAATTTATCTATGCTTAGATTTTTCCTTCCTAACCAACTATTTATATTTTGCCATATTTTTCTAATATCACCTTTACAATTATTTATTTCTTGACGTCTAAATTCATTTCGTGCAATGTTAATAAGTTTATTTGTTTTATTTCTACATTTTGTATATTCTAAACGCAAGTTCATATTAGTTGGTTGTGCTTTCCATCGTTTAAAAATTGAGTCTTTAATTTCTATGATTTTTAGTAGTTTTTTATCAACCCATGGCTGTGTATTTCTACGAGGCAAGATATTAATTTCCATTTTTGAAGATTCGTAAATATTACTAAAAATTTTACATAAATTTTCGTACATTATTATAGGGCAATCTATTTTTAATAAATCGGACCAATTCGTATTATACAATTTCTCACGGATCAATTTCTCACATAAAACCATTTTAACACCGCTTCTAGATTCTTCTTGCATCTCGAAACCGACCGTAACTCCCGTTAGATAATGATCGGCGAGCTGAGTGATAAGCGTGTATGCAGACAGCCCAACCTGCGCTCCAGTCCTCACAAATATGTGGTCGATGCATGACGTCACGAGCCGCCCCATTCTTATCTCCGCCCGAGTCGTCGATCTTATGGCGCGCTGTAAGCCGTGGCTACTCATCACATCTAGGTATCTACTGCTTTCTGGGCATTCCAAACTGTCAATATTGACATTGCAGTCACCTGCCAAAATCACGCTGTCCTTTTTCGGCTGGTTTCGCAAGATACTATCCAATTCTTCCGTAAACAATTTCTTGCTCTTATCAGGTGGTCTGTATATAGCTATAATATGAGTACGTCTGCTATTTATGGATAACGTCATATGCACACATTCCATAGCGCAACATTTCAGATTACTTGCGCTATAATTGAGCGATTCCTTTACATAAATGAGTATACCTCCTCCTCCTTTTTGTAATCGAGTATTCGCATGGATGGCAAAGTTCGGTATTGAAAACAATGGTAGGTATTCTTCTTTCACGTTCGACTCAGTAAGTATTAATACATCTATTGCATCTATGCAGTTATTTATAAGTACTAATAATTGACTAAAATATTTTCGTAATGATCGAATGTTTACATGTATAATTTGTAAAGAATTACTATTAGTTTTGATGTTTGTACTCCATGTAGGTACATCGTTATATATATCGTATTGACAATCGTTTATGGTTTCTTCATCAATATCAATATCCATGTATTATACAACTTTTCAATATATGTATGTATAGCGTGATTATATAGGTAGGTAGGTTGCGATACAATATTAAGATACCTACTTTATAACTACTCCTGATTTTTAATTTGTATGTTTTTGTAGGTAGCAATGTCGCTTTCTGAGCGAATATTAATGATTTTTTTTGAGGATTCATCTTTTTTTATTAAGATTTTTGAGTTTTGTATCCAAATATATCTATAAACACCTTTGAGCTGTGTTTTGGTTTCCCAGAACAGCTGACGTATGTACTTTGTTACGTTTTCATTGATGTAAATCGGCGATTTGTTATCATTCGTAAATATTGTCTGATTGGTGAGGCGTTGTTTACGACTTTGTAACCAGGCTTTTCTTGCTTCGCGGCTACGCGAATCAAGAAAATCTTAAATCGTGGCACATTATACAATGTATATCATGCGCTAGTTGATGCTGTTATCAGTTATGGACTTAGCTGCTACGGACTTACGTTTGCAACATACCTACAACCAATCCAAAATTTACAAATTAGAATTCTGAAAAAATTAGTTAGCAAAAAAACAAAGAAATCATTAAATAAGGAATATAATAAATTATTCAAAATTTGTAAAATCCTACCAGTCAAAAAGAAAGTCGATTATCTATTATTATTACAACAATTTCAAAATAACACATTTAAACCGATTAGAATATTTCAGAAAAGAACCCGTAAAGCGGCTAAGTCCCAGCTGGAATTGCAATACAAATATAAAAACTATTATGGTAAGCGTACTAGGCAGTGGATCATACCTAGATTGTGCAATAACTTACCGGACGATTTCGAGAAATCATTTCAAACAAAATTTGGCTTTAAAAGAATGTTAAAGAAACTGATGTTGGATAAATTAAGCGATGAAGATTAACACCTTAGAAAGCAAACATTTGTATCAAACTTTAGATTATAAAAACAAAATATGTTAAAAGATAACTGACAATGACATTACATTGCCCACATGTACCTATAATAACAAGGGAATGTATTTCTATCCGCTTGTACATAGATACTAAGTTATGTACCTAATGTGAGAGCTATCCTGCCTACAAACCGCTTCGCTGTTTGGCAGTACTTTTAATTGTACCTATGTATGTTATATTCGGAACAAATAAATAAAAAAAAAAAAAGGCCTCTGCTAGAGTATGGGTTCCAGGTGTGAAGTCCTTACTTTAAAAAGGGTATTGATTTGCTTGAAAGTGCATAAAGAAATGCCACCAGGATTCCATATGCTCTGCGCCGCAAAACCTATGAAGATAGGATAAAAGCTCTTCGTCTCACGACCCTCGAAGAACGACGAATGCATGGAGACCTAACTGAGACCTTCAAGGTTCTCAATGGCTTGTATAATCTTCCGCATATTCACGACATGTACACCTTAAACAAAAATATGCGGGATAGCAGACGCCATAAATTTATCTTGCATTCTACACAATCACAAACCAACACTGCACATCACATCCTATGCAATAGAGTTGTCTACAACTGGAATAGGTTGCCTGAGAATGTAATCTCAGCAAGAACTATAAACACATTTAAGAATAGATTGGACCTTTGGATAAAGAAGGAAAAAATTTCTTTAACAGATAAATACTAATTTTATTTGATTCTGCTTGATATAGGCACATCAGTATACACTGCTCGCCTATAAACAAATAAATAAAAAAAAAATATATATTTTGTGAATTTTGTTATTTACATAAAAATGTACAATTTTCAGGTTTATTCCTATATGCGTACTCTGAGACAATACTTCTCGTCCAATTTGATAGTTCTCTGTCAACGGAAAGTACCCTGTAGGTTTTGATTTTTGTGAGTGTCGAAATATGCGGTTTTTTACGACATCAACGGCTCTAACTTTTTTAAACGATAACTGAGAAGTTTTTCTTTTACACAACTGCAAGAGACCATAGATATACGTATACAGTTTAAATTTCAACTCGATATCTTTACGCGTTCCCGAGATAAAGAGTCTTGACATACACACAGACGGACAGACGGACAACAAAGTGATCCTATAAGGGTTCCGTTTTTTCCGTTGAAAAAATCAAGAAAGAATGTTGAGAAACAAAGAAATGAAGCCGGCAAAGCCACGCCTTGCCGTGTACCTACAGACACGATTACACACACATCCACGTCGTACAAGGAAACCAAAATAGCCATGGGTGATAAGGACACCACTTTATAACCATTTTTGTCATTATATTATGTAATTAGCGTTTAATTTGTTTCCAGCTGTTGTAAATAAAGAGTTTTGTCTGTCTACAAGACTAAGATCGTCGCATCTTATATTACTGAAGAAAATCTTGACGATATAAATATGGATCAAAAGCAATTACGTGACTATAATTATGCTGGTGTTTATTTGGCTCAACGTATGAGCATTGCCATTCAGTGTAGCAATACTGCCAGCATGCTAGGCACGCTGCCAACTAGCAGTGGGCTTGAGCACTTGGATTATCTTTAGACCCTCAAGGGTTTGTGGATGATCCAATTGCTTTCTATATAGTAGTAGTGTATGTAGTTTTAGCTTATATAGTAGTATTGTATTTTGTAAAAAAAATATATTTATATTGTATTCCGCACATCCACACTTCTCCTTGTTCATACAAATAAATCCATTGTCACGTCACACGGCCTCATATACAATGGTTATAATACTTATAAAAATGCCAGACACATACTCGTGACAAAACAGTCATGCAAGATTTTCACATATTTACCACCCATTTTAAATAATATGCCTATTCGCCATGGCCATTTATTTGCTTTTGACACGTGTTTTGAAATGGTTTTCACGTTCTTAAAATTAATTTTGAATTGATGTTAATGACTACATGAATGTACTGTTTATATAGTTTGTGTAGCATTTATGGCATTCCAATTTAGGATCTCCGTAAATAATAAATCTCCGCAAAATCTGAGTCTCAAAAACGGTCCTAACAATTTTGATGGTATTTGATATTTAGAAATAGCGTTTCCTTATAGGTTTAAGTTGTAAGTTTGTTATGCTAAATTTCCAAGTAGGTACTGAAAAGATTTAAAATTTATCTTAAAATGTTACTTATGTGGTATTGAGCGAAGCTCGTTAGGTCTTTATTGAGAATTATTTAAGACACATTTGACCTTACAGAATTTGAGCTTATAAGCTTTATAATTTATAATTTAGATCGAGCTGTAAAGTGCGTAATTTTCGGAGATTCTTCCACTTTATTTATGAAACCTAATCAGCCAAATATGAAACCTTGTGAGCCAAATATATCAAAATTGTCCTCCAAACAGTAGGCTTAGCAGCACTCTTTAATTGAATCTTCATAAGCCTATATCTTGACTCGCTCTTGATAAACGATTTTGCCCAGTATTATGTTTTTGCAAAAAATAACATGACCGACTTCAACCGTCTACAGAATTCGCGAATATTTCGCTCGGATCGATGAAGCATTTACACATTATTGTTGATTTCAAAAATGGCTCAGCCGATTTCGATAAAATTTAAATGGGACCAACTTCTATGAATACTCTGTCCAATAAAAAATAATTATCGAAATCGGACTATTATGTAAAAAGTCATGCATGGTTACACATAAAGAAAATACATATACGCGTCGAATTTAGTACCTCCTACGTTTCGTCGGTCAATAATGGAAATTGTCTCTCTCTAAAAGTAGCCTAAAGGTCGATTCACACATATCAGTGAACCCACAGTTCCGGCACAGTACCGCATCAGTGATAATTATTCTTTCAAATATTCTCTATGGATGTATTCACACTTGTCAGTGTCAGTGTCGTCTCAGTACCGTCAGTGTCAGTGCCGGCACCGGCCATCACGGACGTGATCGGCGACGACGATATTTTATCACGGATCACTGACGCCGCTGCATCAAAAACAAAATGGAGGACGAGATGTTGATTGAATTAGTTCGTGAGAATACTGTTTTGTATGATTTATTCTGTGTTATTGAAGAGTGCCATCAAAACAATCGACGTCAACGCTAGTCTGAAGGGAACGTCGTGCACGAAGACCCGCAGAGAACTGTACTGTGCCTGATATGTGTGAATTGAAGCACTGACGCACCGCTGTGGCACGGATACGGAACTGTAACGGTACTGTGCCGGAACTGTGGGTTCACTGATATGTGTGAATCGACCTTTAATCACTTTCTTTCAAACTATGTCCAAAATCAAGTCATACAGTTCTTCTGTTGCTGCGTGAATGAGGAACAAACATCAATATCAGAAAAAAAATGCCAAATCGATGGGAACAAACCAATAAACTAACCCCTATACTCTATAAAATTTACCTTGATCTCTGCGACAGTGACATTGACATAGAAGATTGACATTTTTAGAGTTGAGATAGTGGTGGAAAAAATCGATTTTCAAACAATGTTGTAATGAAATCGAATGAGTAGTTGAAGGTGAGGAATTGGATTTTATTTATTTGCTATTATTTAAGATCAAGTATGTACACATGTAAATAATGTTATGATATTAATTATATACTCATAATAATGTAACGATAGTATTTATCGACGTTTTTCACTATTATCGATGCTAATGTAACCTATAATTGCGTTTAATTTAGTTACACATGTAAAATATGTTATGATATTAAAATATACAATAAAATTAATGATAAATTAAGTTTTATTTAAAAAATCGTCAGTATAAACTATCGATACTCTAATTAAAACACTATCTAAAACTCTGTGGTCACGATCATTCGTCGCTCATCACTAATCGGCATGCCCATAAAGTATGACATTGACAGGTACTGTCTGTACTATTAAGAAATTCAGGACTTCATTGGCGTGATTCTTCTGACAGCTGTCGCAGGGATCAAGTTAAATTTTATAGAGTATAACAAACACACTTTCAGTTTTTTTAATGTAGAATAGGGCTACATTTGGCCACCAGTTTGCCTGATGGAAAGCGAAGTTGTAGCCAAAGACGGAGGAGGAGGATGTAAACCTAGAAGATACCTATTCACTCTTGACTTAAAGATATCCAGATTGTAATTGTCAGGAAACAATGACGGAGGCAGGGCATTACAATCCCTGGCTGTCCGAGTCCGCATTATGAAGGAAGAAGCGAATCGCTTAGTACGAGCAGGAGGTACGCGACTATGTAGGGATGGTATTTATGCTACTTCCGGCTTGTTCTATTGTGAAAAGGAGATAAAGGAATCAGGTCGTGGAGTTCGAGCGCACATTCGCCGAAATGGAGCCTATAGAAAATTATTTATAATATTAGCAAGGATTCACGTAATAACTTATTAGTAATGGTGCGGTTGCAATTCCTGGCGTCATTTTAAGTTCGGTAGGAAATCATTAATGACGTCTGTCCTTGTAACGGAAAAAGTAATTATTGTAATGTATCGGTTCTTCCATGGGAATACCCAAATGGTTTAGTATAAACTTTCCTCAAGATGCTAAACTCTAAAGTATAACATTCTGTATCCATCATTCGATCGCTTCTAGGAAATCAAAAGATATCAGAAACAACTTTTCTTTAGGATTTTACTTCATTAAAACTCGCGTGAGAATACATTATATTAGATAAAATACCGGTTTTAACTCACGTATGATATACGGCCGGGCCGCTGTGAAACCCGACCGGTTTCACAGCGGCCCGGCCGTATATCATGTCGCACGCGCACTGGTGCGCGTGCGCCAGGCGACGTGAGTGCGCGTATTCCCTGATGAAGAAGGAGTACTAATTTACTCCGAAACCGGTCGGGTTTCACAGCGGCCCGGCCGTATATCATACGTGAGTTAAAACCGGTATTTTATCTAATATTTAGGATTTTATTCCTATTATGAATAATAAATATTTAAAACTGTTTTTAGAAATTCAATAGGCCCAATTATGAATGTGTATAAAATGTCCCAAAATATGTATGTATGTATATGTATGTATGAAGGCGCCATCGTAATTATAATAGCTAGAGTGAGGGTCGTGACGTCATCTCTCTCACAGAACTCTATACATTTGTGTGACACTTGTGACGTCACGCGGTATTTTAACAGGCCATATCTTCATCATTTTTTGTTTAATTTTCAAAAGAAAAAATACGTGTCTAATTTTTTTGACAGTCTATCTGTAGATACACACTGATGTAAAGCAGATATGCGGTCTAGGATGTAGCACGCTTACCTAGAATTGTATTGGGAGGCCTGTGTCCAGCTTTGGTTGCCTACGGCTGATAATGATGATATTCAGACACGGGCCCTGGAGCTATTTGGTTTCCTTGTAATTACGCATTAAATTAATAACATTTAATTGTTTATTGATTCCTGTAATTTTATTATCCTCGCCAATTTCCTGTCTACAACTTAATAGCTTAATTGTTTCAAAATATTTTCCCTCTAATATTAATTTTATTGAACAAAGCTGTACAAAGTTACGGTAAAATATAATAAAATTTTGATAAAATATTCTTGCTAATATTTATAAATCCGAAAGTGTGTTCGTTGGCTTGTTTGTAACTCTTTCACGCAGCTACAGAGGAAGGGATTCACTTCATTTTTTTACACGTACATAGTTGAAAGGACAAAGAATGTCGAAGACTACTATAAATAACGCCCTTTCTTTGTTTAGAGACTTGACCAGGCGGTTAGTAGAAGTGACGCGTGACCATCGACAAAAAACACGAGAAGTGACACCACGAACCCCACTCCCAAACTTTGACAATTTTGACTTTGACATCTTTGTCATTTGTTTTTTGATTGATAAAAGAAGCAATACGTGGAGTTTTGGCGGGAACGCGGAAAAATCATGTCGCTTCATTGTATTATTTTGTTAAACTTGTGTTTTTATCAGTGATACTTAGTGAAAAACGGTGGTATTTCGTTGATTATGAGCTGATTTACGTGCTTGAGTGTAGGCAAGTGATATAATGTGACGTATCATGTTGTTCCGTGTTGTTACCAAAACTCCATAGACGCCTCTAGTAAAGTCTCCACTGCTTTACTGAGGTATGAATTGGACTATGATTGGACTTGACAGCGACTTTATTGGACTATGACGAGACTACGACAATGATTATATTGATAAAATATTATCAAAAATTTTTAAAACTTAATACTTGACACTGGCAAATGCACAATAATGCGACGCCAAAACTAAGAAGAAGAAGAAGCAATACGTGTCCAATATTTTTTGATAGTCTTTCTGACGGACTTATTATATTATTGATTATTTTACCCAGTCATCTTGCCTATTTATGTGGCATAATAATATTGGCCGATTTTGTGTAGGGGCAACACAACACTTATTTGAAAATACTTTTAACTGTTCCGGTTCAGTGTATTCCGCGTTTTTTGTTATAACTTGTGATTATGTAATACAATTTTGACTGCCTCGGTGGCTCAGTGGTTAGTGACCCTAACTTCTGGATCAAAGAGGCGTGGGTTCGATCCCCACCCAGGGCAAATATTTATATGATGAACATAAGTGTTTGCTCTGTGTCTGGGTTTTTGTTGTTTTTAAACTTTCGTGATTTGAACACATTATTATAATTTGGATGATGAGGTATTTATTTATCTTGTAATTTTAGTGCGCGATTAGTCCCGTAGTATATTATGATACTGTGTCTGGGTGTTATTTAGTTACTATCTATATAAGTTTGTACTTAAAAAATAAGTATTATGTAGTATATCAGTCTCTGGCAGCCATATCACAAGCTTTGCTTAGTTTGGAGTCAGAGACCGTGTGTAAGATGTCCCAAAATATTTATTTGTTTATTTAATAGCACAAGTAGTAATCATCAACATCGTTATATAAGAAATAAGATGTCTACAGTCGGATATAGGCCTACTCAAAAGATTTCTAGAAGAAGTTTTTGCTATAAAATGTTCCAGATAGGTGTAATCATTGCTCTTTTGTATTAACTTAATATAGTGAAATATATGGAATCAACATCATTATTTGAGCCATGAAATGATCTCAGTTGAACAAGGCTTCCTCAAATCATTTTTTTCTGTCAGTTGTATATAGCTATAATAACAATTCATCAGAAACTCCTCAACAGAAATTTGGTTAATTTTGAACAAAGGTAACACAGTATTTATTTGAAAATACGATAATACGAGATGATATTTAAATATGAACAACCGGAAAAGTGCGAGTCAGGCTCGCACATCAAAGGTTCCGTACAAACACGTTGTTAAAATAATTAAAATCCTGTTGTAACTTGTGCTAATGAAGTTCTTTTATATGATACCTTACATGATACGATTTACTCAAGTTGAATTTTGAACCCATATTTTGTGAATTTTGAGGCCCTATTTTTTTGTGATTTAAATAAAAATGTACAGTTTTCAGATTTATTCCTACCTATATGTGTACTCTGAGACAATGCTTCTCACCAAATTTCATAGTTCTATGGCAACGGGAAGTACCCTGTAGGTTTTGATTATTGTGAGTGCGAAATATGCAGTTGTTTACGACATAAACGGCTCTAACTTTTTAAACGATAACTGAGAAGTTTGTCTTTTACACAACTGCAAGTAACCATAGAAATACGTATACAGTTTAAATTTCAACTCGATATATTTACGCGTTCCCGACATAAAGTGTCTTGACATACACACAGACGGACAGACGGACAACAAAGTGATCCTATAAGGGTTCCGTTTTTTCCGTTTAAGGTAAGGAACCCTAAAAAAAGAAACAAATGTCTTGACTAGATTGACAGGTGTTATTGCGTACCTATTTATTGTTATAAGTATTTCAATGCCCACATTAATAGTAGATTAACACAAGAGAACCAAGTGGTGTCTTACGTCACGGGCTACGATTGGACCCTGAGCCAGTATTATTATATCTTCTTTGCCTGAGCATAGCGAGGAACTCTATAGTTAACTCCCGAGCGCAGCGAGAGTGTCTTCAGTTATTTTGAGTCCTGAGTGAAGCGAGGGGTTCAAGTCGCCCAAGACGAAGATACACTTGGTTCTAATGGTGCCTACTCTACTTTTCATACATCCTGCGAGAAAATAAAACCTCTAGAATATGAGCAATACTTATGTAATAAACTCACTAAGTGTAGGTACTCACTAGGCAACTCGGTATTGTTCACAATAAAATAAAACAAATTAGACTACGAATTTTCATAGAAAAGCACATAAAACAGAATGAAAAAACTACGTGAAAAACAAAAGACCATGGCCAGCTCTATTATTATGGCATAACTAAGGCATTGCAATGAGGTCAAATTCTATAAAATCGAATAAATCTTCCTTACGATGCCCGTTGCCGTGCAATGCAAAGAGGTTTCATTCGGTTATACTAAACGAAACCTCGTTACGATGTCCTTAAATGTTTTTAAAGAAATTTTCATACGAATAAAGCTCGAAACATACTATCGGACGCGGCTTACGGACGCGACTGACAGCCGCGACCTAGACTATGAAAGTACACTGAGCCGTGCACACTATCGGACATAAGTCGCGGACGTCACCTTCGGACGACCTTGAGCGTTCGGACGTCCGAGAGCGATCTGGCACACCGGATGTCTTAAGACTGTGCACATTGCTAAGTCGCGGCTGTCAGTCGCGTCCGTCAGCCGCGTCCGATAGTATGTTTCCGGCTTTAGACGTTCCAAATTTAAATCACTTCACCCATCATACAACATTATTGACCTGCTAAAAGCCCTATTCGTTTTACATTGAGATTGTACGACATATAATGAGTCATTTTCGAGCAGGTGGTACGAAAATAAATATATTGTCGACAAACAAAAACAGGTTATAATGAAAAGCAAATATTAATCTTATCAATGTATATTATCCTTACATTGTTTTGAGATTGACATAATAATATTGTTATGCATAAACATACAGTATACAGTTTAATCATAATGTATAGTAAAGAAATTATTACAAAGAAAAAAATACTACAAGGCTGCGTAAAGCTGAACGCGCAACACTACGTGCCGCAGGAGCCACACCTCTTAGGTAAACGTCATACACCTAAAAATTTAAGAAGGTTCATGCAGAAAAATGCATGGCGTTATTTATTATTTCATATAAAAATTGATGACTGCGCCACATGTGGCTTCTGCAGCGCGGAAATGTGCATGTTCAGCTCAATACTGCATATCTTCCAGATAAGTGATACATGAGCGATGTGAAAAAACTGCACGTAAATAAATATTCTCGTACATAAATATATTCAAAAATTGCGCGTCTCACAATACTTTTAAAACAGCGATTTCTGTTATTTAGGTATACAAATGTATACTTAGATTTAGGTACTGAGGAAACCTTTACTGAATGATCTGAGATAAGTCCAGATAAGACGCCTATCACTGATTTTAATACTAAGAGCAAAGTAAACTATAGAGACACTCAAACTATTATTATAAAGTGTTCAAATAGTGTGCGAATATTCCAAATAAAATTTATTTAAAGCTTAGACTACGAGAAAACAAATTAACTATCGGTATTTCCTCTATAAACAATTTCCATTTCGCCTCCCATCGGCATTTCTACTACTGAATGATACGCATTAAATTGTTTTACGACCTGAGCATACACATTACTTCTTCCATTGCTTCCCAATCCACTGACACCGTTGACAATATTACCTCTTCCATTATTTCCCAGACCATTTTGTCCATTTGTGTTTCGACCTCCGTTTAATGCTCCCCCTTCCATCCCATTGTTGTTTACATAATTACCACAAGAAGGAAAGTTTTCAGGAACTGGTGGCATATCTTCATGTTCCCCAACCTTAAAGACCATAGCCATGCCCACTTCAGCGTGATATTCAATGTGACAGTGGAACAACCAGTAACCAGGATTGCTTGCGTTGAATCTTATAATCGTATAACCACCATCAGGGACTGCTACAGTGTCTTTTATCGGTGGTCTATCGAAATTTCTACGTAGTTCCCCATTTTTATCTCGATTCATGACGTCTTCGAGAGTAGTATTATTACCAAGCCTTTCCATGCCTATAACTCTGAAACTGTGTCCGTGAAGGTGTAGCGGATGATTTTCATCTGTATATGCTCCTTCGTCTACTATGATGACTTCAACCACGTCGTTCAATTTGACAGAAAGAACATGAGGACATTGACAATAAGTGTCTTTGCAGGGATTATTTAAATTATTGTTTTTCTGAGCTTCAGTTGCATTGCAGAAAACGTCGGCGGAGGGTCTGGTCACGAGGATAGGGCTCGAGGGCATCAGCATACTGATATGGTTGAGTTGGGGTATAGGCGCCCTGTAAAACTCGTCAACTGAAGGAAAATAAATTTTTTATTAGAACAGCAGAAACAAAATGTGAGCCAAATCATAGTCTGGGGTTTTTATACAAGCAGTTGTTTTCATCCATGTCATATTATTTACTAGCGTACATTTTATTATAAGTAAGTTAATTTATTCATATTTAGTGACAACAATATTGCAATTGCAAAAAAACAGCTCATTTTTGACTGTTGGCTTCACACAAATTTTATATGCTTATTTTGAAGCAGCGTACAAGTTCGAGAGCGTCTATTGAAATATTATCTATCTATGTTATTTTTAAACTTTCGCGATTTGAACACATTATTATATACTACGGCACTAATCGCGCACTAAAATTACGAGATAAATAAATACCTCCTCATCCCGACGTTTCAGCCGAGTGGCCGAGTTGAGTTGAGTTGAGTTTCGGGTAGACTAAACTCAGTCTACGCGTGACCACAGTCGATGCAACTCGGCCAAAACGTCGGGATGAGGAGGTATTTATTTATCTCGTAATTTTAGTGCGCGATTAGTCCCATAGTATATAATAATAATAATATTATCTATCAACTTTCATGAAACCGTAGAGCCATTTTCGAGATAAGAATTAGAAGAATTTTGTACAATTAAATATATGTACAAACAAATGTGCAAGAATTGCTCGCTAAAAGGTGTAAGACATTAAAAACTTACCTTGGGCCATACCATAACCAGGTGGTTTATTGAAATGCTTATTGTCTTTCAGATACAAATCGTATGCGACGTAGAACTTGGCGTCTGGTATCTCTTTGTCAGTACCATCATTCCGGACCCCGAGATACTTAAGCTTTGATACTGGTAGATCGGTAGTTAATTCCTCACCCTGATTTACGGGATTTACTTGCTGAAAAAAATATAGATAGATAGATAAACTCTTTATTGCACACCAATAAATAAACACAAAGAAGAAACAAATAAACATAAACAGTGTAACAATGGGCGGCCTTATCGCTGTACATGTAGTGCTTGTACTGTAGCAGCCTTTTTAGAGTTGCGTACCCAAAGGGTGAAAGCGGGACCCTATACTATATTATTATTATTACTAAGTCTCCACTATTGTGACCAGGCTGTATCTCATGAATCGTGATAGCTATGGATAGGGAACCCCCCTTATATATATATATACTAGCTATAGGTACTAGCTGACCCGGCCACGCGTTGCTGTGGCTAAATAAATTAAAATTGCGACTATAATTTGAGATTTAAACTATCCTATCTCTCAAGTTGGATCGAACTGCACATGGTGTGCGAATTTTATTATAATCGGTTAAGTGGTTTAGGAGTCCATTGAGGACAAACATTGTGACACGAGATTTATATATATTAAGATTAAGATTTAAGTGCATGTTTAACTAAATATTCTGTAAATATTTCAAGCATCTTCTTGTCACCGCTATTAATATCGAGCGAAAATCGTCTAAAAATGAAGGTTTGTTGTATGAGATCCTCTCTTAAATATTTATTTTATTCTATTTTTAGTATTTTTTGTTATAGCGGCAACAGAAATACGTCATCAGTGAAAACTTCAACGCTATGGCTATTACGGTTCATGAGATACAGCCTGGTGACAGACAGACGGACAGCGGAGTCTTAGTAATAGGGTTCCGTTTTTACCCTTTGGGTACGGAACCCAAAAAACTACTAAATACTTACTAGTCCAGTTTCTTCCCATATGACAGGTCTGCTTGGTTCGGCGTCACTAGCTCCTTCATAATGGAGGAGCGCAGCTTGTCGCGTACTGGGCTCACTGTAAAAATCGTACAATATCATTATAATTATCATCCGTAGAACGTCCACTACTGGACATGAGCCTCTTTAATACAGGTCATTTGCTAAACTAAAAAGACTTCGAGTAAATATTTACATAGCTTTATTAGGTACACAGTAGTAAAAAATGTCTGAGCGCCGTCATACATACCGACTTAGATATTTAGTTTAAATAATTCACAATGACCCATTTTCTCGAATCTCGACGTAATGTCACCTAATTAGTGCTTGTAGTCAAGTACTTTGGCATCGCGCGACGTTGTAGTCGGCTTGCAATCGCCTTACGACTAACTAAAAAGCCTGCCCACTACGTAGCTTGGGCAAGGTTTTGGCTCGGACACCTTTTTCTGCACGATTGTGACTCTATAGATATTTGCTCTGAATGATCTTAATGGAGAGGGCTATGCTCGGAGTCTCTCTGCGGGATCGAATCAGGAATGAGGAGATCCGTAGAAGAACCAAAGTTACCGACATAGCCCCACGGATTAGCAAGTTGAGATGGGCAGGGCACATAGCGCGGAGGACTGATGACCGGTGTAGTCGAAAAGTTCTCGAGTGGAGACCACGTACCGGCTAGCGCAGCGTAGGACGTCCACCTTGTGGATGACCTCATTAAGACCGCAGGATCGCGATGGATGCAAGCCGCTTCCAACAGGTCTTATTAGAGATCCATAGGGGAGGCCTATGTCCCGCAGTGGACGTCCTTTGGCTGATGGATGGAGATATTTGTTCGAAGGATTCAGGACCATAATTATGAATTATTTTTAATAGGGCCAACCCAGAATTTGAGAAAAACATTCAGCTGCCTCGTACAAAATCGCCACTCTATAAACTCAACAAAACTTTTTGATGAAAAAAGACATCGTGAGGAATCCTGCGTAGATCCATAAAAGAAATTAGATTAAAGCGCGTGTGACCGCAGCGACGTAGCCTATGTTCATAAGTGGACTATTTATAAGGCAGTACAGTATAGCTAGTCTTTAAAGTACTTTATCTGCTCCACTCCAACAAGTCGAGCAAACAAGTGAAACGGTTAAAAAAAACCGACTGCAAATAATCAAACATAATAGTCAATTCCCCAAAAAGAATGAAAATGGTTGAATATTCATAAAAATAAATGTTTGTCCTATATAGAATCGTAAACTATGCATTTGATTATGTGATGATCTTTAACAAAGTTGTTGTTTAAAGCCAAAGAAAGTTTTTGAGTTGATGAGATGAAGTTTGCCGGATTAACTAGTTTCTGATAAAATTTAAATATATGACATAGTATTATATGTAATTTTATAATCTCCTTTTGATTCAATTTATTTTAAAACCCTACTTGATAGGTTTGGTTAATAAATAAAAAAATCCGCCATTTTAATTTTCGTTTTCAAATTCCTATCTATAAGTCTGATTTTTATTTCCGTGCAGCCATAACACGTTGTACAGTTAGGGCGGTGAGCATGTTGCGCGGACGCAACGCCGATATCGATAAATGAATGTGAATAAGCGCGTCACAGGTGCAGAGAGTTGTAGTACACCATTGTATTAGTAATATCTTTATTTATCAAAGCTTAGCCCAATTACATACGTAACGAGCAAACCATAAAATATAAACGATCTTCTTCTTGGTCGTTACGCTCTAGACAGAGCGGTCGTGATCATCACGTAATGTTTGTGGTGGTAGAGGCAGATGTAATACGCCCCACGAAGTCTCACCATTTCTCTCTATTAGAAGTCAATCTGGTACACTCATGCACCGGCCCGCCCATAGCAGATTTGCGGTCCATCGCATGGGCGGTCTTCCGCGCGGTCTGGTGCCTTCCACTTTGCCCTGGACGACTAGACACTCTAAGGACTGGCTACTTCGTCTCGATAAACAATCTACTTATATTAAAACTATTCACCAAACCTACCTTCATAATACTATGTAAACACAAGTCTACGGCAATGCGATGTACAATAAAAATAATATACTAACTATCGTGACCTACTGCTATAAGTGCAATCCTAATTTCACAAAAATATTTAAAACTGTCTTTTTTTTTATAAATCATATATTTTTGTATAATGAGAATTCAAATAATAAGAAGCATATTATAAACCATCGATACCGCTTATCGATAGAATTATTGCACAGCACTGCGCCCGTCCGTAAAAACAATGAGTGGGAGAGAGAGCGATACAATGGGCCATCCCTCTGCACCGCTCCCACGTTTTACAACCCAGTCTGCACTGGGATAAAAATTGCTATTATCTATCTAAAAACACTTAATTTTTTCAAGACAAATGTAACGTCATCTCTTTTGTTGAGATCCACCCGGCCTTTTGGAAGATACGTGGGAATAAAGAAATTTACAAAGAACATACAAAGTACGCAAGAAAAACAATATCCTTTCTTGGCAGTAGGGTGAAAAGCTAAGCCGTATTACCTTTTTTACATTGGCATTATATTATAATCATTAATTTCATACATATACAATGTCTATGACATTGAAGTGTTGTTCTGTTTCATTGTGTGTTCATATTGTAGTAGTAGTGCAGATAGTTTTAGCACATAAAGTAGTATTGCAACATAACATAACTATATTATTGTTAATTGAAAGTATTTAAAATTTGACTTATAACAATGGTGTTATCAATAAATGACAATGACTATTACTTACTCTTTACAGTACAGGAGACTGCGTATTTTGAACCAGTAGTTGTCAATATCCTGATTTGCAGATATAATGAAATCGAAACGTTCTCCGGCAAACAGTACCACTGATTTTGCTGTAATATAAAATTAATAAAATAGAAGCTTCGAGTAAATTATTCTACAGAGACACAGTCCCTAAGTGAAAGAAGTAAAAAAATGTCCGAGCGCCGTCATACATACCAACTTAAATATTAACATTAAATAATTCATAATGACCCGTTTTATCGAAACTCGACGTTTTGTCACCTAATTAGTGCTTGTAACCGAACACTTTGGCACCGCGCGGCGTTATAGTAGGCTTGTAATCGCCTTACGACTAACTAAAAAGTCTGCCCACTGCATAGTTTGGGCAGACTTTTGGTCGGACACTTTTTTTGCACGATTGTAACCTATAGTTATTTGCTCGAAGAATAAAAGAAATAAAGCAATTTTATTCACCGTGAATGTACTCGTAGTCCTTTAAATTCATTGGACTTACTCGTAGTTAAGGTGGATTCATAGGTCAGCGCGCGGAATTCAAAGTTCTGGTATTTTATTTCAAAAGTGTGTAAATATTGATTAAGGGGATTTGTAGACCTTTAGTCCAAAAATCCCCTGCGTCATTGTGGAAGGGGATTTGTGGATAAAAAAGTCCGAAAAATCCCCTTACACAAAATAGCAGGAGATTTATGGGCAAAAATTCCACTTATCTGATGAGCAGAGGATTATCTAAGGGGACTTGTAGACCTTTAGTCCGAAAATCCTGTGCGGCGTTGCGGAAGGGGACTTGTGGACAAAATATCCAAAAATCCCCTTCCACAAAATCGCAGGGCATTTATGGGCAAAAATTCCACTTATCCCCTGCGCAGAGGATCATCTAAGGGGATTTGTGGGATAAGCCAAATATTTTTGTGTTTTTGCAATTGCTCGCGCTGACTAGTGACGTCACCGCTGGTCCCAACATAATATCAGTGCTGGTTGGCAATATGCTGAGTTGGGATCAGTTTCGTGGCAAAGCATTGGGTATTAATTGTTCTATTTTTAGTTGTTTTTCGTGTTTTGTTTCTGTGTACCTAATTGTTTTGTCCCGAATAAAATTTTCTGTATTTCTGTATTTACAGAAAATCAAGTTCATTGTAAGTTTACAAAAACTCATGTAGAGATTTAACGGCCATGACAACTTCTAAAATCTAAAATGGCCAGTGTAGCCACGAAAGTAGGACATCAACTGATTTCCACCTTAGTTTTTAGTTGATGCACTTTGTTATTCTACTATCTTATCCTACTTCCTACTAATATTATACTCGTAAACGCGAAAGTTTGTGAGGATGGATGGATGGATGTATGGATGTTTGTTACTCTTTCACGCAAAAACTACTGCACGGATTGAGATGAAACTTTGCAATAATATAGCTTATATATCAGAATAACACATAGGCTATAAATTATAATGATATTTTGCGTATGCGGGTGAAGCCGCGGGTAAAAACTAGTATTATACAGGTACATTAGTTAAATAGTTGATATAGGTAGATACATCGATTCGAACTTTGTACACAACTGAAATCAGGTCTGCCATTTTCGGCTTATAATAGTTATTTTTACCGACTTCCAAAAATGAGGAGTAACTATGTTCGTCGGTATGTATTTTTATGTGTATGCTCATCGATATTTTCGCCAATTGTGAATTGATTTAAAAAAAAAAACTTTTATAGTTTGTAAGAGCGTACTTCCGAAGTGGTCCCATTTAAATTTTATTAAAATCGGCTTAGCCGTTTTTGGTAAACAAAAATGTACATGGATGTCACATCAATTCGTGAAAATTATTCGATTTTTTAAAGCCGTGGTGGTCAAGAGGTAGTGACACCCGCCTTACAATCGTGAGGTCGTGGGTTCGAATCCCCGGTCCCGTACCAATGAGCTCTTTGGAATTTATGTACGGAATTTCACACCACAGGCTTTTCGGTGAAGGAAAACATCGTGAGGCAACCTGCATACGTCCGAAGAAGAAATTCGATGGCGTATGTGAATCCACCAACCCGCACTGGGCCCGCGTGGTGGATATGGCCCTATCCCCCTTCGTGGGTAGGCCTACGTCCTGCAGTGGACTACTAAAAAGGCTGGTACAGTACAGTACATTCGAATTTTGCACACGGTGGAAGTCGGTGATGCGATTTATTGCGAAAAAATTATTATCGTCCGGGATCTTTCGAGGGGGTCTACTACGTAAAAAAATGCTCTTACCTGTGACAGGCCTGATGTACCACCCATCTGAAGCCACAACTTTGAGATCATGCTTCTCTACAGATATTTCCACGGGACAAAATGAAAATCCCGCATTTATGACACGGAACCGATATCTTTTGCCCTGAAAATTAGTATTAAGTATTAGTTAACTAGCGACCCACAGACTACTTCGCACAGGTGTATTATACATATAAACCTTCCTCTTGAATCACTAAAAAAAAAAGCATCAAAATCCGTTGCGTAATTTTAAAGATATAAGCATACATAGGGACAAACAGACAGGTAAGCGACTAGTGATAGTGATACGAAAACGCTTTAAAATACAGGGTAGTTCAGATAAAGTGTATACGGTCCGTCTCAAATACGGCCCGGCTGAATATAAATCATCCCTAACCCTGTATTTTGAAATTCAATATATTACTAGCTGCTTCTCTGGCTTTGCCTGCGTGTCCGGCTGTGAATATAGTTTGAAAAGTAAAGTACCTTAACAACATTGAACATTGGAGTTTTCGTCATCGCGGTCCTGCCATTTTTGCTAACAGGAAACTTTCCTACCCCGTTAACCAGGAGAGAGGAGGGGATGATGTCTCCACCAGCATGGTAATGCTCCGTGAACATTCTCAGTGAAGTCGCATTTGTCCAGTCTTGAAGCAGGATTACGTGTTCTGGTCTATAAAAGGCAATAAACGGTACAAACATAGACATAGCTGGTTGCGTAGACATCCGAATAAAATACTCCTCTTCTGCAACCAGTTGCGAAAGTTAGTTGCCTTCGCGGCCGAAAGCGTAACTAAGGGGGTGCATAGGCGGGCAGTGTAAGTTTCTATATATTTTATTTTGAAGCTAAAAATGTTCGAAGTTAAAGTATTTATTTGCATGATAGTGGGTATACAAAAAAACTTGAAGATCTTGAAATCAACTGGAAGCAAAATCTCCTGTGTGGGAGTTCAAACAACTCTTTAGGATGAGAATAGATTAGACTAGACTAGTCATACATAATTTTTTCTAAGTATCTCGAGCCTTGACTGTGGTAGTTTGAAACGCACTTGAAGATCAGACCTCTTATTTACATTGTCATAGGGCTCAAATAAAGTTCACCACTGCAGCTGCGATGAGGACACGGCACAGCATACACTGGAGGAGTGTCACATGGGCCAGCGAGCGCCGTGACCTCATCGCTACAATAGGGGGTGACCTCTCGCTCCCAGCTTTGATTAATTCAATGCTGGGAAGTGAGACGTCATGGGAGGCGGCAGATTCCTTCTGTGAGCACTGAGCATGTTATACTCCAGAAGAAAATAGCGGAACGCAAACGGGAGCTTGCAACAGATCTCCCGATGCGCCGCCGGAGAATCGGGCGTCGAAGGAGGCTTCAATCCCTCCTTCAACCTCCATAACAGGGGCCTTGAGCGACGGACTCGGGGGAGTCCGCCGCTCGACAAGTGCAGCCCCCGAGATGGCGCGCGCGGTGATTCCGCGTGCTTCTCGACGAAAAACTAAACAGTTGGACGAAAACCATGAGACGAGTCCAAGACGGACACCGCTGCTGGGACTGCGGACGAATGCGCAAACGTACCCGTACCCCAGTGTTAGCGAATATTAGGAAACACCCCAGGGTTTTTAGTGGGTATACCGTCCAACGGCGACTCCCATATGACCACCTTGCCTCCCCCGGGGCGGGATGGTATCCATAAAGGATTGTCCCTGGGCCAAAAAAAAGACCAGGCTGAAATAAAGTTTTTGTAAGAAATTAAGGTACACTCACAAGTCCAACAACCCAATGCCCCATGGTCTTGGTTCCTTTGTTGCCGGTTTTCTGACGATCAAAGCTCCCGAGATGCCGTCACCGCGCTGCACGCCTAAGTGCGCGTGCCAAAAGTGGGTCCCAGCATGAGTAGCATTGAATCTATACCTGCAAATATTACAAAGTTTTCAAAACAATGGAGGAAACAACTATACAGGGTTATTGGTAATCAATTAACATCCTTTTAGGGGCTTCTATTCTGCGACTTTTGTCAAAACTAAAAAAACAAATCAGCTGTTCCATACATTTAGTCGAGGGTGGACGATATTTTTCTATGGAACAGGATTTTTTTTGAGATTTGATTAGTCTTTGAAAAAAGTTGTTGATGTACAGAATAAGCCCCTAAAATAATGCTAATTGATTACTTATAACTGTATATTATTTATTGTGGAGGCATTCATTATTCTGACCAAACGCTATTTGTACTTACAGCAAATTCATGTATTTTGTTTCTTATTTTAGAAAATTTATTCACCTTTAAAACCGAGATGAGAGGAGAGAGGTTAGTTGAAATCTTAGCCTTAGTCAGTAAGTAACATAGTTTCAGAGTACTGCGTGAATGCCACGAGCAGACCGACAGCAACCCACAAGCAGCACCCGTTTCACATCACGAGTTTGACATATGAGCCAGCCATTGCTCTCTTCCTCGACCGTGATTGAGGGAGAAGACAACCCGACACACGTCGCCGGTTCCAATCCACAATTCTCATAGGATGAGTGAGAATGTGGAAGGCTTTACCTGAATTTGTCTTTCCTTATAATGTACAACAAATTATGTGTCTTCATATCTCGAGTAAACAGGTATCTTCTAGGTAAGCGTGCTATACTTTCTGCTCTGCTTAACATGAGACAGTACGTGGTCAACCGCAAACCAATTTTAAATAAAAAGTGAGATTTTTGTTTACGCAGAATAGGGCCACATTTGGCCACCAACACTGCTGATGGAAAGCGAAGTTGTACCCAAAGATGGAGTATGTAGACCTAGAATATACTTATTCTCTCTTGACTTGAAGATGTCCAAATTTTAATTGTCAGGAAATAATGACGGAGGCGGGGCATTTCAATTCTTGGCGGTCCGCATTATGATGGCGAAACAAATCGCTTAGTACGCGCAAGTGGTATATTATAATTTAAGAAGCTGTCCCGGAGTGAAATTCCTCTTATACTAAACTAGCTGCCCGTCCCGGCTTTGCCCGGGTATGATTGGCTATACATACATATACTTACCACGTAATGTAGGTATGCGCCACACACATGCTAGACATACCGGATGAACCATTATGATGAGTTAAAACCTACCCAAATCGCGAGAGTTTCCGTAGTCTTAAACTGTTCGAAGTTTATGAAAAAGAGATAGTAGGTATTGGCATATCTACTCGTAAATAAAAGTGAGTTCGTATGTGTCGGGTGGCTGTACATAATATATAGCCCTGATTTCAGAAAATGACAATGATGAGAATGAAAGCGACGTTAAAATATTACAGACCCACAGTCTATACATTCTACCCATGTAAGTTAGTTTCTTGATCTTGTCTTCACTCGAGAATTTTGAAAAACATTGGACATCAGTTCTATAATACTTCTACGAATTGTGTGCCCTACCTAAGGCCTCTTCAACTTGCTAACCCAAAGAGCTGTGATGGAAGGAATCGAAGCGCTGGCATCCAACGTGTTCCGGACGTCACGACCAGATCTTAGATTCACGTGAAGACCTTCGCTACACTTGCCAATACATTGTCTACATTCGAGAACTTTAAGGTTGACAATTCGTTTCACATACTATGTGTAGGGGCGTAGCTACCGCAGTATCACCCGTGTCAATAATACGGGGCTCCCGGGCTACAGGGGCCTTAACGTGTGTAAGCAAAACCTAGTAAAATGTTATCTACAATGTCACTTAATCTCGTGCTTCCCGAAAAAAAATCATCTCTTTTTTTCCCGGGTTAAGCATTCTTCCAAAAGTTGTCCTAAGAGGCAGAAATTTTATAACAACTGAAATCGTCTTCAGCTAGACTTACTTAGCTGATATAGGATATTATATTCTATTCATTATCAATTTCCTGAAAAAAAGGCAAGAAAAGTGTATATTTCATTTGGATTGTTTGGCTAGCTCAATTTCTAGGAGAAAGTGACAACTTATAAATAACCGTCTTACCACTAAAGTTTTAACAGTACAAATTGTACGGCTAAACAGTGTTTAAATCTTTTGCGGTAAGGCGGTATATATTTATTTCAATTTAATGCAAGCATATTTGTTTCTTTTGTGAGAAATGAGTGATTTGGGCTCCCCAACTATGTTTGATTCTGGGCTCCTCCAAGGCACGCTACGCCACTGCATACCTATTTACTACCAATAAAACATAAATCGACATACTAATGGCGGAGATATATAACTTTGGTGGTCTAGTGGTAGTAACGCCTGTCCTACAATCGTGAGGTGGTGGGTTCAAATCCCGATCCTGTATCAATGAGTTTCTTTGGAACTTATGTACGGAATTTCAAATCATTGGCTTTTCGGCGAAGGAAAATATTGTGTGGCAATCTGCACCAACCCACACTGGGCCCTGGCACTGGTGGTGGATATGGCCCAAGCACCCTTCTCAATTCTCAATGACCCGTTTCCTCGAATCTCGACGTTATGTCACGTAATAAGTGCCTGTAACCGAGCACTTTGGCATCGCGCGGCGTTGTAGTCGGCTTGGAATCGCCTTACGACTAACTAAAAAGCCTGCCCACTACGTAGCTTGGGCAGGATTTTGGCTCGGACACTTTTTTCACGATTGTGACTCTATAGATATTTGCTCGAAGTGAATTTTGTATTATGTACATTTTACAAAGTACATGAATTGCCAAGCGGAGTGAGCGGCGAAACGAAACTTTTATAATACTTACATTTTTGAACTCGTAATATTTTTGTAATAAAATGTCTGAATTAAATAATTTAAAAAGTTGCATAAAGCTATTGAAACAGTCTTGAATATGAAATAATTTATTTTGATAAGGATTAATACCAAGATACAAATTAAGATCCTTTTCCTGCGACGGTATTTCAATTAATTTTTAAGAATAAAAGAACAGTTATTACCGCTTAACTATAATAGTTAGATATATGCTGTCGCGACATTTTTTGTAAATTATGGTGTGTTCTATAAAGTCGTAGTACATTATTTTATTCCATCATCAATAGTTTTCGCAGCGCACGCGACGTAAGGAATTTTTCAGGTCTTTTTTTTACACCTTAAGTTACATTATTGGAGTTTTAGTAAGGATCCCTAGTTTTTTTAAAAATATAATATAGCCTATGTTACTCGGGGATAATGTAGCTTTTCAAAGGTGAAAGAATTTTTGAAATCGGTCCAGTAGTTTCGGAGCCTATTCATTACAAACAAACAAACAAACAAACAAACAAACAAATCTTTCCTCTTTATAATATTAGTATAGATAAAACACCGGTTTTATCATATTCACGTATGATATCGCGGCCGTTGCGTCAGTCGACGGGAGCGCTCGTATTCCCTGACGAAGGAGTATTGATTACCGGTTGGGTTCCCAGCGGCCCGCCCGCGATAACATTCGTGAGTAAAAACCGATGTTTTATTTTAGTATAATGATTTATCACGCGAGTTTTAATGAAATGAAATTCCTCTTCACCTTATTGAGGACGCCAAGCTTTATCCCAGGTAATTTAGATTATTCAAAATATTTTGTAAAGATAGGTCTGTTCTTACGTGAATGTGGTCTCAGGTGTAATCGGGCACTGAGTAACGAAAGGCACTCCGTCCATGTACGGGGTTCCGATTTGATGCACTCCGTGCCAGTGGATAGTTGTGCCCGCCGCCATCAACTCGTTCTTTACATGCACTACTATGATGTCCCCGTGACATACCTGGACACATTAAAGTTTATTAAATTAAATTATAATTTAAAATCATTTTATTAGAAAAATTAATACAAAGATGGAAAGTGCAGCCATAGCCATGCAAACTAGGCGAGTTCACACTGTATTTTGATGGATAGGCTTCCCTAGTTTAAGGGTGCTTTTCCACCAGAGAAGCGCTATACTACGATGCTATAGATGCGTTTGATATCCACCAATAATATGCTTAGCGCTGGTGGAAACGGATTCAACTAAGATATGTTTTTTATATGGCAGGATGCGTGCTATGGATGTGTGCTATGGATGCTTGCTATGGATGCGTGCTATGGGCCATCGTGTAGCTATGTGCATATTTCTCGAGATGCGCATCTTTCTCGCACTGCTACCTAGCGTAGTATTGGTGGAAACGGTCACATATTTTCGTAGCGTAGATTTCACATCTTTGCAGCATAGCTGCATAGCACATCTCTGGTGGAAAAGCATCCTAAAGCTTGGTATGCTATTTACAGATGATCAAGTATACAAGAGATTTACAACTAATATAATATTTTTTTGCAAAAAATGCATGACAGCGGACCTAATTCACCCGAGTACAGAATTCGCGAATATTTCGCACGGATCGATGTAGCCTTTTTCACATTATTGTTGATTTATCAAAAATGGCTCAACCGATTTTGATGAAATTGAAATGGGACCAATTTCGAAGTGTACTCTTTCCAATAAAAACGAATTATTAAGTAAGTAAGTTCGTATAGGCCGGGTGGCTAGCCCTGGTGTCAGAGTTTTTAGGCCGCCTGAAAGCCTCTGACATGGCTAAACGGTTAAAACAACCGGGACCTACAATTTAACGTGTCATCCGAGCCATGGTAGCGCTCAGTTGGAAAATGCCACCCGCGGTCACCCATTAAAATACTGACCGTGCGGAACGTTGCTTAATAGCGTAGCGCTCGTAGCGTAGTTTGATTAGGTGATTGTCAGCGATCACCGAAAGAATTATTGAAAGCGGACTACTAAGAAAAAAGTTATACGTGGTTATACATAAAAAGAAATATATACGCGTCGAATTGAGTACCTTTTCCGGTTCGTCAGTCAAAAAATATTTGAAATTGGAAAAATAAATTAACGCATTTTGTTCTTTTGACATTCAAACAAATTACAAATTTAAAACTTGTCGAAAGGTGACGTCCACAAGTGGTATTCAGAGAAAAATCGAACCAAGATGGTATACATATCATTTGAAAGCTTGTTTTATGGGCTTACCAAAAATATTTAATTTAGATTTTTCCACCCCTCCAATTTTTTTTAAATGCGAAAAATAAATTGTATGAAAAATAACAATACAGCTTATTATTTTTTCTAGTTTAGCAATAATAAAGTGCTCCTATCGTTATTTTACTTGCATTCGTAGCTGATTCTTCCACATTCATATCTTAATTTGCTAAAATTAAAAATTATAACCTACCAGTGTGACCAGTTAGTAGGTACAATGTGACAAAAATAACACTTAAATAGTGTGTCTAATGGGTAAAAATGCTTTTATATAACTATTTGGAGGTTACTTAATCAGGGTTGATATGGATAAACTACCTATTGAGCCAAATATATTTATTTATCCTAATAATATCAAAATTAATTTAAAAAAAATCGGAGGGCTCTTTTTTGTTTTTAACAGTTGTAATAGACTCAGAAAAATATGAACTTTCTCGAAATGTAACGAGTCTTGTGGTTAGAATTTTTGATTATTATTATACCAGCCTCCATACATTTTGTGGACATGTCCTTTGGGAGAGGTGGATCGTGACGTCACTTCTCTGTCAAAAGTCTATTTATAGTCTAGTCGTGACGATACTCGGAACTATCTTCATCATTTTTTGTTTTATTGACAAAAGAAAAAATATGTGTATTTTTTTATAATCTATCTGACAGACTCACTATTTATTTGAGTCACAAAGATACCAGAGAGATAACGTGGTCTATCAAGAAAACAAAGAAGGAGATGGATTAATCGGCATGGCATGAGTTACGAGTAGAAAGAGGCATAATAAGTTTCTGAATTCAGTGGCTAGTTGCCGTGTTTATCCCTCAGCAGTGTCAAATTTCAATACATATTTGACAGTTTTGACAGCGCTGAGCCAGATTTTCCATACATTTTTGTAGTTGAAGATTGTTTGTGTCAAGCGATAACAGCACTATCTCTCTAGTTGTAATAGCTCTGTGATTTGGGTCCTCTAGCCTATTGTGCTGACTAAATCATAATAATTAATTATTAAATAATAATTAAAATTTAGCACTTACTTCAATAGAAGGTCCAGGCATCATTCTGTTGATGGTTGTAATCTCTCGACTTACTCCGTTACCCACCACGCAGTCTTTTCTCTCACAGTCTGTTATATTGAAGGGGCAATCAAAGCACGCCTTGCTCATACTTTGATACCACTCGATGTCGAACTGGTACTCGCAAGTCATAGGAGTTCCGTCGCATTTTCTGAGGCAAGGGTGTTTTCCATCGCGCCCAGAATCGAGGACACCTGGTTTGTAGGAACCGTCGGTTCTATACCTCTGTCCTGATGTCAGGGAAGCTACTGCGACGTCAAAATCTGTATAAAATATTAAAACAGTGTCAACATCAACATTTATAAAGATTAGTGAAAGTAATTATAATTTATTTATTTGTTTTATTGACCGAAGCGAAGGCTAAGACGTTTTTTTTTAAAGAAGTAACACTGTGACTTACATACTACGGTTATTTCATTATTACAAACAGACACTCCAATTTTATTCATTTGTATAAATGAAGAATAGATATTGCTTAGTACAAAATCCTAACAAGATTAGTGAGTATGAACCAAATCGGTCAAGAGCGAATAGATATAGGCTTATGAAGATACAGACCAAAAAAATGTGTCGCGAGGTCTACTTTACAGAAACTACTAGTTTATTTATTTAATTTTAAATTTAGTTAAAACTTTCTTGAATATATCTCTGACGTTAAGTACTGCTCTAACCTGCGCTCTAAATTAATTAAATTATATTGAAATATTATTTAAAATTGGGCAAGTGCGTGTTGGGCTCGCCCACTTAGGGTTCTTTAAGAATCTTGAAAGTTGCACGAAACCAGGAATTAAGTTGCTAAAAAGCCAAGTCGAAGATAGTTATCGATAAAAGAGTAAAATAATTAAATGTATTTTGCGTTTTCTGGTCATAAATCAAATAAATAATATAAATGATAATAATGGTGATGATAAAAAAATAAATGATTACAAGAATGTGAATGGGGAGGAATGTCATAATGTAACCTCTACAGAGATTTCAACAACTTGATGTCTTGTCAACTTTGATGTATTTCATTAATAAAATAACATGAACTTATAAGATGTTGATTTTATAATATATAGGCCAAATAACACTCAGCAGTCTCGATTCCTTTTCGTCGAAGATAGTCATCGATAAAAGAGTAAAATAGTTAAATGTATTTTGCATTTTTTGGTCATAAATCAAATAAATAATATAAATGATAATAATGGTGATAATAATAAAATAAATTATTACAAGCCGTAAAAATAATTAAAACATTTTAGCTTGTGCTAACGAAGCACTTTTATCATACCCCACATGATACGACTTGAACCCCCACTTTAAAATTTCGACCCTCATTCCTTGAATTTTGACCTTATTTGTGAGTAACAATTTACGATTTCCTAATTTTATTATGTTGATGTTATAATTAAATTAAAAAAATAACTCCATAAATCAATGTTATAAAAATTTCACAAATAAGTTAAATATAAATTATTTCTGGAAATTTTAAAATTTTGTTTCATATTAAATATAAAAAAGACAAAGAGATCAGAATTTCAACAATAAATTGGAACCGCCAATAAAAAAATAAAAATTATTACTAAAAATTTAAAAAGAAGATATATAACTTAAAACTTACACAGAACGCTGAAAGCAACAGCAACACACAAATATGTCGTTTTCATTTTAGACTTCATTGATACTGAGATATAATTTAAATTATCATTACTAAAAAAATATTTTTGAATACTAATAACCTGCTTCAAACGAGGTTGGATACTAAATAGATCTCAAACCCTTTATTCCCTATTTATGTAGTGCGTAACATAGTTTTTTTAATGAATGTATGACTTTATTTGTATAAATAAACAATTGTCCTCGTATTAATGATATCGAGATAAAATAGAACATCAATGGCGTTAAATCAGTTCCTGAAATAAATCAGTTCAAATGAGTGGATTACCGTGTGTAATTCATGACAAAAATAGCTTATTAGGTATGAGAGAGACCATAAATAGAAATAGAAATTACGCATGGGTATTAGATATACTTTCCACCATTTGTTATCAACGAGTCTTAACTTACTTTGGTCACATCGCCCGTAGGCAGCCCGATAATTTTGAGAAACTGGTTGTAGTTGGGAAAGTAGATGGCAAAAGACCACGTGGACGCTACCTACCCGTTGGTCTGATCAGATTAAGCTGATAACCGGGCTTCCAGTTTCCACTGCTCTGAAGAAAGCCGAAGATAGGGCGAAGTGGAAGCAACTCGTCACTGATTTCGTCAAGGCATTTCAAGACGGGCACGACCTTCAGCAATGAAGAGGACGAATAAGAAGAAGATTAGATATACTTTAGTGCTTCAAGTCGAAAGTTTTCGAACAGTGTGTGTTGCCAGTGATGACTTATGTCACAGAAACGTGGTCTCTCACTATGGGCCTTATTAGTAAGCTCCAAGTAGCCCAACAAGCTATGGAGAGGGCCACGCTCCGAGTTTCTCTTCGGGATCGAATCAGGAATGAGGAGATTCGTAGAAAAAACAAAGTTACCGACATAGCCCAACGGATTGGCAAGTTGAAATGTCAATGGGCGGGGAACATAGCGCGAAGGGCTAGTAAGTAAGTAAGTTCGTATAGGCCGGGTGGCTAGCCCTGGTGTCAGAGTTTTTAGGCCGCCTGGAGGCTTCTGACATGGCTAAACAGTTAAAACAACCGGGACCTACAATTTAACGTGTCATCTGAGCCACGGTAGCGCTCAGTTGGAAAATGCCACCCGCGGTCACCCATCCAAATACTGACCGTGCGGAACGTTGCTTAATTTCGAAGGGCTGGTGATCGATGGGGTCGAAAAGTTCTCGAGTGGAGACCACGTACCAGCATGCGCAGCGTTGGACGTCCACCCACAAGGTGGACGGATGACCTCATTAAGACCGCAGGATGCAAGCCGCTACGAACCGGTCTTATTGGACATCTTTAGGGGAGGCCTATGTCCAGCAGTGGACGTCCTATAGATGAAACGAACGAACGAAGAAGGTCCGTCTTGGATTCGAACAAGTATAGTTCTCCGAACCCAGCTAGCTAAGACTTAGCATTATTAGTCCATAAACCTTTAATATCATGACCCGCTATTGATTTCGTACTCACAAATCTTGTTAAAGTTTAAATTCTTAACGATCTTGCTAAATATTATCGAAATCCAATGACTACCGCTACACCAAATATCCCCCTTTTGGGGGAAATATATCCAATATATATTATTACTAGCTTTCGCTCGCAGGTCCTGTCCCAAGGGAATAAAAAGTAGTGTTTTCGGGATAAAAAGTAGCCTATGTCACTTTCCTTCTTTCTAACTATGTCCATGCCAAAACTCAAGTCAATCCGTTGCTTCGTTTACAGTTCTTTAATTTTAAACGTATAGATTTCAATTTTATTACGAATTCACTTTGTTTTCGAATACCAATTAATATTTAAATAACTCTGTTATTTACCAGTTCTGTTTTATATATACTTAACTAGATTTTGCCCGCGGCTCCGCCCGCGTGGAATTTGACGTTTGTGCTATCCCACAGGAATCTTTTATTTTTTCGGGATAAAAAGTAGCCTATGTCACTTTCACCTTGAACTATATTCATGCCAAAAATCAAGTCAATCCGGTACTCCGTTGCTGTGTGAAAGAGGAACAAACCAACAAACTTTTCGGACTTATAATATTATATAAGTATTATTATTAAGTATGATTACTTGAATAGACCCCTTAAACTTATTTGCCTACAACACAAAAACAGAGCGGAAATACACTAAATATAGGTTGGGGAAAATGTTTCTTCGCATTTTTTAAGAAAATTCAAAACATTTTTAATATAGTTTATTTACATTTAACTAAAGTATGTAGGTACCATTTTGTTCGATGACTTTTTGCCATCTTGTAGGTAGGGACATGATCCCATTGCTATAGAATTTTTGGGACTTCTGATCAAAATACCGCCACAAGTGGTTTTGGCAGTCCTCTCGTGATGTTAACCTAAAGATTACTAATTTTGAAGATATTGAAACAGGTGGAAATTTGAAGGCGCAAGGTCAGGACTATACGGCGGATGCATTAATACCTTCCAGCCAAACTTTCTTAATTTTTGCTGAGTGGCTAAAGATGTGTGAGGTCTAGCGTTATCATGATGAAAAACCACACCCCTTCTGTTGATTAATTCCGGCCGCTTTCTCTCAACTTCTTGATTTAATCTCATCAGTTGTTTGCAGTAGAGTTCAGAATCGATGGTCCTGCCTGGTGGTAACAGCTCGTATTGAATAATGCATTTCCAATCCCACCACACACACAGCATCACCTATTGCGAGTTTCGCCACAGTCTGTGAAGCCTGACCGGCCTTTGACCACGACCTTTTTCGCACGTTCTTGTCGTACGTGATCCACTTTTCATCACCAGTTATCAGCTTCTTCAAAAATGGTTCGGTTTCATTACGCCGTAATAAAGAATCACATATGAGTACACGGTTCATTAGGTTTCTTTCAGTGAGCTCGTGAGGTACCCAAATATCGAGCTTTTTTGTGTACCCAGTTTTTACAGATGCGCCAAAACTGTTTTGTGGTCAATTCCCAGTTATTCAGCTACAACGTAACTACTGATATGCCGATCTTCCTTCACTTTTTCAAAAATAGCATCCATTTTATCCGTAATCGGGCGGCCAAAGCGACGTGCGTCTTTGACATCAAAATTTCCGGATTGAAAATGTGCTACTCTTACAGACACTGCACTAGGTCCATAAACATCGCAAATTTTTCGCGGTTTGCGTTGCATTTTTACCTTTTTTGTAGTAAAATTTTAAAATGTGTCGAATTTCTTCATTAGATTCACTCATTGAAGTATAATCAAGTTACTCTCTGAGTATAATACACATTAAACATCATTGGATTCACTCATCTTGACAGTACGAAAAACAAATGAAAATCAGACATTTTCGTAATTTGAATTTGGAATTATGTTCTTTTAAAATTTAAACTTTCAATGATACCAAAACCACCCAGATAGAAATAGTATAGCCAAAGAGATTTTATTACAAGTTCATACGTATACTATAATGCGAAAAGACTTTTTCCCCAACCTATTATTTATTCAAAACATATATTACAAAAAACAATTGGAAGTCTGTAGAAAGCGCATGAAAATAATTACGGCATGTGTATAATATAAATAATTATACTCTGTAAATAACGTATGACTCAAAAATAGCTGTGAATAATATTATTCAAACACAAATAATACGAATGTTATTAGGTTATTACGTAGCATAACCGAATTAACACGTAAGTGTGAACAATTGCAAATTTTCAATATGTTTATTACATTTGGCACTAATATTAGATACGAGGAAAAACGTGTAGTTTCATAAATTGGTACAGTTGTACCTTGTGGTATCCAAAAGAACATAGGTCAACCCGAAGTACCCTATAAATTTTGATTACAGAGATACAAGAGGTTATAGATTAACACAAGTATGGTTTTAATTTCAACTTGATACCTTTACGCGTTTCCGAGATAGAAGGTCTTGACACATGCACGTACAAACGGACAGACAGACTTGATGGATAGACGGACAAACAGACAACAAAGTGATCTAATAAGGGTTTTATTTTTTTGCTTTCAAAGTACGAAACCCAAAAATGGACGCTATTTTTTCAAATCGTCTCTCTATTGAAACTTACACACCCTGTAGCTTGTAAAGTATTGATCGTAGAGCAAAACTGATGATGATTAAATTGGTCGGAAATTGAATATTAATTTTTTTGTCCGAGGTAACTATAATGCTATTCGTAAAGATATCCGAGATATGAGCAAAAATCTGAAAAAAGGTACCTTCAACCCCCCCTCCACACACACACCCTTAGCACACCCACTACACTTGAGGACCTTTTAGTATGTTCATCTGGATATGGCAAGGTATAACTGCACCAATTTTCAAAACTACTCGTCGTTTTTCCCCTGATTACTAATTTTCGCCTTATTTTACGAAAACTAATAATATACAAGGTGGAGAGCTGACGCCGACATACATAAATATTCAATTAGGTCATATTAAAGTACCCGAATAAAATGTATAATAGATATAACACTTAAGTGTTCGGTATAGTTAGTTAATTTGATTATTTTCTAAGTTAATACATTTCACGTAGGTAAGCTTGTGTGATGTAATGTAATGTAATGTCTAGCCAAGTTACATTTTTTTTAAATATTGCACGCCCGTAATGGGTCCACTATTGGAACTATTATTTATTATAACATCTTTGTACATAGTGTTGCAATAAACGATTTCTGATTTCTGAATAAATTTGATGCACAAGTATAACTACAACTACCCAATAATTATCACTTTCACTACATAGTATAAAACAAAATCGCTTCCCACTGTCTGTCCCAATGTATGCTTAAATCTTTAAAACTACGCAACGGGTTTTGATGTGATTTTTTTTAATAGATAGAGTGATTCAAAAGGACGGTTTATATGTATAATACACCTGTGCGAAGCCGGGGCGGGTCGCTAGTTAATCATTAAGGCGAAAAAAATAGTCGTTAAATTATTTATTTAGTCCGTTAGCAGGCTGTATCAAAAATATTGGACACGTATTTTTTATTTTCGAAGAAATCCCTTTTAGCGATAAGACCAATTTTGTCTTTGTACGTTGCTTTAATTGCAGCAAGGAAATTTAATTCCTATGACGCAATTGGAATTTTATTTTGTGGTCAGGTCAAGGATAATATATCCATGGGTCAGGTTGACACTACATCTTATTTTTTACGTAACGTGACGTATAAAATTGGGATCACCAATTAAGCCGGAAACATACTATCGGACGCGGCTAACAGCCGCGACTTAGCAATGTGCACAGTCTTAAAACATCCGGTGTGCCAGATCGCTCTCGGACGTCCGAACGCTCAAGGTCAGCCCAAGGAGACGTCCGCGACTTATGTCCGATAGTGTGCACGGCTTAGTGTACATTCATTGTCTAGTTACCTATCAGTCGCGGCTGTCAGTCGCGTCCGATAGTATGTTTCAAGCTTTACAATGCTAAAGCCCTGTTACATAATTTTTTTTTCATAAAATAGAAACTTATGACTTGTTTTAATTTACTTGAAAATAGAGTAGATGACTAATAATCAGATGGATTATCAAAAAATATTCGATACATATTTTTTCTTTTGTCAATTAAACGAAAAGAAATAGGCCGTTAAAGTTCCGCGTCACGACTAGACTTCAAAAGTCTACTTTTGATAGAGAAGTGTGTCACGACCCCCACTCCCAAACTTTGACAAGGTTTATCTTTTTTACTATGGAAATTTACGTGGTTTTCACACTTTTATACTATATAACGGGACTAAACTCACGTGTAGGGATAGTCGTAACGACTATAGTTTCGGTCACATTCGGCGACCTTTCTCAAGTTGGCGAGTGCTAGCACGCGGAGCCGTCTCGCAATGCACTATAGTCGTTACGACTATCCCTACACGTGAGTTTAGTCCCGTTATGTATAGTATATATGATGACAATGATAACATCGTCGACCCAAAATAGGCATGATATTTAATTATGAGGATATTATTATCCTCATAATTAACGTGTTTAATTAAAACACGTGTTTTACAAGGTGGCGATATGCCTGTACTTGTTACTTATTTTGAGAATCATATAACGTGTTCCTGGTCATTGCTTTCGTGTATATTTTTTTGAGTCAAATTGGCGAATGACATACCTATTTAAAACTGAATAATTTATTTCCTTTTATGGACGAGTTGTAAGACAACTAACCTTTTACTATGTTTTCAATTGAAACCTCGTTTTAACGATTTATCATCTTTGATTCGTTATACGAATCTGAGTCTTTCAGTTTGTAATTCTATTTTTCCTTACAGACACAGGAAGTCTCGAGTCTACTTTGGTCCGAGACGGATCGTTTTAGGCTCTTACGACCGGCGGTTTGGGCTCTGCGTTGATCCGTCAGTCAGTCATTAAGGACAAAGCATTTTATATATATAGATGTGGATCTGGATTGTACCTACTAAACATAATATTGTGAAATACACTATTGATATAAAGGACCAAAATGCTGGTGTTTCTTATTTGTCTAAAAGTAGTAACTACCTATATTGTAGCATTGCCATACATCATGATTTTGCTGCCAACTGGCAGTGGCCTTCAGCATTTGGATTATCTATAGTCTTTTTATGATCTGTTGTGGATAATCTGACTGTTTTTTGTGTAGCTGTAGATTTATTGTATTTTGTCCTAATAAAAAAAGTAAGTAAGTTTGTTTAGAACTGGGTGTCGGAGATTTTAAGCCGCCTGAGGGCCTCTGATATGGCTAACGATTAAAACAATAATTAAGTTCTAGTCAATGAAGAGTATAATAACAATATTTATAATAGTATAATATTTATTTAATATTAATATTACCTAATAGCACGATATGATATTGCGATGGATTCTATAAAAAAAAACGATTAAAATAAACTACAGATTAAGGAAATTGAAAAACAGTTTTTAGAATTAAATTTTTAATTACCTTAAAGTAATTTAAACAGCTTGCGTAAAATTCAAGGTAAGCATCAAATTAAGCAAATTATTAACAATATAAAAATACGTAAATTTTACAAAAACATAAATAAAATATAAAAAAACTCGTCACATCTTGAACAACGTACGGTTCGAAAAGCTACTAATAAATTCAGGAAAAACCTTTGAAAGTTTCTAAGCCTAGCAAAGCAATTCCTTTATAGAGTAGGTATCTAAAGATTGTCCGGAACTTTTAAAAACAATTTCAGCAATTTTTCTTTACAAATTAAATTAGGTAAATAAACATCTAGAAAAGAATTAATATTAAAATCGAGACATTATTCTCAATTCCTTAGTCCAATGTTTATTTCGCCTACATTTTCTCTTTACATTTTAACGTATTAAATCGTTGTTCACGTAAATTAGGTAACGGCTTGATTACCGCGCTAATTTACGCTTTGCCTATGATGCAATAGGATCAGTGACATCAAAGCTACAGTGTTTCAACAACTTGATTTTTTTGCTTTTAAAAATAAGTAGAAATAACACTTTGATAGCTAAAACATTTTAATAATATTTCAATTTTCTGTTTGAGGAGGTCTGTAGACAATCTCCATGTTACCACCCATTGGCATCTCTAAAACGGAATGGTATGCATTGAATTGTTTTTTTACTTGTGCATATACGTTGTTTGGTAAATTGATGCCATTATTGGTTCCAAAAATATTTCCCCCATTGTTCATATTTCCCCCATTGTTTGTATTTCCTCCATTATTTCCAGTTCCACCGTTGTTTAAATAGTTCCCACATGTTGGGAAATCTTGAGGTACTGGTAACATGTCTGAATGACTACCAACTTTGAAGACCAGCGCCATGCCCACTTCGGCGTGAAATTCTATGTGACAGTGGAACAACCAGTAACCAGGATTGTTGGCTTTAAACCTTATAATCGTGTAACCGCCATCAGGTACTGTCACTGTATCTTTTATAGGAGCTAGTCCGTCCAAATTTCTATGTAACGCCCCAGCGAGGTCTTTTTGTTTGATTTCTTCGACAGTTGTCGACGTGTTTAGTCGTTCCATTCCTATGACTCTGAAACCATGCCCGTGGAGATGTATAGGATGATTGGCATCAAATAATTTTCCTTCATCTACGATGATAACTTCAACAACAGAGTTCAGTCCTACAGAAAGCACATGAGGACACTGGCAGAAACTCGTTTTACATTTTTCTTTTTCGTTTTTAGCCTCTAGAGTAGCGTCGTTGCAAAAATTGTCTTCTGAAGGTCTGGTGACGAGAATGGGACTAGTTGGCATCCGCATACTGATGTGGTTTAGTTGAGGTGTGGGCACGGAGAATGACCCGTTGACTGAAAACAGAAATTAAACATTTTACACACACACACACTTCATAGTCACCCACAGAATAGTCGCCCACCTATGATATTTTTCACCCGGTTTATTGTAATCCTTCAACAACCAGAGTTTTGCACCGAGTTAGGATCGATTTCATGACAACCTATGGGGCATGCTATGAGTGCTTGTACCTACTAGCACTGTTTTGTTAGTTGATTGAATCAGGCGTTATTTTGCTGTTTTGTTAGTATATTTTGGTTAGAAAAATATTTTTGATCTAAGAAAAAATATTTTTGCTCTTCAAAATCTGAGTGCAAAATCCGTTTTTATCCGCTAGAGAGTAAAGTAAAATTGAATTTAGAACATCGTTTCTAGTAAGTACATTGTTTACTTCTGCCTCCATGATGCTGAATTTATCATACAACCTTTTTTAATTTGCTAAAAACTCAGACTCGTAATCTTCTTGGTGTACTTTTTTTATGCTTTGCACGAGCCATTTCCTATTCTCGTAGTTATATTGTTAAAATCTTAAGTTAAAAATAAGAAACTTGAAAACAAATGAAAATCCTAAAATGAGTGATTCTAGTCATTCTAGCGACGAGGAAGCTTATTTGACGCCAACAGAATTGACTGAAACTGGTGATAAATATTGTAAGTATTTGAAACAGTACGATATGTAGACGACTTTAGTTATTTCTTCGCTGAGGGGGGATGAAAAGCTACATGTTGCACTCGAGTGCAAAGATTTTTCACCTAGTGCTCTTTTGATACCCTTGCTAACGCTCAGGATGCTAATTTTTGATTTTAAAATCTTTCGCAACATAATGAGCAGCTATTTTTTTTTTCAAGATTGAGCTTTAAGTGGTATTTTACTTTCTTTAACATTTTAACTGTATAGATGGCAAGACTTACCTTGTTTGTGGCCATAATTGGGTGGTTTGTTGAAATGATCGTTGTCTTTCAAATACAAATCGTATGCCACGTAAAACTTGTGGTCCGGTGTCCTTTTGAAAGTGTCGTCAGATGGGTCTTTTTTTATGTATTCAAGTTTCGACATGGGTGTATTGTCAGTCTGCTCTTCGCCTTGGTTTACAGGGTTGATTTGCTAGAAGAATGCAAAAGACGTCTATATTAATTTCTAAAATGCTGGCCTCTTCTTTGCTCGAAGAATTTACATTGCCATCTAACGTGGCAAAGGGGGCCAGTATTTTGGGGCTTTTAGATTAGGACTTTTCATTATCCCTGTATTCTTATGTGTCATTTTTATTTTGCATTTGACGATTGCAAGTATATTTTAGTTGATAATTTCAACATTTGGTCTGTAATTACATATTTTTATATCCATCTCTCCTTTCAGAAAAGATAAATTGGTGGAAGGTAAGTATTATGTAGGTATGCTGTTAGCTGTTAAAACAACCGAGACCTACAATTTAACGTGTTATCTGAGCTACGGTAGCGCTTAGTTATAAATTTCCAACCGCGGTAACCCATCCGAAAACTGACCGTGCCTAAAGTTGCATAACTTTGGTGATCGCTAACAAACACTTAGTCAAATTACGTTATGAGCGCTACTATGCTAAATGTGTAGAAAAATGTAGATATTTAAGCTATAGTCTTTATACAGTCAAACTATACACTACACTAGCTGACCCGGTGAATTATACCAGCTTCATCTGTCACACGAATTTCGATGGCGTTTACTGCCGCCAAAGTCAAAGTCAAAGAACATTGTAACGACCAATACGGCAACTTTTACAAGCAGGAACATTTTGCATGGAAAATTTAAACTGATATTTTTTTATTATTTTCCGCGCAACTTTCTGTTTTAAAAACCTTCTCCTAACAAAAACTAACACAACAAAAAATAATTTGTGAAATTGGTCCACTAGTACAAGCGAGGTGCCGTGACCAAGGAAATAGGGATTTATATATACAGGGCTATTCCTAATCAATTAGCATCCTTTTAGGGGCGTATTCAGTACATCAAAACCGACAACTTTTGGTATTGCGACTTTTGTCAAAAATTTAAAAAAAAAGATTTTTTGTAAAAGTGTTTTTTTTTATTTTGACAAAAGTCGCAGAACAAACGTTGTTAGTTTTGTATACAGAATAAGCCTATAAAATGATGCAAATTGATTAAGAGTAACCCTGTATATTTAGATATGTATAAAAATATAGATATTTACGCCACGTGTATTTTTTGTCCAGTCCGGAGGCTGCGGGGGATCCTCATCATCAGCACCGGCATAATGTAAGACTGCTACTTGCCGCATGTTCGGTAAACTGTGCAGAGAGAGAATAAACGTACATAAGTTCGTATAGGCCGGGTGGCTAGCCCTGGTGTCAGAGTTTTTAAGCCGTATGAAGGCCTCTGACATGGCTAAACGGTTAAAACAACCGGGGTCTACAATTTATCGTGTCATCCGAGCTACGGTAGCCCTCGCGCCTAGCGCTCGCGCGTAGCGCGAATAACAATAATTATAATTAATCGTCATCAGAAGGACTTTACACATAAAAAACCAAGTTTTAAACTTATGTCAAAACTACGTACAAAATTCGAATATTTTGCTCGAATACAATACTAGTATTTTTATAAATTTTATTGTTCCTTTTTTAAAACCACTCAATCGATTTCGATAAAATTTAAATCGGACTATCACTGAAGTAATGATCTACCAAACAAAAAAATGAATTATCAAAATTTATTCATAAGTTGCGGAATAAATAAATAATCGGCCAAGTACGAGTTTGACTCGCGAATGAAGGGTTCCGTACCGTATGGTTGGTCCCCTAAGTATATTTTATTTTAATAATTAATTTTTCAAGGGAATATAGTTTTAAGCATCTTCCGGTTGCAGTTATTAATATCAAGCAACACATCATGTTTTTTGTATATATTGTATTTTGCCTAAATTAAATACATATTTTTCTGGTTTTAGTATTTGTTGTTATAGCGGCAACCGAAATACATCATCTGTAAAAAGTTCATCCTTCTAGCTATCACCGACCCTGAGATACAGTACATCCTGGTGACAGACAGACAGACGAACGGACAGCGGAGTCTTAGTAATAGGATCCCGTTTTTACCCTTTGGGTACGGAACCCTAACATAATATACAGCCGATTTTTGAATTCGGTTGAAAATTATGCAGATTATGATGTGAAATTATTTAAAAAAATATAAATGATGATTAATTAACAGGGTTATTTCTAATCAATTAGCATCCTTTCAGTGGCTTATTCTGTACATCAAAAATAACAACTTTTGTATTATGACTTTTGTACAACCCAAAAAAAAAAACTGTTGTTCCATAGAAAAGTGTCGTTCACCCGCGACAAAATGTATTGAGCAGCTGATTTTTTTTTAGTTTTGACAAAAGTCGTAGAACAAAATTTGTTTGTTTTGATGTACAGATCAAGCCCCTAAATGGATGCTAATTGTTTAGAAATAACCCTGTATATGAAAATTATGCAAATCATTATGATAAATTGTATTAAAAAATACAAATGATGTTTTTTTATTAGGTACTACGTACTTTTCGCAGTTCAGGAGGCCACGGAACTTGATCCAGTAGTTGTTAATTCTTTGCGTGGCATTTATGATGAAATCAAAACGCTCTCCCGCGAACGATACAAAGGATTTTGCTGTAATATAAAAATAAATTAAAAACATCATGGATTGAATTGAAAATGGAAATAATATTATGACTTTGAGAATAGACATGATGACTGGTTGAAATAAATATTATTATTATTAGTCTGTCTGTATATTAGTCAAAAAATATTGAACACGTATTTTTTTATTTTGTTAATGAAACAAAATATAGCAAAAATAAAGCGAGTCAAAGTCGCAATTGGCGTCACAATAAATGAATATGGTACAAAGTCTACCTAAGCGTGACGTCACGCGGAACTTTCTATATCCTCATCATTTTTTGTTGCATCGACAAAACTAAACTACGTGACAACTACGTGTCTAATATATTTTGATAATGTAACTTTCAGACTTATAATTTTTCTTTTCAAGCTTGATTCTGTTTACCGATCTTTACTGAGGTGACACCTTCTTGAACCTCTCTCGGTTTTCTGATAGCTCTAACACCTCAAAGGCTGTCAAAAAACGAGCTTCGATCGATTACGTAATAACGTGTGACGTTACTGAACAGCGGGACAGTTCTGTTAGCCGATCTCGTTACTGAAGTGACACGTTCTAGAACCTCTCTGTGGAACCTCTCTCGTTTTTCTAGCAGTTCTGACAGCTCAAATCTGTCAAAAAATATGAGCAAAGTTCAAGAACGTGTCACCTCAGTATCGAGATCGGTTAACAGAATTGCCCCGCTGGAACGTACGTAAGTACGTAGTAAACCTCATTCGTTTCTCAGTAACGTCACACGTTTATACGTCTTTGGTCGAAGCTCGTCCGTTTTATGACAGCTTTCTAGCGGCGAAGAAATACCTAAGAAACTAATAAGGTTTACTGTAAGAAAAACGAGAGAGGTTCTTGAACCTCTCTCGTTTTTCTAGAGGTGACAAGTTCTTGAACTTGTCACCTCAGTAACGAGATCGGTTAACTGAATCGCTCCGCTGTCTTCGCCTATGCGCTTCGTTTTGCATTGTGTGCCACTGTTGACAATATTTTTTGCGTTTGGCGTTTGTGTCCACCGCTTCATTAAAGTTTTTCTTGCATAAATCTCTTCTTCTCCCATTCTTCTTCTTTTGAAAAGCCGGAAATTGCATTAATACCACATAATCAACATACCGCCTGCTCGTACTAAGCGATTTACTTTCTCCTTCATAATAGAAACCTCCAGAAAGTACAATTCCCTACATATTTCATTGTTTCCAGTCACAAGCTGGATGCCTGGTAAAAGTGAATTGGTATCTTCTAGGTCTACATGCTAGATCTCCAGCTACAACATCGCTTTCTATACGGAGACTTAATGGCGAAATGTACCAATTATGTCCTATTATAATATATTTCCTCATTTGAGCACCGTCTCATCTTTCCAAGACCTAAAAGGCTGGTGCAGCGATTGAATAAGAAAAATACCTCAAAAGATACAATTATGATAATTGAGACTTTGGGTCCGTGGGGGCCGGGAGCTCATCTTGTTTTCAAAAGTCTATCTGAGCATCTGGTGGACGCGACGCGTGACCAGAAAGCTGGTGTTTATTTGGCTCAACGTATAAGGATTGCCATTCAGCGTGGCAATGCTGCCAGCATGCTGGGCACGCTGCCAACTGGTAGTAGGCTTGACCATTTGGATTACCTTTAGACCTTCAAGGGTCTGTGGATGATCCAATTGCTTTCTATGTAGTAGTAGTGTCGGTAGTTTTAGCATATAAACTAGTATTGTATCTTAATGTAGTTAAAAGGCACTTTTCCCCCATTAAACAAATATATATTGGCAGTGGTTACAAATTTTAGCCTTTTGAGGTAGAAACTTAAGGATCGTGGAAAACGAGATAAAAAGTTTATCTCATTATGATCATCAGCTTATTTGAGGGCATTGCGGGACATAAGCTTCCTCTTTCGATAATTATCCTTATGTTGTGGCAGTCTTATCCATATATTTCCGGTTTTAAATTGTTTATACCTTTTTTAACGCGAATAGGTCCGCGCTTGACCACCAACTTGCCTGATGGTAAGCGTCGTTGTGGTCGAAGATTTAGAAGATACCTATTCACTCTGATCTTGAAAAGCTTTAGATTATATATCTTTTACGAAACAGGAAAGCAGGAAGACTGTTCCATTCCCTGGCGGTATGAATCAGAAATGTTGAGTCAAACCGCTTCCTACGTATCAAAGGAAAATTGACGGTGTAGGTGTGGTAATGTGGCGTCTTTCTCCTTATCCTGTAGTAAAAAAGGCATAGTAGGATAAGGTTGTGTAGCTCAGATGCACACTCTCCGAAATTAATCCTATAGAAAATGGACAGACTTGCAACCCTACGGCGATGCTCCAGGCTATGAAGATTTTTTTGCAGCTAACTTTTCATCTCCTATAAGTCGAACAGCACCGATTCCAGGGCCTCGAGCTTTCTATTTGAAAATATTATATAGTATGGGTCATATGGATATGCGGACTGACGGGAATGGGTAAAATTAGAAATGAGTATGTTAGAGGAAGTCTAAAATTAGCGCCAGTGACTGAGAAATTAGAGTGGCAGGCTCTAATCTTGGTATGGGCATTTGGGTATATCATGAGAAGGGAAGATAGTCATGTTAACAAGAGAACTCTTAATAAGATGTTAAGCGGTAAAAGAGGGACCAAGAAAGACCAAAAAAAGTGTGGAAGAGTTGTGTGAACGATGATATGCGAGAGAAAGGAGTTGATGGTGAGATGACGTATGCTAGAGTGAAGTAGCGAAAGGAAACCTAGTGTGCCGACCCCACGTAGTGGGATAAGGGCAAGAAGATGATGATGATGATCTATTTGAAAATATTATCTTACTTGTAACAGGTTTCAGGTAAGACCCGTCCGATGCAATTATAATAATGTCGTGATTTTCGACTGATAGCTCCACAGGACAATAGGAGAATCCAGCATTGATGAGGCGGAATCTGTATCTTGAATACTGTAACAAAAATGGTCATTAACAAATACGTCCTGTAGAAACAGCTAATCTATACCAATATTATAAAGAAGAAAGATTTGATTGTTTGTTTGCTTCGAATAGGCTCCGAAACCACCGAACCGATTTGGAAAATTATTTCACTGTCGGAACGCTACTCTATCCCCAGTGAACATAGGATATTATATTTTCAAAAAAATAGGGTTCCGTACACTATTCAGGGTCATGGGCATTAAACGCAAAACCTTATAAAGGCCTTATAACAACTTTTGTTCTAGGACTTTTGGAAAATCACGAAGAAAAAATCTGCTTTTTATAGAACAATTTCGTCAACGCGCGGCAAAATGTATGGAGAAGCGATTTTTCTTTTTGCGAATTTTCAAAAGTTGTAGTACAAAAGTTGTTAGTCTAGCTGTACTAGACCCGTCCTTAAAAGGTTTTGCGTTTAATACTTATGACCCTGTATATTTTTTCTCTAGACATAGGCAAAGATACACCTTTATAACATTAACTAGCTGCCCGTCCCGGTTTTACCCAAGTACAATAGGCATAATGACTGGGTAAATAAATCAATTATTATAATTAGTCCGTGCGTTATATTATCAAAAAATATTGGATACATATTTTTTTCTTTTATCAATCAAACAATAATTCACAAAGATAAACCTTATCAAAGTTCAGGAGTGGGGGCACGCGAAGTCATTTTTCTGTCAAAAGTTACACATTTGTAGTAAGTTTGTAGTCGACTCGTGACGTCACGCGGAATTTGGACGAGCTATACCTTTATCAATTTTTGTTTAATTGACAAAAGAAAAAATACGTGGCTAATATTTTTTTATAACCTATTTGACGGACTATACTCTATAAAATTTAACTTGATCTCTGCGGCAGTTACATTATATATAACAATGTTGTAATAAAATCGAATGAGTAGTTGAAGGTGAGAAATTGGATTTTATTTACTTACTATTATATCAGATCAAGTATGTACACATGTAAATAATGTTTTAATATTAACTAAATACTCATAATAATGTAACGATAGTATTTATCGACGTTTTTCACTATTATCGATGCTAATGTAACATATAATTGGGTTTAATTTAATTACACATGTAAAAAATGTTGTGATATTAAAATATGCACTAAAATTAATGATAAATTAAGTTTTATTTAAAATATCGTCAGTATAAACTATCGATATTTTAATTAATTTGGTCACGATCATTCGTCGCCCTTCACTAATCGGCATGCCCATAAAGTATGACATTGACAGGTACTGTCTGTACTATTAAGAAATTCAGGACTTCATTGGCATGATTTTTCTGACAGCTGTCGCAGAGATCAAGTTAAATTTTATAGAGTATAGTTATATTTTTTATTTATAATGTCTATTGTTATAGACGCAAACCTTTTCGAGGAAACACTCTAAGAGATGGTGAAAACCATATTCGAATCTGTTGTGTAGTTTAAAAGATATAACCGGAAACACAGACGCACAAACAAACTTACAGAAATAGCGACTTAGCCTTATACAGAGTTATATTATTTCTAATTAATTAGTATTAGTAGTTTCATACTTTTAGGGGCTTATTCTGTACATCAAAAGTAACAACTATTGTTCTGCTACTTTTGTAAAACTCAAAAAAATCAGTTGTTTCATGGATTTTGTCGAGGGTGAACGATATTTCTCTATGGAAGAACATTTTTTTTTTGAGAATTAATAAAAGTCGAACAAAAGTTGTTAGTTTTGATGTAGGTACAGAGTAAGCCTAAAGATGCTAATTGATTAGAAATAACCGTGTGTATATAACAAAGCAAAGTCGTTTTTTATGTGTGTCTGTCTCAATTTGTCTGAATAATAAAAGCCGGACAAGTAAGAGTCAGGCTTGCCACCGAGAGTTGCGAAAAATCCCAAAAATTGCACGAAACCGAGAACAAAGTTGTTAACTCTTTAGGGCAATATTGTTCAAATCAATAAAAAAAGTAATGTATAATCTTAAAGAGCACAGGCCCCGGTGTCTGTGGAGTGCAACAATTCAATAAAAGAAAAAAAACTCTTTAGGGCGTCATCGACACGAATTTTTTTTACATTTCTCGCCACAAACCTCAAATTTTTTCTTGTAAAAATTATTTTTAATTTAGCTTGTACAAATGAAGCTCTTTCAAATGTTATCCCTCATGATACGATTAACTCACTTATAATTTGGACCCTAAATCCCTTTTTGTGAATAAATTAAAAATGCACAGTTTTCAGATTTATTTCAATAATATTAATTGGGGTCTAACTTTATTTCACTACAACAGAAAAGTTAAAAATCAAACTTCTATGATTTTTTTTCAACTGCAAGATCTGCGTAAACCAGCAGTCGTCAAACCACGGCTGGTAGGCCGCTTGCAGCCCGCGGCTTTTAATGGTGCAGCCCTCGGTTTAGGGGGTCATGTGTACTATTATCATATCTATATTCAAACTAATAATTTCGCGGTAACTACACATGCGTATAAATAAAATATATAAATAATAAATATATATATATATATATATTTATATATATATATATATATATAAAAATATATATAAATAATATATTCTACTTTATTCATACTTGCCTATAAATTACCAAAAGTACCCAAAAAAATCACACTCGCTGCCCTCGCGCATCTAAGTAGTAACGTGGTATATTTTGTTCACGCCTGTTTTGAAATAACTAAACAAAAAATTGAGGCTCGCAGCGGTCGCGCATGGCAGCAGTATGGATAGTCTGTTTTGAAATTACTGAAAAATAGCCGAAAAATTGTCGCTTGCTGCACTCGCGCATAATAGCTGTAAGTTGAACTGCTTTGCTCATGTCTGTTTTGAAATTACTGAAAAAGCCAAATAATTGTCGCGCTCGCTTTGCTCGCGCATATGTTTTAACCTTATCATATTCTTTAGGCAGCACAGTAACCTAAAATAACAAAGGCTAGTATATTATTATCTCAAGTTCATCACTGTCCTATGGGCCTTGACTAGTAAATCAAAGTAGACGACCACTGGCGTAAATGGTTTTAATTTCAAATCGATACCTTTTCGCGTTCTCAAAACTCTTGACATACGGACAAAAAAGTGATCCTATAAGGGTTCCGTTTTTTCTTTTGAGGTACGGAACCTAACCTAAAAACAATCTGCTTCTTAGACTGTACTGTACTGTGTTGTAGTCTGTTTATTAGACTGTACTGTACTAGCCTTTTAAAAGTCCACTGCAGGATTTAGGCCTAACTAAAAGGGTAAGTGGGCCATTTCCACCACACTGGCCCAGTGCGGATTGCTAGATTCACATACGCCATCGAACTTCTTCTACGGACGTATGTAGGTTGCCTCACGATGTTTCCCTTCACCGACAAGCCAGTGATGTGAAATTCCGTACATAAACTCCAAGGAATTCATTGGCACGGGACCGAGATTTTAATCCATGACCTCACGATCGTAAGGCCGGTGTCACTACCACGGCGGAACTATGATATTACCTTTGAGACTTTAAATCTAGGCGCTCTTGTCATTGCAGTTCTGTCTCCTATTCTAACTTCAAACTTTCCACCTCCATTGACGAGCAAAGATGTTGGGTTCATGGAACCATTCAGGTGGTAGTGGTCGGTGAACACAGCCTGCGATGGCTGATCTGTCCAGTCTATGACCAGTATAACATGGTCCGCGCTGTAAAATAAATAAAAATCTGTTGATTTATTACTCACTAGCTATTGCTCGCGGCTGCACCCGCGAAAATTTTGGTTTTTTTTTGCTATCGCATAGGAACCTTTTATTTTTCCGGGGTAAAAATAAGCCTATGTCACTTTCCGTCTTGCGGACTATATTCAATTTAGGTACATGAAAAAAATCAAGTCAATCCATTGCTCCACTGCTGCGTGAAAGAGTGACAAACCAACATCACACTTTCGGATTTATTACTTACTATACAACGTGTAACGGAAAGACTGTATACATACTGAAAGTACCAAATCAGATAACGGTAACAAACTAGATGTTTAGCCGTGTCAGTTCGTTTGCTGATTTTTAATCTTTTTTTGAAAAACTAGTAATTTTTATGACTAATTCACATTTGCACAGCACTATCACGCTAAACAGCTGTGAGGTCAATAACACGACCTTGCCCATCAAAATCAGACCACACCTCCTTGTTGTGACATGTTTGTTTACGTACAAAAGATTTTTCTAGTAAGTCATATTTAATTTAAAAAAAAAAAGTGAATGTTGTTATTTTGTCTCGAAATTTCGAATACAGCATCTGTATAAGGTATAGTATCAACCCACTTTTTATGTATACAGCCTTTCCGTTACACGTTGTATATAAAAATGTATCGTGGTTGTTAGTCTCGCTAAAACTCGAGAACGGCTGAACTGATTTGCTAATTTTGATCTTGAAATATTTTTAAACGGTGAGAAAATGTATAAAAGTTGCTAGAAAAATAATAAAAACGCTAATTTCCCATACAAAAAGTTCTGGCATGTAAAAGTTGTAATAGTTAGTTGACAGATGGTGAGACGAAGTTCACCGGGTCAACTAGTTATTAATATTAGTAAGGAGTAAGAATTGGTAAAAAAATTACAAATACTTAAGACATTATTTAGTGAATAGTATAGTATTAAAAAACTTGGGAATTCACCAGCGAATTGATATCGATGCACGCAAGACTTGTAAGTGCAGCCCTTTCATTTGGTACTCATATTAAGGGTGTTGAGAAAAATATGTGATCCGCCATTTTGGGGCAGCAGCCATCTTGGATTAATGATAAGAACCATAGAATAAGAACTAAATTAATAGAAACCGTACTAAAATAGCAAGACACTCGAAATTTGCTCCTGGGTCAAAGAGGCGTGGGTTCGATTCCCACCCAGGGCAAATATTTATGTGATGAAAATAGGTATTTGCACAGAGCAAGGTGTCTGGGTGTTATTTAGGTATTATCTGTATAAGTGTGTATCTAAAAATATGTATATGTAGTATATATGCCATAGACTGGCAGCCATATCACAAGGTTTTGCTTAGTTTGAAGTCAGAGACCGTGCGTAAGATGTCCCCTACTATTAAATATTTATTTGTCTTATAGCTTACTCGTCCTCATCATATTCAGAATTGTAGTATTCTGCCTCTTTTGGTTTCCTGACGACCAAGGCTCCTGAGATGCCATCACCGCGTTGCATCCCAATGTGCGCGTGGTAGAAGTGGGTCCCGGCTGGTGTAGCTGTAAACTTGTACCTGTAAATGGCAAACAATATTATAATTTGTAAAGTAAGCTCGTATAGGCCGGGTGGCTAGCCCTGGTGTTAATTATAATTTGGGGTATGTTGTTTTTAAAGTTTCGTTATTTGAACATATTATTATTATAAATACTACGGGACTAATCGCACACGAAAATTACGAGATAAATAAATACCTCATCATCTCGACGTTTCGAACGAGTTGCATCGATCGTGGTCACGGGTTAACGTCGGACGATGAGGCAGGTATTTTAATATTTATTTATCTCGTAATTTTAGTGCACTAGAATTACGAGCACCGTAGCATATAAATAATAATAATAATTTCTTTCCGTTCAGTGGGCACCTGGTAGATATAGCTATCAGCCATGTGGCCGCCATTTATGGCACTAATTTTAGATGTATACTTTGTACCCTCTGTTTTAGTTACTAGAGGATTCTGTATCGACCAGTGTTTCGCGTTTTCTGTAGAACATCGAGAAAATTCGCGGTTCATTTTTTGATAAAATTTACTTTCCGGGAGAGATAACAAATAGCCATACCTACTGTCATTTCATCCTTAAAACGCTGCCCACTTATGTTCAAGGTAATTGGTCCCTTGTTATTTACAAGGTGATCTTAACAAAATATCAGAAGATACCTATTTACTCGGGATTTGAAGACACCCACGTTGTACTTAAGCGGGAAGACAGACCCAGGCAAAGCGTTCCACATTCTGGCTGTTCGTATGAGGAATGAGGATTCGAAACGCTTTGTTCTAACTCGCGGAATGTCCACCATAAAAGGGTGGCGCTTTGGTCGCGTCTGCCTAGCCGTACGATAGAAGAAAGGGGCAGGTGGGACCAAATTGTGCAACTCCTGAGCGCACTCTCCGAAGTGAATCCGATAAAAGGCCGACAAACACGCCACCTTACATCGATGCTCAAGACTTTGCAGCTGCGACTTAGTCAAGGTGTCGTTGTCAATCAGCCTCCTGGCTCGCCGCTCAATCGACTCCAGAGCCTCCAGTTGATATTTGGCAGAGCCATCCCAAAGGTGAGAGCAGTATTCCATGCAAGACCTGACTTGCGCTTTATAAAGGCTAAGTAGTTGCTCAGGTGTGAAATACCGTCTTACCTTAGAGAGAACACCAAGTTTTTTGGAGGCTAATTGGGCTTTTGACTCTATGTAAGAGCGAAAGTTAAGACTTAATAAATAAATAAAAAAAATAATAAATAGTTACGCGAAAGTGCTCTCCGGCGTGATTGGGCACTGAGTGACAAATGGCACCCCGTCCATGTAAGGAGTATCCATTTGGTGCATCCCGTGCCAGTGGATAGACGTGCCCTCCGCCATCAGCTCGTTCGTCACGTTGACTACGACTAAATCGCCTTCACACACCTGAAAATGTTGAATAGGTCAATTTTCTGCTGTTTAAAGTTCATAGTAAAAATGTTTGCAAAATAAATAAATATTAGGGGACATCTTACACACAGCCTCTGACCCCAAACTAAGCAAAGCTTGTGATATGGCTGCCTGAGACTGATATACTACATATACTTCTTTTTAAATACATAGATAGTACCTAAATAACACCCAGACTCAGAGCAAACACCTAAGTTCATCACATAAATGTTTACCCTGGGTGAAAATCGAACCCACGCCTCTTTGATCCAGTAGTCAGGTGCACTAGTCACTGAGCCACCGAGGCAGTCAAAAAATGGGACCAGACTAGGTACAGTAGCTCAAAAAACCATTAAAATATGGCAAATAAATGCGCAGAGTAACACAACCGCATTGAATGCTTAATTTGAATTGAATTGCATATTTTCTATTTTGATTTTTGTTCAAGGCCGCCATCACACTGCCATATTTTACAAGCAGTGCCAAAAGATAATAAGATCCGAAAATATGAAATTCCTTTAAAGGGAGATTGGAAAGAAAATAATAGGAAAATCATTTTCCAAAACAAATATGTAATTGAATACTGTGCAATGTAGTGGCCGAAGCTCGATATATTTTTGCATTATCTCTTTTAAAAGCTACTCAGTCGTCCCTGACTGAGTAGCTCCCAATAGCAGAAAAACGTTCTGTAGGCAGCTGGCTGGTCTGCCTACAGAACGTTTTTCGTCGATGAGTCGACGACATCAGGCCCATCGCAGGTCACGCATGGATGAAATTAGCCCAAGATAGGGAACAATGGCGCAAGAGAGAGGCAAAAAGCTACTCAGTTATACCTAACTGAGTAGCTCCCAATAGCAGATAAGCGTTTCGTAGGCAGACCATCAGCCCGATGGGTCGACGACATCAGGCCCATCGCAGGTCACACGTGGATGAAATTAGCCCAAGATAAGGAACAATGGCGCAAGAGAGAGGCAAAAAGCTACTCAGTTATACCTAACTGAGTAGCTCCCAATAGCAGATAAGCGTTCCGTAGGCAGACCACCAGCCCGATGGGTCGACGACATCAGGCCCATCGCAGGTCACGCGTGGATTAAATTAGCCCAAGATAGAGAACAATGGCGCAAGAGAGAGGCAAAAAGCTACTCAGTTATACCTAACTGAGTAGCTCCCAATAGCAGATAAGCGTACTGTAGGCAGACCACCAGCCCGATGGGTCGACGACATCAGGCCCATCGCAGGTTACGCGTGGATGAAATTAGCCCAAGATAGGGAACAATGGCGCAAGAGAGAGGCAAAAAGCTACTCAGTTATACCTAACTGAGTAGCTCCCAATGGCAGATAAGCGTTCTGTAGGCAGACCACCAGCCCGATGGGTCGACGACATCAGGCCCATCGCAGGTCACACGTGGATAAGATTAGCCCAAGATAGGGAACAATGGCGCAAGAGAGAGGCAAAAAGCTACTCAGTTATTCCTAACTGAGTAGCTCCTAATAGCAGATAAGCGTTCTGTAGGCAGACCACCAGTCGTCAACCCGATGGGTTGACGACTGATGGTCGTTTGGTCGTGTGGTCGTCAACCCATCGGTTTCGACTTCAGGCCTAATGCAGGTCACGCGTGGATAAGATTAGCCCAAGATAGGGAACAATGGCGCAAGAGAGAGGATGCCTATACCCTGCACATTCATCTGTGTCCGACCCTATAGCAGTAGGTTGACACAGGTTGATGAAGATGATGATGAAAGATTTTACGTTAGACGCCAAATTACAGTCCCGAGGGATGCCCTCTTTACTGCGACTGGAGGCCTCGAGACACTGCATGGGGTATATTTTAGCAGGGTGTGTGCTGTGTGTTCACAGACGCCCGCGAGGACGAACAGCTTCTCTCACTCACTCTGGGCACACTATACCCATTTAGTCGCGTTACCCGTGGCGTGGTTAAATCGTTAGCCTTCTTGGCTTAGCGGCTGTAAAAGGCATACTCATTAGAACTACTCGGCACTGCCTCGTCATTCGGTGTCCTTTGTTGATGATAGGTGGTCCATGGTAAGAGGCCGTGTGTCAATTATATATTACCGTACTTTCACTTTAAAATAAAAAATATAACCACCACGTTGAGAAAAAAGACTCCAAATCAAGGGAAAGGGAACGTTGTGCCATCGGTAATGCAAAAGGCAAGCGTGCAAGCAACTGATGGTCACCGAATGGCCTACTCACCAGTAGTCTCCAACCTAGTGATTTTTTGGTATTTCTACCGATTTAGCGCCTCCCCCACCAATATAGCGAAATGAAGCAATTTTCCAACGATTTCTGAGATTGTTATACGACTATTTCCAGTTTTCTATCGAATTTCAAGTTATTGGGACACATTCTCTCGATTTTGTACCGAATTTCAAATTATCAGCGAAGAGAGACGAAAATGAGAGATACAGATAGGAATATATATTAGGGGAGGCCTATGTCCAGCAGTGGACTTCCTATGGCTGAAACGACGACGATAGGAATATGGGCTACTTTGTAAGTGGCGTATGGCGACCAGAATCTACTGGGGGAGCCCCCCCGTAAGCAAAAATCTGTCGAGGTCCAACTTTACGATTCAAATACTACCCTGACACCCCAAAGATTATATCGATTTTTAGTAAAAATATATCGATTTTCCTTAGGTGACGTATTTTATTCGGTAATTCAGGTACTACTGATTTTTGCTACGAACATACCGATTTTTCGGCGTTTGTAACGATTTCAACTTTTTTCGTTTGAGACTACTGCCACTCACAGCCCGCAGGCGAGAAGCTCTGAAGTCTATGTAATTTGATGTAAGCCCATAGGTACATTCCATGTAAAGAATACTAACTGATTAAGACGAAGCGGTCTTATAAACATGTCTCGAGTGGTTTTGATGAACCATGATGTTATTCTAAAGAAAAAATAAATTAGAACGATTGAAACTCACTTGTATAGAAGGTCCCGGCATTTTCCTGTTGATCGTCGTAATCTCCCTGCTTTTACCATTCACCACCACGCAGTCCTTGCTCTCGCAATGGGTTGCATTGAAGGGGCAATCAAAGCACGCCTTGCTCATGCTCTGATACCATTCTAGCTCGAAATGGTAGTAGCAAGTCTTTCGGTTCCCATCGCATGTTCTGTAGCACGGGTGATCCTTTCCATCTCGGTCTCCTGTAGATGCCAGCCTGCCAGGTTTGTAGCGTCTATTTGTGTTCGAAAATCTACGTCCCGGTCTCGTTTGCGCGTCGACATTAGAAGTGTAAAGATCTGTAGATACAGAAATATCGCTCGTCACTACATACAAATGTCGGTAGGTAATTACACCAATGTTTGTTGTTTTTTTTTTACATTATGTACAATATAATTATAAAGATATATAGAATAAAATAAAAATACGTAATTTATATGTTTGTTATTAAATATATGAAACGAAAATTTATTTAAATTTTTCTTTACAAAATCAATGCTTATTGCTTATAAAACTGTGAAAAACTTTACACTCGATTGAAATGAGCCTTGAAACATTTGAATTTTGACGCAATTTTTAGGAAGCTTGGGCGCAATAAAAATTAAAAGACTAAACTGAGTCCTCTTTTATGAAAATAGCGGCCTAGTTGATCTACACACGCGGCATCGTGTCCAGCTATTAGACAAAGAAAAAGGAACTGGCGACGCGACGCGTGTAATATAACACGAACCATTTCGAGCCACTTTTGACCCCTTCATAACCTGAATATATGAAACTATTTATTAAAGTAGTTTAGCTAGTCTAGAATTTAAAATATCGTTATTTTTTCTTCAACAGTTAGTGATATATTGACAACTCTGACGCCAGTTTAAATGAACGGTGTTGAAATCTATAGTACCTATAGGTCTGTGTTCAGCAGTGGACGTACTTCGGCTAATATGACAATAAAATTAAATAAAACTTTCCACATTCAAAGCTGCCCGTTATGATTTCCTACATCCGTCAAAATGCTCCATTTCAAAGTCTCGTTTGTTCGTTTCAGCCATAGGATGTCCACTGCTGGACATAGGCCTCCCCTAAAGATCTCCAATAAGACCAGACCAAACGTCTACCTGTTGCCAATATTAATTGCAAAAATCACGTTTGTTGGATATGAAAATAAATTGAATATTTTTTTGTTCTCATTTTAGTATCTGTTGTTATAGCGGCAATAGAAACTTCATATTATATAAGTAACAGACATCATATTATGTGTAAATTTCAACTGTCAAGCTGTCACGGTTCATGAGATAGGTATATATATATATATATATATAGTCTGAAGACAAACAAACGGACGGAAGGTTGAACAGCGGAGTCTTAGAAATAGGGTCCCGTTTTTACCCTTCTGGGTACGGAACCCATAAACCAGTAGATATATAAATAAACGTTTTAACAATAACCATACTCACATAGTACAATGAAAATAACAGCACACCAACGATACATCTTCAAGCCCATTATAAAACGAAAACACGCTAACAAAACTTCGAAAGAATTACTACATCAAAATTCAAACATAGTAGACTAAAATGAAATTATAAAAATCACTACAAGCGCTTTATCAACCTGCGAGATGAAAAGCTAAAACGCAAGTAACGCAGAGGATGTTACAGTCCCCTTATATAATGCACAGCATTTTTAAAAGTACCCATCATCCCTATGACTCCATATCAAAACCTATATCTATACAATAGAATAAAATTATATTGAATCAGGTATTCAGTTACAGAAATAACTTTCCGGTGACAGGTGATTCGATGTAAATAGAAATAAATATGCATAAAGCACATGCATAACGTTTTATTTTTGAAGACTTACCTATTGATATAATTATTTTTTGCCAAAAATATCAAAATCGACTTTCACTTATACGCTGTAGAGTCGAACAATCAAACACCCTTCGCCTTCCATCTCGCAACTTATTTTACTATAAACAATCACTCTAACAAAATCGACTATCACTGTAGGTGTACAGAATTTATAAGCCGTGGTGGTCAAGAGGTAGAGACACCCGCCTTACAATTGTGAGGTCGTGGGGTCGAATCCCCGGTCCCGTACCAATGAGTTCTTTGGAATTTATGTACGGAATTTCACACCACAGGCTTTTCAGTGAAGGAAAACATCGTGAGGCAACCTGCATACGTCCGTAGAAGAAATTCGATGGCGTATGTGAATCCACCAATCCGCACTGGGCCAGCGTGATGGATATGGCCCAATCACCCTTCGTGGGTAGGTCTACGTCCTGCAGTGGACTACTAAAAAGGCTGGTACAGTACAGTACAGTACAGAATTCAAAATCAATGTGTCATCCATGTAGTAATTTTTACATTATTGTTGATTTCTCAAAAACTGCTCAGCTGATCTCAATAAAATGTATCTATAACTAGCGGACCCGGCGAACTTCGTACCGCGAAAGTTAATGAATGTAGGTAGCTAACCTTACGGAAATACCTACATTAAGGTATTTTAAGTTTAATGGCTGTCATCCATAATGTAGATCTGATTGAGCTATCTCACTTTCGTAAAGATAGTATTGTTCTAAAGTTGACAGTTATGGAGATAAACTACTTTTAAGTTCGACAGCTCTCATACAAAATGTAGATCTGGTTGAGCTATCCCACTTTTGTAAAGACAGTAATGGTCTAACATCGACAGATACGAAGATAAACCACTTTTAAGTTCGATAGCTGTCATCCTAAATGTAGATCTGGTATAGCTATCTCACTTTTGTAAAGACAGTAATGGTCTTAAATCGGCAGATACGAAGTAAGTAATAGTAAGTGTGCCACAAAATATTAGCCCCAATTTAATGTGAAACGGTACACAAATATTGTAGCAAACAATCATTTCAAACCCACCCAAGAAACAGTCAACCTCAACTAATTTGTTTCGTCATGGTTATCATCCGCAGCTTTCTTTGTCCCACTGCTGGGTATAGGCCTCTCTCTTTCTGTGACTTCTGCCTCGGCTCTTTGCCGGTCGTGACCAGGCTCGACCGGCGGTATTCATGATATCGTCGAGATAGTCGACCCACCTTGCTGCCGCGCCGCACATAGCTGAGCGCTCTCACCTATTCAAGTACCCTAGTTGACCAGCTCGGTCACCACCGTCTTTCTTGCTCAAGAAGCGCTGGTCGAATTGGTTGCCTCGCCAGTGTGAACGATGTCACACGCAGGGCTTTTGCGACCGCCAATATAGCAGCCATACTTGAACCGAATGGGTTTGCGCTTGGTGATGGCAAAAGGCCTGACGGTATGAAGCTGGTCCCATGGAAGTGTAGACGGTCCTTAGTATGAGACGCGACTTGCGTCGATACTTTGGTGCCGTCACATCTTTCTGAGACTCAGAGAAGGGCTGGAGCGTTGGCCGATTCGGAGCAACACAAACGGCGCAAATATGCTAACCTTAGCAGTGGTTACAAATTTGAGCCGTTTGCAATTGAGACATTGTGCCCGTGGTGGCCAGTTTTGTTTTCAAAAGTCTTTCTGAGCATCTGGTGTAGCCGACGTGTGACCAAAATGCTGGTTTTTATTTGGCTAACGTATAAGCATTGGCAATCAGCCTGGCAATGCTGCCAGCATGCTGGGCACGCTGCTAACTGGCAGTGGGCTTAAGTATTTGGATTATCTTTAGACCTTCAAGGGTCTGTGGATGATCCAATTGCTTGTTATGTAGTAGTAGTTTATGAAGTTTCACATCATAAGTCTTGTATTTAGTGGTAGTTAATAAAGGCACTTGCTCTATAAAAAAAAGTCAATTACCCTTGCACCTTGCCACTGTCCAAACCTAACCTGACATCATAATACTTTATACTTATAAATGCTTCTGTTGATTAAGATAAGGTTAGAGTGTACGGGTTCCCGCCTTGTCGTGGCGGGGGAACTTAGTAGCCGAGGCTTATGGGCGGCGCAGGAATCCCAGATAGAGCCGCTTCTCTGTGTTTCTTCTGAGACAGCTGAGAAGGCGGCGCTCGAGGTCTTCCGATTTTTTGGGTCTTTTCTCCCTTGGCAGCTTAGAAGTTTGCACTCGTGGTTGGGCCGCTTTTTTGGGCTTTTTAACTAAAGCAGCTGAGAGGCTGGCTGGCAAGTTGCGTGCCTCATGAGGAGTGCCGCAACTGAGGCGGGCTGCACTTTTATCACTGTTCAATCCTAACCAAACCAACAGAAATGTATGTTCGTGTCAAGGTCACAGTTCACAGTCAAGGTTAATAACCTTAGAGTCAAGATACTTATACTCATGCCATACTACTCCTAAAAATCAAGTCGATCCGTTTCTTCGTATATTAGTATGGATTCTGTACCATAAAGGTAGAAAAAGAAACATGTTTAGCCTCTAATGGTATATTTAAAAATATTTTTAATGTCATACCAAATGACGGCCCAGTATTAAACGTCATTTTAATATGTATAGCATGGCATAGGGAAAAACCATTTATTCCAATTTTAATGTCAGTTGTCATTGTCAATCCATACTACATTTCCTTCTCGAGGAGCTATAATGGTGAAAAGACAATTTGTCTCTTTGCTATGCTAAGCGTGACATTCATAAAAAGTATTCAGTCAACGTATGTCACCTGTCATCTTATTACGTTTCGTCAATCCATATCAGGCCCAATTATGAACGCGCCATCTTAAATTTCATTTGAATATAAAATGTGTTCTCCCTATCGAATGCCTAAAGTGAAAAAGAAACAGAAATATTCTAATTAGCTGTTATAATTACGATAGTGCCTTGAAATTGGGCCTATTAGTGTCGTTGTGATAGGAGACAGTTTCGTTAACGATTTTTTAAGGGAAAAGATGATATGAAAAAGATAAGATGAATAACTATTAAAAAATATAATAAAAAGCAAAGGGATAAAAAGTACCCTATGTCCTTCTCCTGGTTTTAAGCTACCTCCCTGCCAATTTTCAGCTAATTCGCCTTCATGAGCTTCGGCAAGTGAAAGAACTTGTGCATCGCAGCAATCATCGTCCATATTTATGATAAAATATAATATAAAATGATGTTATATTAATACAACATAAATAAATAAAGTTTATAGAAAAGTAATACCATTAATTTGAGATGAGTATAAAAAATAAAATGTTAAGTAAAAAAATAAACTTACGTACTTAATTGGCATCAAAATCTGTTTCGTAGTTTTAAAGATTTATAAGCATACATTGGGACAGATAGCAAAGAAGAAATGGCTTTTTTTATACTATGTAGTGTGTTTGTTGGTTTATTACTCTTTCACACAACAACTGAGCAATAGATTGAAATGGTCGGAGAGTGATATAGACTACTTTTCATCCCGAAAAATCAAAAAGTTTCTACGGGAAAGAACAAAAATTAAATCTTCACGTGAGCGCAAGCGCAGGCAAAAGCTAATTATCCTAAAACATGTTTTTTACAAATCATTTCTATATTACTAGGAAATGGTCGACACTGGTAATTTCCTTTTTTCATTTCATGCAATTGTCAAAAGGTAAAAAGATTTTATCACAAAGCTTTCGACAGCGTACACATACAAAGTACGCAACGTACTGGGTGACCTATGAGGAGTTTTCTCCGAATCATTAAATTAAGATGATACTGAAGATTAATCATAATATGTTGTTTTTTACCTATGACGCAAGATAGAGACTCATGGGGAAACCGTACATACTACAGACTCCATCTGAGTAGGAAAACGGTTGAAAAATGATACACATCATTTATAAACTAAACTTAGATAACAATGGTGATTTTAATAGAGCTGTATAATGACATAATCTTAATCAGGATAATGATCTAACCTAATTTTTTGTCATGCATGTATTGCATGATTGTGCTCTGGTATACTACAGGGTTATCTGCTTACCCTACTGTACTGTACCAGCCTTTTTAATAGTCCACTGCAGGACGTAAGCCTACCCACGAAGGGTGGTTGGGCCATATCCACCACGCTGGCCCAGTGCGGGTTGGTGGATTCACATACGCCATCGAATTTCTTCTACGGACGCATGCAGGTTGCCTCACGATGTTTTCCTTCACCGAAAAGCCAATGGTGTGAAATTCCGTACATAAGTTCCAAAGAAACTCATTGGTACGGGATCGGGATTTGAACCTCACGATTGCAGGGCAGGTGTTACTACCACTAGACCACAACGGCTTCGACTTACGGCAACGGCTTACCTTATACTAAGTTAAAAGAGGGTTGCTACGTTATGTTTAACAACACCTGACTGAGCTTTTCATACCAAGCTCTGGGAGCTTGTTTCAGTCCTTAAATAGCATTTATCAACAGACAAACATAGCCTTCGTTTCCTCGCTCTTCAAAACCTTTTGGCTGTCTCATAAAAACAGAAATACAGGCATTCACGGGAGCCTGAGAAACGAGACGCCGGGGCACACCCTCCCGCCAACCTTATGTCTCCCGCGTGCACTACGACACGCGACGTTGGAATTGTGCACACATGCGCAATAATTAGCCAATCACGGCGAAGTGTCATCTGCGGCTAACATCTTTTTCTTCTTTCTTTTTTTTATCATCTTTTATTCAAGTATAAATCACAATCATAGCTTGGTCCTTTGCCAGGCATCAGTGGATCCGCAGCCAACACTGAGAGGTCCTTTTTACATAAAATGTTATAAAACTTATCTGTTAGGTGCATAGAGTAGGATGATAATAACTATTGCTACATCTGATTTACAGTATTTCGGGTTATTGTGATGTGATGATAGATGATTTACAAAGATGAGGCGCGGCACCCGCCAAATAATGCCTCATTTCACAATTTTTAGGCGGGTGGTGACTTGCCATCCACTAAATGGCCCCCCCATAAAGGCTGCCGTAACTTGGCGCCGGAGGGGCAACATCGGCGTGGACGGCTTAGGGTGTCGAGAGGTGTGCTGCGCTTTCACTAGACGCTACTCGCGGCGTTATGCCCTTTAACACTTCCACCCTGGACCTTAGGTTTTTAGCTCTTGCGATTTCCACTCCAAGCCAAGGTAAAGGAAAGAGAGGAGTCAGGGGTCTCATTTAGCCCCAGGGAATCAGGGTTCGCGGTGTCGCCACTCACCGATGGCTCGCCACATAGCCGCCCCTGCGTGTTTATTATCTTTATTATTTTTTTTTTTTTAAATTTCAACATCTCATCTGCCGATTTGTGTGGCGCTCAGTATAAGCCCCTATTCAAAAATGCCGTCATGGCGTCCATTTGGTCCACTTTAAGATTGTTTTCTACAGGTAAAGCTAGTAGCAGTCTTAAGGAACTAAATCGTACTACAGGCGCATGGCCTGGTTCCAGGTTGGGCCCATCCTGGATACTGCGCGCTACTGCCAACATCATACAAAACAACAACTCGACATCGACAACATGGTTTGTTACCAGTGTTTCTACCAATCTTACTACCAGTAGTATACTACCATGTCAGAGGCCTCCAGGCGGCCTAAAACCTCTGACACCAGGGCTAGCCACCCGGCCTATACGAACTTACTTACTTACTACCAGTAGTAAGAACGGTGAATGAATTACTCTTCTTACTGCTGCAGTAGAAAATTGTTAGAAGATCAATAGAAAAATTACCCATTAGGGTGTAGCGAAATACGCTTTATTAATTTTTTTTGACCGACGAGCCAACCGGAGGTGCTACTCAATTCGACGGTTAAATATATATATATTTTTATGTATAACCACGAATAACTTTTTTCATAGTATGTAGTTTGATTTTAGTATTTTTTTATTGGAAAGAGTATACTTCGAAATTGGCCCCATTTAAATTTTAACGTAATCGTCTGAGCCATTTTTGATGAATAAACAATAATGTGAAACATGCTACATCGATCCGTGCGAAATATTCGCGAATTCTGTACACGGGTGAAGTCGGTCACGTTATTTTTTGCATAAAAAGAAAGCTTAAATTTTACAGTAATACTCCCAAATATTTAGGCCATTGATTGGAAATATTAGTTTTAAAATTAAAAAAAAAGTATTCTTTGTTTTACTCTATTACTTATGTTACTACCATAAAACTAAAATAACAAAATGAAACCAAAAATAACGGATATTACCAGTTCTTATGTAGGTATGAAACAGCTGTGATATTTTCACTTACATCTATTCACCGCCTCAAGAAACCCTAGACGCCAGAACCAACTAGTAGCGCCCGAACCACTATTAGAAATAAATAGTCAAGAAGGGTCCAGAGTATATGCTAATAAAAATATTCAACAAACTACCAACTAACATCAGAAACAAAACAAGCGATAATGTTTTTAAAAGAAAGACAAAAGAGATTCTCATAGCCAAAAGCTACTACACAATACAAAACTTCTTAGACGATAAATGTTTCGATACCGCGAATCAGACAAAGTAAATTAGATCCTAACCGTAATCGGTAACTGTTCTTATTATTATTACCTTAGTGTTTAAGGGCACTCCAGAGCTACGCTGCTAACCAGTTTTAGGTATTTGACAGCGGCCGGCGTAGATCCGCGTAGCTCACTGCTTGTGTGCGTGTCCTCGCACACATTTAAATCGCTACGCGAAGCCGGCCGCTCTCATACAAAGTGGTGTAATGTCAGTTAAGACAAAAAATACTTAGTATCGCAAGTCCATTCACCATCTATCGGGAGAAATACGTATTTAATTAAAATACGTGAAATTAGTACAATTAAAATGTCACTTTTTATGTAACATAAACAATTTGTTCATTACTTCTGCATAATTTAAAGTGATAAGTACTTTGTAACCTGATCTGGTATACCAAAAAAGTAATGTTAATCTAAAAACGAAAAACACAAAATAAAAATATATATATTAGTTAGGATTAGAAATTAAAATTCTTACGATACCTAAAGTAATTTTATTAACATTCATGTTTTTTTACGTTTTACAGTTTGACAATAATTTGCGTTAAAGGTGACGTCCACAAGTGGTATATTATTCAGATAAAAATCTAACCAAGATGATATATACATCATTTAAAAGCTTGTTATATGGGCTTCCCAAAAATATTTAATTTAGATTTTTTCACCCCACCAATTTTTTAAAAAAATGCAAAAAATAAATTGTATGAAAAATAACAATACAGCTTATTATTTTTTCTAGTTTAGCAATAATAAAGTGCTTCTATCGTTATTTTACTTGCATTCGTAGCTGATTCTTCCACATTCATCTCTTAATTTGCTAAAATTAAAAACTATAACCTACCAGTGTGACCAGTTAGTAGGTACAATGTGACAAAAAATAACTTAAAAAGTGTGTCTAATTGGTAAAAATGTTTTTATTTTACAATTTGGAGGTTACTTAATCAGGGCTGATAGAGATAAACTACCTATTGAGCGATACATATTTATTTTTTCTAATAAATTCAAAATTAATTTTAAAAAAAATCGGAGAGGTTATTTTTGTTTCTAACAAATGTAATAGACTCAAAAAAATATGAACTTTCTCGAAATGTAACGAGTGTTGTGGTTAGAATTTTTGATTATTATTATACCAGCCTCCATACATTTTGTGGACATGTCCTTTACGTTTAGATTGTGCAGTTTATTTTTGTTCAAGAGCTCGCAGGATATACTCTGGTGCTTGATACCCATATTGTAAGAATGCATAAAAAACTTAGTCCGCCATTTTTTAGAAGTCCGCCATATTGTATTTAGATTGACTTCAGTTTATTTATATAAGCATAAAAAACTTAGTCCGCCATTTTAAGAAGGTCGCCATATTGTATTTAGAGTGTCCTCACTTTATTTTTCGAGTTATCCTCGGCAAGCCCTTTCATTTGATACCCATATTGTAAGAATGCATAAAAAACTTAGTCCGCCATTTTTTAGAAGTCCGACATATTGTATTTGGAGTGACTTCGGTTTATTTTTCGAGTTATTCTTGGCTAGCCCTTAAGGCCGTATTACTTTAGGTATCGTAAGAATTTTAATTTCTAATCCTAACTAATATATATATTTTTATTTTGTGTTTTTCGTTTTTAGATTAACATTACTTTTTTGGTATACCAGATCAGGTTACAAAGTACTTATCACTTTAAATTATGCAGAAGTAATGAACAAATTGTTTATGTTACATAAAAAGTGACATTTTAATTGTACTAATTTCACGTATTTTAATTAAATACGTATTTCTCCCGATAGATGGTGAATGGACTTGCGATACTAAGTATTTTTTGTCTTAACTGACATTACACCACTTTGTATGAGAGCGGCCGGCTTCGCGTAGCGATTTAAATGTGTGCGAGGACACGCACACAAGCAGTGAGCTACGCGGATCTACGCCGGCCGCTGTCAAATACCTAAAACTGGTTAGCAGCGTAGCTCTGGAGTGCCCTTAAACACTAAGGTAATAATAATAAGAACAGTTACCGATTACGGTTAGGATCTAATTTACTTTGTCTGATTCGCGGTATCGAAACATTTATCGTCTAAGAAGTTTTGTATTGTGTAGTAGCTTTTGGCTATGAGAATCTCTTTTGTCTTTCTTTTAAAAACATTATCGCTTGTTTTGTTTCTGATGTTAGTTGGTAGTTTGTTGAATATTTTTATTAGCATATACTCTGGACCCTTCTTGACTATTTATTTCTAATAGTGGTTCGGGCGCTACTAGTTGGTTCTGGCGTCTAGGGTTTCTTGAGGCGGTGAATAGATGTAAGTGAAAATATCACAGCTGTTTCATACCTACATAAGAACTGGTAATATCCGTTATTTTTGGTTTCATTTTGTTATTTTAGTTTTATGGTAGTAACATAAGTAATAGAGTAAAACAAAGAATACTTTTTTTTTAATTTTAAAACTAATATTTCCAATCAATGGCCTAAATATTTGGGAGTATTACTGTAAAATTTAAGCTTTCTTTTTATGCAAAAAATAACGTGACCGACTTCACCCGTGTACAGAATTCGCGAATATTTCGCACGGATCGATGTAGCATGTTTCACATTATTGTTTATTCATCAAAAATGGCTCAGACGATTACGTTAAAATTTAAATGGGGCCAATTTCGAAGTATACTCTTTCCAATAAAAAAATACTAAAATCAAACTACATACTATGAAAAAAGTTATTCGTGGTTATACATAAAAATATATATATATTTAACCGTCGAATTGAGTAGCACCTCCGGTTGGCTCGTCGGTCAAAAAAAATTAATAAAGCGTATTTCGCTACACCCTAATGGGTAATTTTTCTATTGATCTTCTAACAATTTTCTACTGCAGCAGTAAGAAGAGTAATTCATTCACCGTTCTTACTACTGGTAGTAAGTAAGTAAGTTCGTATAGGCCGGGTGGCTAGCCCTGGTGTCAGAGGTTTTAGGCCGCCTGGAGGCCTCTGACATGGTAGTATACTACTGGTAGTAAGATTGGTAGAAACACTGGTAACAAACCATGTTGTCGATGTCGAGTTGTTGTTTTGTATGATGTTGGCAGTAGCGCGCAGTATCCAGGATGGGCCCAACCTGGAACCAGGCCATGCGCCTGTAGTACGATTTAGTTCCTTAAGACTGCTACTAGCTTTACCTGTAGAAAACAATCTTAAAGTGGACCAAATGGACGCCATGACCGCATTTTTGAATAGGGGCTTATACTGAGCGCCACACAAATCGGCAGATGAGATGTTGAAATTTAAAAAAATAATAATAATAAAGATAAGATAAGATAATATCGCAGGGGCGATTTTGTGGCGAGTCGTCGGTGAGTGGCGACACCGCGAACCCTGATTCCCTGGGGCTAAATGAGACCCCTGACTCCTCTCTTGCCCTAACCGGCCGGTTTGGAGTGGAAACCGCAAGAGCTAAGAACCTAAGCTCCAGGGTGGAAGTGTGTGCCGTACCTCATTCCATAGTCTAATTTTACAAAACATTTAAAATTTCACCAAATAGCCCAGTTACAATATTTCAAGTCATTTTATATTCCATAGTTTCCATTTTACGCTATCTTTTTTATACCTACCACCGTTTTTATATTTCGTAATAAAATTGTAAAAGGGGCCTCTCAATGTTGGCTTAGGCTCCATTGATGCCTAATAAAGGACCAGGCTAAGCCTGTGATTTCAGTTGAATAAAGATAATAAACACGCAGGGGCGGCTATGTGGCGAGCCATCGGTGAGTGGCGACACCGCGAACCCTGATTCCCTGGGGCTAAATGAGACCCCTGACTCCTCTCTTGCCTTTACCTTGGCTTGGAGTGGAAATCGCAAGAGCTAAAAACCTAAACTCCAGGGTGGAAGTGTTAAAGGACATAACGCCGCGAGTAGCGTCTAGTGAAAGCGCAGCACACCTCTGGACACCCTAAGCCGTCCACGCCGATGTTGCCCCTCCGGCGCCAAGTTACGGCCGCCTTTATGGGGGGGGCATTTAGTAGATGGCAAGTCACCACCCGTCTAAACTTTGTAAAATGAGGCATTATTTGGCGGGTGCCGCACCTCATCTTATAGCCCATCTTTGTAAGTCATCTATCACCACATCACAATAACCCGAAATACTGTAAATCATATCTAGCAATAGTTATTATCATCCTACTCTATGCACCTAACAGATAAGTTTTATAACATTTTATGTAAAAAGGACCTCTCAGTGTTGGCTGCGGCTCCACTGATGCCTGGCAAAGGACCAAGCTATGATTGTGATTTATACTTGAATAAAAGATGATAAAAAAAGAAAGAAGAAAAAGATGTTAGCCGCAGATGACACTTCGCCGTGATTGGCTAATTATTGCGCATATGTGCACAATTCCAACGTCGCGTGTCGTAGTGCACGCGGGAGACATAAGGTTGGCGGGAGGGTGTGCCCCGGCGTCTCGTTTCTCTGGCTCCCGTGAATGCCTGTATTTCTGTTTTTATGAGACAGCCAAAAGGTTTTGAAGAGCGAGGAAACAAAGGCTATGTTTGTCTGTTGATAAATGCTATTTAAGGACTGAAACAAGCTCCCAGAGCTTGGTATGAAAAGCTCAGTCAGGTGTTGTTAAAGATAACGTAGCAACCCACTTTTAACTTAGTATAAGGTAAGCCGTGGCCGTAAGTCGAAGCCGTTGTGGTCTAGTGGTAGTAACACCTGCCCTGCAATCGTGAGGTTCAAATCTCGATCCTGTACCAATGAGTTTCTTTGGAACTTATGTACGGAATTTCACACCATTGGCTTTTCGGTGAAGGAAATCATCGTGAGGCAACCTGCATGCGTCCGTAGAAGAAATTCGATGGCGTATGTGAATCCACCAACCCGCACTGGGCCAGCGTGGTGGATATGGCCCAACCACTCTTCGTGGGTAGGCTTACGTCCTGCAGTGGACTATTAAAAAGGCTGGTACAGTACAGTAGGGTAAGCAGATAACCCTGTAGTATACCAGAGCGCAATCATGCAATACATGCATGACAAAAAATTTGGTTAGATCATTATCCTGATTAAGATTATGTCATTATACAGCTCTATTAAAATCACCATTGTTATCTAAGTTTAGTTTATAAATGATGTGTATCATTTTTCAACCGTTTTCCTACTCAGATGGAGTCTGTAGTATGTACGGTTTCCCCATGAGTCTCTATCTTGCGTCATAGGTAAAAAACAACATATTATGATTAATCTTCAGTATCATCTTAATTTAATGATTCGGAGAAAACTCCTCATAGGTCACCCAGTACGTTGCGTACTTCGTTTGTGTACGCTGTCGAAAGCATTGTGATAAAATCTTTTTACCTTTTGACAATTGCATGAAATGAAAAAAGGAAATTACCAGTGTCGACCATTTCCTAGTAATATAGAAATGATTTGTAAAAAACATGTTTTAGGATAATTAGCTTTTGCCTGCGCTTGCGCTCACGTGAAGATTTAATTTTTGTTCTTTCCCGTAGAAACTTTTTGATTTTTCGGGATGAAAAGTAGTCTATATCACTCTCCGACCATTTCAATCTATTGCTCAGTTGTTGTGTGAAAGAGTAGTAAACCAACAAACACACTTCCGCATCACTACATAGTATAAAAAAGCCATTTCTTCTTTGCTATCTGTCTGTCCCAATGTATGCTTATAAATCTTTAAAACTATGGAACAGATTTTGATGCGTTTTTTTAACCCTGGAGTGGTGCGTAGGCTACATATGTAGCCCACCCAAATAAAATTGATAATTAATACTCTGAACCAGCTAGTGCCAGCTTCTTATGCCGCTAGGTACTTTCAAACGCGACCAATTAAGTACGTAAGTTTTTTTTTTACTTAACATTTTTTTTTATACTCATCTCAAATGAATGGTATTACTTTTCTATAAACTTTATTTATTTATGTTGTATTAATATAACATCATTTTATATTATATTTTATCATAAATATGGACGATGATTGCTGCGATGCACAAGTTCTTTCACTTGCCGAAGCTCATGAAGGCGAATCCTGCTGGACATCAGTAAGTTGATAATTGGAAGAACAGGATCTTAAATAAGACTCCAAGTAGCAGAGATTCTGACGATTATGAGTCACCGACACCGACGTTCTGATTGCTATACTGCCTTCCACAAGCTATAACACCGTTAAGCCACAGGGGGTCATTTTTCACTTTTAAACACATTCTTACAGAATTTAAAATTATCTATCGGTCACTGTAAGAATTATTTTTGTATCGTTTATAGTTTAGAAGATAGAAATTGTGAAAACACCGTTATTGACATTTTTATTTCTACTTTACAAGTCAATAAATTCGTCATCCAACAAAACATAACTTAAATACTGCTATGATCCCATAAATATTTGAAAACATCAGTATTCTACAAATAATAGCTTACCTTTAAAGCCGTTTTTGCAAATAATTGTCTAAATCATAGCTAAAGTACTTTATCTGTCTAGTCCAGCGTTTTTCGCTGATACCCAAAAATTTGGTTTTGTGGTTTAACGGCGTTTTATGTTATAGACGGCAGTATACCAGAGTTAACAATACTTTTTGGTCAAAAACTATACATGTGAATAGAGGAATTTGGCGTCGTTTCAACATGTTTTATGTATTTTTGCTTTATAGGCCTAAGCTAAAGGAATAACTGGGAAAAAACTACCATTAAATACTGTCAGAATCAGAATCAGAATCAGAATATCGTTTATTGCTACAGAACTGGTACATATGTTGTTAAAAAATTATAAGAGAAGTATCACAGTCTTACCCTTTTCGGGCGTGCAATATTTTACTGAATACATACCTAATTACCTATTTTTATAGGTCTAGGTAGGTATTAAATCTTATAGCTACTATAATACACACACAAAGAATTAACATAACATAACATCTAGTATTTACAATTTCTAAATTATATTTTATAACAATTTTGGTGTAGGTAACATCATTTTAGGTACATTGGTAAAAGGTGCTACCTAGTCATTAAAAAATTCTTTTAGTGAGTAGAACGTTTTTGCTATTAACCAAGATTTTAACTTACGTTTGAATAATGTCAAACTGAGAGACTTGAATTCTATTGGTAAATGATTATAAACTTTGATTGCACTGTAGTAGGAGCTATTTGCATACATAGTGTTATTGACTTGAGGTATGCCAATATTATATTTTTGCTTTGACCTCAAGATGGCAGCACGGCTTGAGCTGTTTGCAAGAAAGTAGTGTTCGTTATTTTTTACAAATAAACAGATTTCTAGAATATAAATGCCAGTTAACGTCAAAAAGCTGTTCTCTCTAAATATACTCCGCAATGAATCTGTATCTTTTAAATTGTAAATGACACGTATACATCGTTTTTGCAAGACAAAAGTTGATTGCACATTAACGGAATTTCCCCAAAAAATCACCCCGTAACTTAAGTGAGGATAAACATTTCCGTAGTAAGCATTTGTTGCAATGGTTTTACTAGTGGCATTCTTGATTATAGATAACGCATAACAGTATTGAGACAGTTTATTATTTACTAGTAGAACATGTTCTTTCCAATTTAGGTTGCAGTCTATCTTTACTCCCAAAAAGTTAGTATTGTTTACAAAATCTACTTTATTATCATTGTTTTTAACATTTAGCTGTAATTGTTTTTGTCGATAGGATCTAAAATTAATTAATTTGGTTTTTTCTATATTCACTTTTAAATTTAGCTTTTGAAGCCATGTAATAATTTGGTTTAATTTATTATTTATTTCAATTTCAAAAAGTTGGTCGGATGTTTTTTTCGGTACGTAAATAGTGGCGTCATCGGCAAACATTACACACATATCATTGGTTAACCTTGGTAGATCGTTGATATATAGCAAGAATAGAAGGGGCCCCAGAATACTGCCTTGGGGTACCCCCAGTGAAATATATTTAAAATAAGATTGAAACTCTTTTAATGTTTTTGTTTTTTTGCCATATACCAGAACTGAAGTGGCCTGAGTGCGATTTTTTAAATATGATTCAATTAATTTGAGAGCATGTCCTCTGATGCCAATGTGATCCAGAATTTGCAGAAGCTTTTTGTGTACCACACAGTCAAATGCTTTAGACATATCTAAAAATAATGCGACGCCTGGATTTTTTGCTTTTATATCGTCCCACACTTGCTTGAGCATATCGAAAATAGCCAATGATGTATTTTTCCCTTTTTGGAATCCGAATTGTTTGTTGCTTATTATATTATTAGAGATCAAAAATTTATAGAGTCGGTTAAATATGGCTTTTTCAAATATTTTAGAGAAAGAGGGTAAAATAGCAATTGGTCTATAGTTATTTATATCATTTTTAGAGCCTTTTTTGTAGACGGGTTTAATTATAGCTCTCTTTGATTCTTCTGGAAAAATCCCTGTGGATATCGATAAATTTATTAGGTAAGCCAGAGGTTCAGCAATGATATCTATACATCTTTTTGTTAGTTGCATTCAAATTTCGTCGTGACCACACGATTTCTTATTTTTAAATTTTTTCACAATATTTTTTATTTCTGAACTGTCGACTGGAGTCAAAAATATTGTACTAAAATGTTTATCTGTAAGATGTTCAATATTTTTTGGGTTCGGTTCGTTCTTTTGTTGAGTTTCTTTATTTATGTTTATAAAGTGGTCATTTATTTTTTCACATATTATTTTTTGGTCGGTTACCTCTTCATTGTCAATTTTCAAGCAGTCTATTGTTGTGCGTATAGTATTTGTTGGGTTTGTGTATTGTTTGATTAAACCCCAGGTTGCCTTAGATTTGTTTGTACTTCGTTGTATGTATCTTATGTTGGTAGCTTTTTTTGAGTATGAAGTTACACGTTTTAATACTCTTGAATATATCTTGTATCTCTCTTGATATTCGGTAGAATTTTTAGTAAATGTTTTGACGTATAATTTCCTCTTTTTCCTACTTGAAATTGCAATTCCCTTAGTCTTCCAGTTTGGTTTTTTCTTATGAAAAATCTTTTTTCTTTGCAGAGGTACACATAAGTTAAATATTAAAGAAAATAGTTCTATGAATTCTGCATAAGCTTTGTTAACATCAGGTTGTGAATAGATATTCGAAAAATTTACTTGGGATAAGTATTTTACAAAATTGTTTATGTGAACGTCAACATTTCTTTTTACTATGTACCAATATTTTTCCTTATAACTTAAATTTGTTTTTACTTTTATCATCTGAGCAGTATGGTCAGTTAGTTGTCCTAGAGTAATTATTTCTACTTTGTATTGCTTAGTGTTTGTCAATATATTATCGATGCATGTCTGTGAGTGAGACGTGATTCTAGTTGGTTCAGATATCGCTGGATGTACTTTGAAGGAATTTAAAGTGCTTAAGAACGTGTCTTTTTTACTTTTGTTTTTAACTTCATCAAGCAGGTCTATGTTAAAGTCTCCTAGTATGTATATTTTCTTGTTATTTCGCCTGTTCCTTATAGTTAATTTATGCAAAAGTGTTTCAAGAGTCTCTATGTATAATTTGAAATTACTATTTGGTGGCCTATAGTTCCCTATAATGATTGTGTTTAATTCTGGTAGCTGGTAGTTCCACAGCATTCAAAGTGGCCTTCAATTGATAAATCAGATATCCAGTCTAGCTTTTTAAAACAGATTGAGTTTTTGACATAGATCGCTACACCACCTTTAGTTTTATTTTTACGCGTATAATGAACTGCTGATTGATAACTGTCAATTTGTAAAGTGTTTTCTTCGTTTTCTTTTAAATGCGTTTCAGTAAAACAACAGACGTCGGGTTTATATTCATTATTTATTAACTCTATATCGTCGACTTTGTATCTTATACTGCGAATGTTTATATGCATAATTTGTAGCGACTGATCATTAATAGGTACGAAAAAATTTATATTCGTTTATTGTTTGGTCATTAATCTGTTTCATTTGTTTGTTCTGAAAATAAAAAGGTATTTTGCCTGGTTTGCAATCTTGCATATCTTTTAATTTGGGTTCATCTCTATTTTTCAACGTATTTTTATTCATTTTATCAAAATAATATGGTATTGTGCCTCGTTTCAGTGTAGTTTGAATTTGGTTATTTGAATGTGTAATTTTTTCACCTAATAAATTTGAAATGTACTCATTTTCATATATTAGATAGTTTACTGATCTGGACATGTGTCGCAAATTTGCGGTATAATCTTTCTGGTTGAGCGTCTTCGCGATAGGTTGTAAATATTTGCAGTTTGTGAAGTTACTTACTATGTTACTGATTGCAGAGTTTAGCTTATCCTCATTTAAGTGACGGTTTCGTAATACACCTACAACTACTACATTTTGTTTACTGAGCAGTTTTAAGGTTCTTGTTATTTCTAAAAGTACTTTGGTAGGGTTACTATCATTCGATCCAACACTTATCACTACCCAGTCATTTTCGTGCAAGCTCAGTTTCCCAAAGTTAGTATTTTGAAGTATGTACTCTCCAGGTGCACCTGGGTTTGTAAAGTTTATGATTCTATATTCGTTTGTGGTTCCTTGCTTCGCCCTTAAGCTTATCAGTTGTGATGAAAAATCCTTACAGGTCTGATCGCCTATTACCACTATTTTGGCTCTTGTGTCTTTGTTTACATTAATACATCGCTTAGTAGCTTGCAATTTATCATCATGACCATTTATTTTCATGTCAGGGTATTGCAAAGAATATGTTAGTTTCGGTGTTTCTGTTTTTTTTGGCGTTTTATTTATCTCATCCTGGTTTTCTTCTATTTTATTTGGTTGTTTCGTGTGTCTTGAAGTTTTTTGTGCGTTATTTGTAGTTGTTATGGTCGCTTTATTTATTTTTGGTTTAATGTTTCTTTGTTCTTGGCTCTTGACCGATGGGATTTTCTGTACGGAGCTATCTGAAACTTTTTTGTTAGATTTTGATATTTTATCATTATTGTTTTTTGAAATATTTTCTTGCATATCTGTAAGCGATTTTCGCAATATCTGGTTTTCAGTAAGCAATTTGTTGATCTCTTCTTTTGCCTGGATCAATAACTTGGTCAACTCTTTGTTTTCAAGTTTCAAATTTGTCAATTCGTCACTTTTCCTGGTAGGGGTATCATTATCATTTAAACATATCAGAGTGTCTTCTATGAAGGCTTGGTCATCAGAGGATTCGTTTAGGAAAGATGTATCATCCATTGAGATGCTTAGGCTTAGTGTCTTTGGTTTTTTCGTAGTTGTTATATTAGTGTTTCTATTTTGGTGAGGGCCAACAGGAGTGTTTGAATTGTCACCTATTTGTTTTTTCTTGCACATACATGCCTGACATTTCCAGTTTGCTTTTTTTTCTGGCTCCATAATATAAAACCTGGTTGATGATACATTCCCACAAATCAGATCGTAGGTGAGTTTACACAAAGAACATGTTAGATGTTGCCTGTCGGTTATTTTATTTGGACAGCCTGCGCAGTCTAGCGATATGATCGTTTTTTTACTGGTGTATGCTCCATCATTTTTGTAGTCTAATGCGTGCTCTCGGAATAGTCAGATGTCAACGTAAGCTTTATGTAATTCACGCTATTAAAAAAAGGATATCTTTGCTCCACTCCCGATCCGGTCTATAATATCTTTGGTTTCAGATACTGTCCAAATTCAAATTCGGAACAAGACTTTTGGCGGGAACTTTCTATGGCGGGAAAGTCTTGAGTATTTTATTCCATGTCGGGCGGGAAGTACGTAATCACGTATCAATCTTTGTGATAGTGGTATTTTATCAGTCGTAATGAAATATTGAAGAATAATAAATTATATCACCGTTAAAACTCTTTTTAGTTCATAAATATGCCGTTTTATTGAGATTCAGTTAGCCTCGGTCAATGACCTGACTTGGACTCATAGAGAGCTATTCACTAGATCAGAAAAATGCAATTTTTCGTTATTGTTTTCGTATTTCGCTAACTAATTGTTTCATCACGTTTTCAGGTTTTTGCTTGTCGTAAAATAACACTCAATTCACGAGTAAAAGAACTTTACCACTGAGTTTTGGAGCTAAATTCAAATTGTTTACCGGTCATTTTTAAAATATTGTTTTTTTGCCAATATCACTGGGTTTTTCACTAAGATAACACTTGGACAGTTTTATTATAACATTATAAAGTTAGTTTTTAACACTAATCGTATTTTAAATCGAAGAAACTATTTATTTTGATTTTATTTATTTACAGCAGTTATTACTTGGGCAGACGCAGAGTTGCCAGTGATATCACAGATTGTTGATGATCACAGATTGTTGATGATCAGATAGTGGACTTTATAAGGCTTGGCTTTGGCCTGGATGACGCTACTGGCTCAGTGGGAAATTGAAAATAAATATTACCGAGAATCTTGACTATCAAGATAGATGGCTTATGTATGCTGAAACTCAGCCTACTACCTCCACAACGACATCGAGCAATGCAGTGCGCTATTATCTTGACTGTAAAAGAAGCTGCAGTAATAGCACAAGGAAAGTATGCACTGCGTGCAACAGTTTGTAATTGAGGATCATTATAAAGTTTTGTGTCTGTCTTATGTAGAAAATAGAATTTAGCGGTCAATTAAAAAAAAACCGGACAAGTGCGAGTCAGGCTCGCACTTCGTGGGTTCCGTACCATCGACAAAAAAGTTTTTTTTTTCACTGTTCTCGTCATACATCGAAAATTACACATTGTTAAAATAATTAAAAACCTGTTTTAGCATGTGCTAACGGAGTTCTTTTATATGATACTCAGATTTATTCCTATATGTGAACTCTGAAAAAATGCTCTTAGCCAAATTTCACAGTTCTATGTCAACGGGAAGTACCCCGTGGGTTTTGATTTTTTCGAATGTCGAAATATGCGGCTTTACGACATAAACGGCTTTAACTTTTTTAAACGATAACTGAGAAGTTTTTCTTTTACACAACTTCAAGAGACCATAGATATACGTATATAGTTTAAATTTCAACTCGATATCTTTACTCGTTCCCGAGATAAAGAGTCTTGACATACACACAGACGGACAGACGGACAACAAAGTGATCCTATAAGGGTTCCGTTTCTTTCTTTTGAGGTACGGAACCCTAAAAATTAAGAAAAATACGGTAAAATGCTATGAAGGTTTTGTAGGTGTGTAATGAAAAACGTTGTAATTGCTTCAATGTACTTATTTTTTGCATTATAAAATACTAGATTAGTTTAAATATTATCTAGATTGTAACTTAACTAAGTAATATCACATAATCACCAGCGACATTTCAAACATCGTGAATATAACGAAGTAACATTTTTTTAAAATGTTAATGCTTATTTTAGCGAATCTTTAGGAATTGAATCACAGATACAAACAATCTCAAGGCATAGAACCAATAAAGTATTTACACAAATCAGCCAAAATACAGAAGTCAAGATTCATAAAAAGTTCGAATTGCTCTCGAGCATACACATGTTTGTAGATATCGCTCAGAAAACTATAGCAAATTCCGTGAGGGTTCATTCATTTTTGTACACTACTCTTAGCGGAAACGAGGAAGAACTAACAAGAATGTATAGAGTCACACGGGAACTATAAAAGTTTTCGTTTACCATGCAAACTGGTGCTCGGGCCACAGAATACTCGCGCTCAAACAATTCCAAACTAAAATAGTATATCTGTAAGCAATGGTGTTTGTTTTCCCTAGTCATTCATAAATCATGTGACAACGATATCAAGGATTGTTACCTGAAAAAAATACATTGTTTTGCTACCGTTCGTGAGAATAGTTTATTTTATCTTTTTAACTTTATAGTACTTAGCTGAGTTTTGTGATTACAAACGCCACATTTGATAATTTGACAGCTGCATCTGCTTTCAGTGCATTAGGTACCGGCAATATCAATTCTTATTATTGTGAAAAAAAACTTCTCAATCGCTTAATTCACCACAAACAGTTACCAGTTCTTTCAGTTTGGTTTCCTTGACCTCATTTAAGAGCGCACTAGAAAGAGTTTGACTTCTGTACTTTCGATGTTTTGTGGCTCAGAGTAATGCCTAACAATATAATAACACTGCCTTACCTCATCCGAAAATGTTAGTACAACAGTTAAAACTTAAAATAAATAAGAAACATCAATGTAAAATGAAAAACATAAACAATGTTTGGCGCGAAACTACTGGGGCATAGTTACTTAATATATTGTAATAATCATAGCATTGCAAACCTTGCAAATAGAGCCATAAAACCAAATTTGGGTTTGCAAGTCACTTCTCATAATTAAAGCTGGGTTCTCATAATTGGTTCATTTTATTGACTGGCTTATTATCAAAGAAAAATAAAAAATCGCAAAAAATCGCAACACTGACTTCCACCGTGCACAGAATTCGAATAGTTTGCACGAATCGATGTGACATCCATGTACATTAATGTTGATTTATAAAAAACGGTTGAGCCGCTTTCGATAAAACTTAAATGGAACCACCTCGGAAGTATATACACTTTCGAATTAAAAATCATTTTTAATCGGATCACAATTGGCGAAAATATCGATGAACATACACAAAAAATACATACAGACGAACATAATACCTCCTAAAAATATAAGGTAAAAATAAGAGAAATATATATAAACCTATACACTGATTTAAGAATATTTTAGGAGGCAGCGCTGAAATTCGAAATTATACAATGCTACAGGCAAGAAAAACAGCTATATGTATTTAAATACCACATTCGGATGCAAAAAAAATACTATACGGTAAAAGTAAGTACTAAATCAACATTTTACTGAAACAAGCCTAATAGACCACGAAAGATCTAAATAAATACAACAAAACACACAATCATTTAAATTCTACAAGTAAGTACAAATTCGTATTCGATACGATAATAATTTATGAAACGTACACTTATTCTTAATTTTAACAGAAACGATTTTACATTTTGACTATCTGCTATTAAATTTCGATATGAATAAAGAACATAACATCACAATCAATGAAACAGAAGAAACTAAATTGGCGGAAGAAGTAGAGTTATTGTTCACAACTACAACGGGCCACCAATGTGAAATTGAAATAACAGAGTTATCAGGTTTGGGTTTTTCTGTAGTTGCCAATTCTAACATGTTATCTGGCATGTAGCTGCCGCAAGTGGGAAAATCTTTCGGAACAGGAGCCATATCTTTATGTTCCCCGACTTTAAAGACCAAAGCCATACCGATCTCCACGTGAAACTCTATATGACAGTGGAACAGCCAGTAGCCAGGGTTATCGGCTTTGAATCTGATGACTGTGTAACCTCCATCGGGTACCGTTACGGTATCTTTGATGGGAGGGTTTTTGAGGTTTCTCTTTAGTAATCCAGCTCTGTCGTAAGCTTGTATTTCTTCTATAGTGGTTTCTTTTGCTAGTCTTCTGAGTCCGACTACTCTGAAAGAATGTCCGTGAAGGTGGAATGGGTGGTTTGCGTCAAAGGTGACTCCTTCGTCCACGATGATGACTTCGACCACGGAGTTGAGTTTGACGGCGAGGACGTGAGGACACTCGCAGTAGCCAGCTTTGCAGTCGTCGTCAATTGAGGACGAGTTGCAGAAGCCAGCGGTGGAAGGCCGCGTGATGAGGAGGGGGCTCGATGGCATCTTCATACTGATGTGGTTTAGTTGAGGCGTGTACAGACGGTTCGTTTTTTCGGGCACTGAAATTTTACAGAACAATATTCGTTACAACATATCAATATACTATACTACTATACACTGATAATGAAGATAACTAAGATCGTAGGAACGTGCTGAATGCAGGCCCCTTCCATTCGTCATTATTGAAAAACCATAAAGGAGGCTTATATCTAGCAGTGGACGTCCTATGGCTGATTGATGGATGATGGACTACTATAGGTACTAGATTTCTCAGTCATTCTCAAATTTATTCTAAGGACCATAACTGTTATTAAAATGCCTTATGACTACAGAATCGGTCAAAATTATAAGGAATAAATTATGACATGTATTTTCTGTTAACTAATTTTAGTTTCCAATAAATAAAATGTTGTAGTGGTGTTCGCCCACGGGCATCCCAAATACCAAAAACAAAATTCATGTCGGTGTTAAAATTAACATCATTTTGCGGTATTAGGTAGTTAGTAATAAACTTTACAGGTAAAATGTGTCGAAATACATTTTTCCGGTTACTGTGAGTGACAGCGAAACAGGAAAAGAAATAATAGAATGCTCGCCTTATAAGAAGATGTGTGATTTTTGGAATTCATGAATAGATTTACACATCACTGGTTTTTTAATTGGATAAAATCTCAAAAGTATAAAAAAAATATTATCTGCAAAGTCGCTTCATGGACGATAATTTACGTGATAACGTCAAAAGCAAACATTGTTTAATCAACAACTGAAACAAGCCAAATGCTAAGGCAGATCGTGTCTCTCTATCTCATGTTCTGCGTTTTCGCTTGTACGCTCGGCTCAGGCGGAACGTGACTCTTTTCGTGCGTGCAGCCAGCGTTCATTGACTAATAAGAAGTTACCACGTCAAAAAATAATCTTCAAAATCGGTTCATAATTAGCGGCGAAATTACGTAACATAAGTACCTATTTGTGTATGCCTATTATTATGTAGTATATTTAGATATTTATAGCTTTACTTTATTCATTTATGTTTACACCACCGTCCATGTTTCCACATAGTAGAAGTTGTTTGGATGAAATCGCTTTTAGCGATAAGATTGCTTTTTGTACCATTCTTCTGACGTTATTTCTTTTTCTGTTATGTTTTACTACTTGTGGTGTCAATAAAGTGTTTTTGTATTGTATTAGTAGCTTCTGCATTCGCATTTTCATCAGCTTTATCATCTACAGCGCCATCATCTCATTCACCATCCAAGCCACTGGAGCAGTTATGCCAGTGGCCCAGAGCCACGCTCCTACTTACGTTACGTTACTTTAAGGAGCTGGGCTGGCTCGGGTAGAAGCTGGAGAGGAAAATGCACAAAACACCCTTTCGTGTCAATGACATTTTTTTTGTTTTTTTTTTTTAATATTTTTTACATATATTAAGATAATTCTGGTAGTATACACAATATTAACATGGGTTTATGGATTTTAGATATTTTGGGACCAGAATCTAGCGAGCTCTACCGCGTCCTCGGTAGCCAGGTTCAGGTCTTTTTGTGTGCATTGTTCTGGACAAAGCGGGCAGGCTAAAAGGTGTGCCATGGTTTGAACGGCAGCACCAAAAGTTTTTAGATCAAGAAAACACCCCATGCAGGACGTTAGTTCAGGACTTATCGGCTCCACCTCGAATAAGAATAATACGTGACATACCTACGTACAAAAACAAAAACGCACAGTCGAATTGATATCCTATTTTTGAAATCGATTAAAAATTATTTTACCTTGGTACCACCCGTAGTACGGCGAGCGATGGAAATGCGAGTTATTCTTGGCGTAGAAGTCGTAAGCCACGTAGAACTGGTAGTCGGCGACCTCCTTCAGGCTATCGTCGGGCCCTTCCAGCGACCTCATCTCGGCCACGCTGATTGTCTCGTTTTCTTCTTCGCCTTTGTTCAGCGCGTTCAGTTGCTACAATAAATTGTTTATATTAAATATCCATTTGAATCTTTCGAAATTCTCGTATTCAAATGGAAGAACCTAGCTGTGGAGTTCACTAACTACTTTTCATCCTCTACAAAGTTTATAAATAAATAAATATTAGGGGACATCTTACACATGGTCTCTGCCCCAAACTAAGCAAAATTTATGCTAAGATCAAATAAGGTATAATATTATAATACTACATACATACATATTTTTAAATAGATACTTATATAGATAATATCTAAATAATACCCAGACACAGATCAAACACCTACTCGTATGTTCATCACATAAATATTTGCCCTGAGTGAGGATCGAACCCAGATATCAGGGTCACTAACCACTGCGGCACCGAAGCAGTCAATTATGTAAGTTTTAAGGCAATGATGTAAAAAGAGTGGACATGATATTGATATTAGTAATATGTACTAAGGCACTAATCGCGCACTAAAATTACGAGGTAAATAAATACCTCATCATCCCGATATTGATATAAGAGATAAAAGATTAATTATACGATAAAAATTAGATTGGGAGAATACTGGTGATTCCCGCTCTGGCTCATACCTGGCGCAAAGGATAGCTATCGCTATCCAGAGCGGAATACTGCCAGCGTTTTGGCCTCTTTTGCACTGAATACTGTCGGGATGGGTTGTATTCTTATTCTGGGGTTACTGTACTGTACCAGCCTTTTAATTGTCCACTGCAGGACGTAGGCCTACCCACAACGGGTGATTGGGTCATATCCGCCACGCTGGCCCAGTGCGAGTTGGTGGATTCACATACGCCATCGAATTTCTTCTACGGACGCATGCAGGTTGCCTCACGATGTTTTCCTTCACCGAAAAGCCAGTAGTGTGAAATTCCGTACATAAATTCCAAAGAACGCATTAGTACGGGACCGGAGATTTGAACCCACGACCTCACGATTGTAAGGCGGGTGTCACTACCTCTACACCACTACGGCTTAGCTTAGCTTTCTGGGGTAATATTATTTGTAATTTTAAGTTTGACTGTAACCTGCAGATTAAATAAATGAAAGAGAAAGAAATAAAACTAACCAATCCTTCATTATGCAGCTCGTACCAGGTGGGGTTCCCGGGGGGCTCCGACTCCATGGCTCCTTCGTAATGCAGCACGCCCACTTGCTTCGCTTGTGTGAAACTAAAAACAGATACCACATCGAAATTATAGTTCATCCGACACTAGGTTTATTTCAAAAAGTTATTTTTGTGATAAACATTTCAAAAATTCGTCACGAATGCCGTGATTCGAACCTGCCTCTCTCGGATCACTAGCTCGACGCTCCCCAAACTGAGCTAACTTTACCTCATCACAATCATAATACTTTTTGCTTCCTGAATGCTGGTCACGCTGCCGACTGGCAGTGGCATTTGGATTATCCTTAGACCTTCAAGGGTCTTTGCATGATCCAATTGCTTTTTATGTAGTAGTAATTCAAGAATGTAGATAAGCTGAAGTGATTAGTCAATAACATTCTTCGAGCAAATATCTATAGAGTCACAATCGTGCAAAAAAGTGTCCGAGCCAAAACTCTGCACTAGCTACGTAGTGAGTGGGCAGGCTTTTTATTCATTCGTAAGGCGATTGCCAGCCGACTACAACCGCACGATGCCAAAGCTCGGCTACAAACACTAATTAGGTGACATAACGTCGAGATTCGAGAAAATGTGTCATTGTGAATTATTTAATTTAAATATACAGGGTTATTTCTAATCAATTAGCATCATTTTAGGGGCTTATTCTGTGCATCAAAACTAACAACTTTTGTTCTACGACTTTTGTGAAAACTCAAAAATAATGTTGTTGTGCCATAGAAAAATATCGTTCACCCTCGACAAAATGTATGGAACAGATGTTTTTTTTTTTTTTAGTTTTGATAAAAGTAGTAGAACAAAAGTTGTTAGTTTTGATGTACAGAATAAGCCCCTAAAAAGATGCTAATTGAATAGAAATAACCCTGCATAAGTCGGTGTGTATGACGGTGCTCGGACATTTTTTTACTACTTTCATTAAGGGGCTGTGGCTCTGTAGATATTTGCTCGAAGAAAATATCCTACTATTTTAATAAGGTCGCCAGTCTTCCTTATATATGGATGTTCTACGCTAGACTTGCTGATACGTGGTCTCCACTGAAGAACTTTTCGACATCTTTGGTGCTATGTGTCCACAGCCATTTAAACTTGCCAATCTGCAGAGCTATGTCGGTTGCTTTAGTTCTCCTACAGATCAACGACAAAAAGCCAGTGCTTAATATTAACTACTTACATTTCGTCGCAGTCCATGAGGCCTCTGTACCGGATCCAGTAGTTGTCAATCTCGTTGTTGGCTTCCAGTATAAAGTCGTAGCGTTCTCCAGCGTAAGTGACCAACGAAGTTGCTGTAACATAAAGAAAGATTTTTTGCTGTCGGCGATTTTTATTAAGGTATTTCCCTCAAAAGGGGGTGGAAATAGCTGTAGCGCTGTTTGGTAACTGATTTTGATAATGTTTAGCTAATTGATTTCTTTACTGAGGTAAAAACAACCAAAATCAATAACATTTGCCTCACAATATTAAAAAGAAAAAATACTACTATCACAATAAAAAATTAATGAAAAAAATTACACAATACGGAGAGAAAAATAAAAACATAACACATAATATGTATAAGTTTATGAAGATTCAATTCCAGATCAGATTGAAAGGTCTACTATTCGAAGATCTACTAGTACAACGAATTTTTCTGCTACGTATTTCAGAAAGTTTTTTTAGCCTTTCTAGCCATGGGTTTGTGAGTAATATAAATGTGACTTAAATTGCTAGGTAAGTTTTTTTTTTTTATTTCAAATAGGTTTGCGTTTGACTACACACTGCCTGATGTAAAGCAGATATGCGGTCTAGGATGTAGCACGCTTACCTAGAAGATACCTATTTACTCGAGATTTGAAGACACCTACATTGTACTTTAACGGAAAGACAGACTTAGGCAAAGCGTTCCACATTCTGGCAGTTCATATGAGGAATGTGGACTCAAAACGATTTATTCTAACGCGTGGGATATACTCGTAAGTATAGGTAATAACTAAGAATGTGTCCATCAACACTTTTCTTATGGCGAAGACGCTTCGTTATTGTGTTCTTTATACGCGGCATTATATACTCTCTATAACACTATGACTACAAGTTTAACTTTTACCCTAACTCGAACGGTTTTGTTCGTTTAAGTTGTCTCGCTGTGTCCGTTTGGTCGAGGAGCTGGAATGCCTCAACATTCACATGGTGGTGAAGTCTATGGTCGTGAGCTTCTGCGTATCTTGGTATAATACTTTTTTTGTAAAAAAAAATGTTCTGTGTTTAATATTTTATAGTTATGTTATATTTAGCTGTAGTTACCTAAAAAAACCATTGAATAGATTAGTAGTTCGTATAAATAAAATTTAGATAAGTAACATTAGAAACTATAAGTAAATTGACATAATTTGTCGAGAAGACGCTGGTTCCCGTAGTACAGCCCCTGGCTAGTACGGGAATCACAGGCTTCAATATTTTGCATGTACCTTATTTTACGTCAATAAAACTTTTTGATTGATTGATTGACTTTGAGTGGTACAGCCCCATAGCTGTATACCATAAGTCTACACTGGCATCAGGACTTGTTTGTATAATAATAATTTATTCTGTATTGACAGCGAGGATTGGAGAATATTACGATAAATAAAATTAAACACGCATCACACATTTGCAAGCATCTACATAATATTATTATAGTGAAATAAAATAGCTTTTCACAGATATTATGTTGTTTCACCATTCTGGAGTCGTGTTTCTCTAGTGAAATCCAATTTTCCAATCCAAACAGTTATTGCACTTTGACTGAAATGAATTTCATGAAACGAGAACTGTTCTAATATTAACGTTTTGAAAAACGCAGTTGAACGGAACGATTTTATTGCACAATTTAATTTAACAATTTTATCTGAATGAATGCTTCTTGCTTTTTTAACCGGCTTCAAAAAGGAGGTTCTTTATTCGTCTGTATGTTTTTTTAATGTATGTTACGCAAGATACTGTTTAAATTGCTGGCGCGCTCTTTATCAGCCGATTTCGATATTTATCAAGAATCAGAATATGGTTTTCATCACATCTATTCGAAAAGGACTACTTGGTTCGCTTTTAAGTGCGTCCAAAGGAGGTATTTTTTTTTATAAGGAACTTTATAAGTGCGCCGGAATTATCTTTGCCACGCAGTTTTTGATTTTGGAACAAATAAGTGCGACGGAATGATCTTTGCCGCGCATTTTTTGAATTTGGAAGTATTTGTAATGTTAGTTAGTGTTCAGCGCCAAGAAAATTAATGAAAAGAGTTTAATATATATATATAAGTTTTCATTTGTTTATTTATTAGATACCTTTTAATTTCATTGTAACTGTTACTCTACGTTTGAATAAATAATAATATTACAATAAAATATGAGGCGCCTTTTATTTTCTCATAGAGGTTATGAAAAGTAGAGCGTACCACTCGGGCGCAAAATATATTTTTGGCTCGGGCGACGTACTTTGAATCCCTCGCTACGTTCAGGATTCTACTAAAGAATCCCTCACTTCGCTCTGGATTAAAAAAAGCGCCCTCGCCGTAAAAATATTATTTTGCTCCCATATGATACAATCTACTATTATTGCTTTTAACTGGTACATAAAAAATACCAAAAAAGTCTAGCTGCGAATATCAACCAAATCGGTCAAAAGTGAGATATAGGCTTATGAAGATTCAGTAAAAGAGATATGTCGGGAAAACTACTAGTGATAAAATCCTTACTTGTGATAGGCTCCAAGTCGTATCCATCAGAAGCTATGACGGTGATGTTGTGCCCGTCCACTGACAGCTCAATGGGACAATTGAGAAACTCTGCATTGATAACTCGGAACCTGTACTTGTAGCCCTGGGAATAAAACACTAAGCTGAAACCCATTATTTATCTTTAACATCAATTTAAATTTAAGACTTATACAGGTAATCTAAAACTATATAAACTACTACTACATAACAAGCAATTGGATCATCCACAGATCCTTAAAGGTCTTAAGATAATCCAAATGCTCAAGCCCACTACCAGTCGGCAGCGTGCCCAGCATTCTGGCTGCATTGCCACGCTGAATGGCAATGCTTATACGTTAAGCCAAATAAACATCAGCATTTTGGTCATGTGACGCGTTCACCAGACGCTCAAAAAGACTAATAGACTAATTTAATAAGACTATTTTTAATTGACCATCGAACCAAATATATTATTTAGTCCAAGCAGCTGATTAATAGTTTGAAATAACAGTGGTTAGGATACATGGTTCGTAGAACGGATATCAGATAAGGCCATTATATTCTCGAATGAAGACAATATACCGACAAGCTTAGCGTACAGCATCTACTAATAAGGTGGACTGATGATCTAATCAAGACCGATAATGATAACGACGTGGCTGTCTCAAGGTTTTAAGTCCAACTGGTCTCTGGATTGTTAAAAAAAAAACATCGTGAAGCAGCTTTCATACGTCCGGAGAAGAAATTCGATGACGTACCTATTGTGAACCCACTAAGTCGCATTGGGCTACCGTGGTGGATATAGTCCAATAGGCCTAAATATTTTCTGCAGAGGACTATTAAAAGGACGCTATAGTGCAGGGGTTCTAAAATTCAATCATTAGAATGGCTTAACGTATGCGTAAATGGTTGAGTCATTCAGTAAGAGCAGCATTGAAAAATCTATGCTTGTGAGAACGGGAAAGCAGAACATACAATCCTTAAATTGTACTAACGTTTAAAAAATTGGCTTCCTGTACTTACTTCATCCATCGGGCATAAGAAGTCAATTGCTGGAGATAGGCCTCCCCTACTAATTTCCAATAAGACCGGTTGGAAGCAGCTTGCATCCAGGGCGATCCTGCGGTCTTAATGAGGTCATCCGTTTACCTTGTGAGTGGACGTCGTATGCTGTGCTTGCTCGTCGTCTCCACTCGAGAACTTTTCGACCCCATCGGTCATCAGTCCTCCGTGCTACGTACCCTGCCCATTGCCATTTCAACCTGCCAATCCGCTGTGCTATCTCGATAACGTTGGTTCTTCTACGGATCTCCTCATTTCTGCTCATACTCATAAGGCCCATAGTGAGAGACCACGTTTCAGTGCCATAAGTCATCACTGGCAACACACTAACACTGGGTCGAAAAATTTCTACTTGAGGCACTGAGGCCTGAACTTACTTGTTCGACGTTAAATCTGGCAGCTCTCATATACTTCGGCTTGTCAGTGTCATTGAAGTACTTGAATCGTCCGACGCCATTGATAAGAAGCGTGGGGGGCTTGTTGTCGCCGCGCGAGTGGTGGTGGTCCGTGAACATTGACGTGGACAGCTCGTGGATCCAGTCCGTCACTATCATCACGTGCTCTGACCTGGGGAGAAAGGGACGTTTGATCAAAGGAAGCCGCTAAGGTTTTCCGTCCAAGTGCTATAAGGGCAGCCATCTTTAAACAGAGTTATCCAGAACTTGTGTACCAAGTCGAAAGGGGGTGATTCAGAACATCATTATGAACAACTTTTTTATGTAGGGCTAACCCAGAATTCGTTAAAAAAAGAACTGTTTTATACATTTTATCGATTCCGAGTTGTTATTTTTCTGGTGAAATTCAACTGTTTTTTTTTTAATTTCGGGTTGGCTCTATAGTAAAAGTTGTTCATAAAGATGGTTTGAAATACTCTGTGCTTAGAACACCAGTTTTGGATAAACCTGTAGTTGTCCTATACGACCGCCTGTTGGAAAACTATTATTGATGGTAGAAGTAACTTATGTCTATTGAAAAAAAAATACTCTGGAAAATAATGAATCTGATAGTCAACTAATAAAAGGAGTTGGTAAACTTTTTATATGGGAGGCGGTCCTTGAAAACCGGCAGCGATGCGAGCTATATTAATGTTTAGTGCCATATTTAAGAATATTATTTCACGCAAAAACATATTTTTGTGTATCGCCGTTTTATTACAATATCTCTTTTTTATTTCACTAAGTAGAAAATATTTAGACTGAACTGGTAATACTAAGAGGAGGTCTACGTAGTCTACGTATCAGACAGGAATCTTCAAACAACCAATAGCGGGCTGGTACTTTAGAGTTCGACATTTATTTATTTTTTAAAACATGGCGACCAGCCCTCTATTGGTTGTTCAATATTGACAACGTCATTTCCTTTTGCTGTTTCTTAATGTCACTGTCAGGTTTTTTTTTTCAATTTAGGCTTAATGCAGTTATTTGGTGTAGCACATAGTTCATTTTTCTAATGTTTTTAGAACCTATTTGAAAATTAAATGGCGATGAAAAAAATTCTAAAAAATATGTGTTTGAAAAGATAATTATGTAAGCTCTCTATTGGTATAACTTTTGTCTCTGCAAGATTTCAAAACCCGCATCTTTTCCATATCCTTTCACTACTCCTAGATACACAGAACCAAATGTTAAACTTGAATAAAAATTGAGGCGTCTTACAGTGCAGCTTACTAAGCGCATTTTATAGTTTTTCAATACACAGACAGACTCTATTCAATTGAAGTTCGAAACAACTGAGAAGAACAATACTAAAGTCTTGCTTAACAGGAGCGCACTTTGTAACGGATTCTGATCCGATGGTAGAGTTAAATTAACTTGTGTTTAATTTTTTTTTCTGCACCTTAGATGCATAGGTACTTTCGTTGGCTGTATTTTCTGCAAACATTCTTATAAATTATAATAACGAGTCATAAGTAGAGCCAATGATGACATTAGCACGGTAATGATAGTTAAACATTAGTTCAATGAGTAGAGACAAAGCCGTATGTGACTGTCCTGTGAGTCCTGTGACTAGGGTTTGTCATCGGAGCGTAAAATTCCGACTAAGAGTGCCAAAAGTGTGTGCCTGTCTAATTCATTTTTTACATAATGTAGAAATGTTTTACACGCCTATCGTAAAACAATTATAAAATAGAAATGTATTACATATACTTGTCGTAGTCATAGAGTCTCTCATGACTGTCCTGTGACTTAGGTTTGTCATTGAGTAAGAGTCCCAAAAGTGTAAGCCTACTCGTTTAGTATATAATTATAGTACACATAGACTTGACCATGACTATACTGTGACTTGGGTTTGTCACCGCTAGCGCGCTTAATTTCCGATTAGAAGTGCCAAAAGTTTAAGCCTGCCTGACTCACTTGGTATATATAGTATTATGTGTTACACAAATGCACATCTGTTATAGTAAAGTAAAGTGAAGTAAAGTAAATTTTATTGCTTTAAACTGTGTCATTACAAAGATGTTACAAGTACATTATTGGTTTCAACAGTTTGTCCTAGCGGACATGCAATATGTATGCAATATGGTAGCCATCCTAAGACAGACTAGAGACGTAATAGATGGGTTCCATAAGCATCACTTACATTTATAATATAGAATAATTAGATATAATAAGAATAATTTAGAATAATAATAATGAGCTATTTACATCAAATTATTGTTGTTTATAAAATTCGTTTCTGTAGATATATGTATGTTTGAGATCAACCATTAATAAATTATACAATTTATAACAATAATACCTATCTAATATTCGCTTTATCTTATGTTTATAATATGTTATTCTAAAAAACTGAGATCATCCATGAATAAATACAAAATTGTTATGGCACAAAGTTATTTTTTATAATATAAATATGGGCCCGATCCGTGAGTACATGCGTAAAATTCGTTCATGTCATAAAATGATTTTTCAATGAGCCATTTCTTCAGAGAATTTTTAAATCTATTTCCATCTAATGACTTTATTTCATGGGGTAAATCATTGTAAGTGTTGATAGCTGTCATGTATGTGCTTTTGTGAAATATTGTATTATTGGCTTGAGGAATACTAATGTTATATTTGTGTTTGGAGCGTAAACTATGTGACCGCAAAGATTTTTGATCAGTGAAATATTTTGGGTTGTTTTTTACAAACATGCAGAGTTCTAATATGAAAATGCTCGTAAGTGTCAATAAATTATTTTCTTTAAAAATATTTCTTACTGAGTCAGTACTGTGTAGATTATAAATGGCTCTTATACAACTTTTTTGAATTTTAAATGTACTTTTGACATCGACTGAGTTACCCCAAAAGATTATACCATACGTTAAGTGAGGGTAAACGTTGCCGTAGTATGCGTTCTTTGCAATTTCTTTGGAGGAGACGTTCCTTAGTATTGAAAGAGCATAACGATATTTTGAAATTTTTGCGTTCGTTTGAGATACGTGTAGTTTCCAATTCATATGACAATCTATGGTTACACCCAGAAATTTTGTTTCATTTACTATGTTTACCTTTATATTATTATAATAAGCAATATTTAGCTGAAGGGGCAGGGTTTTATAATTTCTGAATTGGATTATCTTTGTTTTGGATATGTTAACTTTTAAATTTAGAGATTCGAATGTTTCGACTATTTTTCTTAACGTATTTATTATTTCTTTTTCAAAATCTTTTTCACTTAGTTTATTTTGTGGTATGTACACAGTTGCATCATCGGCGAACATGGTACAATTATATCTAGTTGCTAAAGGCAAGTCATTTATATAAATTAAGAATAACAATGGCCCCAGTATACTGCCTTGAGGGATACCTAATGACGTGTTTTGGAAATCTGATTTTGTACTTTCAATTGTTTTAGTTTTCCGGTTATAAAATGTTATGCTTGTACTTTGTTTTCTGCCTGTTAAGTAGCATTTAATCAGTTCTAGGGCTAGTCCTCTTATTCCTATACTCTGTAGTTTGTCTATTATTTTGTTGTGTAAAACGCAGTCAAACGCTTTTGACATGTCAAGTAGTAAAGCTACTCCTCTTTGTTTATGGTTTATGTCTTCCCATACCTTTTTTAAGCATTCAAATATCGCTGTTGTTGTGTTTTTCTCCTTTTGAAAGCCAAACTGGTTGGTATTTAGAACATTGTTTTTTTCCAAGAAAGACATTATTCTACTGTGTAAAACCTTTTCAAAAATTTTTGAAAAACAAGGTAGTATGGCTATTGGCCTATAGTTTCCCAAGTCATTTGCAGATCCTTTTTTATGTAAGGGTCGCACAATGGATTTTTTTAAATCACTGGGGAAATGGCCTGTTTCAATGGATAAGTTAATTATATGTGTTAATGGCTCCACAATAAAATCTATAGCGCTTTTTATCACTTGTATGGGGATGTTGTCGTGGCCTGCACTTTGTTTGTTTTTTAACTGTTTGACGATGTATTTGATTTCTTGGGGACTAACTGGTTGAAGATAAATGCTTTTACAGTTTTTTTGCATTTTCGGTTCTGGTTTGATATTTTTCCCATCATTTTTGTTTATATTGGTAAAGTAATTGTTAAATGAATTTGCTATTTGTACAGGCTCTGTGATTTCGGTGTTGTTGATTTGCAAACTGTCAATAGTTAAAGGAATAGTATTTGTTTGACTCGTGTTTTCTTTAATAATTTTCCAGGTGGCCTTGCTTTTATTGTCACTTGCTTTGATATAATTTATGTTTGAATTTTTTGTGATACTGAGATAATTTTTTTCATCGTTTTACAATATGTTTTATAGGTCATTATTTGTTCTTTGTTTTTGCTTGCTATACATTTTTGGTACATTTTTCTTTTATTTTTACTTGATATTATAATGCCTTTTGTCTTCCAGTTTACTTTCTTTTTATGGGTGACTTTTATTCGTTCAAAGGGTATACATAAGTCGTATATTAGTTTGAAAAGTTGAATAAACTCTCTGTAGGCAGCTTCTGGGTCTTGTTGTTCAAGTATTTCAACGAAATTTACTTGTTGTATGTATTTTATAAATACTTCCAAATATTTTTTTACATTTTGTTTCTCTACATACCAGAATTTTTCTTGGAAGCTCAAACTAGTTGGTATTTTGAGAATTTGCGCAGTATGGTCAGAAAAATCTGTTTCGACTGTAATTATTTGTGTTTTGTATTTTTTAATATTTGTAAAGATATTATCTATACACGTCTGAGATTTTTTGACTATTCTCGTTGGTTCTTGAATGGCAGGTTGTAAATTTGATGAGCCTAGTGTATTTAGAAACAAATTTGTTTTATTATTTTCTTCAAGTGTATTTATATTAAAGTCTCCTGCTATGAATATTTTCTTCTTGTTGTACCTTTTTCTGAGAGTCATTTTTTGTAGCAGAATTTCTAAGCTCTTTATGAATAGGTTAAAGTTGCTATTTGGGGATCTATAAACGCAAATAATAATGTAATTTAGTTCTTTTATGCTGACGCCACACACTTCAAAATGTCTTTCTATACTCATTTCGCCTACCCAGTCTAATTTTGTATAAGTGATTGAATTTTTTATGTAAATACATACACCTCCATTGGCTTGTTTTTTACGGGAAAAGTGCGCTGCTTTTCGAAAACCATCTATCTGTAGTACGTCGGCTTCTTCTTCTTTTAGGAAGGTTTCACTTATGCAGCATATGTCTATTTCATGTTCGTTGGTGTGTAGTTCAAGTTTGTCACCTTTCTTTTTTATACTTCTAGTGTTGAGGTGCATTAGTTTTAAGCTATTTTCATTATTAGTGTTTTTACGAACGAAAAAACTGGGGAGTGCTCGTCACGGGATTTTTTGGTGTAATAGGCGGACTTTTTTCGAAACTTGACTTATTTTTGCTAGGCTGCAAAGTAGTTTCTGCATTGTAATTTATGTTTGAGTTACCGTTTGGTTTTACTACGTGGCAAGGGGGTAAAGTTTGAACTTCATGTTTTTTAAAATAGAACGGTATAGTCCCCGGTCTATTTGTATCATGTTTTTTTGTAGTTGTGTGTAGATTTTGTTGTTTTGGTTTGTTTTTTGAGTTTATCTTTCGTGTTATATTTTTGCCTAGATAGCAGTTTTTGTAGTCAATTAAGTTTATCAAATGATTTAAAGATTTGCAACTAATCGTTGGTAAGTATTGACAATTTTCAAAGCTGTGGGCGATTCTTTTGATACTACGGTTGAGTTTAACCTCACTTAAGTAGGGATTATATCTAACTCTTGATATAACAACTTGGGCTGAGTCCAGTTTTTTCAATAACGAAGATAATTCTATGACAAATTTTGTGGGGTTTGTTTCGTTTGCTCCTACAGATATTATGAACCAGTCTTCTTTGTTCAAGCTATGCTCAAATGCTTTAGATTGTTCAATGATGTAGTTCAGGGAAGCATTCGGATATGTTTCACAGGTGATATCGTATAATAATAAATAATTTATTTGAAACTAATAATAATATGCTGATCATAGTATTTTAGTCTTAATTAAATTGACATAAAAATAACAGTTTAATGATATTGAATATACTTGATTTTATACAATTACAATTATAAGATTATATTCAAGATACTAGGATATGTAGTTGCATTTGAATGTTCAAGTATGAATTAATTTTGCCTTTATTATCCATCATTAATTATTCTCTAGCCGCCGCTGTAGGATTCCCTGTGTCGCGGTGGCTAGTTCCTTTCCAAACTGTTCAAAAGTGCTATGGTAAATGTTTAAAAATATAATTCAATATGTATACATGCGTAATTAATGAGAAATGAATATTGTGTATTCCAAGAATAAAAAATAAAAAGTTTAATCTAACCGCGTTAATTAGTTATATAAGAAAACATTAGTAGTATTAGTTATTTTATTAAATGTTTTTTAATTTTATTATTATAAGATTTCTAAAAAAAACTTGAAGTAGTGATTAGTAGGTATTATTGGTATTGAGGGTATCAATACGGATTTTTTCTTAATAAGTATATATTTAGTATATTATTATGTATAGTGTTTATGTATTGTTCTGTAGGGTGTTTTAGCTAATAATTCGTATAAGTTCTTCAGTTTCCAAATAATTTAAACTATTGAGATATGCTTTAATTTTGTTTTTGCTAACTCTTTTTGTACACTGTAATATGTCAGTTTTAATATTTACTCTTTTGTATATAAATCCACCACGGAAGCTGAAACTTCTTTGACCTATTTGAGTATTTGTTCGTGGTAATGGCCAGTGTGGTTTGCGTCTAGGTCTGGAGCCCTCAATTGATGTAACCTGTGTGGTGAGTGCAGTTTTATGAAACCGTAGTGCCACAGCCATGATGTATATTTGTCTAACTCTCAAGTGTTTTGTATCCTTATAAAGCTGATCAGTTGGATATCTAAAAGTTTTATTATAAGCTACTTTTAATACAGCTCGTTGGGCTCTTTCAAGCTCAAGAAGATGACTGGAGCCAGCTGAACCCCAAGATATTACACAATAGTTTAGTAAGGATAGGCACAGGGACGTGTAGACCATTGTAATCACTTTTTCATCGGCTAAGCTTCTGAGTCTTTTGAAGATAAATATTAGCTTCCTGATTCGACCACTAAGTGCATGTATCTGCTTATTCCACGAGAGAAGTTCGTCAATGTATATGCCGAGGTATTTGATGTGTTTTTCTTGACCTAGTTTTGGGCATTTACATTGAGTGTCGTTTATATTCTCACACGAGTGAAGTTTTATGCATAGATTTTTAACAGGGCGACTGCGAATAGACGACCGAAAAGCAATGATTTTAGTCTTGTTGGCGTTCAGTGTTAAAAGATTGTGTTGCAGCCAGAGTACTACGTTTTTAAGACCCTCGTTGACCGTGCAGCTTACATCGTCCCAGTCTTTACCGTCAAAGATGATAGCAGTGTCATCGGCGAACGCAAATAGTCGCGCTTGACGTATTTTAATATTACAAAGGTCGTTAAGATACACTAAAAAGAGGATCGGACCAAGAACGCTCCCTTGTGGGACGCCAAATGTCACCTCCATAGGATCGCTATAGTGGCCATCAATCCTAACCTTTTGCCTTCGGTCAGTGAGGTACGACTTAAACCATTTCAAGGCTACTCCACGAACGCCAACGCCTTCTAGCTTTTTAATAAGTATACTATTCTATGGGTATATTCGATTTGTATTTATCTCGTAGTTTGATAAGCGATGCAGCCATTTCTCTGCAGCTCTGATCACCAACAATGAAAATTTTCGGCTTTTGCTCCAATTTTTCTGATTCTTCATGGTAATTTGTAGTTGCATCAGTTCCTGTCTCTTTATCTCCCGTTTCATTTGAATTGTTAACATCATTCTTACTTAGTGGATGCGTTATTATACCATCATTACTTTTTCTTAGTTTTTTCTTGGTCTTGCTTGTCATTGTAAGCAATGGTGTTATAATACTATTTTTTATTTCGTTGTTTTCAGGTTGTGTCGTTTTTTCTTTATTTTCGGTTGCTTTGATTGTTCGAAGTTTGCAGTTGCAGTCAGGATAATTTTTATTTATTTTTTGTTCTATAACCATTAATTTATCCATTATTTCATTATTTTGTACATGCAGCATTTTTATTTCTTCTTTTGCTTTTAATAATTGTTTAATTAGCTCTTCATTTTCTTGTTTCAATAGTTCCATTTCCTGACTTTTCATTATTTTTGGTGTTTCCGTTAGACTAATAGAGTTAGTCGAGCTATCGCACAGAGTTGTATATTCAGAACCATCAGTATTATCATGAAAATTTACATTTTTTTCTGCTGATTGTGTTAGAATTGTTGGTTTTCTTGCCGTTATCGAGTGGTTTTCTTTCAATGAGTCGTTTTTGCGCGTAGATGTCGTAGGCTTTTCAGTTTCCGTTGTCTGTGAAAGCGCTTTTGATTTTATTTTTAGCGCGAAGTTTTCTTTCGACTTTGTTTCATCTTTGTTCATAGGTGTCGTTGAATTTTTTGTTTTGTATGATTGCGGCAACATTTTTGGTTTTCTTATTGTTACGAAATTGTTTTCTTCCATATGAAAATCATTTTTGTTCTTAGGTATCGTCGAAGTTTTATTTTCTGGCTTATTTTTATTACTGTAGTTTTTTTGGAGACACCACTGACATTTCCAATTCGTTTTGTGCTCCCTCGTCATTCTCAAAAATCTGACTATGGAAACATTTCCACAGGTCAAGTCATATGTAATGTTGCACAATAAACAGGTCACAAATTCTCTGTTTAGAATTTTATTTGAACATTTTCCACAGTCGCGGGGTGTTGTTGGTGTTTTGGGTGCCATTTTCCGGAAATGTGATCTTAGTAGGTTACTGTTCTAGTTGGTTATTTGATGTCTCTGAATAATTTAAGTAAAGTGATGTAGTAGAAATTTTTGATAAAGTAACTGGTAACACGAAACTCTAATTCTGCGGAAGTACTTATTTTGTCTGTGGAATTTGGTGTATTTTCTTGTGCGACCTCTAGCGGGGAGTAGCGGTGTTATAGATAAGACGGTTGCAATTAAGGAATTTCAACTGCAATTTCTTGTTGTTGTGGTTATATTTGCTTGAAAAGTATGGCGTTTGTAATATTCAGTTCACAATTTTATGTTAGAAGCACAATTAATATATTATATAATAGTTCACAGTAATTGGCGCGATTTTCGAACACAAAATGCCAATGTTTGGTGCGAAGTTTGAACTGGTTTTACCGGTCATTTTGAAAATATGTATAAAGTTCACTTGTTGTTGCGAGTATTGTTTTAATATCACTCACGAAGATGCACAGACACTAATAATAAACAATTTTGCTTGAAATTTCATAGAATAAGTAGTTAACTTTCGAGAGCGTTTATTAATCTTTTTAAAAATTACAATTTAATTAATCCTAAACTTATTTTAATCGTACCGATGCTAGGCACGTCTTAACCCTAGTGAAGCTGATACTAAAACTTGTTTAAACCTACACCTTAAATTCTAATGAAAGCTCGGGCTTATCTATGCTGACACTGCGTCTGGGCTGCGGAATGCAGTGGCGTGATATCGCGTGGGTGGTCGCAGTATAAACATAGAGGCTAGTTCGGGGAACGTAACGCCTTCCCCCTTAGACCGAAGTTATCGGAAAAATGCAGTTTTTCCGAGAACTTTGCTCTTTACAATTTCCCGACATTTTCTTATGCTATTAAAAGGGAAATTGGTACCCCATTAACATTTTCTTCAATGTTCTGCTCCATATTGTCTCTTTGCATGAAACACTTATATTTCCACCAAATGGCGTACACTAAAATGACCATAATCACCATATATAACACTATGGTGGCAACACTAACACTTTTCACACTAATTTCGCTGTTTCCGCGGCTGGGGCTTTTCTTCACTAATTCGTTGAGGCGTTGAATGGCGTCCAGGTCCACACTCTTAAGGCTTACCGGATCGGCATTCGCTTCGACGATTTTCTTGTTGTCGGGTAAATTGGGCAGGTTAACTATAGGTACCTGCTTATAATGCGGCATCTCTAATGAATGAAAACGGTGTCCGTAGATCAATAAGTTATCGATGAAGACGTCGCACGGCTTCTGTATGGTTAATATATATGTTCCTCGGATTCGTTCCTGTGTTACGTCATCTCCACATCTCTGGGCTATGGTTTTCTCAATTTTCACAAATATTATCCACATGTTTCGGCTAATTTTCTGGATTTTCACGTTTTCCAGCTCGACTCGGTGGGGGTAGCATTTCGTAGCATTCTGTTGAAACTGCATTAGCTGCTCCTCACAGGTTTCCGCTGAGTGCATGGCTAAGGCTTTCTCTGGGCATAAAAATTCTCTAGCTGTTATCTCTCTGCATTCCTGGACTATTGGGTGGTACTTATTACCTTCTACTATTAGGTAAGGGAATTCAGGGATAATGGCGTAAACTTCTTCGCTAGGATCATGGAACACAGGGAGTGGGTACAATTTGAAATAACTATATGTAGTGTTATCAACTAAAGGTACATTAATTATAAATATAACATCAGTATCTCTAGCATATGTCTTTACCGTAAATGTCTCTTCTAAGTTTACTAAATTTTGCTCATTTACTGGATACATTAATTGTTCAACCTTACTTATTTCCGTTAATAACATTAATAATTCGTCGGAGTTTAGAACAACTTTATGGAGAACTGAAACCTTACTGAATGCTATCGCCGTCTCTATGTCACTGAGTTTCATAGAGATGGTTCTGAAATTAATAGTAAATAGGTTAAATACATTTATTATATGAGACTGGAGTAATTCCGTGCTTTGTCTTTTTACGTTATTCTTATAAAATTGTTCTAAGTTCATAATCTTATCGCTTAGCATCTTAGTGTTTTCATCAATAACCTTAGTGGAATTAACTATATGATCTAACATTTCAGAAATGATTGTTATTTTATTAGATGTCGCGGATTCGCGGCTATCTAGATCTGCTATAAGTGTATTAAAATGAACGGCGTCGTCATGGTCTAAATTGCCAGTTATAACTTTAATCAGTGAGCCTAACGGGTCAATAAGTCCACGTTTGACTCTTTTCTGAGGGATTAATTGCTGTAACTTTTCAATGGCTTCATCCCTTACGTATTGTACTTGAATTTTATTTTCATTTATACCACTTACTTGGGAAATATTTTGAAAAGTTTCTAAATTTGTACAAAAATCGGAAAAGTGTTTTGAGTTAAGCTCTAAGTCGGAGGCTAGTCCTTCTAACTTAATTGTTTTTACAATAGACCATTCGTTTCGCTCTAAAAATGCTTTTCCTAACTTCACGGGTAGAAGACCCGGATTATCTTTAATCCTTTGCAGTTGAAGGTCCTGGTCTTGGTGACTGTATCGATCCAGAAGGGCCTGGGTCGATGTCCATAACATCAGGAGTAGGCAGCACCACCTGTGGAGGACGTTTAACATTTTTAAGGGGAACCTTGGTCTTCCTATTTCTGACTTCCACGGGGACTATGTTCCTAACTACTTCTCCTGTAACAACTGCTTTTTGGTATTTAGGTTTATCTTTTGCCTGTCTTTTATTTACAGCTTTTGCGAAAATTACTTTTCCTGTTTCCAAATTCGGTCCTATTTCTCCACCTCTTTTCCTAATTACATTTTCTTTTTCTTTACTCATTTTTAAGGAAATATGTTTGTATAACTCATTAATCCTTTTTCTGTGGTCTTTTATTAATTGTTGTTTATAGGCTTTATCGAAGTCTGTATCGAAGGCAGAGTTTACTGAGGTGTGCCCAAGTACAATTTCAAACGGAGTTAAATCGGTAGCGCTATGTATAGCGTTATTGTAGGCTAGTATAGCATAAGTCATTACGGAGGCGGCATCTGTGTATTTTCTCTCATATTTAGCTATGCGGTAGATTTCTATAAGGGTGGAATGGAAGCGCTCTACCATTCCCATAGAGTTTGAGTTATTGGGTGTTCCGATGTGTAATTTAATTTTATGTAAATCTGTCAATTCCTTCATTCATTCGTTATTAAATTCAGTTCCGGGGTCACAACTAATTTTTCTGGGGATTCCGTAAAAACTGAAATATTTTAATAATGCTCTAACTATTTCCGGGGTAGATCGGGATGGTACTTCTAAGGCTTGTCCTAATTTGCTGAAGGCATCAATTATTGTGAGATAATGTTTCGACTCTATTGAGAAAATATCGATGAATATTTCCTGAAATGGGGATTCTTGAGTTTCCGTAAGTTGTAGTACCGGTTTAATGGGTTTACGGTCATATTTGGTAGTTTTACATTTTTCGCAAGAATTTATAACAGCTGCTACTGTTTCCTGCATGTTCGGCCAGTAGTAGTTTCGTTTGATTCTTTTAACCGTTTCTGATATGCCTCTATGACATGTTTTACCGTCGTGTATTTTTTCTATTAGCTGTTTTTGCTCGGTCTCATCGGATACATTTACTACGCGTTCGGTGCATTCATAAAAGTTAACAGTGCCTTTCTTAAATAGAGTAATTATCGTTTTTCCGAAATCGCGCCTGTGTTCGAATTTTTCAAAATAAATAAAGTATTTAACTTTTGGTTTTACATATTTCTTCAAAAATTCTTTAATTATTTCCAAGTTATTTATTGGGAGAAACACTTCCAGAATTTTCTGGTGTTTCGTGGATAAATCAGTTACTTGCATATCGTTTCCAAATTTCTGAAAAACTAATATTTGATTTGGTTTCGTGTCTACGGCTTCTTGTAAAATGGGAATACCGGGTGAATCTAAATCTTTACCTGAATGAATAGTTTGGCTGTGGCTAGATTCGGTTTCGGACCTAACTTGCCAATGAGATTCTTTACGTAATAACTCTTCGTTAACGTCTTCGTCGTCGGATAAGCTTATAGGGCTAGCTGTAGCGGTTCGATTCGAGTCGGAAAGTATAATAGTGCCAGAGTCACTGTCGTTCGATCTGTTAGTCGTTTGTTCGGTTGGTCTATCTAAGTTAACTATCATAGAGCGGTCGTCGTTTTCGTCGGATTCCAGGGCATTTACTTTAAGTCTAGATAAAGCGTCGGCATTTGTATTTTTGCGGCCATTTTTGTATTTTATATCAAAATCGTATTCCTGGAGGCGTAATCTCCAGCGCGTTAATTTACTTCCTGGTTCTTTAAGTTGGTAAAGCCAAAGTAAAGGTCTATGGTCTGTTACTATGTCAAATTTGTGCCCGTAGAGGTAGGGGCGGAAATGTTTGGTCGCCCAAACTATAGCCAATAGTTCTCTTTCTATTGCGCTATACTTCCTCTCGGTTTCTGTAAGCGTTCGGCTGGCGTAAGCTACAGGTTTATCTGAGCCTATGGTACCCTGAGAGAGAACAGCGCCGATGGCTACTTCTGAGGCGTCTGTTGTGAGGATGAAAGATTTCGTCATGTCTGGGTACTGTAAAATTGGGGCATTTACTAATAATTCTTTACATTTTTGGAAAGCTTCTTTGTATTTTTCAGTAATTTCTACCTTTTTACCCTTTTTCAAGCAGGCGGTTAGGGGTTGCGTTATTTTGGAAAAGTCTTTTATAAATCTACGGTAATATCCTATAAAACCTAGGAATCGCTTTATTTCTGTCTGAGTCTCTGGGATAGGATAGTTCAGTACTACTTTTATCTTGTCATTATTTGGTTTGAGTCCGTCTTTAGTCAAAGTATGTCCTAGATATTGTACTTCTTTTCGGAGGAATTCGGATTTGTCTAGTTGTACTTTTAGGTTGGTTTGTCGGAGTCTGTCAAATACTTTTCGGAGTTTTTCTAGGTGTTCTACTAGACCACTTGAATAGATCAATATGTCGTCTAAGTAGACAAGGCAGTGTATTCCTTGTAGACCTCTCAACACATTATCCATAGCGCGTTGGAACGTCGCTGGTGCGGTCTTTAAACCAAAGGGCATTCTAAGGAATTCGTAATGTCCATTTTGGGTAGAAAATGCAGTTTTTTGTCTGTCTTGTTCTGCAATTTCGATTTGGTGGTATCCGGAAGCTAAGTCAAGAGTTGTAAAATAGCTACTTTTACCTAATTTGTCAAATAAGTCGCAAATGTTGGGAAGTGGGTATCTATCGTCAGTCGTAATTTCGTTAAGTCTGCGGTAGTCAATAACCATTCTGTATTTAGGCTGTCCGGAAGCATCCATTTTTTTTGGAACTAGGTGAACGGGGGCGCTCCAGGGTGAATGTGACTCCTGGACCACATTGTCCCTGAGTAGTTTATCAACTTGTTCTTTAATTTCTTGGGCTTGGGCTGGAGCCTGTCTATACGGTTTTATATAGATAGGGTCCTCGTTAGCTGTCCTAATATGATGTTTAACTTGATTGGTAAATGTCAGTGGTAAGTTTTCACAGTAAAATATATCTTTGTATTCCTCACATAAGTCTCGAATTGCTGTATTTTCTTCATCATTTAAATGGTCAAGTCGTAATTTTTTCAAGTTTTCTTTCAGTAAGTCATCTATGTCTACGTTAGTCATGTCGTTATTGTAATTTACGTTACAAATTTCATTTTCCTCACAAATTTTAGTCACTTTGAACGGTCTTGTCACTGTCATAGTCATGTTTCTGTCAGATGCGTTTTGAATCACGGTTGTCGCAAAATAGTTTTCACACTTAACTATGGCTGAGGGCATACGTATGTTGTCGGAAAGTTGGGTAAAATTGATAATAGCGTCGCCATTTTCCAAATTCACGGGTAATCTAACTCGGTGCTCTGAACGTGCTTCTAAATTGATTATATATTCGCGGTCGTAAATTATAGGTATAGCGGTTTCTTCAGTTTTCAGAATTTTCCTGCCTAAATCCATATTTGCTTTTAATTTCGACATAAGGTCTAATCCTATTACTCCATCGTATTTTCTGTCTACGTCATATATGAAAAATTTGTGGAAACCGGGTTTGTTAAAAATTTGAAAATTCGGAATTTTCACGACTTCGTTGTGGGTGCTGGTAGCATGCGTACTAGTAACTGTAAAAGGTTCGTATTGCTTTAATTCACTGTAATACTCGTTAGCCTTTGTGGGGCTTATAAACGATCTAGTACTCCCTGAGTCTAGCATGAATTTTCCATCTATGTCTGGTATGTATATGTATGGTAGTTTTAAGGTGGCGTCATAGTTTAACTGAATTATTTCGGGTTGTTTGGGGAGGCTGTCATATAAAAATTTTCGCTTTCAATACCTTCGTCGGCGTTTTCCGGGATTTCCTCGGGTTCCGGGAAATCATATGTAGGGTATTCTTCATAAGGGTAAGGGTCGAAGTATTGTGCATACTCACCGTATTCAGCGTTGTAGTCCTGCGCGTCTGTAGTGTACATCTCATTGACTGGATGTCTAGGCGGATGTGCAGGGGCAGTGCGCATTGTGACGTCATTGCTCCCTAGCTTTGGTGCTTGAGGCTGTGGTAGGCGGTAACCAAATTGAGCTGGTAGTGGGCGGTACCCAAATTGACCAGGCTGAGGGCGGAATCCAAATTGTGCAGGCTGCTGGGGTCTGAATCCGAACTGTCCAGGCTGCTGGGGTCTGAATCCGAACTGTCCAGGTTGTGGGCGGAAGCCCTGTGGACTTACCTGTGGCCCGAAGTTGGGTTTAAATCTAAACTGCGGTCTGCTTACTGCTTGGTGCTGTGCAGGCTGTCTAGGCGCTGGCGGCACATATAAATTTTGGTTTCCGGGAATACCAAATTTAAATTGTGTGGGAATTGTCGGTTTGAAGTTATTTTGGGTTTGAAGCGGCATTGAATTTTGGGGCCTATTCAGTAATTTTGAACGGAGGTTATATTGTTCGTGGAAATTAACCTCTTCTAAAACAATTTTCAAAGCGTCCTCAAGAGTCGCAGGATTTTTGAGTCTGACAATTCGAACCATGTTTTCCGGTAAATTGTATAAAAATATGTTAAGCGCGGTGTTGTCGTAAATTATTTTCCTTGCAATTCTCATTTCTGGAGTGTTGGTTTGGAAAACTTTGGAAAATAATATAGCGCGAACATCTTGAATTCGGCTACAAAAATCTAGGTAGGTCTCATTGCTTCGTATTTTTAATGACTCGAGTTCTATTGCGACACAACCTTCGCTACGAGGGTCTCCAAAGTGTTGCACAAGGACTTCTCGCAGGTTATCGTAATTTTCAAAATCGCTACGCTCACTGATAACAGCGGCGGCTTTTCCGGTTAATTTACTTGTGATGTATTGCATCAAAAATTCGTTACGGGGCTGTGTGCCTTGGAGTTGTCGTAATACATATTCGCATTTTCTTAGAAATAAATTTAGCAATTTTGTCTCGCCATTGAACTCGGGAATTAATGATAGTACTTCTTTAGGAATCTGAGCTTGTGGTAGAACGGGTAAAGGCAAAGGGCCTCTATTTTCTTGAGCCATTTTAGTTAATTTAATCTGTTTACCTTATTATTATACACTTAATTAATTAATTAATTCACTTAATCTACAAAAATTTCCAAATTAAAACAATAGATTTTATATTGTATTAATTTTTAGGGAAATTAGTAAACTATATAAACTAGGTACTTTACTTAATTCTGTGCAATTTTCGTCACAAAATACTTATTTACTTAACTATGCGCAGTTTTCGTCGCAATTACTTAATTAATGTGCAGTTTTCGTCACAAAATACTTAATTACTTAACTATGCGCAGTTTTCGTCGCAATTACTTAATTAATGTGCAGTTTTCGTCACAAAATACTTAACTATGCGCAGTTTTCGTCGCAAATACTTAATTAATTTACAAAAATCAGGGAAATGATGGGAAAGAAAGGAAGTAGAAGGATTTTACTTGTACTCACAGTCCAATCGCCATGTTTCTCTGTACTGCTCGAAGTAACGTATTTCTTTGGTTCGAGGATAGCTGGTTAACGGGTGCACTGACTCTAGGTTTTTCTAGGTAGGCCGTTAAAACTTTTTGCTGCCACGCACTAGAGAATTCACTATTTGAGAAATATACTCCGCGATGACAACAGCCAGCTATCCTACCGGCTGCGCCAGTTAACTTTCGAGAGCGTTTATTAATCTTTTTAAAAATTACAATTTAATTAATCCTAAACTTATTTTAATTGTACCGATGCTAGGCACGTCTTAACCCTAGTGAAGCTGATACTAAAACTTGTTTAAACCTACACCTTAAATTCTAATGAAAACTCGGGCTTATCTATGCTGACACTGCGTCTGGGCTGCGGAATGCAGTGGCGTGATATCGCGTGGGTGGTCGCAGTATAAACATAGAGGCTAGTTCGGGGAACGTAACGAAGTACTGAAACTATTTTTATTTATTCAAATAAATATGCAGCAACAAAACTGAATGTTTACCGGGCAGCGCCCAGTATAGTCATAGACTTCTCAAGACCTGACCTCCTGTGACTCGGATTTTTCACCTTAACGCGAAAATCCTCAAGTAAGAGTGCTAAAATTGTGTGCCTGCCTGACTCGCTTAGTACGTAAGTAGAAGTGTGACTATACCTGTCGTAGTCATAGAGTCGTCCATGATTGTCCTGTGACTTGGGTTTCCTGATGATGAAAGCGCCGGCAGCCCCGTCGGCTCGCTGCATGCCCGAGTGAGAATGCCAGAAGTGTGTACCGGCGTGAGTTGCATTGAACTGGTATCTGAAAAATATAAACGATTTCTTAAATAATGAGTCGTGGTTCAGTTTAATTGTAAATCTAATAAATTAAGTCAAAGAATAACCCAATAATTCAAGGTAAAATACAGATAATGAATTCCCCTTTAATTGGAGTTAGGCTGGGTAGGTATCACTGTACAGTATGCCTAGCACAAACATTTTTTTTTTCTAATCCAGCGATCAAGCTAGTGACGCTTGATCTTCCGTAGAACTCGTGTGCGTAACTTCATTGTACTTTTCATGAGCATCATTAGTAATGGCAAATATGACCTGCTCTAGTTAATCATGCAAAGGAAGATCCAGGGGAAACGACCTCCCGGAATAAACCGAACTTCGTGGCTCAAAAATCTTCGGACTTGGTTCAATCTGAGCACAATTTTACTTTTCCACGTTGTAGTTTCCAAAGTCTGTACCTATAGTTCTAAGCCCTCATGATAACCGATCTCCAGTAGGAGCTGGTACCTCAAGAAGAAAAATATTATCATGAGTGTGTTTTGTACCTTTATGCCTACCCAAAAGTAAGCTCAGGCAAGATGGGATACTGAGTGACGTAAGGCGTCCATCAAGGGTGTTGGGTTGGGACTACCTTAGCACCTGTCAACCCGACGACACTATAGTCTGCTACCTGCTTCGTGCAGTCAACTACGGAATATTTTTACGTTTACGCGCGTACCTAACCACTACTGGCTTTTTGGTGAAGGAAAACATCGTGAGTAAACCCGCATACGTCTCTAGAAGAAATTGTCTGAAACCTATGTCAAACCTCTAGCCCATAGCATTGAGCCAGCGTGGTGAATATGGCCTATTCACCCATTGAAGGTAGGCCTACGTCCTGCAGTAGACTAATAAAAGGGCTGGTACAGTACAGTAGGTACGCACCTAAAAGTAGACTCGGGCAAGATGGGACACTGGGTGACGTAAGGCGTGCCGTCCATGTAGGGAGTTCCCCGCTGGTGCTGCCCGTGCCAGTGCACGGTCGTGCCTTCCGTCATGAGGTCATTTTCCACATCCACAATCACGCGGTCGTGTTGGCAAACCTGAAAAAACAACATTTTAATGACGATTTACAACACATTTGAAAAACTACAAGAATTTTAAAGAACATTTTACAAGAGTGTTTAAAATAGTCTACCCCTAATAATTTGTGTGTATCCTAATTACTTGTCTATCCAAATATCTGGCCCAAAGATCGCCTGGAAGTGATCGCTTAGCGATAAGGCTGCCACTTGTTACAACTTGTAATAATTTTGATTTGTTTTGTCTGTGTGTTATATAAGCCACCCTAAATATGTGGAATAATGAATTGATTCAGCAATATTTTCTAAGCATGCTGTACTGTTCTGTACTGTACCAGCCTTTTTAATAGTCCACTGCAGGACGTAGGCCTACCCACGAAGGGTGTTTGGGCTATATCCACCACGCTGGCCCAGTGCGGGTTGGTGGATTCACATACGCCATCAAATTTCTTCTACGGACGTATGCAGGTTGCCTCACGATGTTTTCCTTCACCGAAAAGCCAGTGGTGTGAAATTCCGTACATAAATTCGAAAGAACTCATTAGTACGGGACCGGGGATTTGATTGAACCCACGACCTCACGATTGTAAGGCGGGTGTCACTACCTCTAAACCACCACGGCTACCTGCATGCGCATGCGGTCAACCTAAATTCGAATAACCTCTTATACCTCAAACAAACAAAGGTGACGTCCACAAGTGGTATATTGTTCAGAGAAAAATCGAACAAAGATGATATATACATCATTTGAAAGCTTGTTTTATGGGCTTCCCAAAAATATTTAATTTAGATTTTTTCATCCCTCCAATTTTTTTTAATGCGAAAAATAAATTGTATTAAAAATAACAATCAGTTTATTACGTTTTCTAGTTTAGCAATGATAAAGTGCTTCTACTCGTATCGTTATATTACTTGCATTCGTAGCTAATTCTTCCACATTTATCGCTTCATTTGTTACAATTAAAAATTATAACCTACCAGTGTGACCAGTTAGTAGGTAAAATGTGACAAACAAAGACTTTAAAAGTGTGTCTAATTGGTAAAAATGTTTTTATTTAACAATTTAGAGGTTACTTAATCAGGGTTGATAGAGATAAACTACTTATTGAGCCAAATATATTTATTTATCCTAATAAATTCAAAATTAATTTTAAATACATCGGACGGTTCTTGTTTATTTTTAACTGTTGTTTTAGACTCAGAAAAATATGAACTTTCTTGAAATGTAACAAGTGTTGTGGTTAGAATTTTTGATTATTATTATACCAGCCTCCATACATTTTGTGGACATGTCCTTTAGTGTGGTTTTGGCTTATATACATAATTTTGTAGAGTACTAATATTGGTGAAGAGAAATGATAAATGATGCTGTTGATCACGTTTCCGAATATAAACAGGCAGTGCCAAACTTCGTATAACCTCCTAGTCAAGTCAAGCTACACTAAGATTGCTAAATGACACTTAAAGGTCATAAATATTTAACCTTTAACCTCTTGCTAAAATCAGACCCGAACTACTCACCTCAATCGCCGGCCCGGGCATTTTTCTATTAACCACATTAAGGGGCCTATTCATCCCGTCAGCTGGTATACAATCCGGCCTCATACAATCCGTTTCATTATAAGGACAATCGTAGCAAGCCTTACTCATCGTCTGATACCACTCTAGGTTGAAATGGTAATAGCATATCATTGGCTCTTCACCTTCTTTACATTCTCTATGACAAGGATGGTCTCCACCAATCAGTTCTCCTGTTACTTCGTCGTACTGTACATGAGCTCTTATGTTATTTTTCTTGCTTCTATTGATTATGCTCCTTAAGTCTTCGTCTTTAAGCTCTTTAACTGGGTGTTTGACTTTTGCGTTTACGTTAATGTTGTTTTCTGGACTGTTGATAGCTTCTATAACTTTAGAAGCGCTTTCTAAAGGTTTATTTTTATTGAGGTTCTTGATCTTAGGGCTTTCGTTGTTTTCTTCAAAGGTGACGTCGTCTAATGTCAGGTTTTGGCTTCTGGTTTGTCGGACTATTGATTGTGTTATGTTTGTCTGTTCTGCTTGATCTGTTGTTGATTGAATTTCTTCTGTTGTGTAAAGTGCGGTTGCTGTTTCTGTCGTGTCATTTTGTGTGTTGATTCCATTGATATCTGCAAAAAAGAAACGTACAATTAAAATTTTGTAAATCCACAAAATTAGCCCCTTTTTTGATAGCGTGTTTGCAAAAACTCGAAGGGGCGAATTCGAGTCGTAGATATATTTTTCCGTATCTTTTGAGAGAAATATTTGTAGCCAACTTCGTGCAAATTTCAGTGAAACTACGTCTGTCTTAAAAACCACTTAATCACAAAAGTTTTGAAACAACAAGAATATCACGGTGGAAATAACAAATATCGCTACTCACAAACATTTTTTGCGTAGCATTTTCATTTTTAGTCAAATAACCTGAATGTGTTCATGAATTTTTATTTTTCTATTCATGTATTTAAAAATAAGGATAAATATAAAAGCTTGAAAAATTCTTAGTCCCGATTATCCCCCAAGGGGCTTAAGTGAATTATAATTGCTTTCAAATTCCTTCCCTAATAAAAAATCAAAACACAATTTCTTTCCTGATTCTTCCAATGTTCATTCAAGTTTCTCAATTCAATCGACATGAATAATAATTTGAATTCTCCCATTGGAGTGTCATTACCAAGAATATAGCAGTAAAGATGGTGTCTGCATGTTCCGTGCGTTAAAACTTCCTGAACATATTGTTCAGCAAAGAGGTCGTTGATCGACTTCGATGTTATTACAGTAAAATACAGTAATTGTGTACAAAAGGACCAACATTACTAAAACTATTTAACAATTACTATGTTATCGTAATTAAATTATTAAGGACGTATTTTCGTAAGTAGGCAAAACTAACTTACTCAGAGGGCTAAGTGGCAGTTTTTCGCTCGAGCTCGATCGCGTTAACGTTTGATGTGATTTCTATGGAAATGGCACAGCGCCATCATGTGTCACGTACAGAAAACTGAATAGCTAAGTGTGAGTATTCATACGGTAATGTAACGAGCGCCAAACCGATCCAACAAAAGCGTGGCAACATCTGTGATTGGCTAACTCAAGCGTGTGTCAATGTACTCGAGTGTGTGCTCGACGCGTTCGGTCAACGCGACGTAAAAGTAATTCGATTTGATTTGCAAAACTGCCACTCGGCACTCAGATAGCAATACACTCGGAAGGTAGTAAACAACTCCGAATTTGCTTAATTTACTATCCCAAAAATATTTACAGCACCTGAGACAGTGATCCTAAATTTCGCACAAGGGTAGGTAAGGGTATAAGTATGATCCTAAATATCGCACGTAAAGGTATAATTATGATCCTAAATATCGCACGTAAGGGTATAATTGTGATCCTAAATATCGCATGTAAAGGTATAATTATGATCCTAATTATCGCACGTAAGGGTATGATTGTGATCCTAAATATCGCACGTAAAGGTATAATTATGATCCTAAATATCGCACGTAAGGGTATAATTGTGATCCTAAATATCGCACGTCAAGGTATAATTATGATCCTAAATATCGCACGTAAGGGTATAATTATGATCCTAAATATTGCACGTAAGGGTATAATTATGATCCTAAATATCGCACGTAAAGGTATAATTGTGATCCTAAATATCGCACGTAAGGGTATAATTATGGTTTTAAAAATTGCTCGTACATAAAACCGCCCTTTTTCAGAATACCCTTACCCTGTTTCAGAACACTAACATCGTGTCACATATCAGGGACAATTTATTCTTCGTTATACTGTACTGTGCCAACCTTTTTAATAGTCAACTGCAAGACGTAGGCCTACCCACGAAGGGTGATTGGGCCATATCCACCACGCTGGCCCAGTGCGGGTTGGTGGATTCACATACGCCATCGATTTTCTTATACGTCCGTATGCAGGTTGCCTCACGATGTTTTCCTTCACCAAAAATCCAATAGTGTGAAATTCCGTACATGAGTTCCAAAGATACTCATTGCCCGTACCAATGAGTTTCTTCTGTCTGGATCTGAATCTGGATTTGAACCCACGACCTCACGATTGCAGGGCGGGTGTTAATACCACTAGACCACCACGGCTTATTCTTCGTTATTACTGTAGCAATTATTCAGTGATATAATCACCTACACTTATTACGGACTAAGGCCTGATCTCTACAATTATAATATTCAAGGAGCTCTCCCTTCAGAGTGTCATTTCAGACAATTGAATTGTAAATACGATATGATTGATTTTTTCTCACCTTTACAATTTGGTAAACTTGAGATTTTTATTAGAATCGTAGGTATTTATCTGCAAAGAGCACTCCTACTGTAGAATGAGCTACGAGAATAGTAAGAAACACAGAGCTATTTTATTACAACTGGAGCGATAGCGCTGTTGTCGCTTGAGGTAATTCTCAACCACAAATAGGTATGTATGGAAAATCTTGCCCAGAGCTGTCAAAACTTTGAAATATGTATTGGAATTTAACACTACTGAGACTACACGGCAACTAGCCACTGAATCGAGATATTTATCATGTCTTTTTCTAACTCAAGCCATATTAAATCAGTGCATCTCTTTTTAGGGTTCCGTACCTCAAAAGGAAAAAACGGAACCCTTATAGGATCACTTTGTTGTCCGTCTGTCCATCTGTGTGTATGTCAAGACTCTTTATCTCGGGAACGCGTAAAGATATCGAGTTGAAATTTAAACTGTATACGTATATCTATGATCTCTTACAGTTTTGTAAAGAAAAAACTTCTCAGTTATCATATAAAGAAGTTAGAGCCGTTTATGTCGTAAAAAACCGCATATTTCGACACTCACAAAAATCAAAAGCTACAGGGTACTTCCCGTTGACTTAGAACTATGAAATAAGGAATATAGGAATAAATAATCTTGAATATAGGAATAAATCTGAAAACTGTAAATTTTTATTCAAATCATAAAAAAATAGGGCTTCAAAATTCACAAAATATGGGTTTCAAATTCAAAGTGCATAAAATAGTATCATGTAAGGTAGCATTTAAAAGAGCTTCATTAGCACATGCTAAAACAGGTTTTTAATTATATTAACAATTTTCGATGAATGACGAGATAAATAAGTAAAAAAAAAACTTTGTCGATGATGATGATGAGTATAGAGATTTTAACAACGTAATACTTCCCAATTTTGTGAAATTTTCTGGATTTGTACGGAACCCTCGGTGTGCGAGCCTGACTTGCACTTGTCCGGTTTTTTTTCTCGATCGACCACAATATCCCTCTGGTATCTCTGTGGTAAGAAAAGACAGCAGATCTACTTCTGCTGCCTGAAGGCCTCTGGCTATGTAACGTTGGAGGTTCAGGGATGTTATAAAGGAGACATGTTGAACGTTTCAGCTCCGTTTATTGAAGGATTAATTCTAATATCTTATTTTTAAGGAAACTTATTCTAGATCAGCACAACGTAATTTAGGGTGCGCGTGTAACCTAGATTCGCGGTAGGTGTTGCGACATATAAAAACATGTGTTGACCTACGCTTCAGCTAAACGGTTAAAACAACCGGGACCTACAATTTAACGTGGCATGTAAGCCACGGCAGTGTTATATTAGAAAATGCCACCCACGGTCACCCATCAAAAAACTGACCGTGCGGAACATTGCTTAACTTCGGTGATCGTTGACAATCACCTATAGTCAAACTACGCTAATATATCAATGTACTTAATAATTTTTATATCCAACTTTGAATATTGACCAACCTTGATACTTACCACAAAAAAATTAACTGACCATACAATTTGTAGAAGGCCATTGAACATTTTAAATAGAATAGTTTTTTTGCTATTTCTTTGTTGGTCTCACAGTAAAAGTTGCTCATAATGACTTGTTAATTGAAAAACACATAAAATCTACAGATTAGTATGGGTCAGACTATGTGCGGTGTTACCAAGTAAAAAGCACATCTATGGAAGACTACACAATGTATAATGAAGTTAAAGTATCATACAGTCTAAATCTAAATTTTCTAGTTTATAATTTTAAATACGAAGTTAAAAAGTCAAAAACTTATCATAATCAACTTCAAGAATTTTCGCATCTGCTCCCATTACTAGAATATCATGACCAGTTGTTAGTATACAGGATTATTTTTAGTATACAGTATAAAGAGTTATTGCTATTTTTATTTGCTGTTAAAGATTTACCTTAGCAACATCCTATGGCTTTGAAGCTAATAAAAAAATTGTCCAGCCATCGAAAAAATCGACGAAATGAATGAATGAAGGTAATTAGAACAGAAACCTGCAACACAGAAAATCCTAATTTTCAAAAGACAACATTTTTGACAATAACAATTTAATTATTATTTATTAATGTTTACAAAAAAAAACTTTTTTCTACTTTACAAACCATACCTACATGTTTTTTATGCATTTGGCCACTAACTCGCCTGATAAAAAGCGAAGTTGTAGCCGAAAATGGAATATTTTTTGATAGTAGTTTGTTTTAGAGGTTCGGTTTTCTTAGCGAAGCGATGGAAGAGTGGCACCAAAACTAAAAATATCTAATATTAGTAGCAAGAATATACATAATTTAACTCTCGAAACTCAACGATTTTATCAAATGCGTTGTACTTAGCAAATATAATATTACTAGCGACCCGCCCCTTCACACAGGTGTATAATACACATAAATCTCAAGAATTACTCTATCTATTTAAAAAAAACCGCATCAAAATCCGTTGCGTAGTTTTAAAGATACATAGGGACAGTCAGCGGTAAGCGACTTAGTTTTAGTATAATATGTAGTGATGAAAATTAATATTAAGCTTACATGTTTAATAACTTAATATAATAATTATGTCTTAAAGACGAGTAGCGTAGTAAAATGAACCTACCTGTTCAAAATGTTTGATATTTTTAAATTAACCCTGTATTTGGATTGAATTATTTCGCTCCAAAGTTTCCTTAACATTCGGCCTGTGAAGGACTGGAGTTTCAAATTAGAACAGATTTTCAATTAAAGTTTAGAGAAATATGTTTTTGTTTAATTTGAGCGTATTTTACAAGGCACGATAAAATTTTCGAACTAATTTAAACGTGCAATTGTAATAATGTTACTTTTTTTAACGGGCAAAAGTGCCTTTATTTACTACAATATTCAAAAATTCAAAATTCTTTATTTCGTACATATATATGATAGAATACTACTTTGTATGCTAAAACTACCTACACTACTACTACATAGAAAGCAATTGTATCATCCACAGACCCTTGAAGGTCTAAAGATAATCCAAATGCTTAAGCCCACTGCCAGTTAGCAGCGTGCCCAACATGCTGGCAGCATTGCCACGCTGAATGGAAATTCTTATACGTTGAGCCAAATAAACACCAACATTTTGGTCACGCGTCGCGTCCACGACGTCAGACGCTCAGATAGACTTTTGAAAACAAGATGAGCTCCCGGCCCCCACGGACCCAAAGTCTCAACTCCAAATGGCTCAAATATGTAACCACTACCGAGGTTAGTATGTTTGCGCCACTTGTGCTGCTCCGCCGAATCGGCCACCGCTCCAGCCCTACTCTGAGTCTCAGAAAGATGCGACGGTGCCAAAGTATCAACGCAAGTTGCGTCCCATACTAAGGGCCGTAATGTTACTTGGAATATCATTGAGAAGCTAAACCATTTCGACCAATCTTTCTGTTGCTTGGAATATCACTGAGGAGCTAAATAATTTTGACCAATCTTTGCGCAATTTGAAACGACGAAAAAGAGAACTTTTGAAAAGAGTATCAAATAATTATTTTAATTTGGTGTCCACTCGTAAGATGACCTCAGGACCGCGCTGGGTGCAAGTCGCTTCCAACCTGTCTTATTGTCTTATAAGGGGTAAATGACAAACTATAGAGTTTGTGCAAAAAGAGAACCGTCGCGGCGTTACGATGAACTAACAATAAAATTTTAATCCGCAGCCAAGGTACCGACTATGCTTGGTATATAGACGCGAGTACTGATGAAGACTGAATTAGTATCTATCAAGTATCAAACAGTTTTAGTTACTTTAGCAATGACAGAGCAGTGTTGTCAACGTAACAAAATTAGTAAAATGGCACACGGGCGACCTCACCTACGACGCTTCTCTTTTTGAACAACCTTTCAAACAAAGAAGTTCTAAACCGCATGGGGAAGAAACTAGAACTTGTCCGAAGTTCCGAACCAAAAAACTAAGGAAAGTCGCCTACCTCGGTCACGTACTGTAACATGACCGGTATTCCCACCTGCAAACCACAATGATGAATAAAATGACGGGCAAGCGTAAAAGTGGACGGCGGAAGATGTCATGGCTTCGGAACAACAGGGAATGGACAGGCCTTTGATTATTCCAAAGGTCTTTGTGACAGGCAATAAGAGTGTTGAACAACTCTTTCAACTTGTTGTTTAGGCTTGCCCTGGACAAGGAAAATTTCAAAAAGCGGAATGCAAACTTTCAGTAATGGAGAGGAACCCGAAGAATAAGAAAAAATCGCTAACCTAAGCATGACGCATGCTTCATATAACAGAATTAAAAAAAAAACATGTCAATTACATCGTAGTGACAAGCTATTTTAATTTTTCAGGCGCTGACCGCTACTTCTATTTCTATTTTCTTTGGATTTATAATAAAAAGTAAATAAAAAAATATTTTCAAAGCTTTTCTGTTTCTATTTTCTTCTTTTTTACGCGACCGCAACAAAGCCAACGGGTTTAGCGGGATATGAAAACACAGATTGTGGCCTTGCAAAGTGCAAATAGAAAGAGGTTTATTTTTTTGCTTTGTTCGTTTTATTTCAGACAGAAAGTATCCATGGTACATGAAATTAAATTGTTAATTTATTTACTAATTAGTCAATTGTTAGTCATATTATATGTATTTTATTATGTACTTAGATTGTAGTGTAGGTACCTATCCTAATCATTGTGAACTACTTTTGATTTTGGTTCAACTTCTAAATCACAAAAAAATCTACTGATTTATTATCAAAAATTTAATGACCTTATACAAAATGAACTATTGTTTCCTTCCATGCAATATTTAAAAAAATAATTTGACCGGCCTAAACATAATAACTTTACGTAAAAAAGGGCGCGCCGTCGCCGCGCCGCCACTCGCAAGACTTGGACTTATAGAGGAGGTACTTACTGTGTAAATAAGCAAACAAGTGTAAATATGCGTTAGGTATGTAAAAAAACAATTATAATAATATGTACAAAAGTAATTATGCTGATTCTACTTTAAAAAGATTTGGAAATTTGTTGAGATTTAGAAAAAGTTTTTTTAAAAGGATGCCCTTAAAAGGATTCTAATTTATTACCAATAACCCTGTATTTTACTGAAACTTTTACGAATTATGTAATACGTACCTATTTTCGCTTCATTTTTTATCCGACACTCAAACAAAAGCACTTCCCAAAAACTTTAATTCAGCACGATAATGTAATGATGCAAAAAAATAACATCAAAGAAACAAGGAATCGTCAGAACAAACTTTTTAATGAGAAAATGACTTCATGCGAACAAAAAGCTTTGAGAATCTACAAGCATTCTTTACAACAAAATCCGGTTTCGCTTTTTTAACTTGTACTTCAATTAATGTGCGTATAGATCGTTTTAGTTTGGGAGACGATGTAGAATTTAATTACCTTCAATGTCCGTACGTTTTATTTACCGAAATGTTGTAGTTACCACTTTTGAACTTATTAGCTTATTTTTGCTGTTAGTCGCAATTAAAAATTGATCATAATGATGAACATAATTTTACTTAACCGCTGAAAACCCTTGTACATTACAAAGCTATGTCTTGCATTCATATCATCAGGTAATGCCTGATGATACTAGTAGGTATAGATTAATTGATTGTGATTGATTTTATGATAATTCATCTATCACCATTATTCCTTTTATTCACATAAACTCAGAAGCAAAGCTTGGTCCTTTGGTAGGCATAAGAGGGGTCGAAGCCAACAGTGAGAGGCCCTTTTACATAATTTTGTATAAAACTTGTCTGTTAAGTACTTAGAGTAGGATGATAATAACTATTGCAAGAGATAATTTATAGTATTTCGGGCTATTATGATGTGCTGATCTGTGACTTATAAAGATGTGCTATAGAATGAGGTGCGGCACCCGCCAAATAATGCCTTATTTCAGAATGCTTAGGCGGGTGGTGAGTGGTGACTTGCCATCCACTAAATGGGTCCCCGATAATAGCTACCGTATATCGGCGCCGGAGGGTATATTGGTGTGGACGGCTTCGAGTGTCGAGAGGTGTGCTGCGCTTTCACTAAACGCTACTTTAATACGTCCACCCTGGAGCTTAGGTTCTAAGCTCTTGCGGTTTCCACTCCAAGCCAGCCAGTTAAGGCAAGATAGAAGTCAGGGGTCTCATTTAGCCCCAGAGAATCAGGGTTCGAGGTGTCGCCATAACCGACGGCTCGCCACAAAGCCGCCCCTGAGATTTAATCATTAATATGTATTAATAAAGTAAACATAAATAGCCCATAACCCTTTAACTATGGTGCTGCAGCAACAAGTTTTTTGTCGTAGCATCAAAATTAACATTGCGTTTTCAACTCACGTGCTCTTAAGTAAATACTTAATTATTTCCATTTAAAGTAACCACCAAAATTATTTTATGAATGTAACTGCCATTACAATAATTATGTTTAACTTCACACCTTAAGGAAAAGAGAATTAACCTTTTTACGAAGTTCGTCGATAATTTTATCGGTAACATCATGAAACACTTACCGCCTTACCACAAAAGATTTTACCACGCTTTAAACACTGTTTAACCATTCAATTTGTACTGTTAAACTTTGTCTAATCCGTGCGTAAAACTTTTGTGGTTAGATGGCTATTCATCATAACATATCAGCTTTAAGATGTCTGTGGCTGGACATAGCCTCCCCTATGGAATAAACTCTCTAACCACCCGTTTTGGAGTTTATTTTTCATCGTGTCAATAATTTAAAAAAATGCGATCTCAGTGGCTAAATGTTATTGGCCTTGCGGAGTCTCCGTAACGTATCAGCCTCTTTAATAGTCCACTGTACGATGTAGGCCTATCCATATAGAGCGAGGTCTCAATGGCCGAATATTGCAAACTATTGCAGCTTCATACAAAGCCTCAATCATACAGGGGCTTGGATACTGACTGACTGACCAGTCTGTGAATCTTTTTAAGTGTCCAATACTTATCGATGGTGTAAAACATTTTTTTCAGCATTGGACCGGTGAGGACTAAAATAATGACAATATAAGTGTCTGCCCACTATGAGGACCGTGACCGTGCTAGGAGCGGTTCAAGCACGGACAAGAACATGATACGCTCTGCTATGCACAACAGTACAACGCGCCAACGTATAGTGCGTGCCACCAAAGATGAGACTTGACGAGCGTCAGTGATGGAAGATCTTGCGCAGGTACAGTCGTGTACAAACGAATTATTCAGAATTTGTATAACTATTAAACGTTTCTTAATAGTTAGTTGATAGTATATCTATCACCCAGAATTTGTTTATTTATTACAAACCAAAGTGGTTTCTCAAGTCTCATCTCTGATGGCACGTAGTATACGTCAATAATAGCGGTCGAAAATATTTCAACGGTGCTGAAACGCTGCTTTTTCCTCTATTATTGTATCCTTGTATTATTATTTTATTCTTGCAATATTATTTTATCCTTGTATTATTATATTATCCTTTAACTTTTCCATTAAAAGAATTTGAAAGCGTTTAGCTATATTCTGCCTGATGTTAAGCAGATATGCGGTCTAGGGTGTAGCGCGCTGAACGCTGACCTAGAAGATACCTATTTACTCACGATTTGAAGACACCCACGTTGTACTTTAGCGGAAAGACAGACCCAGGCAAAGCGTTCCACATTCTGGCTGTTCGGATGAAGAATGAGTATTCGAAACGCTTATAGTTCTGAAGCGCGGAATGTCCACCATAAAAGGGTGGCGCTTTGGTCGCGTCTGTCTAGCCACACGATAGAAGAAAGAGGCAGGTGGAATATTTTGTCCCTGGTAATGGTATGGTATGTTATAGTAGATGCAGACACTTTAAGGCGGCTTTTTTTATCAGGCGCCTGTGCTGTTAGCTACAAGCGGCGGATAATCCAATCCTGACTGAAGCTCACTCAGCTGGGCGAGGATTTGATATCGCGCAGCTTGTACCTAGCTTCACAACCGCCAACAAGTTTTATTCGGCTTATATTAAAATTAGCTGCCCGTCCTCGCTTCGCATGGGTACGATTGGCTAAAGAAGACAAATAGTAGGGATCCCTATTTCTAGGGTACCGTACCTCGAACGGAAAAAACGGAACCCTTATAAGATTACTTTGACTGCCTCGGTGGCTCAGTGGTTAGTGACCCTGACTTCTGGATCAAAGAGGCGTGGGTTCGATCCCCACCAGGGCAAATATTTGTGTGATGAACGAGTGTTTGCTCTGTGTCTGGGTGTTATTTAGTTACTATCTATATAAGCATGTATTTAAAAATAAGTATATGTAGTATATCAGTCTCTGGCAGCCATATCACAAGCTTTGCTTAGTTTAGGGTCAGAGGCCGTGTGTAAGATGTCCCAAAATATTTATTATTATTATTATTATTTGTTGTCCGTCTGTCCGTCTATGTGTATGTCAAGACTTTTTATCTCGGAAACGCGTAAAGATATCGAGTTGAAATTTAAACTGTATACGTATATCTATAGTCTTTAGCAGTTGTGTAAAAGAAAAACTTCTCAGTTATCGTTTAAAAAGGTTAGAGCCTTTTATGTTGTAAAAAACCGCATATTTCTACACTCACAAAAATCAAAACCTACAGGGTACTTCCCGTTGACATACTCGTAGAACTATGAAATTTTGCGAGAAGCATTGTCTTACAGCACACATTAGAAATAAATCTGAAAACTGTACATTTTTATTTGAATGACAAAAAAATAGGGCCTCAAAATTCACAAAATATGGGTTCAAAATTCAAAGTCATTAAATTGAGTAAAAGAACTTCATTAGCACATGCTTATGCTTATACAGGTTTTTAATTATTTTAACAATGTGTAACTTTCGATGTATGACGAGAAAAGTTAAAAAAAAACTTTTTTGTCGATGGTAATAGTATAGAGATTTTAACAACTTACTTCCCAATTTTGTGAAATTTTCTGGATTTGCACGGAACCCTCGATGTGCGATCCTGACTCACACTTGTCCGGTTATTTTTTTAATGTAATATAGCCTATGTTCACCGAGGATAGCGTAGCTTTCCACAGTGAAAGAATTTTTAAAATCGGTATAGTAGTTTCGGAGCATATTCGATGCAAGCAAACTAACAATCAAATCTTTCCTTTTTATAATATTGATATAGAGATATAGATGGTATAGACTTCAAGGCCCAAAGTCCGGAGGTTATATTTCTAATTTATGATGAACTCATCATGATTAAATATTGTACTCTCGAAGATGTTTGAAGAGGTTCATCTTGGCAAAGGTGAAGGTTCCAATAAATAATGTTACGCAAGGTGATTAAATTATTAAGGCCATATCAAGCATCGTCAATCTATTAATAGATGTTTTCATAATAATAGAACAAATTTTTTTTAATATAATGACAATACTGCACTACTACTACATAGAAAGCAATTGGATCATCCACAGACCCTTGAAGGTCTAAAGATAATCCAAGTGCTCAAGCCCACTGCCAGTTGGCAGCCTGCCCAGCATGCTGGCAGCATTGCCACGCTGAATGGCAATGCTTATACGTTGAGCCAATGGTAGACGTGAATATAATGGAATACTCTGAATCTCTGACAGAAAATAATCTATACAAATCGATAAAATTGGAGTGTGTGTTTGTAATAACCGTTTTTTAATACATGCATATATGTATGGTAGGTGCATACACCAAAATAACATTTTTTACAATTTTTGTCTGTCTGTTTGTTCCGGCTAATCTCTAAAATGGCTGGACCGATTTTAACGGGACTTTGATTGGCAGGTAGCTTATGTAATAAGGCGTAACTTAGGTTACGGTAATACACTGTTAGGCGGAACGAAGTTCGCCGGGTCAGCTAGTATATTTTAATTATTTTTCGCACAAATGGCAAAACTTCCATCGTGTTCAAAATTCGAATAATTAGTTCGGTCGAGTTGATGAATTCAATTTTTCCATTATTACTGATTATTAAGTAAAAATAAATAGTAAGTAAGTTCGTTCGGGCCGGATGGCTGACCGTTGTATTAGAGCTTTTTTAAGCTGCTCGAAGTAGTAGCTCGAAGAATGGAGACCACGGACCAGCAAGCGCAGCGTAGGACGTCCACCGACTAGGTGTACTGACGATATAATAAAAATCTGAAATCAGGCCGCTTCCAACCGGCCTTATTGGAAATCCATGGGGAGGCCTATGTCCAGTAGTGGACGTCCTACGGCTGATAAATAGATAGATAAGTTTTATTAACACCATAGATTATGTGGTCTGAATAGAAACATATTTGATTTCATTTGAAAGGGTTATATCATCTAAAAAAAAGGTTACATTAAATGTAAAATTGAATAGAAAATCAGGACTTAGAATTGGTTCCTCCGTTTGGGAGCTACAATGGCTGAAATCTGTGTAACTCCGTAAATATTATGGAGTTACACAGATTCATCGACTCAAAACGATAAATAAAACCTTTTTTCAAAGAAATATCTTTGTGATGAGCATTTCAAAAATCTGAGCGAACGCAGGATTTGAATCTGCCCCTTCGGATCACTAGCCCGACACTAACCAACTGAGCCAGCCCGCCTCCTACACAAGCGTCAAATTTTTGAAGTACTTATATTACCACCAACTTATTGAAAATGTGATGAAACCTTTTTTCGTCACAGGTTGAAAAGAAACACACACTTTTTGACCAATAATATAATTAATTATGTGACTAATAACAGCGTGACCTTGACCGATTACGATTATGATCTACGATAGTTGTTAGTGAACATCACAATGTCAGATAATTTTGCAAAATAATTACTCATAGTAAGTTCTATTGGGGTCAAACAACATAAAATAAGTTGTCTATAGGTAATGAGTTAGTTATTAAACATTTCAACTACGATGAAACTAGACGTTAACGATAAACTAAGTATATCTTACTTAAGCTAAACCAGCAATATTGAGACCATGTTTATGAACCAGTTTTACTCAACCCAGGTACAGGTCAACTAGGAAAAAAAATCATGTGTGGCATACAAAATTGAGAATCGATATCGACAAAACGTATAAAGCAGCTGTTTTTCTCTGATTCCGGATTAAAAGCTTTTTAGCTACTTTTTTAGCTTTACATAATTTACTTTTTTAGCTTTAGGCTTACTAGCTACCTACCCGGTTTCTAACTGACCCGGCGAATCTCGTTTCACGCAATATTATTATAAATTACAGCCTATGTGATTCTGATGTATTAGCATTACTATTGCAACGTTTCATCTCAATCCGTTCAGTAGATTTTGCGTGAAAACGGAAAAAATATCCATACATACAAACTTACGCGTTTAAAATATTAGTAACTTTAAAAATTACAGGCTATGTGTTATTCTGATGTAGGTGTGCACGACGGCTACGATCTTCTTTATTTATTTGGCAAACTCTTTCGGCAAAACATTCCAAATTCCAAATTATTAGTGCGATTCGCGCTTAACGCGTTCTTGTCAGAAAAAAACAGTTGTATAAGTATACGATTGTGAAGAAAATAAAAGGTTTTGATTTCAGTGATCCTGTGGTTTCCCTTAGACGAAAACACCAAGCTCCACACCAGCATTTGGGTTCCCTCTGGCAGACGCGCTCGTAGGGAACATTTTGGCTCGAAAGTTTCCCCTCAGACGAAAACACCAAGCTCCACACCAGCATTTGGGTTCCCTCTGGCAGACGCGCTCGTAGGGAACAGTAGGTATAAGTGTTACTATAGCAAAGTTCCATCTCAATCAGTTCAGTAGATTTTGCGTGAAATAGGAACAAATAGCCATACATATACAATGTGTTTTTCTACCGGTGTAGGAGCCTTAAACGGTGACATCTATGGCAAATTTTGAACTAATTTTACTATGAGACCAACTCAGAAAACGTAAAAAAACTGCTAATCCATATTATTTTTTATAGATTTTCGACAAAAAGTATGGAATAGCTGTTTTTTTTTCGCTTTTTCAGAATTGATCCCACAGTAAAGGTTATTCAAAATTTACCATTTATATCACCGATTAAGACTCCGACACCGGTAGACAAACACATCGTATATAAACTTTCTCGTTTATAATTTTAATAAGAGATGGCCCGTCTCGTTCACAGGTTTTAAATGAATGGAAGTAGGTACTTACTGATAACAAGTGCTAGTGCTACTGTCAAGGCGATGTTCATACTTCTTTTTGGATACATTTTTATTAGATCTGAAACAAAAGAAGAGCCATTAACATCCAAGTGACATGCCTACGGATATAATTAGGATTATGGAAAACTTCAACTTCGAAGAATGTTATTGTGAAATATGGGAATTCTTAAACGACAAAAATATTTTAAATGCTGGTTAATTCTGACAACAATATTTATGTATATCTCGAATTCTTTTGTTACATTCATTTCAATATTTTTCTGACATTGTATAATTTCTTATTTTTCTTTTTTTCTTTATTTTTCTGACATTGCTTAATTAGTTTTATTTCTCTCTGACATTTTTTTGGATTATATTTGACATTTTAAACTACATTTGACATTTTTTATAAATTGTATTTCTTAAAAGATTTAGCTATTTGTTTTTGATATGTGTACGCCACAACGTCAAGAATATGCGTCCTATACACTCGTAAGATCTGTATCCAAATTTGTATGTTGTTTGCAGTACCATGTTTCTGACAAATAAATAATATTGAATCAAAAAGATGAGATAGAGCTCAAATCTTACATCAATTTCAAACACAATGTTATTTTTGTTCCTAAAGTGCTCCAAGTATGTATTTAGTGTAACCACGAGTAAAGAAGTTTACTCGTAGTCACACTGGTGTAACAAAGCGGTGTAACCACGAGTCCGGACCCGTATTAGCATTGAGCACTGAACAGACTGTCCCAACACTTCCCTTACTCTAGAAAAGTAAGCTCACTAATTACTTCCACGTTTCACGGCAATAGTAAAACTTAAAAGTAAAACCTACTTCACACTTATTACGTTTTATCCGGAACAAAATGGCGATAAGATAACATCACGGATCTTGTGAGTTGGAACATGTCTCACTTTTCATATCAGGGGCCTTATTTTGTAAGCGCTCTGGCGTTCGGCTTCGCTTTTCCTCCCGCTCGCTCTCGCGGCGTGAGTAACTGGCGCGAGCAGGAGAAAAAGCGAAGCCGAACGTCAGAGCGCTTACAAAATAAGGCCGCAGTCGTGGGATGTCTACCGCTGGACAGCTTCTTCTATACAGGACTCTTCTTGCGCTGTACTTTGCTTTGTCATTCATATCTCCATCATCTCATTCACCATTTAAGGTACTGGAGCAGTTATGCCAGTGGCCCAGATTTTTTTTTTTGTGAATGACTTATAGCTGTTGGCCTCTGAGGCCTCTACAGCTTACCGGACATGGGCGAGCGCGGAAGGTGGCTGAGCCCTAAGATTAGGTTATAGGTTGACTAGCGCAAGGGCACCTGAGAAGGTACAGACCTCGGCTTGGGCCGTCACCCGGCGGGGGAGATCAGACTTGCCCGGGCACCCCAGAAGGGGTGTGACCTGTGGCCCTAATAGGTTGAGCTGTTTGACTATTTGGAGAGAATCTAACCAATCTTCTAACAGATCCTGAGGGTCCTCGACCTCGCCGGCGGGGTCGGTGTATGTCTGTGTGCCTTTGGTAACCGGCGCCTATACCAAATACGGAATACTTCCTGATGCAGGGAGCTGTCGGATCGGGTGACCCCAGCGCCGCAGAGGTGACTACGGCGATGGGATCATCCGGGTCGCCCAGGAGGTGTTTGGGGCGGCGACGGAGAGGAGGTGGGTGTGTAGTGTCTTGCGTGTAGTCCGAGGCTTGGACTACGAGTGGGTTGGGGTGATAAGGAGCCCTATCAAAGTAGCGGCGAGAAGTGTACTTGATGTACTGGATGATGGAGGGGAGTTCGAGGTCGCAATGCAGGCCAGTGGCCCAGAGCCACGCTCCGTTACTTTAAAGAACTGGGCTGTGTCGGGTAGACTCTGGAGGGGGAAATGCACTAAACACTCCATGCGGGACGTCACTGCAGGAATTATTGCCCCCACTTCGAATTAAAATTAGAATTGCCCTTTACTTAGCCATACTTAGATTGAAGTTGGTTGTGCTATATTTTGCGAAAAATAATGTCGAAATTTTTTCGAAAATAATTTTGGCTAAAAAAGCCATCTTCATCATCATCATTTGTTGCGAAACTTAATTGAGGAATTTAAGCATCGTGCGATCAGTGAGGGACCTCCCACGAAACTCTCTTATTGAAATCACAATTACGTATAACGCCACTAATTACGCAATTATTAGGTAGTTTAGGTACTCACAACAAATCACTTATTTTTATGCGCTAACTACACTGCCTTACAACACTGACACAATACTGACACCCGCCTTACAATCGTGAGGTCGTGGGTTCGAATTTCCGGTCCCGTACCAATGAGTTCTTTGGAATTTATGTACGTAATTTCACACCACAGGCTTTTCGGTGAAGGAAAACATCGTGAGGCAACCTGTATACGTCCGTAGAAGAAATTTGATGGCGTATGTGTATCTACCAACCCGCACTGGGCCCGCGTGGTGGATATGGCCCAATCACTCTTCGCGGGTAAGCCTACGTCCTGCAGTGGACTATTAAAAAGGCTGGTACAGTACACTACAGTTAGATACTCGTAGAGTACAACAAATCACTTATTGTATGCGCTCACTACACTGCAACCAGCAATTAATGTTTTATATTTCATGGTTTTACAAGTCTATGAGTACTAGCTACAGAATATGAGCGTCTCTTACGCCGGGTAAAAATAAACTTTTTTTTTCCGTATAGCTTTGCGTTTAATTACATACTGCCTGATGTTGATCAGATATGCGGTCTAGAGTGTAGCACGCTTACCTAAACTGTACTGTACCAGACTTTTTAAAAGTCCACTGCAGGACATAGCCATCTAGGATTGCCCAATCACCCTTCGCGGGTATCCTTCTCGCTGGCCCGGTGCAAGATGGTGGATTCACATGAAATTTCTTCTACGTACCATATGCAGATTTTCTCACGTTTTTTTTCTGTACCGAAAAGCCAGTCGTATGAAAATCCGTACATAAATTCCAAAGAACTCTTGGTACGAGATCAAAATTTGAACCCATGACCTCACGATTGTAAGGCGGGTGTCACTACTACTCACTACCACTATACTACCACAGTGTATGTCGAATCCAGCTCAAATATAAGCGTCTTTTGTCAGTTGAAAAGAAAGCCCCTCTGTAAAACCCAAGCAAAACCTTCTTCACACTCGTTACACTCCGTCCGAAACAAAATAGCGAATTGAGATAACGCAAATGACAAAAAACACTAATTAAGCCAGTGCTCGGCCAAACGACAACTAGCGTTGTTTAAGGGATAAGCGATGAAGCTCATTTTTTCCTTTTTGTCATAGATTCAGGATGGAAGAGCTTTGGAAGATTCTAAAAATTCATCGTCATAGCGAGCTGGCAAATGTTATAACAATTTGTGTGAGCACATTGATCTGAATTTTTTCTGCTTACTTCTGCACAATCGTTCATTCGACTGATGGCTAGTTTTTACAGACAGCAATCTTGAAGCTCGTTCAAATCTTGATAACGAAGAAAGGCATCACATAGTTCATTAACCCACCCGCCAAATCATATTAATAAAAACGATTTGATAACATTAAACAAAGATGCAAGATGATATGGTTCTGATAAAAAATCTTAAAGCTTGTCAAAATCCTAAAACCCGTCGAAATCCTAATACTCTTGTCACTAAATACATTTTCAAAGTTTATTAAGCCGCTCGCCCAAATCTTATCCCTCAACCGTCTGAGTCTGAATACACTACAAGTCGTTACTATGATAAACTCGTTAAAAATATAGCCCAAAACAAATTACAGTATTTTATACATATTCTGTTACATAATTATTATTACTTATTTGATGTAGTAGCAATGGATACCGATACATTATGACGAAGAACTAATGAAGTGCCCACGAGTTTATAAAATTTTACAAATCATGTTATTAAAACGATTTGATCAAAGAACGATGCCATACTAAAAAATAGTAAAAGTCATAAAATCTCAAAATTAATTAAAACATTAAAACTCGTAAAATCTTAACTCCTTAAAATCTTAAAACTCATTAATATCTCGAAATTCATATAAAAATCTTAAAACCCGTCAAAATCTTAAAACTCTTTTCACAAATGACATATTCAAAGTAAATGAAACCGCCCGCCCAAATCTTATCGCTCAACCTGCTGATTCTGAATACTCATCTACAAGTCTGTACAAAGATAAACTCATTACGAAATAATAACACAGAAACAAGGTAACAAGACCTCGTTAAAACTCACCAAACTCTTGTACAATTCGGTACAAAAGGCTGTAGTAGTATGAGCTGTATAAGGTCCTGTGTTCCTAAGTTTTAGGCTGTACGACAATGTGGTCCATTTTAATAATTACCAACCAAACAAAATCTAAATCTAATCTATGTATCTGGCGGTTTTTGACTGCCGCGATATGTTCTTTGATCTGTTCAGCAATAGTACGCTTCGTTTGATCTATGTAGGAACTACCGCAGCTGCAATCCACCTTATATACACCTGCTAGCTTAGCATATAAGACCACGACAAGAGTTTATTGACGTGTGCAAAGATGACAGATATATGCTTCATCATAACTCTGTCACGTTCTGATACGTCGATAGTATTATTTTATGGTCCGTATGCTAAGCCCGCAGGAGTCTGAAACGGAATGACATCCTTCGGCGTTCTGACTTGGCCCAGTAGTTTGGATAAGGGAGTATACACTGTCTTGATGGAGTAATCCTTTAGCAAAGTCCCCACCTTATCCGTCACTCCTTTAACATAAGGCATGAAAGCCGGCTGCCTCTCAACGTCGAAACCATGTTTCCGATACCTGCGTCTACCTAGGTCTTGCTTTTTCACAATATAACCATTTCTCTTTAAAACTTCCTGCACATGCGCTTTCTCAGTCGCTACATGTTCAGCGTCACAGAGGGCATCCGCTCTATCCAGCAGCGCTTTGGCCACCGACTGCAAGTGGCGCGGATGATGGTGTGAAGTTGCGTGTAGGTATCTGTCTGTGTGCGTGGGCTTCCTGTAAACTGTGTGTGCCAAGGAGCCATCGGACCTCACCGTCACCTTGACGTCTAAGAATGGCAAAGTTTTCTCCACCTCCATCTCATAAGTGAACTTAATGTTAGGATGAATAGAGTTGAGATAATCCACAAACTGGTCAACCCCATCTTTGTCTGCCTTCATTACGCAGAATACGTCATCCACATACCTCTTCCAAACCTTTATCGCAGCTGATTGTAAATTTATGGACTTTTCAAAATGTTCCATCCAGATGTTTGCCATTACCGGTGCCAGCGGGCTCCCCATGGCAACGCCATCAATCTGGAGGTAGTGTTGTCCACGATAAAGAAAGAAACTACCTTCAAGGCAGTTCCTTAGCGGTATCATTAAGTTTTCTGAGATGTGGTTCTCCTTTAACAATTCTCTGATCACTTCGAGACACTCCTTTACCGGAACTTTGGTGAACAAATATTCGACATCATAGCTCACCATTATGTCATCTAGTTCCAGATTTAGGCTCTCAATGATTTCGACAAAATGACGGGAATCCTTCACGAAAGACGAGGTCCTACCTACCAATGGCTGTAATTCTGACGCCACATACTTCGCCAAATAGTAGGTAGGCGAGTCTATCTGACTTACAATAGGTCGTAAGGGCGTGTCAATTTTATGATTTTTTTTTTTTGGTAACCCATACCATTTCGGAGATTGAACAACCCTTGGTCTGTGTAAGCTTTCGAAAACGTCTTCCGTGAAAAGCTCTTTGAAATCTTTTATTACGGCTCTAATGCTGGTATCACTCAACAAGCTCCGTAGTTTTAAATCGTAATCAACAGAGTTCATTATTACGGTGGCGTTTCCCTTGTCGGCCTTTAACACTAAAACTTCCTCGTTCTCACGAATCTTTTTTAGGGCTAGACGCTCTTCCAGCGTAACATTACTCCTAGGTGGCTTTGCTTTACGCAGTATTCGCGAAACATCTTGTCTAAGCGATTCAGCATCAGTAGACGGGACTTTGTTTCGTAATATTGCTTCTTCCACACTACAAATTACCTTTTCATACGGAACCCGTTTGAGTGTAAATGCAAAATTCATCCCTTTTGCCAGAACACTCTGTGTTGGATCATCTAACGTAATGCTCGATAAATTTACCACTATATCTTTTTGTGTTGAGGGTAAACCTGCATTAGACTCAGTGTTGTACTCACGTCGATCCAAAAGCTTTTTCACCTTTTTCTCATGGCATTGACTGCACAAGACAAAAGTCCGTGAAGCCTGTTGGTATGTGATCCGGTCATACAACTCAAAATCTTCTCGAGATAACACAACACTACATTCTGTATGCACTTGATATAAATCACAGTTCACTTTGTCTAGATTGTAATGACAATTACGTATCAACTGTTTTAGCAAACGGACACTAGCATTCCTTAGAATTTCTCTTGAACGTGGAATATCACTACGCGGTTTAATTCGAACACATGAAGGTATTCCCAATCACGACATTTTGTTAATAATGTCAATGATGTATTTAAACGCGCTCGTTTCTTTCTGAGAAATTCTAGATGACGAATTTTATTTGTAACCTCCGGCCCGTAACGGTTAAGAAATGTTGTTTTTAAACTTTCGCGATTTGAACACATTGTTATTTTATACTACGGGACTAATCGCGCACTAAAATAACGAGATAAATAAATACCTCCTCATCCCGACGTTTCGGCCGAGTTGCATCGACCGTGGTCACGGGTAGAATGGAATGTTCAACAGCTGGTACCGCCAATTCAATTTGAACTTGAAAAATTGTCATTACGACACAACACTGACGGTATCTAACAATGTCCTTCTACCTACACTACGCGATTTGCATTTGTTGACAACAGGATTCCACGACGCCGATAACTTCCATCCTCCCGATTGAAATTCTTATGTTTTTTTGATTTCCACCGCTCCACGAACTAATTCTTGATGAGGTATTTATTTATCTCGTTATTTTAGTGCGCGATTAGTCCCGTAGTATAAAATAACAATGGAAATACTCATTGACCAAAGAGAATGAGAGAGGTCTCCGTTTTAAGACGACGATTTTGCTATACGTGAACAATGCGGCCGCAGCATTTTTAGGGTTCCGTGCCCAAAGGGTAAAAATGGAACTCTATTACTAAGATTCCTCTCTCCGTCCGTTTGTCCGTCTGTCTGTCACCATGAACCAATATAGCTATAGAGCTGATATTTTCACAGATGATTTCTGTTGCAACAACTAGACCATAAAAAAAATACTCAAGGGGGGTTCCCATACAACAAACCTGAATCTCATTTTATACTATATATAACGGGACTAAACTCACGTGTGGGGATAGTCGTAACGACTAAAGTTTCGGTCGCATTCGGCGACCTTTATCAAGTTGGCGAGTGCTAGCACGCGGAGCCGTCTCGCAATGCACTGATAACATTGCGAGTGCATTGCGAGACGGCTCCGCGTGCTAACACTCGCCAACTTGATAAAAGTAGCCGAATGCGACCGAAACTATAGTCGTTACGACTATACGTGAGTTTAGTCCCGTTAAATATAGTATAAAATGTGTGAAAACCGCGTTAATTTCCATAGTAAAAACCTGAATCTTTTGCCGTTTTTCACTCGATATTAATAACGGTAACAGACGGTAGACGCCTGAGATATTTACAGAATATTTAGTTGTAAATTCCGTTTGTTGCTCGTAGTTTTATCACATCAAAAATATATAATCAAATTAAAATAAATAATAAGGATACCATACATGCCTTCGTGGGCGAGTCCACTTCGCACTTGGCTGATTATTTATAATACTTATGGCCAAAATATAGCCTTCCAAATCCAGTACTGCGAGAGCCTGACTGTACCAGAGTAGCACTAGCTCGCTATTTCTCGCAGCTTGCAATAATTTGCTTTTATTGAGAAACTTGAACCGCTCTAGCTACGCAAAACGATACTCGAAATGCCTGTAAATAGGTTAAGCACAGTTCACGGTAGTACTGTGACACTAAATTAGTTTCTAGTTACCTAGGCCTATATTTAGTTGTTAGTGGTAGGTATATCAAATCATTACTAATATTATATATGCGAAAGTGTGTTTGTTGGTTTATTACTATTTCATGAAGCAACAGGGTTACGAGTAGATACACTTAATTTTTAGGGTTCCGTACTTCAAAAGAGAAAAAACGGAACCCTGATAGGATCACTTTGTTTTCCGTCTGTCCGTTGATTTCAAGACTCCTTATCTCGGGAACGTGTAAAGATGTTGAGTTGAAATTTAAACTGTATACGTAAATCTGTGGATTCTTGCAGTTGTGTAAAAAAAACTTCTCAGTTATAGTATGAAAAAGTTAGAGCCGTTTTAGTCGTAAAAAACCGCATATTTCGACACTCAAAAAAATCAAAAACCTACGTGGTACTTCCCGTTGACATAGAACTATGAAATTTGGCGAGATGCATTGTCTCTGGGTACACATATAGGAATAAATTTGAAAACTGTACATTTTTATTTAAATTGTGTGGGTTGAAAATTCAAAGTGAGTAAATCGTATCATGTAAGGTATCATATAAAAGAGCTTCATTAACACATGCTAAAACAGGTTTTTAATTATTTTTACAATGTTTAATTTTCGATGTATGACGAGAAAAGTGAAAAACAAAAAACTTTTTTGTCGATGATTATAGTATACAGATTTTAATAACTTACTTCCCTATTTGGGAAATTTTCTGGATTTGTACGGAACCCTCGGTGTGCGAGCCTGACTCGCACTTGTCCGGTTTTTTTGTATAAATATAGTTCAAAGACTGGAACTGAAACGTGGTCTTTTATTGTGGGCCTTATAAATAAGCTTAAGGTAGCCCAACGCGCTGTGGATAAGGCTATGCTCGGAGTCTCGCTGTGAGATCGAATCAGGAATTAGGATATTCGCAGACGGACCTAAGTTACCGACATAGCCCAGCGGATTAGTAAGTTGAAATGGCAACAACAAGGGCACAAAGCTCGGAGAACTGATGGCCGATGGGGCAGTAAAGTTCTCGAATGGAGACCACGCACCGTTAAGCGCAGCGTAGGACGTCCACCGAGCAGGTGGAGTGACGATATCATTAAGACCGCTGGAACGCGCTGGATACAGGCCGCTTCCTACCGGGCTTATTGGAAATCCATGTTTATGTCCAGCAGTGGACGTCCTACGGCTGATACTGATGATAATGAGTTCAAAGGTTGGAGAGTGACATAGGCTACTATTATCCCGGAAAAACGAAAGGTGCCTATGATAATAGGATAGTACATAAATAAAAATATCAGGCGGGTGAAGCCGCCACCAACCCGCACTGGGCCAGCGTGGTGGATATGGCCCAATCACACTTCATGGGTAGGCCTACGTCCTGCAGTGGACTATCAAAAAGGCTGGTACAGTACAGTACAGGGTGAAGCCGCGGTCAAAGGATAGTACTAAATACTTTGTATTTTTATGTGCGTAATAGGTATGATGACTGGGTAAAAGAAATATTATTATAATTAGTCCATTGATTGGGTTTTTAAAAATTATTATACACGTATTTTTTCCTACGTTAATCAATCAAAAAACGAGAAAGTTAACGTGCGTCAAAGTTCGGGAATGTCTCTTGACGTCACTTGTAAGGAAGAATAGTAGCTAGGCGTGACGTCACGCGAGGTTGTCAACGGGTTCTTCTTCGTCGTATCGATGATCCAAATAGGTATCTGTTTTTCTCAATGCTTCGCCACTGCCACTCCGCGAGGGGATGCTTGGTACAAGTCCTGGAGATTGCAGGTGATATTTATATCTTCATCATAATTAGTTATGTTCTATATGTTCCATACAACATGTTCAGCGATTCTCGACAAAATGTATAAAACGTGATTGTATGAATTTCACAACTTTGAAGTTAGTCCCGTAGTAAAATTTGGTCACAGTTATTGGACAGTGTATGTACCTACATCCTGAGCCTACTAAAAGGAGACCCCTGGGCTCGTGGGTGGTCAGGGTTGGGGCTTTGGCCATCCACTCAAAGGGACCCGAGGAGCACGGCAGCGTGTGTGGCAACGCTGTCATAGAGGGCCGCACAAGCCTGGTTCTACGAGTACTACTCCAGGTGACTAGACACACAAAGAGCCGGGAGCACCGGTGCGTTCATTTTGGAGATCCCGGAGCTCTCAAGAAGGCACAAAGGCTGGCCACTGCGGGGGTTTTAGTAGGTACAATCCCACATAACCCGGCTGCACTCCAAAGCGGTCGGGGATCTTTGGAAGATTTCCCCTCGTAAAAAAAAGTACCTACATCCTATAATTTGTCCATCCTATCCTATCCTACTAATATTATAAACGCGAAAGTTTGTGAGGATGGATGGATGGATGTTTGTTACTCTTTCACGCAAAATCTACTGAACGGATTGAGATGAAACTTTACAATAAAAAAAATATAAAAAAACTAGCCGCGGGTAAAAACTAGTAGTCTACATAAACAAAAATAAAACGAGAAGTAACTCGTCAATATGTAACGCATTGTAGTGCGCATTGCGAGCGATTCGCGCGTTAACACTCGCGGACTTGAAAAAGACCGCCGAACGCGGTCGGTGCTATAGTCGTTACGATTAATAAATTACAGGAGTCACTTCCCTTTTATACTTTGTATACTTAACACAAAGTATAAAAGTATGTGAAAACAACTTTAGTTTTCATAGTATGACTGTCAAGTTCAATATCATTAGCATTATTGTCTTAAAAAACGACCCTCAAACCAGACAAAGTTGCAAATTGAAACTAAAAATAAAAACAGAAATTGCTAAATTAATTTTAATTAAGTGTCATCTCCAAGGCTAACCTCGTCAAACACACGTAAAAATCTAAACAAATTCAATGTCAAATTATGACAAATCACATGACATGTGCATCGGATGACGTAACGGTTCCGTTGAATGACCCCTGGCCGTATTCTGGACGCGCTCTCGTCGGAGGCCGATGTCGAAACACGGTCGAAGAACGTTCGAGATTCGAACGTACATACATGAATGGAGTATTCTCTATTTCTACTTTAGTCTTTAATGTTGTCAGATTCGCAACTTTACACTGCGTACAGTAAAGGACTGGTTTTAATTTGAGTAACGAAGATATTTCATCGCGTCACAGACTATGTACCGTGCTACTGAAAAACTCTATGAAGGTTTTGTGACTCTCAGCACAATTTGAGCACTGATTATCACTTTATTAAATGATACACTAACGACCCACCCCGGCTTCGCACAGGTGTATTATACATATAAACCACTCTACTTATTTAAAAAATGCATCAAAATCCGTTGCGTAGTTTTAAAAATATAAGGATACATAGGGACAGACAGATAGGGAAGCGACTTTGTTTTAGGTATACTATGTAGTGATTTTGAAATGAGTTTTCAGTTAGTTCTGTGGTGTTAGCTGTGATTTACGGATGTATTCACTATTTTCCTTATTGATTGGTACAATGTACGAGTAAGCTATGGTTTGATCATAGTACAGTCAAATTGTGATATTAAATGAACTGAGTGAATACGCTCAGAAATATGTTTTTTAAGTCCAACGAGCAACGATGAGTGCGGTAACGGCAAATTTCATCCAGTCTGAAAATCTGTAGGGGCGGTCTAAGTCCAACAGTGGACGTCTTATAGCTGAAATAAGGACGACGAACGTTTATTTGAACACAATTTAAAATAAACATACATTTGTAAAATAAGCTGCGATCGAATCAAGATCGAAACGCCCTCGACACGGCCTTCCAGAATATCCCGCGCGTCATTCACCACCATAACAACAAAGACGTATCATTACGTGAAACGTATGTGTGTCAATGACGTCCACTAGTTTTGTGTGATTATACGAGACCATTAGAAAGTAAATCATACGTAGTTACCGAGCTTATACGCCACAGGTGTGACATTGAACGTATTCGGAGATAAATCGAGGGATTGAAAATGTAGTCATGCTAATATAATATTTGCAGATAGGCCGGGCGACCTTTGGCCGAGAAGCATTAAAAACGTTGTGCTCCACGCTAATTTAATCTTAAAAATAGGAAAAGTTAATCCGATTTCAGCGTGTAATATATCAAAATTTGCGTTTTCACGGTGTGTACTCAATAGTGAAAAGCGTTTTTCAAAAAGTGCATTTTCCGAAGAAATATCATTTAAAAAGTGTAAAAAGTTAAACACAAATCGTGAAACGCTGGACGAACAAGATCGATAACCTGCACTTTTTATGGTGCCTCTGGACGGGTTTCAGGGTCTTTCATCGACTGCTTCCCATTTTGATTTTTTTTCTCTGGTGGCTGCCGAGAAAACTGGGAGAATACCGAAACCACGTGGCCACGTGGTTCATGATCAAGAAGTGGTAGAACAAATCTAGCACCACCATCCGGTGCGGAGTCGACGTAGCAGCCAGAAAAAGTTTTCGCCATTTTGAAGAGTGCAAGGATAGGGATTTTATGGACATTTGAAAGAAAAAAAAAAGGGTAGTTTTAAATATTTTTACATATCTTTCTAAAGCAATTTACAATAACTACTTTTACTGTATAAAGGGTTAATGATTTTGTTTTTGAATTTACAAACTTATCTAGTTGATTGTGACGACAAAAAAAATAATATTTTTATTGTAATTGGAATTTTTAGATAAGTTATTATAGTTTGATAACAACTAGGCTTAGCGGGCCATTTGACCAAAAATTGCACAGAACAGCCAAAGTTTTGTTAGACACTGAGGTGATTAGTTTATTACCTTAATTAAATACACAATTATTTGTGTATTCTTGACTTTGTTGTTCTAATACACAATTTTATGTCTATTGACAAATTATCTGTGATAACGTAAAATACATTGTGACGCTAAATTATATTGACCCCCTACAAGTCCTTTTACAACTTGTAGCACTAGTATTTTAATTCATATTTAAGTAGGGTTAGACTACGCAACTGACACTAAAGCTATGTTTGCCACTATGCGTTCACCACCGCCCAGTCGAGCGTCCGACGCAGCTCCGAAAAGCGTGGCCGCGGAGGAGGCGCCTGCTGTCGGGGTTGGATTCGTGCGGAGGAGATCCGGCGAGCTTGACTTGTTGGACACCACCGCTATATCGCCCCCACAGCAGGCCTCCGCAGCGGCCAAACAACCAGTGACAACAAAGACGCCATCTTTGTTTACTGCCATGATGCCTAAAACGACGCAGTCACGTAGCAGAGAGCCCGCAACTACTCTGTGTACTAAACGTCTGATCGAGGCTAGAGCTAAGGCAGGCGAAATAAAACGGAAGATGGATGAGTATTTCAATATGAAGAAAGATGTTAAATTGGCTATGCAGGAATGCTTAGACGCTCTTCTCAGACTTCTAAAGGATTCGGAAGATGAGAATGAAAAGAGACAGAAGTTATGCGGTAAGAAAGAGTCGGAGAGTACTAAACCAGCAAAAGTAAGAGAAGATAAAGAGGAAGAGAAGAAAGTGGCTCAGCTGATTGAAGGCCATAGTAAGCTCCTGAGAGAAAACAACAAAGAAATGGAGTTATTGAGAGAAGAGTTGGGAAAACACCAGGAGGTGATTAGGGGCAGCTACGCGAGTGTGGCAGCTGCACCACCCGTAAGAAGACCAAAGGTAGGATCAGTGGTTCACTCGGTAGTGGTTAGCTCAAATGACGAAAAGGAAACGGGGGAACAGGTCCTGGACAAAATCAGACTCGCTGTAAATGCAAGAAACGAGGGGGTTCAGATAGATAAAATTAGGAAGGCAAAAGATAGAAAAGTAATAATAGGATGTGGAACACGCGAAGAGATAGGAAAAGTAAAAGAAAAGCTAAGGGAAGCAGGGGGGAATTTGAGTGTAGAAGAAATCAAGAACAAAGATCCCCTAGTGATCTTAAGGGACGTGTTGAAATATAATAATGACGACGAAATAATTAAAGGAATAAAAACTCAAAATAAATATATATTTCAGGATGTAGAAGCCGAAGAAGATAGGCTAGAAATAAAATATAGGAAAAAGGCTAGAAATTCAATGACCGAGCACGTGATCTTGAAAGTCTCCCCGAAAATCTGGAGCCGCTTGACTGAAGCTGGTGCAGTGCATATAGACTTGCAAAAAGTAAAGGTAGCAGACCAGTCGCCCCTGATACAGTGTGCCCGTTGCCTCGGATATGGCCACGGAAAGCGCTTCTGTCGCGAGCCCGTGGACATACTCATTTGCAGCCACTGCGGGGGTCCACACCTTAAAGCCGAATGCACACATCGCCTGGATGCACCAAAATGCGTTAACTGCGCAGAAGCCAAAATGGAGCGGGTGAATCACAACGCCTTTAGCGAAGAATGCCCTGTTCGAAGGCGTTGGGATGCGCTTGCCCGTGCAACTGTGCAGTACTGCTAAGGGCACCCAGGCGGATAACAACAGAGTAAACGTTGGGCGGCCAGAAAACGTCCGACACCACGTTATGCAGGCCAACCTACAACGCAGTAAAATTGCAACAGCTGAACTGCTTAGAGAAGCAGTGGTCCGGAAAGCAGCTTTTGCATTAGTGCAAGAGCCATACATCGGGGCAGTAGGTAAGATGAGATCCTACCCTGGCGTCAAAGTTATTCAATGTCTAAATAGAGCTGCGGGCCGGGTCATTAAGGCAGCTATCTTGGTATTCGATGAGCGGATTGACATCACTCAATGTCCGACACTAACGACAGAGAACATCGCTGTGGCAAAATTGCGAACTAGTGCGTGGGAAGTTGTAGTGATGTCAATCTACTTAGAGAAAGACAAACCCATAGAGCCATATGGAGACCAAATTGCAAAGGTTGTGGAGGGGATAGGCAGGGATAATTTGGTACTGGAAGGGGATGTTAATGCATGGAATCCGTGGTGGGGAAGTAGGTGTGTGAATCACAGGGGAGAGGAATTGGGTGGGTTGTTGGAGGATTGGGATCTCCAAATACTTAATCAGGGCTCCGAGCCAACTTTCGACACGCACAGAGGAGGAGTAAGATTCTCCAGCTGTGTGGACATAACGGCTTGCTCGGCGAATATGTTCGGGCGCATCGGAGGATGGAAGGTAGTTGCTGATATAACAGTCTCTGACCACGCGACAATCCTGTTTGATTTAGAACTTGAAAAAGGAGAAAGCATAAACATAAAAAGTAACACTAGGTAATTCAATACCAGGAAAGCAAATTGGGAACAATTTCGTGAGAAACTGAGCCAAATTTGGGAAGAGAAAAATATACATCAGGAAGAAATAGATAACATAGAGAATACAGAAGACTTGGAAGAAATGGTCATCACCATTACAGAATGCATAACAAAAGTATGTACAGAGACTATAGCCGAAGTAAAAAAGAAGAAACGAACGGTATTGCCGTGGTGGACAAAAGAGCTAGCTGCTATGCGAAAGGAAGTCATGCGTAAAAAGCGCCGAATATCTTGCGCGGGACCAACTCGTCGAGCATGGGTCGTTGATCAATACGAACAAGCGAAGCAAGAGTACCTGGCAGAGGCCCAAAAAGTCCAGATTACGAGTTGGAAAGATCTTTGTAGTAAGCAAGACAGAGAAACAATGTGGGGTGGAATCTACCGAATCTTATGTCGTACTTCCGCCCGACACGATGATGTACCCCTTGTGTTAGAAGGAAATACTCTAGTGGGTGGTGAGTCCGCAAGTCTACTGGCCGATACATTTTACCTGGAGGATAAGCTGGAAGGGGATACCGCGGACCACAAGCTAGTGAGAAGGCTGGCTGAAATAGTGAATGAAGGTGACCATAATGAAAACTCATGCGACCCTCCATTTACAGCGGAAGAGCTGAGATGGTCCGCAGCAAGCTTTAATCCGAGGAAGGCGCCCGGACTTGACGGATTCACTGCCGACATCTGTCGAGAGGCTATTTCACTGAGTCCCCCGTTGTTTCTCGCCCTGTTTAATAAATGCCTGTCTTTGTCCTATTTTCCCATTGCGTGGAAGGAGGCGGTGGTGGTGGTATTGAGAAAAGGCGGCAAAGCTGACTATACTCATCCCAAGTCGTACAGGCCGATTGGGCTATTGCCTGTCCTTGGGAAAATCCTTGAAAAGATGATGATGAGGCGCATAAGGTGGCATATTTTGCCAGGTATGAACGATAACCAGTACGGGTTCACACCGCAGCGTAGTACCGAGGACTCCCTCTATGTCATGATACAAAATATTAGGAAACAGTTAAAAAATAAAAAAATCACTGTCGTTATATCACTAGACATAGAGGGGGCCTTCGACGGTGCGTGGTGGCCCGCGATGAGGTGTGGGCTTGCGGAGACCGAGTGTCCACTCAACTTTAGGCGCCTCATCGACAGTTACTTGGAACACAGAAAAGTAAGGGTCAGATATGCCGGAGAAGAGTGCGTGAGGAACACCACCAAGGGGTGCGTTCAGGGCTCAGTGGGAGGTCCAACATTTTGGAATCTTTTGTTGGACCCCCTACTGAGAGACATACAGCATATGGGCGAATATGTTCAAGCGTTCGCAGATGATGTCGTCTTGATCATCTCCGGCGATACCAGTACCGAAGTCCAACAACGAGCCAATACGGTCCTTGCACGTGCTCAGGAGTGGGGCATCAGAAATAAGTTGAAGTTCGCGCCTCATAAAACTAAAGCAATGGTCGTGACTAATAAACGGAAATTTGACTCCCCAGTTCTGACCATGGGTGGGATAAACATTGAGCTGTCCCATTCGATTAAAATCTTGGGGCTGACGGTGGACAACAGGTTGACGTTCAATGATCATGTATCAAAAGTCTGTTGTAAAGCGATCAACCTGTACAAGCAGCTAGCGAGAGCAGCAAAGATCCACTGGGGGCTGGTGCCGGAGGTGATCAGGACTATATACCAAGCAGTTGTTGAGCCGGTAATCTTGTATGCCGCACCCGCGTGGGCTCCGGCGGCCCAAAAAATATGTGTGCGAAGGCAACTGAACGCGGTACAGCGAGGGTTCATCCAAAAAATTATAAAGGCATACCGAACAGTCTCCCTAAACTCGGCCCTAGTACTAGCTGGGCTGCTTCCTTTGGATTTAAGGATTCAAGAAGCAGCCTCTCTTTATGAAAGGAAGAAAGGCTTATCCCAAAGAGTATTGGGAGACCGGGAAGTGGAGATGCCGGTCGCTTACAGGGACACGCAGCATCCAGCGCAGCAACTCGAACTGACGTTTGGAAACATGATGGACGGCGCAGAGCGAGAACAACTTGAGACAGGTCTCAAAATCTATACCGACGGATCAAAAATAGAAGGGAAAGTGGGAGCCGCACTGTCGGTTTGGGAGGGTAGTGAAGAGATTGAGTGTTTGAAGCTCAGGTTGGACTCGTTCTGCACCGTTTACCAGGCGGAGCTCCTAGCTCTCGAAAGAGCCACCGAATTTGCCGCAAATAGTAAAGCGGAACAGTGCGGCATCTTTAGCGACTCAAAATCGGCTCTCGAAACTATAGTAAATAATATTTCCTCTCACCCCCTAGCAAACAAAGCCAGACTGAATTTAAAAACAGCTGAAATTCGGGGGAAAAAGATGAATCTTTTTTGGGTAAAAGCGCACGTAGGGGTTGTAGGGAATGAGAGGGCCGATGAGCTCGCTAAAAGTGCTGCATTAGACGTCGAGAAGGGACCCGATTACGACAAATGCCCGGTCTCATTCGTCAAGCGCCAAATACGTTTGGAGACGCTAGAGGAATGGAATCGGCGCTACAAAGAAGAGGGAACTGCTTCAGGCACAAAAATGTTTTTCCCTGATGCATTGGACGCTTACCGTATAGTTAAAAAGATCAAACTGGATCCGGTTTTGGTACAGGTATTGACAGGACACGGCGGGTTCTCCGAATATTTGAATCGCTTCAAGTGTAAGGAGAGCCCGGCGTGTGTCTGTGATCCTGAAAAGAGTGAGAGCCTAGTGCATGTCATAGTAGAGTGTCCACAATTCTGTAAAGAGCGACAAGATCTCGAAACAGAAATAGGATTAGCCGTAGTGAAAGATAGCTTAAATGAAATAATGAAGGACGAAAAAATCAGAGAGGTGTTTATAAATTATTGTAAGAAAATAGCGATAAGAGTCATAAAAAGAAATAAAACTCGTTGATTCACTGCGTATATGAACAGTAATATAATTACAGATATACCCCCAGTGTCTGACAAGGACTGGCTGCAATGTAAAATTGTTAAACTTGAAATTGTCAAAATGACTCTGCTACCTACACAGAGGAACACAGAAATTTACAATAAAAAAAATTAAAAAAAAATATAATATTTGCAGCGCACTGTTTAGATATTATTTGAGGCATTGTGAAGTACCAACTTGGCCATACCTACATAAATTATTATATCTTCTATATAATTATATAAAAATGAAACCCGTTTTCCGTTGTCACGACATAACATGAAAACGGCTTGACCGATTTGGCTTATTTTTTTTTGTAGTTTTCTAATACTCTGTACAAGGTTCTTACGGAAAGCGAAACGAAGTTCGCCGGGTCCGCTAGTAACTAATATAATATAACTTGTTAAATACAAGCTTTTGAGATCCTGGATATCATATTATTATAGCAGCAGAAGCCAGCCAAGACAAGTAAAACGAGCCCAAACACGACGGGTCTATCTTGTTTAGTACAGGAGTTCCTGTGGCCAACTTCCGACTCCATCATCAGATCAGCTCCAGGGTACCAAAATATTGCATTGTCACGCAATATACATATACATGCAAAATTTCAGCTTAATCGAAAACCGGGAAGTTTGTCAAGTTTAACTTGCAAGATTTACTTATTTACCCGAACTTACATAAATACATTGCAAGTTAAATAAAATCATGTAAAAAAACAATAAGCTGTTATCTACCTCTAAATATTATCCGATCCGAGTGATTTTTTTTCCATGTACTTAATCGGCACTTAGGTTTTTATGTCTTAATTTTAACAGTTTTTTTAATGACCTTAAAGTAATAAGCCTCTAAAACGTCATTTTTTACGCAAAATTTGGCTGAAAAGTATACAGAAACTAAAAACTTTTCCGAAAAAAATAAGACGAGCAAGCGTGACATATTTCTTACTCAAGCGCATAAATAAAGCAAGCTCAAGCGATAGACACCAAAAACATAACATATTATTATGTTATATGACAAGAGTTTTATACCGGAACTTTTTATCAAAAAATTACGGCGATTTTTCTCAGTGTTCTACAGAAAACGCGAAAACACTGGTCGATTCAGAATCCTCATAATCCTAAAGAAGAAAACTGAGGAACCGGGAAATTACATCGTACTAAGGCAGTTATCGCCCAATATAGTTACCATGTTAATATAATTACGACGACTATATACGACTGCCTCGGTGGCTCAGTGGTTAGTGACCCTAACTTCTGGATCAAAGAGGTGTGGGTTCGATCCCCACGCACGGCAAATATTTATGTGATGAACATAAGTGTTTGCTCTGTGTCTGGGTGTTATTTAGTTACTATCTATATAAGTATGTATTTAAAAATAAGTATATGTAGTATATCAGTCTCTGGCAGCCATATCACAAGCTTTGCTTAGTTTGGGGTCAGAGGCCGTGTGTAAGATGTCCCAAAATATTTATTTTATTTTATAATAATTATATATTTACTTCAAACCCGTCCCGGCTTTGCTCACCCATGAATTATAGCGATCCACCAACCCGTACTGGGCCAGCATGGTGGATATGGCCCTTCGTAGGTAGGCCTACGTGTAGCAATGAACTATTAAAAAAAGGCTGGTACAGGTTATAAAATCAGTGGTAAGTGGTCATATTAGATTTTGAAACTAAAACCCCGCATTACAATTTTACTATTGAACTTCAAACAAAATACATACTTCAAACAGACATACACATATATATAACAAATATACACGTATTGATATGGATGTCAAAATGTTCACAGAGAAAACATTCAGAACTACATCACTTTTATAGAAATCGGTTGAAAACTGAGTCATACATACACAATGATGTGTACATAGGCAATTTACATGACATTGAATAGAATTAGAGTTTTTGTATGAATGTCAATCGATGTGATAATGAGAAGAATCTATATAAAAAGCTTTATAAGTCAATGGGTCATAGGTTTTTGTATCTAAAACATAGTCTACAACCATTTTAGAGGGATGGATTTAGAGGGCGTAGTTAGTATTTAAATTATTTCTGACCAGGGTAAAAAAGCAACGCCTGCCTGCCTGTAGTAAGAGCCAACTAAACCAACCTCTGAGCCATTTAGTTTCTAGCCGGAGCACTTTATCGTTAGGGCGTCAAAGTGCTGGAAGCTCTGGTGCATTCTCTCGGAGATCCCGGAGCTCCCAAGATAGCACAAAGGCAGGACACCGAAGGGGTTTTAGTGGGTGCGATCCCACACCCCGGCTGTACCCCGAAGCAGCCGGGTTATTGCGAAGATTTCCCCTTTTAAATAATTATTTTTTTGCAAACAATGGCATGACCAACCTTAACCGTGTACAGAATCCGATATAGCATTGTTCACATTATAGTTGATTGTCTCATTTAAATTTTATCGAAATCGGCTAAGCCATTTTTGATAAAATTTAAATGGGACCAATTTCGAAGAATATTCTTTCCAATACACAAAAAATATATACGCGTCGAATTGAGTACCTTCTCCATTTCGTCGGTCAAAAAAGGCAAAGCCAGAAGGTTTAAGTATCACAATAAGAAATGTGGTCTATTACCGTGCTTTACTCGTATAACTAAGCTTGAAGTAGCTCAACGACCAACGTGCTATACCTACTATAGTAAGCAGTATTATTATTCACATATTTATTTATAGTCTTAAATTTAAGTTTTTTTACAATATTTATAATAAAAAATAAAATACTATAAAAAAACCTAAACCTAGAGTGCCGCCGGCAGCGGGGCGAGGCCCAAGCTACCGGTGGTTGGGTCTACAGAGAGAGGAACCTCCTGACAATGCGCGCTGTGTCCAGGACGACCGCCTTCTGTATCTGACCCTTGACCCAACCGTCTAGCGAGAGCCTCTTAAGATGGTGGTCGAGACTCTTCGCTATTAAGCCGTTTACCGAAACGACTATCGGGACAATGATCGTAGAGTCCACATCCCACATGGCGGTAACCTCGTGAGCCAAGTCAAGGTACTTTAAGCAGTATTATTATTATCTTCTTTAACTATAAAGAAATCTATGCTCGGAGTCTCTCTACGAAAATGAAATAAAAAATGACCGCAAACATAACCAAATTACCAGCATAGCCCAGTGGATTAGCAAAAAGAAGTGGCAATGAGCAGATTACATAGAATGTCGGCCGATGAAGCCCTGAAACTCTCGAATGGAAGCGTCATACAGAAAAGCGTAGCGCAAGACTTCTACTCATGGGTAGTATGGCAAATCAGTTCATTACCATGTTAACTATATATATGTTAAATATATGTGCACAAAATAGTTACCAATGGTAATTAACTGATTTACCATAATAATTCATATTTAATATAATAACATATATCCAAACAAATAAATGTAAATTACGCTTACATTGTTGTTTTCATATTACCTAAAAATATTTAAATGTCAATGACTAAGTAATTTCAGTCATGAATATGCTCTACCTCTTTTGAATATGTTATTTTGAAAATTCACACAAAATTACTTCTAATCTATTACCACAACTAATTCGAAGCGAATAGTCTCGTTGCTAAGTAAAATATTTCTTATTTACTAAATAGCATGGATGAAGATTTACAAAAAAAACCGGACAAGTGTGAGTCAGGCTCGCACATCGAGGGTTCCTTACAAACACGTTGTTGAAATAATTAAAAACCTGTTGCAGCATTTGCTAACGAAGTTCTTTTATATGATACCTTATATGATACGATTTACTCACTTTGAATGTTGAACCCATATTTTATGAATATGGTATGCATTTTTTTGTGATTTAAATAAAAAATTTAGTTTTCAGATTTATTCCTATATGTGTACTCTGAGACAATGCTTTTCGCTAAATTTCATAGTTCTATGTCAACGGGAAGTCCCCTGTAGGTTTTGATTTTTGTGAGTGTCAAAATATGCGGTTTTTAACGGCTTAAACGGCTCTAACTTTTTTAAACGATAACTGAGAAGTTTTTATTTTACACAACTGCAAAAAACTATAGATATACGTATACAGTTTAAATTTCAACTCGATATCTTTACGCGTTCCCGAGATAAAGAGTCTTGACATACACACAGACGGACAGACAGATATACGGACAAAAAAGTGATCCTATAAGGGTTCCGTTTTTGCCGTTTGAGGTACGGAACCCTAAAAAACAGCTATTGCATACTTTTTGTCGAAAGTCTATAAAAATCGAATGGAACAGCAGTTTTTTTTTTCGTTTTCAGAGTTGGTCCCATAGTAAAAGCTGTTCAAAATTTGGCATAGATGTCACCGCTTAAGGCTCCGACACCAGTAGACAAATACATTGTATAGTTAAACAATCTTCATACCCACAGCCAGAGTGTGGAACGCTTTGCCTGAGTATGTCTTTCCGCTAAAGTAAAACACAGGGGTCTTTAAATCTCAGGTAAATAGGTAAGTATCTTCTAAGTAAGCGTGCTACGCAATATCTGCTTAATATTTAGCAGTGTGTAGTCAAATGCAAACCTTTGTTGTTTTTTTTTAATCTTCATACCTGTGTCATACCTACATACTACTAAAGCTATAACAATAGCTTTACTTTGTCTCCGAATCTCCTCGCTCCTGTTTTGATGTCGTAGAGATTCAGAGTCCTCTACATACTATTTTGCCCTTCTTTGAGCTTAATCGTAAGACCTACCACGGTCGTGTGCCGTAAATCATCACTTGTAACTCGCACTTGTCGAAAATTTTCAACTTGAGGCACTGAAAACTTGAGATTAGTGTGACGCAGTAGGTAAGCCGCGCGGTAATGACGGCGAGTTGTTTACACTTAAGTGCGAGATTTATGGTTTTATGACTCGTGCGGGATCAGTCTTTGTCTGCCGTCGATTGTTTAGTTTTTTTGTTTGGGTGTTTACGTATTAGAGAACAATAGGGAAGTCTCGAACTTTCAAGTTGTTTACTTGTTAACACAATAGCGTTTATTAAGATCGAGTAATGTTGCGAATTATCTCGTAGGTTCGAGACTGTAGGAAATAACGGATATAAATACGCCGGCAGACCTTTGGGGATCAGTTTTTTCGTTTACCGTCGAAGCGAAAACATCTCGTGCTCCAGTGCGATACCAGTGATTGTGAAGTGACTAGTTTGTGTGAATATCAGTGCCAGTGTGAAGTGTTCGAACCAGTTGTGTCGTGTGTATTGTGATTTTGTGCTATAAAGTGCATAGTGAATAATCGGCGTTTTAATTGATTATCCAAGAACCCATCTCGTTACATTACTAGACACGTAGCGCACATAGATTAGTTTGACTAGGTGTTTGTCAGCGATCACCGAAATTAATCAACGTTCGGGACGGTCAGTCTTCGGATGGGTGACCGAGGGTGGCATTCACAACTGAGCGCTATCGTGGCTCAGATGACTCCTTAAATATGCTATTTGACAACATCGAAAATATTCTTTAATTTGTGGTAATCCATAGAGACAATAGCCTGAAAAAGACATATTTCACTTTATTTAAACTAAAATATGTCTAATTTTCGCATATCGAACAAATAAAAAACGTTTTTTTGATAGGTACTTTATCTGTGACGTAAACGCTCTAAGAAGGGCGGAAACTCTGGTGACGTCACGTGCTAGTAAACGAGAATTTCTCGATTGACTGTTGTTTGTGTAATTTGTGTTATGTGATTTCGGAGTAATATTATTGGATCTGTGAGTTACTTTTAAAGTATTTTTGTCAATTTTTAGATGTGAAGTAGCGTATTTACCAGTATTAACTAACGTTATTTACTAGTGAGTGACGTCAAAGACCAGCGCCATTACAGAATGTCGGTTTTGGTGTCTATTTTTTAACATTGATTTTCATTGTTATTACAGTAGATCTCTCGGAAATATAAATGTAGTGTGCTTAGTATGTACTAACGATAATTTAAAACAATTTCCAAAAACTAGTCAAATACCCTATTGTTTTATCCGTTTAGCCATGTCAGGGGCTAGGATGCGCACCATGCAATATTTCTTTCAACGTGTCAGAACGAGACAGAGTTATGCTGAAGTATATATCTGTCACTATTTAACACAATGAAAAGAATTCTTTTCGTGGCTTTTCGTGGTCACATGCTTGGACTACAGGCCGCTTAAAAAGTTTGATATCAGAGCTAACCTCTCGCCCTTTACAAACTTAAGTACTTAGTAGACACTTTAACAGGAAACTAATTTTAACTGAAGGTTTTTCCAGACTCCGACAGAGAAAGGAAGACGCGATAGGCGTGAAGTTTAATGACTCATTGTCCGCCAAAACAACCTTCGATTGTAATCGATTAAGCCGTCAATGTCAATGACGTAGCTTATGCAATATCTATTATTCGACTGGCTATAAACAAATAGTTATCTTCACAGTAGACCTCGCGGTACATCTCATTAACTGAATGATCATCTGACAACATCAACTCTGACACCAGGGCTAGCCACCCGGCCTATACGAACTTACTTACTTACTGAATGATCATAAGCATTTATCACGATTCGCTTTAAAATGGATTTCGCTCATACTTGCAAGTCGTTTTAAGGATTTATAGATTAAAAAAAGTAAGTTCGTTCGGTTTCTAACATTTGTGACTTTCGTCCTGACTGTCCAGCCCCCCTACCGCCTAAGCAATAGCAATCGTAATAGCAATCGTTTATGACTTCCTTTTAGTCATTTGGCACCGCCTATGTGACGTTAGCCATCAATTGCTTTGCGCGGATTGCGAAAGCAATCGTTGAATGAACAACTATGATGGCTAACGTCACATAGGCGGTGCCAAATGACTAAAATGAAGTCATAAACGATTGCTATTACGATTGCTATTGCTTAGGCCTAAGGTCTTCAACCCGCGGCCCTCGGGCCTCATGTGGCCCGCCAGCTGATTTCTTGCGGCCCCTCGGCCACCAGAGGCAAAAAAAATAAAATATCGCGCCCAGTGATATGCGATATATATACGAGTGAAATACGACTCCCAATCGTCAGCATTCGCAATGCCACTCTTTTACACATATGAGTGCGTCTCAAGCTTCAACGACAGCAAGATAGTTTTCAAAAGCAGAACATTGAAAATGAAGCAAACATGAAGGTGAGCTACATTATATCCGAAAAAATACCTTTGAAATCAAAACCGTTTACTGATGGCGAATTTATCAAAGAATGTGTGGAGGCCGCCGCTGAAGTAGGTATTGTACCCTTCTCAAAAACAACTTTTTTCTAAAGTCAGTTCATCCGGTGTTACTGTCGCCAGAAGAATCGAAGAGTTAGCGACAGACATAGAAAATTCATTAAAAAACGTGCGTCGAAGTTCGTATACAATTCTGTTGCGCTCGATGAAAGCACAGAATATAACCGATACTGCTCAATTAGCTATATTTATACGAGGCAACAATAACTTTGTCATCACCGAAGAGATGGCTGCTGTTTTTCCGATGAAAGGAACTACAAAAGGATGTGATATTTATGAGTGCTTAATGACAGTACTAAGACGATATAATACAAAATTGATAAATACACCTTTCTGCAGTTGTAACAGACGGTGCACCATCCATGGTAGGAAAAATGAAGGGCTCGTGGGTTTGATTAAAAAACAGAAGAAAGATCTTCCTTTGATGCATTACCATTGTATCATTCATCAACAAAATCTTTGTGCTAAATCCACAAATATTGATGAGGTGATCAAAGTGGTCGTAAAGACTGTGAACTTCATTAAATCACGTGGCCTCAACCACAGAGAATTCCAATATTTTTTACGCGAAATTAATGCGGAATATGGTGATGTCACATATTTTTCCGATGTTCGTAGGCTGAGCAGAGGCAAAATGCTTAAACGCGTTTTTGGACTCAAGACGGAAATCGCCTCCTTGATGGAAACCAAAGGAAAACCAGTTCCACAAAGTAGTGACCCCAATTGGCTATGCGACTTTGCATTTCTCACAAACATCACGCTGCACCTCAACGACTTAAACACCAAACTACAAGAAAGACAAAATCTCATCATCAACCTACTGGACACTATGAAGGCATTTGAGTTTAAACTGGATTTATGGAAAAACCAGTTGTTGAAAAAAGAGTATACGCACTTTCCTAAACTGAAAAGCTGCGAATATACAGATGGATACATACGTTGAAGCAGTAGATTTACTCAAAGAAGAGTTTCTTTCAATCGAGGTTTTCTGACTTCAGAGATAGTGAAAGATACATCAGTCTCTTTGCCCGACCATTCGGTGTATCCGTTGAAGACATGTCGGAAAATTTTCAGATGGAGCTTATAGATTTGCAGTGTAATTCGGAATTGAAAGATAAGTTCGACGTGGGTGTTTTTGATTTCTATGCAAAATATGACGATCACAACTATTTCCTGAAATCCGAAAAAATGCCATGAAAATGATTTCATTGTTCGGGAGCACATATTTGTGTGAGCAGCTATTTTCTCGTATAAAGTATGTGAAATCGACAACAACGTCGAGAATTACAGTACAGATGCACATCTGGAAGGTAGTCTGCGGGTTGCAACCTCAAAAATGATAACAAATGTGGACAAACTTGTAAAAAATAAGCAATGTCAAAAATCACATTGATTTTTTGAAATTATATTGAAATTTGAAATTATGTATGTCTTTTATTTTATTGATAAGGTGGTAGTGTCGTGAAAAGTTGTGGCCCTTCGGGCGATGTGAAATCGATGTTTGGCCCTTGCACTAAAAAAGGTTGAAGACCCCTGGCTTAGGCGGTCAGGGGGGCTGGTAATATTTACGGCAGTGATTTTAGTAATTTACCTACATAATTCTTATTTATTTATTTGGCCATACAATAGGCATGACAAATATAATTAGTCCGTCAGATAGACTATCAAAAAATATTAGATACGTATTTTTTCTTCGGTCAATTAAACAAAAAATTATGAAGATATAGCCCGTCAAAGTTCCGCGTGACGTCACAAGTGCCATACAAATGTATAGACTACTGTAAGAGAGGTGACGTCACGACCCCCACTCCCAAACTTTGACAAGTTTTATCTATGTCATTTGTTGTTTGATTGACATAATTATTTTTTGCAAAAAATAGCATGACCGACTTCACTCGTGTACAGAATCATTACATAGTATAAAACAAAGTCGCTTTCCGCTGTCTGTTCCCATGTATGCTTATATTTTTAAAACTACGCAACGGATTTTGATGCAGTTTGTTTTAATAGATAGAGTAATTCAAGAGAAATGTTTATATGTATAATACACCTGTGCGAAGCCGGGGCGCATCGCTAGAACGCAAATATTATGCACGGATCGATGTAGAATTTTTCACATTATTGTTGATATATCAAAAATGGCTTAGCCGATTTCGATAAAATTTAAATGGAACCAATTTCAAAGTATACTCTTTCCAATAAAAGAAGAATTATTGAAATCGGACTACTATAAAAAAAGTTATGCGTGGTTATACATAAAATATATATATATACGCGTCGAATTGTATACCTCCTCCGGTGGTTCGTCGGTCAAAAAGAATAAATACGTGTGTCTAATATTTTTTGATAATCTACATCACGTGCTAATTATATTATTGTTTTTTTAACCAGCCTTTTGCCTAATTCTTACGTCATACTTGAATATTCTTACATCTAAACAACAAATAAAAAGTGATAACAATTATAAACAAAATAGTAACGCAACAATAGATTTCAGTACGTGTTTAATTTTATGCATTTTAGAGTTTTACCGATAACACATATTGACTTAAACACAAAAGATGTGCCGTACCTACTTAACTGCTGACATCAGTAAGACCTAAGCAATAAAATGTTATTGTCTAAGTAATAATGGTGATTTTCTGCACATTATTTACTATTGCAAATTACTATTTGCGCAGACTGAAGGAAAACTGCTAATAACCGTAGAAATTAATAACGCATTTTATTAAACAATGCAATGTACAAATACATATCAGTACTTAATTTAATATGAAACAAAGTCAATTCCCTCTCTGTATCCCGCGTCTTCGCCCGCATGATATTTTGATTTTTGACGCAATATCATTATAATTTATAGCCTATGTGTTATTCTGATTTATAAGCTATATTATTGCAAAGTTTCATCTCAATCCGTTCAGTAGTTTTTGCGTGAAAGAGTAAAACATCCATCCATCCATCCATCCATCCTCACAAACTTTCGCGTTTATCATATTAGTTAGTAGGAAGTAGGATGTATCGTATGTTTCAACACCTTTAACCCCAAATATAAAATATTAAGGGGAAAACATTACGCGAGCGCAATGAATTCGACTAACACCGTAATGTTATAGGAACATGATCTAGTAAGGGATACTACTTATAGGCATTATTATTAAACTCCAAATGACTTAAAAAGCTAAGAAGAAGATTATGCTCAGAATCCCTCTGCGAGATGATATCACAAGTGAGGACAAGATTATTTTTTGCAAAAATTAGCATGACCGGCTTCACCTGTGTACAGAATTCGCAAATATTTCGCACGGATCGATGGATCATTTTCACATTATTGTCGATTTATCAAAAATGACTCAGCCGATTTCATTTTTGCTTGGAGCCAATTTCGAAGTATACTCTTTCCAATAAAAAAAGAATTACTGAAATCGGACCACTATGAAAAAAGTTATGGGTGGTTATACATAAAAAAAAATACGCTTGGAATTGTATACCTCCTCCGGTGGTTCGTCGATCAAAAACCAAAAAGATTGCTACATAGCCCAACAGATTAGCAATTAAAAAAGGCAGTGGGCAGGGCATATAGCGCGGAGGATTGATCTGATGACCGATAGCATTTAAAGTTAACAACTGTGCTTTCTATGTTCTAGTTCTATGGGGTTATTTCGTCCAGCAGTGAACGTCCTAAGACTGGAACGACGACAATGGAAGACGCAGAGCAACAGCAAATCTTCAACGAGTCTTCACAAACTAATACTCAAGTCTAGACAACGTATTACGGTATACTACGCTACTGTGAACAGATCAATCATTCTAATTGCGGGCATCTGCTCACCCGAGACCTAACTGTCCAGTAGCAAGATGCATAAACTCAGAAAAAATATGAAAAAAACTACCGCTTATTGCAGGCTAACGGATGAACTGAGCTGTGGTAATTATTAATTAATTACGCAGAATTACTGAGTTTGATATAAGAGCTATGGAAATTGTATGGGTTATAAAATGCTGTAAGGCACGGCAATTGCGCATTTTCACGCAGACTTAGAGTAGATATGCAATTCAGCTTAGCACTGATGGTAGAGTTATGCTCCACCAATATGAAAGTAATTGATCGTGATTTCCTGATACCAGAGACCCAATTTTGGAGGCGCAATCGTAATTATAATAGCAATTTAGAGTAGCCCTGTTTCTTTTTTGACCAACGAACCACCGGAGAAGGTATACAATTCGACGCGTATATATATTTTTTTATGTATAACCACGCATAACTTATGTTGTTTTTAAACTTTCGCGATTTGAACACATTATTATTATATACTACTATATACGACCTCCTAATTCCGACGTTTTAGTTTTGGGATGAGGAGGTATTTATTTATCTCGTAATTTTAGTGCGCGATTAGTCCCGAAGTAATAACACGCATAACTTTTTTCGTAGTAGTCCGATTTCAATAACTTTTTCTTTATTGAAAAGAGTATACTTCAAAATTGATTTCATTTAAATTTTATCGAAATCGCCTAAGCCATTTTTGATAAATCAACAATAATGTGAAAAATGCTACATCGATCCGTGCGAAATATTCGCGAATTCTGTACACGAGTGAAGTCGGTCATGCTAATTTTTGCAAAAAATAATCTGGTCACTATATGCATTTGCCAGAGAGAACACTATTTTACGTTGCTATTAAATTTACAATGGCGCCCTTATAATTGGGCCTCATATTATGTTCATAATATGTCTTATCTAAAGTACACTACTTAACTAAGCTAGTTAAAAAGCACCCAAGAAGCATGAATATTAAATTTTTAATGTGGGCTGTCTAACTCGTTCGAGTGACTCTACGAGTCTACGCATACGTCCTAATAGGTTATCTTAACAGTTCAAAAATAGAGCCCCTGGTCCGAGATTTCAACGGATCGGAACGGAGATGTAAACCCTAAACCGGTATAGTTTTGTCAATTGGGAACCGATTTAATTTTTTTTTAATTCAATATAGTATAGGTACTTCCGAAGTAGTCCCATTTAAATTTTATCGAATCGGTCAAGCCGTTTTAGATAAATCAACAAAAATTTACATGGATGTCACATCGGTTCGTACAAATTTTTCAAATTCTGTATCAATCATTATAATTTTAATTTACAATAGCTACCAATGTATTTTTTCCGATTGCGCACAGAAATGTGTGCTTCTATCTATTTGTCAAAGTATTTCCTCAATAATATTTATATTAGATCTATTTACAATCTAATAACAAGAAACACAGGCCAGGGGAATACCATCCTTTTGTTTAGGTATATTACCTACTTCATAAAACATTTCATACCTTTTCAAATGGCTTTACCAATAGCGGTTTTCTTAATGATGTTTAGTTATTATAAATTATGTTTGTATAAGAAACTCACGAACAAAAAACGCGTTTTATTATGAGGAAAATTCAAGAGATCTCATCTTTATGCAATTTTCCTGTAACCTAGTCAAGATATTAATTTATGAGTGGAATATACACAAGAAGAGGGTTCTATTAATACAATTAATATAATCTTATATGGGATTATTATTACTTTAATATGGATAGTTTGATCGTGTTAGCCACAGGAAGAAGGTACACTGCTCAACCCAAATAAAATAGTCAAGACAGAATGTTGTGAACAAACAAGTGAGGCTATCAAAACTACGCCTCGCCGTGTACAAACATAATGAGGCGTTTTCTTAAAAAAAAAAAACTTAGTAATGAAAGTATCCAATAGACGGCGACAATAGTTTGAAATCGTCGATCCTTTGACTATGGAAATCGTACTGTCATTGTCAAGATCTCTTCTTCTTCTTTTTTTATGTTTTGGCGTCGAATTGTTGTGCATTTGCCAATTTCAAGTATTAATTTTGAATAATTTTTAGTATTATTTTATCAAACGTCACGTCATAGTCCAATAAAGTCGCGGTCAAGTCCAAACGTAGTCCAAGTCATACCTCAGTAAAGCATTGGAGACTTTACTATAGGTTTCTCTCTCTCAAATTATTCCAGTTGAGAATGACAGATCAATTTATTTAACTATTACGCCATCTAGTAAGTTTTGTGAAACAATTTTTTTTTTATGAAAACGCCTCATTACAGTCGAACTATGGCGGCGCAACACCGACGCACTCACACCGGCCTCACTTGTCTGTTCACGACGTTATGTCTTAAGTTTTTTTTTATTTGGTCTGAGGTACACTGCTGGACATAGACTTCCCCTGTAGATCCACAATATGACCGACCCTGTGGCATTTGAACTAGCCGAACCGCTTGCTGGGCTGTGTCGGTCAATTTGAATCACCTCATTTCTGATTCGATCTCGACGATAGATTATTCGAGCCCTCTCGATCGCTCGTTGCACCACTTGAAGCTTACTGATAAAATTTGTAAAATAAAAATATATTTAGGATAATAGGTAAATCCATAAACTGTTGAAGTTTAAAACTAAAACAGATAAATTAAATAGAAATCCGCAAGTAAGCCATCTTGATGACACAATCCAGGCGCGTCGTTCAATAATTCACATGTCAAACTTCTAGCACAAGGAGTGCCATATATTATGTAGACTTTGTACAAATAGATAAGCGTCATAGGTGAGGTCGCCCGTGTGCCATTTTTTGACCTACGAACCACCGGAGGAGGTGTACTATTCGCCGCGTATATTTTTTTTTATGTATAACCACGCATAACTTTTTTCATAGTGGTCCGATTTCAATAATTCTTTTTTTTAATGAAAAGAGTATACTTCGAAATTGGTCCCATTAAATTTTTTTCGAAATAGGCTGAGCCATTTTTGATAAATCAACAATAATGTGAAAAATGCTACATCAATCCGTGCGAAATATTCGCGAATTCTGTACTCGGGTGAAGTCGGTCATGCTAATTTTAGCAAAAAATAATCTTATACTAATTTTGTTTCGTTGACAGCACTGCTCTGTCATGGCTATTACAACTAAAATTGTTTGATACTTGGTAGACGCCAATTCGGTTTTCATCAGTACTCGCGTCTACTAAGTATAGTAACTTAAGTACTAAGTATGGTAACTTGGCTGCTGATTAAAATCTTATTGTTAGTTCACCGTAACGCATTTTCCCTTTTTCACATACTCTAGTGTTTTGGTTAAGCGCTAAAAAAAAGTATTAAAATAAATTATCACACCGCATACATCACATTCTCCATAAAGAACTTAATAAAAAGGATATGATCACGGAGATCGGCTACATTAGATCATATCCTAGTGGATTGTGTTTTCCCAGATCCGGCTCGATAGGATTTAGTATGCAGCGTGATACAGGCCTTGAACTGGACTCATTATGCGAGTACCTGCGATAGGTATTTATTGTAATTGATGGTGTGTATTGGAGTGACCATAGAGATGTAGAGGCTTTTCCTTACCCGACGCACTCGAGACTTATATGTAGCTAACACCCGTAGACCGCAAAATTCATGCCTATAAAATATGCATGATGCAGGATTCCTACTAATGTATGTTCAACTTTTTCAAGTTGACGAGTGCGAAGTTTCTTGCGAGCGACCTCGAAGAGTCAACACGTCCTGAAGATGCCTCGTTGAGAGGCGAAACACGTATCGAACAGAGTGTAGTGCAGTGAGAATAAGGATGTTATTTATTAGTGAAGTGTTTTCTATATTTTGTCAAATTATTTTTAAAGTTTTTTTTATATAATATTTATATATTTATTTGTTGTTAATGGATTATAAAAAATATATAATAGAGTGTAGTGAAAATAAGTGATATTTATTATTATTTTATCTATTTTGTAAAATTAAGTTTTTAAATGTATAATTATTGTAATATTAGTAATTGTGTGTATTTTTTTTTGTTTTTTTTTATACATATAAATGTCGTTAAACTTATTTGTCTACAACAAAATAGCGGAAAAACACTAAATATTTATTCAAAACATAGATATTAGCGTTATGTTGTAGTTGTACTTCACTGAATCGAGAAGATAATATGTCTCATCTCGCGAGATCTGTGGATGTAACGTATAGAACTAAAGCGTGAGTTGCTAAGCGCTTTGAAGGCTATATTTTATTAACCGACTTCCAAAAAGGAGGAGGTTCTATGTTCGTCTCTGTGTTCTTTTTTATTCCAATTAAAAAATATTTTTTACTTCGAAAGGCTATACTTTCGAGGTGTTCCCATTTAAATATTACTTAATTGACTGAGCTACAACAACTTATTGAAGCAAGCAAAGTAGTGGGTCTGTCAATGAATAAATCGAAAACAAAAGTAATGATCTACAGAGAAGAAATAGTCATAGAAGTGGATGGAGAAAACATTGAATACGTAAAAACTTACACTTATCTAGGACAACTAATATATTTTCGAGACTAATCAGACATAGTAATAGACAAAAGAGTGGCTTGAGCTTGGAAAAGATATTGGTCTCTTAAGGAGATATTCAAAAGCAAATTTTTTCCTGTAGCAGCCAAGAAAAAAGTATTTAGCTTATGCATCTTACCTTGTCTTACACATGGATGTCAAACTTGGGCATTGACTCAGAAAAATCTTCTAAAGTTGAGAACATGTCAAAGAGGAATCGAAAGGAGTATGTTAGAAATCTCGCTAAAAGACCGTAAAAGAGCAGAAGATATTAGGGCGTCAACAAGGGTCGAAGATGTGTTGAGGAAAATACGGAAATTGAAATGGCGATGGACTGGACATATGACAAGGGATAGCAAGATTAAATGGACAAAGATTATTACGGAATGGCATCCACGCGATGGTAAACGAAGAAGGGGAAGACAAATAAAAATATGGATGGATGACATCAAAAATACTGGAGGAGCATTTTGGCTTAGAAAAGCCAACAACAGAACAGCCTGGAAACAGCTGGAAGAGGCCTATGTGTCACAAGACACGCCGACCACTAAACCCGAAATTCCGATGTGTTAGATTAGTATTAGGTTAAGTTTCATATTATGTTTAGTTTGGCAATAAAGGCTTAAATAAATAAATAATTGGCTGAGCCGTTTTTGAAAAATCGTTATTGAAAAGGATGTATTCGAATTCTGTACACGATTAAAGTTAGTTTATAAAAAACAAACGAAAAATTATTACGTCTATGGAGATTTTTTTAACTTGATACTTGTTTAACTTGAATCTGAAGTCTAAAATATGCTGATACCAGAAAAATAGTACGTAAGTACCTCCCGGAAAATTATTGGAAGTAGCTTTACTGTTTTAGAATGAGCAGTAACATAGTATTGTAAGATAATAGGTACTGATAGGTGTTAATAGGTACTTTGTTTTCTAACTATGGATCAATGTTGTCTGCTTCGAATACGAGTACTTTTGAATTGATTTGAATTACACAAATTTTATCAACCTAGAATCAGTCTGTATTTAACTTTTTACTTGATTACATGTGAAAAGCAATTAAGTAAAAAAGTTTGTTATTTACAAGATTCTTATACATATTTTAGTTTTTTATTTAGGGCTGACTTTACCAAGTTGAAGTGGAAATGCGTCATATCATCATCGTCATCCGTAAGACGTCCACGGCTGGACATAGGCCTCCTATAATTCACATAATTGCTTAACTTAACTTGCTGTTTTTAAGGAAAGCGCTTTCACAGGTGCCATCGCAGTAGTTCTGTTGTTAAATTTTGTTCTAAATTATTGCTATTTAATTTTTATTTATATCAAATTGTATGTATTAGTGTATTTTATATTTTTTTTATTTATGTATTAGGTTGTAGGTACTAAACGTATTCGAATTTTAACTAGTAATGTAAGTATTTATTATTTGTAATAAGTAATTTTTTGTCTACTCTCTTTTGCTACTCATTTCGTTTCTTCTATTTTTATTAATTCCTGTCTCGATGAAGGGTTGCCTGGAAGAGATTGCTATTAGCAATAAGGCCGCCCTTTGTCGCACTAGTTCATGTCGTTTTTTTGCGTTTCTGTGTATTTTTGTGTTAACAATAAAGTGTTCATTCATAAATTCATTCATTCATAATTCCTCGTAAGGATAGCTGATAGACGATTTTAGAGCTAAAAAAGAATTAAAAAAGTAACAAGTTATTTATGAGTAGTATTACACATAAGTAAGTTAAATATGTAACCAACGCTAAGCAATGCCTAGCAAATAAGAAGCATGACCGGCAAAATGCATAGTTTGTTTACGAGCGACCGGTCAAGGCTGCAGTTGGGCAACTCTAGCTAACTCTAGCTAGTATATTACTCCAGTACATGGACTCACAATATCACGTACCTCTTGGGGCTACCCAGAAACGATGCTATCCGAAAGGAACCCAAAAAAATGACTATTCTGTACAAAAAGGTATTTGACTTTCAACCAAATGTAGAGAACAACAGATTTTTTTGCGATTCCTGGTTGATAAATAGTAGAACTTAGCTTAGCGAGCTTAAAACTATGAGTATTGGTAGGTAAATGGTATACTTAATACTCGCACCATATTAAAGAATTAAGAACTCTTCACTTTGTGAAATAACACCTTGTATAGGTACTTATGAGCTTTGATCTTTTGGAATACAATATCATTGGAATACATATCATTCGTCATGACGTAAATGTTCTATCGGTTGATCGTATGATTTAACACATACTTGTATTTTTATCTCACGTTTTACTGCGCGATAAGTCCCGTGGTCCAAAAATAAAATTGAAGTACCTAAATGATGACCGACAAAATGCATAGTTTGTTTAGGAGGGACTATTCAAGGCAACTCTATACTCTATAAAATTTAACTTGATCTCTGCGACAGCTGTCAGAAAAATCACGCCTATGAAGTCCTGAACTTCTTAATAGTACAGACAGTACCTGTCAATGTCATACTTTATGGGCATGCCGATTAGTGATGGGCGACGAATTGTCGTGACCACATGCAGAGTTTTAGAAAGAGTTTTAATTAAAATATCGATAGTTTATACTGACGATATTTTAAATAAAACTTAATTTATCATTAATTTTATTGTATAATTTTAATATCATAACATTTTTTACATGTGTAATTAAATTAAACCCTATATGTTACATTAGCATCGATGATAGTGAAAAACGTCAACAAATACTATCGTTACATTATTATGAGTATTTAATTAATATCATAACATTATTTACATGTGTACATACTTGATCTTAAATAATAGTAAGTAAATAAAATTCAATTTCTCACCTTCAACTACTCATTCGATTTCATTACAACATTGTTTGAAAATCGGTTTTTTCCACCACTATCTCAACTCTAAATATATCAATATGTCACTGTCGCAGAGATCAAGTTAAATTTTATAGAGTTCAGGTCGTTTTACTCGAGTACAAGGGCTGACACTGACAACACGTAAGCTTGAGGTTATACAGAGACCGATACTATTTAAAAGATGTCCGAAAATCGGATATTCCATAAAAAAAATCATTGAAAATCGACAAAATGTATAAAGCAGCAGTTTTTCTCGATTCCGAGGTTAATGTATAGACTAACAATAGTCCCAATTATGAAGGCGCCATCGTAATTATAATAGCAACTTAAAATATTTTTGTTTTTTTTTTCAGTTTAGGCATTTGATAATGAGAAAACTTTTTACGTTGCTATTAAATTTACGATGGCACCATTATAATTGGGCCAAATATTATTTTATTTCATACAAAAAACGATACTAGCCAAAAATACATAATACGATACTTTATTGATATTTTCTACTCTCAATAAATTTACAAGAATAACGCATTACTATTTGGAGTACTAAAAAGAGTAATTATCAGAGAATATTCTTTTTAGCTCAGTATCACCGTCTTGTGCAACCTTACATTTATTATGCCGAGTTTTTTGGCTTAACCTACTTGATAAGGATCTAACTGGGCAATAAAATCTAAATTATATTTGTTAGAACGTGATAAAGATGCTTAATTTGATTGGATTATGTTGTTACATTTACGAGTATAAGCCTTAAAACTCGAAGTGAAGGGTTATTAGTACGAGCACCTATTCGTACATAAGTACTATTTGGTTTATCTTGTGCTATCGTATACAATTAAGTCACATTGAGATATCAATATGGAATACAAAACAATATGAGGTATTGGAGTAGCCCGAGGTGGTGTACAGGAATCCATTAAAAGTAAGTAAGTTCGTATAGGCCGGGTGGCTAGCCCTGGTGTCAGAGTTGGAATCAGGAATCCAGGAATCCATTGAAATGTTACAATTTAAGGACCTAATAATGCATTTTTTAGAGAACGCAATTTTATTTTTGGAACATATGTAGGGGGTCAATAGAAGCTTAACACTAAATTTGTGGGGTTGCCACCCTTGTCCCCCGGCCGCCATCTTGTAAAAAGAGGTGCAAACAACTTTTTTGCGATATCTCGGAAACTATGCGTCCTACAAAAAAATTGTCAGGACAAAATTTATAGCAAATAGCTTTGTCTACATATAAATATTATTTTTTTTGACCTAAATTTAAAACTATAGAAGTTATAAGCAAAAACGTGAGAAAATTTCTATAAAATGTTATTGACTTTTCTTGGGGTTCAAGTCGCCCAAGACGAAGACAGACTGGGTTCTAGTAGTGCGTACTCTACTTTTAAAAAATAAAACCCCAGAAATACCCAGAAATTCGAGAAAAACAAATTGCAGCTGGTGATCGACAAAATGTATGTAACGGCCCCATAGCAAAAGTTGTTCATAATGATGGTCTGAATCTCCTCTTTTTAAATATAATAACTTAGTATAACAGTTTTAGATAACCCTGTAGTGGAGGTAACGCTTGATTTTCAATCGTGAGGTTAAGAGTTCTAATCCCGGTACCGTTATTAATTATTTAGAATTTATACAAGAGCTTACTTAGATCTCTAGCTTTTCGGTAAAGGGATAAGGTAATAATATAAGGTAATCTACTTGGAAAAAAGAAATGAAGAAGCTCCATAGCGACCATAGTAACTATGTAAATCCCAAACCTGCACTATGCCAGCATTATTCCTATGGCGCAAACACTATTTTCTTGAGTAAGCATATGCTTAGCGGTGAACCATACAAAAGCCGATAGTCATACTCTACATAACCATAGGCCACGTAGCAACAGACCATTCCAATACACTATTCTTATTAATATTCTAAATCCGAAACTGTGTTTGTTGGTTTGTTTCACTTTCACGCAGCAACGGAGCAATGGACTTCATTTTTGGCATGGACATAGTTTGAAACACGCAAAGTGACATAGGCTAAATATTTATCTATCGCAAATATTTATCTTGGATCGATGTAACATTTTTCACATTATTGTTGATTTATCAAAAACTAGCTTTAGCCCGCGGCTCTGCCCGCGTGGTATTTTGACTTTTGTGGGAACGTTTTAGTTTTTCGGGATAAAAAGTAGCCTACGTCACTTTCCGGCTCTTGAACTATATCCGTGCCAAAATTCAAGTCAATCCGTTGCTCCGTTGCTGCGTGAAAGAGGAACAAACCAACAAACAAACTTTGGCTCAGCCGATTGCGATAAAATTTAATTGGGACCAATTTCAAAGTATACCAATAAAAAGAATTATTGAAATCGGTCTACTACGTAAAAAGTTATGGGTGGTTATAAATAAAAAGAAATATATATATACATGTCGAATTGAGTACCGCCTCCGTTTTGTCGGTCAAAAAACAAAACTTTTCCATGGAATAGCACAAAAATTAAATTGTACGCGGGCGAAGCCACGGGCAAAAGCTAGTAATCTACCAGTATCCGGCATAGAGCGTGTCCAAAACGTTACCTCAAATAGCCACAAAAACTTTACTATAAGTACTGGAAACAATACTTAGGGCGGACGGTAATTGATGAAGATTCATGGCGTTGAAGAAAAAACTATTGATGATTCAACCAAAATAAAAAGTTAAGTTTTTTTTCGGGCCTTTATAACCTACAATAAATATACCTAGTCACGTCATTACGTACCTAACCAAAAGGAGTCGACACTGCAAAGCGTACCCCTCTGCCAAAAGTACGCGACCGGCGATCATGCTCTTTATATATGTAAATATATCAGTCTGGTTGCGCTTGTGTTGCGTAAATTTTCAGCTAGTGTTTGTTAATTACATTTGTGTGCGTGTAAACTTGCTTATATTTTGGTTTGTGTGCGTTTCTTCACCCCCCGCTGACAGGGCAGACTTCGATGCTAAGGCGTATTGACTCCTTTTGGATAGGTACTTAATGAGTCACGTCGGCAAGTGCAATGTCATCCCCACTATCGATGTATAGAAAAATTTCGATTTATATAAGGCAATTGAGAGGCGCCAACTTGTCCATACGAAAACAGTAAGTTATCTACCACTAAAGTACACATATCCAATTTGCGTGATTTTTTTTTCTTATAATCAGCACTTCAATCGCTAGAATTATACGTCTTAGTTTTTACAGGTATCTTAAATGACCTTTTTAAGCCTCTAAAAAGTTATATTTTACGCAAAACTTTCCTGAAAAAAGTGAGACGTTCGAGCGTGCAATATTTTTTACTCAAGTGATTAACATCAGTCTAGAAAATTTTGTTACAATTTAAGGGGTGTTAGCTCTGAGAAGGTTGATCAACCTCAAACGTAAATATTCAGAATTAAGTTTTATGTATGTACTGCATTAACCCATTTGCAAACCTATTGATAAAAAAATAAAAATAATAATTAATCCGACTTTGAAATACTAAGCGACTGCTCTAACATTCTTCATCAATCAGCGTCAACCCTTATAAGCGATGCTATTTCGTATAAATAATTTGTACTGGATCACGAATAACTTAACATATCTTTACAAATTACAATGTATGATAGGTACTTTTACCTATAATCCATTACAACAATATCAAAAAGTATGTCGGTTCGTTAGTTTGTATGCTTCTCTTTCACGCAACAACGGAGAGACAGATCGACTCGATTTTTGACCAAAGAAATGGAGGCGGTACTCATTTTGACGCGTATATTTGTTTTTTTTTAATGTATAACCACGCATAACTTTTTACATAGTGGTCCGATTTCGATATTTTTTTATCGGAAACAGTATACTTTAAAGTTGGTCCATTTAAATTTTATCGAAATCGGCTGAGCCATTATTGATAAATCAACAATAATGTGAAAAATGCTACATCGATCCGCGCGAAATATTCGCGAATTCTGTAGACGGTTGAAGTGTGTCATGCTATTTTTTGCGAAAAATTATTGTATGGTTAAATTAAGGGTTGGAGAGTTCAAAGGCTAGTTCTAAGATCATGGAGTGAAGCCACGGGTTAAAGCTAGTCTACTATATTAACATATGATTTACATAACTTTAGGGGACATTACTTTGTTAGCAGTGGCCAGTTACGCTCTATTTTGTAAATCTATTATTTTTATAATCAATGGAGTTTTGACATGGCATATCTAAACTTGATTGACACACACTTATCTTTTATTAAGATTTATCAGATTAGTATATTAACTTTTTGACCGACGAACCCCCGGAGGAGGTACCTATTCAATTCGACGCGTATATATATATATATATTTTTTACTCGTATGTATAACCACGCATAACTTTTTTCATAATGGTCCGATTTCAATAATTCTTTTTTTATTGGAAAGAGAGAAACAATACTTCGAAATTGGTCCCATTTAAATTTTATCGAAATCGGCTGAGCCATTTTTGATAAATCAACAATAATGTGAAAAATGTTACATCGATCCGAGCGAAATATTCGCGAATTCTGTACACGGATGAAGTCATGCTATTTTTTGCAAAAAATAATTATTATAGTCATAATGTTTGGTTCACAATGTCGTACTTCATGTTCGTGGATCTCGACCATCGACTTTTATCGAAATCGGCTGAGCCATTTTTGATAAATCAACAATAATGTGAAAAATGTTACATCGATCCGCGCGAAATATTCGCGAATTCTGTACACGGTTGAAGTCAGTCGTGCCATTTTTACTAAAAATAATTATTTGTTCTAAAGTCAAAATTACTAGAATACCAATAATTATTAGAGTCTTGTTTGCATAAGTTTTGCCCGCGGCTTTGCCCGAGATTTTTTATTCTAATTTTTCGTATGAATGTACGTAGTTAAAATAATATCGCCGTTGGTAGCAAAATGTTTAAAAGTTTTTCCACATTGTTTTGTTAAATTTAGCTTAGGATAAATATTAAGTTAGAATTAGCTTCTAGAAGAATTTAGCTCGCTAGTAAAGTAACTTTTTTCTACTATATTATAGTTATAGTTACTATATTATTATCATTCTCACACGTAACCTACATTTTAGAATACATTTTTTTTTTAATGATAAAACAGTGATTTCACGGTTTAATTTGTAAGACGATTTGACACTTGCAACAGCATTATCATGATAATTTCTTCACGTTCTTTATCACGTTTCTTCAATACTGAATCTGGTTTAAGTAGAGAATTTCAATAAGTCTTAACAGTGGTTAACTATGGACTACACTACGCTAGTCGATTGATCGATCGAATGGCGTTTCTACGAGTAGGTACACTACTCGATCGACCAACAGATATTCGTAATATTGTTTCTACACTATTCGATCAATAGTGGGTGTCAATCGTTTCCGATCAAAATGATTGGATTGATTTTTATCTTCTTCTCAGCTATAAGACAGACTTCATATACAGGGTTATTTCTAATCAATTAGCATCCTTTTAGGGGCTTATTCTGTACATCAAAACTAACAACTTTTGTTCTGCGACTTTTGTCAAAACTGAAAATAAAAAAATGGTGTTCCATAGAAAAATATCGTTTACTCGCGACCAAATGTTTTTTAGTTTTGACAAAAGTCGCAGGACAAAAGTTGTTAGTTTTGATGTACAGAATAAGCCCCTAAGAGGATGTCAATTGATTAGAAATAACCCTGTATAGATAGGTAGCTAATAAGATTGGTTAAAAGTATTACGGGCTCACTCGATTCCCGAATCGAGTGAGCCCGCGCGCCGACCGAGAACCAGACAACAAGAGACGCTATACCTTATGAAATATAGCTTGATACGCGAGACATTGACATTGACATACGCGTAATGAATCAGGCACATCAAGTACCATATTTTTATAGTCAAAATGTTCGGTACACAATACTGTACTTCATGGTCGAGATCCACAAACATGAAGTACGACATTGTGAACCGAACATTATGACTATAATAATTATTTTTTGCAAAAAATAGCACGACTTCATCCGTGTACAGAATTCGCGAATATTTTGCAGGGGATCGATGTAGCATTTTTCACATTATTGTTTATTTAACAAAAATAGTTCAGCCGATATCGATAAAAATTAAATGGGACCAATTTCAAAGTATATGAAAAAAAGAAAAAAAAAAGAATGATTGAAATCGGACCATTATGAAAAAAGTTATGCGTGGTTATATATATACTTACGCGACACCTCCGGTGGTTCGTCGGTCAAAAGATACGGTACTTGATGTGAGTGAGTCTTTACACATTATGTCAATGTCTAGCGTATCAAGCTATATTTTACAAGGCATAGTGTGACGCGCAATGGCGTGGCCGTGTATTTATTTTACTATTCTAATAATATTGATAACATTGTGTATAGAGTTCTAAGCGATGATATAATAGTATTATTTCTAGCCCTACGATCATCCTGACGTGGAGGCAGCCTTCGGGCTTGCCTCTAACAGAAGCGACTTGCATTCAGAGCGATCCGAGGACGTCCTACGCTGTACTTGCGGTACGTGATCTCCATTCGAAAACTTTTTGAGTCGGTCATCAGTTCTCCGAAGTAACTGTCCTGTCCACTGCCATTTCAAATTTATTTTATTTTTTAAGATAACGTTTATTTTTTACCGAATCTGTTGAGCTAAGTTGAAAACTTTGGTTCTTCTACAGATCTACTCATTTCTGAGTCGATCTTGCAGATGCTACAAGCATAGCCATCTCTATGGCTCGTTGAACTAGGTAGGTACGTGCAATACATTTCTAATTTCAATAAATTTAAATATAAAATTAGATTTGTTACTCGTAAAACTAACACTGACAAGTTATTTGCAGACTTTTATTTGGAGTTCCCGATATTTTGGCTCAGTTGCGCCATGTTGGGACGTTTTTTTTTAAATTATATTATTAATTATATTTAATTACCCAACTCTTCTACCTTATTTGTACTTAGTAAAGTTTTTTTTAACCTCAACTTTACGAATCCTGGGCAAAGATCTCCCCAAAAAAAAAAAAATTACTTATTCATTAAAAAGGCACTTTAAAAGAAGTTAAATGAAGGTCGGAAATAAAAAAATATGTTAAATAAGTATGAGCATTAAATGTACCGTGAAGTTTTTTGTTAACGAACTGATAAATAGGGTTTTCAAATGTTATTTAAGTTACAAATTGTTTAATAAAATCTTTGCAACGGTCAATTAGTTTAAAATATAAAATTCAAATCAAAGTTGCAAATCAAAACAATTCAAACTTTTGTATTCTGACAAAACAACGGTATTATTTGCATAATAATAATAATCATTGATATTGAGTACTTATTTATGAGTAAGAGATATTTGTCTGTAATAAGTTAAGTATAAAATATGACTTTGACATTGCTAATCAATAACACTAGGACGTTTAACATCGTATTATCAACTCAGCAATAAAGGCGACTTGTCACTTCAGCGATATGACGCCCACTGTTGGACATAGGCCTCACTGAAGATCGCAAATAAGACCGGTTGGATTGAAATAGTCTTACATTCAGCGCGATCTTGGTAGCTTGGGTTCATTTCATTTCATTTATTCATGCGTCCATACGGTCCAGGATTTTAATAACAAAGTTAAGGTACAAAGTTCAGTATGGACCCTGTCGGGCACTGCAGATTCGAATTCTTCTACGCAACTCTTCATTTTTGTTGCGAACCCACAGAGAGACTGAGCATAGTTCTCTACGTTACTCGTTGAGCTACTTGGAGCTTGTAAATTGGTTACTACTGCTTGGTTGCCGGGAAGAAATCGCTTAAAGCGATAACGCTGCCAAATAAAGACCTATTGTTTTGTTTTTGTCTTTATAATCTGTTTTTTATGTAATGTGGATGTCTAATAAAGTGTTGTTCTCATTCTCATTCTCATTTGAAGTAGGGGCGATAAGTCCTGCACTGACGTCCCGCATGGGGTGTTTTGTGCATTTCCCCCTCCAGCGTCTACCCGAGCCAGCCCAGCTCCTTAAAATAACGGAGCGTGGCTCTGGGCCGCTGGCATAACTGCTCCAGTGGCTTGGTTGGTATACTAGATGGCGATGAGGATGATGCTGTAGATGCTGATGACAAAGCAATAGCAGCGTCATGCAATCCGAAAGCGATTCTAGTTTCTGCCGTGTGTTGTTGTTTGTTTGTGGCCAACGAATTAAAAAGCGACTACCGCGGGATCCGCGTGATAACTGTAGACAAAGGGTGTTTGGCCCATATCCACCACGCTGGCCAAGTGCGGGTTGGTGGATTTACACACGCCATCAATTTTTTTCTACGGGCGTACGTAGGTTGCCTCACGATGTTTTCCTTCACCAAATAGCCAATGGTGTGAAATTCCGTACATCAATTACAAAGAACTCATTAGTGCGGGACCGAGATTTGAACCCATCACCTCACGATTGTAAGACTACCACAAACTGTATAACAATAAATTAATTTGTAAATATGTTTATGGTTACTTTATGTTACTCAAAAATATCAACAAATAAATATAAAAGTAACCCTACGAATGATGTCGTCATTTCTGAAGGACGACACTAAAAAAAATCCAAACCATCTATTCGACAACACCTTACAATTTTCCAATTAAATGTCGCCATTTGAACGTAAAACGAAACGTTAAATCGTTGAATAAGAGTTAGAAAACAAGATAATGTCATATGAAAGTCCCAAGGGATTACCTAATATTCGTTAAAATTCGAAAATTCATTTTAAAACCTTTAATTAGTAAAGATACGAACATTGTAAAAAGATAAAGAGACTATATTCAAAAATCAAACAGGCTATCTTATGCAGCATTAAAGCAAGCGTAATAAAATTGTACAGAATTTCCGGAATAAAGGGCGATGTTTGGTATTTTATGTTTTACAAGGAGTTAGATTTTTACCGCCTTACCACAAAAGATTTAAACACGCTTTAAACACTGTTCAACCGTGCAATTTGTACTGTTAAACATTGTCTAAAGCGTCCGTAAAACTTTTTTAGTAAGACGGTTATTGTCTCGCAGAAGGTATGAAAAGTAAAGTATGCACCACTCGAAGAAACAAACTATTCATTCAGGACTCTACATAAATCCTTCGCTTCACTTAGGAGTTGAGTTTAAGAACGCTTGTTACGCTTAGAGACTACGCTTAGAGTTAGAGTCCAATACGCCGGCTATATCGATACCTATTATGTGTGCATTTTAAGACTCAGACTACAGTGACCTGTTTATGAAATAAGTTGAAACAGTTGTTCGATGACAGAAGATATCAACGCAAAATCAGTTTTCTTGGAGCGTTGATTTCAATACGCCTCGAAAACTGCAATTCTACAACTTACGTCTCTCAAACGCGCCGCCCGAGACATTGGACTTTATTCTCTCGGTGCATAATCTAGTAATACAGAACACTTGACCCTAACATTACAAGTCCACATTCTTGTTAAAACAGTAAGGATGTATCTCTCTCTGACCGAGTCTGTTTCCTGTAAGGTACAATGAACTCTTGTAGTGTATTCAATTTGTGACTGGTATTTTTAATCCCCGACCCAAAAAAACAGTAAGGTGACAAACGTGCCATAATGAGCATAGTGAAGGGTTAATTCCACTTCCCTTCCCAGCTTACACACCCCCTAACTCCGATGCATCGTTCGTCGTTTCAGCCATAGGACGTCCACTGCTTGACATAGGCCTTCCCTAAAGATTTCCAATAAGACCGGTTCGTACCGACTTACATCCAGCGCGATCCTGCGGTCTTAATGAGATCATCCGTCCACCTTGTGGGTGGACGTCCTATGCTGCGCTTGCCGGTACGTGGTCTCCACTCGAGAACTTTTCGATCCCATCGGTCATCAGTCCTCCGTGCTATGTTCCCCGCCCATTGCCATTTCAACTTCCCAATCCGCTGGGCTATGTCGGTAACTTTGGTCCTTCTACGGATCTCCTCATTCCTTATTCGATCTCGCAGAGAGATTCCAAGCATAGCCCTCTCCATAGCTTATTGGGCTACTTGGAGCTTACTAATAAGGCCCATAGTGAGAGACCACGTTTAAAATGCATACTTGAAAGCAAAATATAATTTTGAAAATAGATATCGAGTAAACAATTATCTTCTAGGTAAGCGTGCTACATCCTAGACTGCATATCTGCATCAGGCAGTGTGTAGTCAAACGCAAACCTATTTGAAAAAAAAAATAGCTTATTCGTGATGGTTAACTCAGCTAGGTATATGACATTACTTTATTCATTGAAATAGCTCATAGCATAGCTCGTCTAGGTATTAGGATTGCTTCTGAGCAATCACCGAAGTTAAGTAACTTTTGGCATCGTCTGAGTGACTGTGGGTGTCATTAAAAACTGCGCGCTACCGTGGCTCGTATGACATGTTAAATTATATTATAGGTTGTTTTTACCGTTTAGCCGAGGCCTCCACATAATTTAAAAACTGTCACATCAGCTAGCCTAGCGTATGCACCAAGACATAATTTTTGTCGACGTGCGAAAAAGTGACAGATAATATACAGGGTTATTTCTAATCAATTAGCATCCTTTTAGGGGCTTATTCTGTACATAAAAACTAACAACTTTTGTTCTGCGACTTTTGTCAAAACTCAAAAAAAATTGGGTGTTCCATAGAAAAATATTGTTCACCCGCGACAAAATGTATGGAACAGCTAATTTTTTTTTTTGAGTAGTGAGTGTAAGTTCCCCTAAAAGGATGCTATAATAGATTATATTATAGATACGTTCTATGGCTACACACGATAGCCATAGAACGTAAATCTTCAAAAACGTTTGTTATTTTATGTAATTTATAAAAAAAACTACTGCACTTATGGACACAATTTGTCAAAGATGATTATTATACAGGATCAAGGAGCAAACTTAGGCAGTTGTCATATTTTTTAAAACCTCGCATTTAAAAGTGAACTTTTGCGTAACATGACGCAGTTACGTTCTACTGGTGCTGTCAAAAAGAAAATAAACGGTTGGATCTATTAAAATTGATCAGAAATAACCCTTTGTACTGTACTGTACTTCTCAATATTATGTCGTGTTGCTTATGCTAGCCCAGCAGGTCTCGTACGTTCGAATCAAACTTAGCTATTCATTGGAATTACCCAAAAAAGAAGGTTAGAGAAAAGAAAAGGTAAATAATATACATCAAAATAATTTATAGCAGGACAACAACATAGATTTTATAATTAATCTAGTGAGGCAATTATGCAAATCAAGTTGTTATTAAACTTTAAAAGTGAGAGTTGTACTGTTGCGAAATGTTAAGTATGTGTGATACCTATAACTTATTTTATTTTAATGTTAACTTGACTTATATTTGTGCGCTTACGTTGTATTTCTCATGCGGTATTTTAATTAATTTAATTTTTCGTTATATACAGGGTTATTTTTTCTAATCAATTAGCATCCTCTTAGGGGCTTGTTCAGTTCATCAAAACTAACAACTTTTGTTCTACAACTTTTGACAAAACTCAAAAAAAAATCAGCTGTTCCATACATTTTGTCGCGGGTAAACGATATTTTTCTATGGAACAACATTTCTTAAATTTTGAGAAAAGTCTAAATAAAATCAGCTGTTCCATACATTTTGTCGCGGGTAAACGATATTTTTCTATGGAACAACATTTCTTAAATTTTGAGAAAAGTCTAAATAAAATCAGCTGTTCCATACATTTTGTCGCGGGTAAACGATATTTTTCTATGGAACAACATTTCTTAAATTTTGAGAAAAGTCTAAATAAAATCAGCTGTTCCATACATTTTGTCGCGGATGAACAATATTTTTCTATGGAACACCCATTTTTTTTTTAGTTTTGACAAAAGTCGTAGAACAAAAGTGGTTAGTTTTGATGTACAGAATAAGCCCCTAAAAGGATGCTAATTGATTAGAAATAACCCTGTATAAAAAAAGGAAGTTATATAACGAGACGATAGGTATTCTAGGATATAATTATATAATACATATAACTAATTTTATTTTAATGTTCATTTGACTGATATTTATGTACTTACGTCGCACTTCTCATGCGGCATTTTAATTAATTAAATTTTTCGTAAAAGATATGAAAAATACAAATTATTTAACTAGACAATAGACATATTCTAGGATAGAATTGAATAGTTGTCATTTTTACTAACTTCTGCTATAGAAGCAATCAAGGCATCAAAAAATAGCTGTTGCATACAATTGGTTTTTGACAAAGTATGAGAAACAGCTGATTTTGCATCGCGATTTCAGGGTTGGCCTCGTAGTAATATCCTTTTAAAAAGTGTCCTACGAATTTCGAATTCGACAATTAATTAATTATTTGAAAATATAAATTAGGATGATTAAGAAAAGACATCATGCAAAAAAATATCGAGCTTAGGATATTACCTGGTACGGTATTTTATTATTTGCTTTATTTGTTTTGGAACATGATTCTCCCATAATTTTTTTTTTGTTAAAATCGAATTTCATATTTTTGGGATCTCATTATCTTTTGACATTTAAAAAAAGTTTAGTTAAATATAGGTAATTCCATTATAATTAAGCATGAAATACCGTTACAAAATATTTTTTAATAAATATTTTTAAAAATAATAATAAATATTTTTGGGACATCTTTGGGACGGCCTCTGACCCCAAACTAAGCAAAGCTTGTGATTTGGCTGCCAGAGACTGATATACTACATATATTTATTTATAAATACATATACTTATACAGGGTTATTTCTAATCAATTAGCAATCTTCCAGGGGCTTATTCTGTACATCAAAACTATTAAAGTTATTATACAATTTTTTTTTTAATTTTGACCAACGTCGTAGAACAAAAATTGTTAGTTTTGATGTACAGAATAAGCTCCTAGAAGGATGCTAATTGATTAGAAATAACCCTGTATATAGTAACTAAATAACACAGACACAGAGCAAACATTTATTTTCATCATATAAATATGAATATTTGCCCTGGGTGGGGATCGAACCCACGCCTCTTTGATCCAGAAGTTAGGGTCACTAACCACTGATCCACCGAGGCAGCCACCGTTGTTATTTCTGTAAGTTTATTTACCATAATATTATAAAGCTTTTTTGGGCTACTATCCAAGTCTGAGCCCCCTTTGCAAGATCTTGTTTGAAGTTAATTATCTACCATTACATAAATATTTAATTAATTACAATAATATGTATGCAATTGTTATTCCACCTATTAGTTGTGAATCCGACATACCTAACTAAATAAATACTTAAATTAAATAAAAATATACTAGTTGATAATCGCCAAATATTAACATAATTTATACCGGTTTTTCTTTTGATTGTAATTTTATGTTATCGTTTGTATTGTATAATTAATTTTTAATTTTGTTTTTCAATTAATTTTATTTTTGTATATTATTTACTAATTATTAATTAATTATAATTTGTTTAAAAAAATCTCTTAGAAATTAATAAGTATTTAATATATACTCACGATTGCAAACAGGCGCAATCCTTCAAACACTGGCACTCACACTATCATAATTAAAAACAAAAAACACAACTGTCAAATCGAACGTCAAATTTGAAATTGGAATCGCGGTATTCGCGCGCTGCACGTGCGAGTTTAGTGGTAAATGGCTCGATCACCTGGCGGTGGCATCTGCATGCTCTATCGAAGGGGCAATGCACACGTGATGCTTTTTGTAGCAGCTTTTTATCAGCTACGTCATGCTTCACGATAAAGGTTAGTTACTGGTGTTTTTGTCATAGTTTTAGACACAATTATTTACTTAGTGGAAGGTAGTTAAGCCTATTATGGAACGCGAAACGCTCGCACGTGATTTTTGTTGCTTACTAAGTATTTGAAACTTGGTGTCTGGAGTCTTAATTTTATAAAATATCTTTTATAATTTTATTCAGGTACTTAAAGTTTTTCATTTTTTTAATTAGCTATTTTCGTATTTTTAATCGACTTCCAAAAAAAGGAGGTTCTATATTAGACTGCATGTTGGTTTTTAGTATTTTCATCGATATTTTCGCCAGTTGTGAATCGAATCAAAAATACTTTTTTTAATTCGAACGGGTGTACTCCGAGGTGGTCTTATTTAAATTTTATCGAAATGAGCTGAGCCGTTTTTGAAAAATCATCAACAATGTAAAAATTGTGTTATTGCATGCTTATTATCCTCTATGTATTGCATGTCGAAAGACAGGATATGGCAATCTATTTTTTTTTTTGTTATTTTGTATCATCTGTAAACTAACCTATATACGCAGTAACTAAATAACTATAACTTGACTTTGATTTAAAAATTGTATACATCAATCAGAGCGAGCTATAGTCCAGTCGGGGCAGACATAAAACTAGCTTGAAATAGAAATAAATCCGGGGGGGGGGGGGGGGGGTGGATGGAAGTTTAAGTCTCGATTTTCGAACTAATCCCGGTAGAGAATTCGCCGCCATCTTGTTTTAAAGTTATCTTTTTTCTGAAATAACTCGTTATATTTCAACTTTAGAGCAAAAATAGTGGTATCCAAAATTGTTGGAAATTCAAGATCAATATTTGCAGAATTATACAATCAAGTTTATCAAAACAATCGTAATTGGTTCTCGCACTTCACGATCAATGTTTTCGGATTATTTCGCACCGCTCCCCGGAATTTTTTCTATTTAAATGTCTGCCCCGACTGGACTACTATTCGAATTTTGTACACGATGGAAGTCGGTTTTGTACACGATGGAAGTCGGTTTTGCCATATTTTGCGAAAAATAATTATTAGTTTGCTAACAATTGAATGTGCTTTAAAACATGGTGGTGCCGAACATTTAAGTTTTTTTCCATAGGTACATTTCTTGTAACTTTTTCAGTAAATTATCTATATTATTTATAATATTTTGTTTAAAGAAAAATATATAGATAAGAATCCCGTGATAGTGAGAAACATCTTCAAAGACAAGACAAGATTAAGATTACAACATAATATTTTGACACAACTGATCGTTATGGTACTTACCTACTTACTTTTTTATGTAATCACTAAAACAAATGTATGTACCTATTCTTTTAGTAGTTTTTTTTGTAGTAGTTTAGTATTTTCGCTCGCACTTACACTACTACACTACTATAAATTATTGAAATGTAAACCAGAAACTAAGAGATTAGTTTCTGGTTTACATTTCAATAATTTATTTCAATTATATAAATTAAAATTATAATATTTGACTATGGCAGATCTTGGTTTAGAAATATTCGCAAGCGTAAAAATATGGCAAAGAAAAGAGCTTGTACTAATTCACCTCCTAGAAAAATGTTATGTAAATTGATATTTGATTTTTAAAGAATGCTTTGTATGGCCGCCAAATTTTTCGAGCAATGTCATGTATTATTATGACATTGGCAAATATTTTTATAACCAAACCAAAAGCCGTAATCACGAGAAAATAATAACAAAATCATTTTGCAAATCAAAGAAAGTTCATTATTCAGATATATTATGTAGTACACGGTCGTCGCCTAACCTAATTTATTTTTGCTATGTACTCAAAAAATCACAAAATGCACAGACTAAGGTAAAAATGTCGTACATTCTCTCTACAGAATGTGTCTCGTCTGCTGTGCCCTGAGAACAGGACACCACGCGACCTTGCACTGTGAAAGGCAACTATTTTCTGGCGCCTAAAATTATTTACATTAATTAAAGGGATTTTAAACGCCTTATCTTTTTATCTGTGTATAGCTGTGCGCAATTTTATATTGATTAAAAAACACCAAAAGTGTTATTCCAAAAACTACAGCTCATACGTCTTCCTTTTATTCCTGTGCCCTGAGAACAGAAGATTACGTTGACAAAAATGTTGTGTTTTTTTCTTTTAAAAAATAATTAAAACCATAAATAAATATCACAAAACCTGTGTACCTAACAGTTAACTTAATCCTTAGTTTGAAGTACTACCTATTTAATTTTTGCGTTTCTATGTAAATGTATCATACATAAATAAATAACTAATTTTACTATGAACATACACATTTATTAACTACGAGTACATTATGAATTTATAGAAAGACGTAAGTTGTTATTATATACTACGGAACTAATCGCGCACTAAAATTACGAGATAAATAAATACCTCCTCATCCCGACGTTTCGGCCGAGTTACATCGACCGTGGTCACGGGTAGACTGATTCAACTCGGCCGAAACGTCAGGATGATGAGGTATTTATTTATCTCGTAATTTTAGTGCGCGATTAATCCCGTAGTATATAATAAAAATGTGTTCAAATCGCGAAAGCTTAAAAACAAAAAAAAATAGTTTTGAAGTACAGAACAAGCCTCTTAAACGATGCTACTTGATTACCAGTTACCCTGTATTGGGAAAATATCACGTAACCGAAGACGAGTACATATGCAAATGTACGAGTGAGACAACAGTGGATGGTTGAAAAGCCGTTAAGTATTTACTTTAATTAACAAACACTTGAAATAATCTGCTGCTATCTTATCTTAGTGATGTGAATATCAGAACTCAGAATTGTTAAAAACAGTCGCAAAACCAGCCTCTTCACTCAGTATCTAATCGTAGAAGTTATTGAAGACATGTGACATTAATGTCATGAACCTGAGTGAAAATCCTTATCTTTATCTTAACTGATACTATACTAGTAGTTTTCCGAACAGTAGACCTCGCGACACATCTCTTTAACTGAATAAGCCTATAACTCGCCTCACTTAAATCGATTTGGTTCATACCCGCACATCATGTTAGGATAAAATAAAGGGTAGTATTTAATCGAGTGTCTATTAATTTGAACAAAGCGAAAAATGATTCTAATTAAAAGCATACGGAAATACTGAATGGGCGACAAAAAGCAAGCGAAAACAAATGCCTAAATCAGCGACTAAACACTAAATATTTGAGATACTACATAAGCGTTCCACTTGTTTCATTGTGACTGCAAGGTTACGTTGTATTCAAACCGCTTCCAATCACTCCTATTGCTGGTAATAACGATGATTACTTTTTGTTTCACACCGAATCTACATAAGCGATTTGCTTCTGGCACTTCGACGGCCGCTGCCGCGGCACGCTCGCTTCGCTCGCTCGGCTCGTGCGTTGTTTGTCATGTTCTAATCAAATCTAACCTAACTTATTTTTAACACGCTTTTATTAGTTTCATCTGTATGTTTGTTTGCTTGCTTGTAACCAATCCCTTTGAGCTCGATTTTGAAATACTTTGAGCGATCAGATTTTCTTTAAACTTTACACACCTACCTATCTAAGACCGATGACAATGCATTTATAAAAAAATTGATGACTTCTAAGCGTGTTTTTTAGTTTTTTTTTAAACTATATTTATATTATTGTTTTTCACCTAATCTTTAATGTGACAATATTCGACGAAACTTTATTCGTCTAAAAGTTGTTTGGCCTGATGAAAGATTTGACAAAATATGATAAATGTTCCAAACTTTTTTTGTCATTATAATAAACAACTGAAACGACCTACGAAAATCATCCAAACAAATGAGATATTTTACTCGATAATTTTATTATAAAGCAAAAATATACGTCGCCTCTTTCCTCGATCTAAAACGAACCTACCAAGCTACCTTGACGTTGGTAGGTAATATAGAGGCGGAATTTCCTTGAAGGACATACTTATCTTAAGGTTGAAATTCGATGTGCGCCGCGATATCAAAATTAGGCAGGTGGAGAATTATACCCATTATACCTACTTACTTATAAACATTTACCGTCTAAAAGTATAAAAATTTTACGCACGGTTTACACAATGTTTAGCAGTACAAACTGCACGGTTAGACAGAGTTTAAAGCGTGTTTATATCTTTTTTGGTAAGACTGTTAATACTTAAAGACACTTACATTATTTACAAAGTAGTTGTACCGGTTGTAGACACAGACCCAGTTTTGGCCATTTGACATAAAATTAAAAATTTCTACACTACTCTAAAAAATCATTTAAATTTATCTTAGCCAAAAATCCTACTCGTAAAATAAATTACTGATAGATATTATTTGATTTATGAATAATTTTTATGGATTTATTATTGATTTATTGCGTTATCTTTTAATTAGTGTCACACTGTTAGTTCTCGAAATCCTTACCCTGAAAATAGGTCGTAAGCAATTTTTATCCCCAGTAAACTATGTAGTGTAATATTAGTCTCTGGCAACCATATCACAAACTTTGCTTAGTTTGGGATCAGAGACCGTGTATAAGATGCCTCTTAATATTTATTTATTTTTAGCTTAATTTGGGATCATCAAAGTTGGGCACGGTCATTCTTAGGATGACCGCGGGTGGCATTTACAGTAGGCGCTGTCGTGGCTCGGATGACACGTTAAATTGTAGGTCCCGGTTGTTCTTACCGTTTAGCCATAAAAGAGGCCTTCAGGCAGCTTAAAATCGCTGACCAGGGCTAGCCATCCGGCTTACTGTACTGTATCAGCCTTTTCAACAGTCCACTGCAGGACGTAGCGCTACCCACGAAGGGTGATTAGGCCATATCCATCACGCTGGCCCAGTGCGGGTTGGTGGATTCACATAAGCCATCGAATTTCTTCTACTGGCGTATGCAGGTTGCCTCACGATATTTTCCTTCACCGAAAAGCCAGTGGTATGAAATTCCGTAACATAAATTCCAAAGAACTCATTGGTACGAGACCGAGGATTTGAACCCACGACCTCACGATTGTAAGGCGGGTGTCACAACCTCTAGACCATCCGGCTTAATAGGTTCGAACTCAATTACCAAGTATTATTTATTAAAATTTTATTTTCACTATACAACTATCTTTATAAATCTCCAGATTTTTTCAATGGCAAAACAATGTTTACCTCTGCGTGTCAATTAGTTTTCTTATATTTTCTTCGTACCCTACCTAAAAATCACTTTAATCATAATGTAGGCCTGTTTAGATGCAACATTATCTATTAAGCGAGTGACGTCATTGCTTCTTATTTCTGTATGCGTCAGACTGTCACGACGTAATGAAGACGCCAGACGGTCTGTCTTTGGTTTAATTGACTCGATTGAGACTTCCTATACCCAACGATAATATAAACTGAAGATGGCATAACAAAAATATAAGTTAGGAAATTATTAGGCGTCAAATAAGGTTTATACTACTAGTACTAGCGAAGGGAAGTTAATAAAATGTAGGACTTCGGGTGTCATAGATTTTTTTACGATCAAAAATTAGTTTGTAAAAATTTTGCACTCGAGCCCCAAGATACAAGACTTGAGCTTAGCTTGGGGATCACAGTTCGTCCATTTGGAAATGCATTTTTAATATAAGGCAATGCTGTTATGTATTTTTATTATTAGCATAAATAAAGTAAAAATGCTGTTATGTATTAAATAAACTAAGCTACTTGGGGAGGTTAGTCTAGAGTAGGTTGGTATTAGACATAATCGAAATCAACTTTACTGTATTAATTTGCTTCTCGCTTTATGTACTTTTCAACAGCTATGTATGTATTTTTCTTTTTAGGGTTCCGTACCTCAAACGGCAAAAACGGAACCCTTATAGGATCACTTTGTTGTCCGTCTGTCCGTCTGTCCGTCTGTCCGTCTGTGTGTATGTCAAGACTCTTTATCTCGGGAACGCGTAAAGATATCGAGTTGAAATTTAAACTATATACGTAAACCTATGAATTCTTGCAGTTGTGTAAAAGAAAAGCTTCTCAGTTACCGTATAAAAAAGTTAGAGCCGTTTATGTCGTAAAAAACCGCATATTATGCACTCACAAAAATCAAAACCTACAGGGTACTTCCCGTTGACATAGAACTATGAAATTTGGCGAGAAGCATTGTCTCAGAGTAGACATATAGAAATAAATCTGAAATCTGTACATTTTTATTTACATCACAAAAAATTGGGCCTCAAAATTCACAAAAAATTGGGTCAAAATTCTGTCAAAACTGAAAATAAGTTCAAATTTAAATTTATATGTTAATGTATAATTGTATAAACATAAAACATCAAACTTAATAACAATCAAATCAAATAAATTATAAAATCAATTCTTAAAGCAATAGTTTAAATCTCAGTATTTACTTATATCTAAACTAGATGGCGTTGGCGTCAAGTTAGCCCGCGGTACTAACTTTTTCCGTCGATGTACGAAGCAGTGTCTCCATATACACGGTAATTACCGTAGATGCACCGTAATCAAGTCGTTATCTACCGTCAAGGTAATAATGGTATTACCGTGTCATAAATCACCGTATTACCATTATGAATTAGCTTGTTGTATTTAATGTAACTAGACATGTTATAAGGCGCCCAATTTTATAATGCGCCTGTTAAATTGCGCCCTGAAATGTGTAGGTATGTTGGCATGAAGGTTATCCACATTATCGACGTTATTTAACATGCTGCCACACGTTAGTCCTAAAACGCTAGATAAACAACAAATACTAGATAACGAATGGAGAAATTTTCCATTAATTGCAACACAACTAAAAGACATACAGGCACTGGCTGTAACTGAAAAACCTGATGTATTTTGGCACAAGGTTGGATATTTTAATTTAACTGGTTTTTTTTTTCTATTTATTTGGACGTTAATATGACATTACTATGTATGTACTAATTACAATGTTTTTTTTAGATTTTAGAGCTATGGGATACAGACGGAAATAAAAAATTTAAAGAACTTCCGCAATTTATGCTAGGTGTGCTTTCTCTACCGCATTCAAATGCCGAGTGCAAGCGTATTTTCAGCCAGGTCAATGATATTAAGACGAAGAAAAGAAACAAGCTGCTAACCAAAAAAAAAGGGAACATTTTCACCCAGCAGTCCATTAAAAGAAATGGGAAAAACTGTGTTGATTTCAGGCCAACCAACAACATGTCGTCAAAAATGAATAGGTAAATCCATTTACGAAAAAGATACTGTTGTGCTTAGGAGACTCTGATTCAGAATAATAGTCATTTTGTTAATCATTTAAAATGTAAATATAGTGTTTTGGGGCATTTCATAATAATATTGCTTATTTTTTCTTTCAAAAATTACACGGTAATATACACGGTACACTTTTAGTAAATTCACCGTAATTTGGTCTAGAAACACCGTAATTTTTACCCTAAAACACGGTAACTCTCGATTTACATATGGAGACACTGGTACGAAGTGTATATGCGTTCCGGAGATGTTGTTCTGATCTTTCTGATAAAGAACTTCATTTGCAATGCTAAAACAAGTTTATAAGTATTTTAACAACGTGTTTGTACGGAACCCTCGATGTGCGAGCCTGACTCGCACTTGGCCGGTTTTTTTTATTATACTAAACTTTACATTACTTCACTTATAATTAACTTACACAGGGTTTTTAAGAAAGGGTGTGCTAAACTGTCTCGTACAAAATAACTACTGATTTTTTTCCCAATTCCAAGCTAACCCAAAACGCCATAGTAAACGTTTTTTATAATGATGATGTTAATTTTTACCTTCTTGCGCTTAGTAGACCATTTCTGAATGAATGAAAAATATACCAAAGCAAATAGATAATCATATTATTGTATCTACTCGTCAGAAGGTAAGCGGCAGAAACGGGAGGGAACTACGAAAAAAAGTGTGGATGAATAGGCATGCTGACTTATTAGTCTTCTATGAATAGGCATGATGTCTTATTAGTTAACATAATTAGTTAGACAGACCTTAAAAAATATTAGACACAACTAAAATTGATGAAGATATAGTTCAACAAAGTTCCGCGTGACGTCACAAGTGCCATAAAAATGTATAGACTTCTGTAAGACAGGTGACGTCACGACCCCGCTTCAAACTTTGACAAGGTTTATCTTTCTCATTTGTTGTTTAATTAACAAAAGAAAAAATACGTGTCTAATATTTTTTGATAATCTAACTGACCATCCCGCACTAGGCTAGCGTGGTGGATATGGCCCAATCACCCTTCGTGGTCCTACACCACGCGATTAGATTTTCTTTAAACATTGCAAACCTATCAAAGACCCAATGGTCTTTGAAAGGCTTGCAAAATTCATGCATTAATATAAAAAGATTTTTAAACTGATGAATCCTAAGCGAGTTTATTAGTTTTTTTTAAAATTATATTTATATTATTTCATAAATAAGCTCAAACACTTTCTAGAAAATGTAAGGTGTTTTGCTGATGAGTGAGTGAGTTCGTATAGGCCGGGTGGCTAGCCCTGGTGTCGGAGTTTTAAGCCGCCTGAAGGCCTCTGACATGGCTAAACGATTAACACAACCGGGGCCTACAATTTCATCTGAACCACGGCAGTGATTAGTTGTAAATGCCACTCACCCAACTAAAGGCTTACCGTGCCGAACGTTGCTTAACTTTGGTGATCGCTGACAGACACCAAGTCAAAGCCAAAGACTTAGGCTGTAAGCGCTACGCTTTGCTGATGTTAGGTTGTATATGGAGTAACATGTTGTAACTTGATTGAATGACGAGACCCTTTGTTGGCGGTACTACGAGTATGTATCATTGAACAAGATTTTATATTTTTAATTATTAGTATTAAGCTCGATACTGTTATTATGATAAGGAATTAATTTCTTATAATATGTCTTTTATCTAGAAGTACAATTTTTATAATGACTGCGATTTATAAAATGTTTTTGGATAAACGATTTCTGACGCCAAGACACACGCAACTCTTTCGCAACATTTAATAAGCGATATCATAAGTTGATTTCAATCCTTAAAACCAGTCTATTACACAGATTAAGCTCTTGATTATTGATATAATTTACTCAATTTATTATTGTGTTGACATGGATTATCTTGAAATGCAAGCTTTGCATCTAAAATAACATTAAACATGCCTTCGTCCGTGCAGACGTGCACTTTTGAAGACGATCGAGTACTTAGCAACATGGAGTAGGTACAATAAAAAAGGAAATATAAAAAATCGCCGACGATAAAAAAAAACATTAATTTGTTAATTATAGAACTTGTGTACAAGTTTCGTCGAGATTCAATGAAAAATGCGACCTGTAGACAAAAATTGACATCCGGACAGACGGAAGCAAAATCGTGGTCTCGAAGCTCAGACTTCGCTTTGTTTCGGTCAATTACCCAGGTGAAGCCCACTGTATTGATAGCAAAGATGTAAACTGATAATGAATATGCGTAACCCTTTTTACCAACTTCTAAAAAAGAAGAGGTACTAAGTTCGTCCTTAATGTTTTTTTGTGTGTGTTCATCGATATTTTCGCCAATTGAGGACTGATTTATAAAAATATTTTTTGTTCGTAAGAATATACTCCGGAGATGACCCCATTTAAATTTTATCGAAATCGGCTGAGCCGTTTTTGATAAATCAACAATAATGTACATGGATGTCACATTGATTCGTGCAAACTGTTTGAGTTCTGTACATGGTGGACAAAAAATTATAATAGTATGGAAACATTTTTTTTTTTTAAATAATAATAAATATTTTGGGACATCATACACACGGCCTCTGACCCCAAACTAAGCAAAGCTTGTGATATGGCTGCCAGAGACTGATATACTACATATACTTATTTTTAAATACATACTTATATAGATAGTAACTAAATATGCAGCCATTATACAAACTACAAAAAGCCCCTAGGGCACTAAAGGTAGGTAAGTAAACCAATCTTTATCACGATTTCGTGACGAGTAAAACAAATATCTCACTGTCAACAGTGTCGACTGCTTTTTATCGGCTACCTTATGGGGGAATCCCTGGGTGACATATTACTTATTAGTGCCCATGATGACGAAACTCTAACTAAGGCCAGTACACACTAGAGAACTTGAAAAGGTTTAACAAGGTGAGTGAGGATGATAACATTAGAATGTTGTTTCGCTTTTTAACCAACAAAACAACGGAGGGGATTCTATAGTCGACGCATATATTTTTGATGTATGCATATATTTTTATAGAGTAATTCGATTTCGATAATTATTTTTTTGTTTAGTTGACTAAACCGCAGAGGTGGTTAATTTAAATTTTATCGAAATTAACTGACCCATTTTAATAAATTAATAATAATATGAAAATTAGTACCTACATTGATCCGTGCGAACTATTCGAATTCTGTACACAGTTAAAGTCGGTTAGTCGGTGAATTTAAATATTAAAAACAAAATAAACATAGCTTAAAATAATTGATTTATTGTTTCGGATTGTGTACATAAAATTGGTATGATATCCTGGTGGCCAAGCAACGTGAGTGAACTCAAAATTATTTTAGAAAGGATCGTAGTGGTCATCATTATATACAACTTTTGCGATAGGACAAACACTGTAATCGCGAAAAATATATCGTAAAAAATCATTGTCTCTAGGGAGACAGACAGACAGAGTCTCTGTCTTGAGTCAACATTTTATGACACAGAAAAATACACTAAAAAAAAAGGTAAACTACAATTAAAAATAAGATAATTTTATTACACAAAATGTTTTTTAAACAGTGTATTTCAGTGTATCGCACTCAATATTTTTTTAATTTTTCTGTATTAATTTATTTTTCTGAGGCATAAAAATTTTGTCCTAGAGTCCGTAGAATTGATGATTTTTTACCTACCTATGTGTTATAATAATAAAACGTTTCAATAAAGATATTGAAAAACATAATAAAGAAAGGTAAAATAACCTAAGCCTTAAACCTATAGCAACCCTTTTTTCATGTAAGCGGTTAAAAATAATTACGTGCGTATAACATAATAAATTACCAAGTTTCCAAGATGTATTCAGGCATTCCGGTCAAGATTCACTCGGTGCATCCTACGAAAAAAACCTGTTACCGGCAAACGTGCAAAATTATACCACTGACGCAAGTTTAACGAACTCTACCCGTTTACAACACGTGATTTAAATATTATAATATAATACTAGATGACCCGACAAGCATAGTTTTGCCACATAATAAAATTAAATGAAATTTTAGTTAAATTGCATTTATTGAGCTATTAAAACGGACATGCCAATAACATTGAAACTCACGTTAAAATAATGTACGTAGAAATATCTGTAGAGGGCCATCCATATCACCTATACTCTATAAAATTTTACTTGATCTCTGCGACAGCTGTCAGAAAAATCACGCCTATGAAGTCCTGAATTTCTTAATAGTACAGACAGTACCTGTCAATGTCAGACTTTATGGGCATGCCGATTAGTGATGGGCGACGAATGATCGTGACCACAGAGTTTTAGTTAGAGTTTTAATTAAAATATCGATAGTTTATATTGACGATATTTTAAATAAAACTTAATTTATCATTAATTTTATTGTATATTTTAATATCATAACATTTTTTACATGTGTAATTAAATTAAACCCAATTATATGTTACATTAGCATCGATAATAGTGAAAAACGTCGATAAATACTATCGTTACCTAATTATGAGTACTTAATTAATATCATAACATTATTTACATGTGTACATACTTGATCTTAAATAATAGTAAGTAAATAAAATCCAATTTCTCACCTTCAACTACTCATTCGATTTCATTACAACATTGTTTGAAAATCGATTTTTTCCACCACTATCTCAACTCTAAAAATGACAATCTTCAATGTCAATGTCACTGTCGCAGAGATCAAGTTAAATTTTATAGAGTATAGAGGTAAAAAAAATAGCCGACGATCTATGTGCCTACTAGATAGGCACAAAAAATCATAAAAATCCGTCAAAAAATCATAAAAATTCGTCAAATCATTCTCTGAGTCAATGGCGCAAGAATTTTTTGTTTTATTGGACTAGATGCTATATGACTTTTCCTGTGTGGTAAATCAAAGGCGTAGTCACTCTTTTTAACCGACTTCCAAAAAAGAGGGGGTTCTATGTTCGTCTGTATGTATTTTTTTGTGTATGTTCATCGGTAATTTCGCCAATTGTGAACTGAATCGAAAATGTACCATTACAAGAACTCAAAGGGTTATATTTGTGATAAGCATTTCAAAAATCTGAAGCGAACTGTTAGACTGAGCTTTAGAGTTCTTTAAAAAAAACAACTCAGTTACTCGATACGATCACGTTAATGGTCTAACTTTAAAACACATTGAAACTTTACACTTCTACTAGGCACCTTTCCTAGACCAATAGACTTGGTGGAGAATATACCGCGCGCGAGATTCCCTTTGGGAGACTTCTTTCTCAGGACTGGCGGGCAGGAACTAGCTCTGTAGCCTGAGAGGTAGAGTAACCTTCGAAGAACTAACTAGGAGATTTAGATTGAAAATGTGAGTTTATGTACACAAAATATTTCAGTGTCTCCAATATTGGTTGACGTAAATCGGTAGGCAAGTGGGGGCTGCATAGTCAGCAATATGTTAGTTCTAACAGAACGCAGGATTGCAGAACACAGGAACGAGACTGAGCCAGCCCGCTTCCTACGCAAGCGCCAAATTTTTGAAGTGCTTATCATTACCATTATGAAAAATCAAAAAATCAAAAATGTGGCGCTTGCGTAGGAGGCGGGCTGGCTCAGTTGGTAAAGCGTCTGGCTAGTGATCCGAAAGGGCAGGATCAAATCCTGCGTCCGCTTCAGATTTTTGAAATGCTCGCTACGTTCAGGATTCTAATAAAGAATCCCTCACTTCGCTCTGGATTCAAAGAAGCGCCCTCGCCGTAAAAATATTATTTTGCTCCCATGTGATACAATCTACTATACTATTGCTAAAATACTTTTGTTAATTGCTATTATGACGTTAGTATAACGCACGTAGTAACTTTTAAGAATATAATTATATTTAAATGTAGAAAAGCCAGATTTTTATTATAACTGGAACTATAAAATAGAAATCATAGTATGTCATTAAGATAAGGAAAAATGTCAAAAAATTGTGTTTTTACCCACATTTTCCCACTCTTAATATCAAACAGGTAAATGGATTTATTCGAATTTTAATAATGTAAAAAAGGCAAAAAAGAAGTATACTAGTAGCAACACGTGAATTTTTCTTATGAAGGTTAGTTATAATAAAATAAATGTGTGTTGTGATGTATTAAAAACCGTGACCTTGACCGTGCTAGGCACGTGTCAAGGAAAAAATAATCGCCTTACCACAAATGATTTAAACACGCTTAAAACATTGTTTAACCGTGCAATTTGTACTGTTAAACATAGTCTAAAGCGTACGTAAAACTTTTGTGGTAAGACGGTAAATGTTTGTATTGAAAAGTATGAGACTAGGCCCACTAGACCGGTCCGTGACCTACCCGTGACCACGATCGATGCAACTCGGCCGAAACGTCGGGATGAAGAGGTATTTATTTATCTCGTAATTTTAGTGCGCGATTAGTCCCGTAGTATATAATAATAACACTATTGTAATGATAAAGTGGGCTTATTTATTATCCATTTAACTGTTCCATTAGAATATTTCGTTCAAACGTAAACGTATGACCAGCTATGGAACTTAACTAAAATCACAAAACAAATCTGCTTTTCTGTGGTCGAGCATCAACGAAATTTTCGTATAGCTGAGCTGATTTTTTTATGATTGACCCCAAAGTGAGAGTTGGTCAAAATGACGAACACAACTATATCCTAGACTACTAATGTCAATGAATTCGCAGTCACGCGTTATATAAATTAATAACAATAAAAAATATATATTATTCTATTTAGTTATTTGAAAAAGTTTGAAATACTATAAGAATAAGAATAATTTATTGGCCTTATAACAGTTTGTTATACCTACTGGGCAATTAATCTTACATTTTAAATAGCATACTTATAATCTAATATACATAAAAATAAAATTTAATATGAAATGTAGAATGAATTTGCATGATATTAATAATATATGAAAGTTATAAAGAGTAAAGAAAAATTAGAGTATCAGTGCACTTACCTCGACAGCCATAAAACTTATCCACGGCCTAAAACTTGAAATTAAGTTACATCGGCTGTAAGCCAGGTAATGGAAGCAAAACCCGGCATAATTTGACTTTTAAAAAGGATACCTCATTTCTTTAAGCATTTAAGGGGCAACCTTAAGGGGGAGATCGCCTTTGGCATCTTTCTCTCTCGCGCATTTGACGATCATACCATTCATATCAGACGTCATAGAATTATCGGAAAAGAATATTGGAAAAAATATCTTAATAGATTAATTATATTAATCATTTATATTGACACATTTATTGACATGACGTGATATTTTTTGGTTGTGTTTTTTTTGTATCTTGGTTATTTTTTATTACCCCCGACGACAGTACGGAAAAGGGTTATACGTTTGAGGTGAGGAGATTTTGTACACTAATGTTGTTATTTATCTCCTAAATTACTAGCCCAATTTTCATGCGACTTTCAGTTATAAGATTGGGTCTAGTTGGTGCATGTTTTTTGATCGACGAACCACCGGAGGAGGTATACAATTCAACGTGTATACATTTTTTTTTTGTATAACCACGCATAACTTTTTTGTAGTAGTCCGATTTCAATAATTCTTTTTTTATTGGAAAGAGTATACTTCGACATTAGTCCTATTTCAATTTTATCGAAATCGGCTGAGCTATTTTTGATGAATCAACAATAATGTGAAAAATGCTACATCGATCCGTGCGAAATATTCGCGAATTCTGTACACGGGTGAAGTCGGTCATGCTAATTTTTGCAAAAAATAATCTTGTTATCTATATATTTTCTTTTTTTTTAACAAGTTTTGTAGAGCTGCGGTTTAATGTTTACTACACCAAATCAATTTACAACGTGCATATTAAACGATATGAAGGCTTGGAATAGAATAATAAATTAATAAATATTAAGGGATTATATATTTTACATTGCAATTAATTTATGTGTTACAATAACTTATCAATTTAGGAAGTAATTTGAAAAGAGCTTGTTTACGGTATTATAGCTTGCAAGTGTCAATAATCATTAATTTATATGAAAACATGATATTCTTAGAAAGTAACAAATTATTACTTACTAGTTTTTACCCGCGGCTTCGCCCGCATGATATTTTGATTTATGACGCAATATCATTATAATTTATAGCCTATGTGTTATTCTGATATATAAGCTATATTATTGCAAAGTTTCATCTCAATCCGTTCAGTGGTTTTTGCGTAAAAGAGTAACAAACATCCATACATCTGTTAGCTGCGCTTATTAAAGAGGGTACCTACACATGTCGCAACACACTTCGGTATTGCGATGGTGAGGAGTAGATAGAATGAGGGTAGACAGAGAGATGGTTTGGGCGACGGGCTGGAGTGCCAGTCTGTGATAGTGATCGGTGGTGGTATGGGTGAGTGTGATACAACTTCGATAAGCCAGTAGTTTGGAGCAAGCCTTGTAAGTACTTTTAGTTTTATAATAACTGCCGAGATATTGGATATCCGTATTATTGTCCAATGTATCATCTGAGTGTCCTACTAGAATCTTAGTGACGCTGTCGGAGCACTATGCCCTTCAGCTAACACATCCATCCTCACAAACTTTCGCGTTTATAATATTAGTAGGATTATGGTTAATGATTTAATATGAATATTTTATCTAAAAATCTTTCGCGGTAATATTAAATCGTCTAAAATGTACTAATGCGCTAGAGAGAAAGCTGCCAAAGTCGATCTTCCCCTTAAACGGCAGCCTTAAACATGTAAATGAGGGTGTAATAAGGCCTGAAGAAAATTCTCGTGAAAAATATCAACACAGTTCTTTTCTGAATTGAAATAAACGGCACCTTGATGAAAAACTTCAGACTTAACAAGCAGTTGTACCTACTTAGGTATAGTGTCTGTTATTTTGTGTTAGCTTTTCCGACTTCTCTAACATTGCAAAACATCCTTTTTTCTCAACCTATGCTGTCACACATCTGGGCGAAGGTTTCCCCCACTTCCTTCAATTTAACGCGTTCTGCAGCCAAATCCCGCCAACCTTCCCGGAAACGCTATTTTAAAACGAAAATACGTCAAGCCAGCGTTTTTTAGGCCTTCCCTGCCTTCGTCTGCTCTCCGGTATTCTATGTAACAGTTTTTATAACAGCTAATTATTGCTTTATTAATTTTCTTGAAAATTGTAATAAATTAATAAATGTTTGTGCTGTACCTTAACAAAAGTGTCAAGCCAAATTAGAATAATTAGGTTTGTAAAGAATCGTTGAAAAGCAGATTTAGTTGCGCTGTTTTGAGCACCTAATTAGAAAACTACCTTAGTAGTAACTATGTGGTTTTACCTACACGTGATGATATAGGTGTAATTTCAATGCTTGTCACAAGTCGTAATTTCAAACTAAAAATTTTTGAGCGTAAAATTTTAAAATTTAGGTTTTATGGAACCATTGCTTTTTGTCATAATTTTAGCCATATGACGTCCGCCGCTGGACATAGGCCTCTCACAATATATGAGAGTTTAAAAGGTGTCTGTACTCATAATTACAACAACTTTTACTTTGGAAACAACGCCGAAATCGTGAAAATAACATAGAAACGCTGTTTAAAAGAAAATATCCCAAAATGTTACTTTTAAACTTTCGCAATTTGAACACATTATTATTATATACTACGGGACTAATCGCGCACTAAAATTACGAGATAAATACGAGTAAGTACCTCCTCATCCCGACGTTTCGACCGAGTTGCATCAACCCGTGTGTAGCAGTCTACCCATAACCACGGTCGATGCAACTCGGCCGAAACGTCGAGATGATGAGGTATTTATTTATCTCGTACTTTTAGTGCGCGATTAGTCCCGTAGTACCTATATAATAATAATAAACCAAAACGGTAGATAGTACGGTAAAACAGCCAATTTATTACACAATTTTAGAATTAATCTCAGAGTAAAAGTTGTTCATAATGATAAAAGTACCTACACCAGATATGTCATTTCAGTAGTACAAGGCATTTAATAAACACATTTTACAGTGACAAACTATAGACAAAATATTTTTTTTTCACCATGGCATAACTGATTTCGACCGTGTACAGAATTCGAATAGTCCACATGGAGCAATTAATGTACCTATCCATGTAGTAATTTTCACATTAAAGTTGAGTTTTAAAGACGACTCAGGGGATTTCGATAAAATTTAACAGGACCACCATTCGATCTACCAAACAAAAAAAAACCGGACAAGTGCAAGTCAGGCTCGCACACCGAGGGTTCCGTACAAATCCAGAAAATATCACATAATTGGGAAGTACGTTGTTAAAATCTCTATACTCTATACTATCATCATCATCGACAAAATATTTTTTTTTACTTTTCTCGTCATTCATCGAAAATTGTTAAAATAATTAAAAACCTGTTTTAGCATGTGCTAATGAAGCTCTTTTATATGATACGAGTACCTTACATGATACGATTTATGCAATTTGAATTATAAAGCCATATTTTGTGAATTTTGAAGCCCTATTTTTGTGATTTAAACAAAAATGTTCAGTTTTCAGATTTATTTCTATATGTGTACTCTGAGACAATGCTTTACGCCAAATTTCATAGTTCTATGTCAACGGGAAGTACCCTGTAGATTTTGATTTTTGTGAGTGTCGAAATATGCTGTTTTTTACGACAGAAACGGATCTAACTTATTTAAATGATAACTGAGAAGTTTGTCTTTTACACAACTGCAAAAGACCATAAATATACGTAAAGTTTAAATTTCAACTCGATATCTTTACCGGTTCTCGAGATAAAGAGTCTTGACATACACAGACGGACAGACGGACAGACTCATGCACTCAGACTTCAGCTGAAAAGTGAAACCGCAAGCTATAAGCAAAAAAAAATGCCTAGTCAATAGAGTAAAAGAAACTGTCAAGAAGTTTGATTTAGCCTAAACAAGAATTGAGATCATCCTATTTTTGGAGGGCGTTAGAGCCGTTTATCTCTAACTTCTATGTATGATAACTGAGAAGTTTTTCCTTTACACAACTGTAAGAGATCATAGATATATGTATACAGTTTAAATTTCAACTCGATATCTATACGCGTTCCCGAGAACAAAGTGATCCGGGGTCCGGAGGTCCTATAAGGGTTCCGTTTTTTTCTTTTTGAGGTAAAGAACCCTAAAAAACATCAGAATAATTTTATAATTGGCCTAGTAATCAAGTAACATGCCTACACACAAAAATCGTATACCTATACAATACTCCTTTTGAAGACCTCCTTTTTGAAGTTGGTTTGATGAAAAATCGGAGAGGTGCTGAGTCATCTACGTACACACGCCCAGTACGTACATGCGTAGGTACTCCCCTATAGGTATCCACTGGGAAGTTTTAACAAATAAGCTTCGAGCAAATATCTACAGAGCCACAGTCCCTAAGTACAGTCATACATACTGACTTAGATGTATTCACAATGACAAGTTTTCTCGAATCTCGACGTTATATCACCTAATTAGTGCTTGTAACCAAGCACTTTGGCATCGCGTGGCGTTGTAGTCCGCTTGCAATCGTCTTACGACAAATTAAAAAACCTGCTCACTACATAGCTTGGGCAGGGACAATTATTTTGCACCATTGTGACACTATAGATAAATAAGCTCGAAGCAAATAAGTCAAACTGAGAGAAAAAAGAAATAACACAAGTGTCCGTTTAAAACTCCTCATTGTTGCGACAAGTGAAGGCTTAATCGAAAGTTATAGGTAGTTAGCGTCAGGATCGGTATAACCAAAATAGCGGGTCTATAAAGTGTACTGGGCACCTGTTCTCAGGAATTCCCCTGAGGTAAATATTGTTATGGCAAAACGAGTTTGGCGCAGAACGGCCGGCATTTCCCAAGATGGGCCTTTTTGGTTTATTTTTAACTCTAGTTGCGCCGTGTGGTTTTACGCTGTATCACTCTCACAACATATTTTTCACCTCTGACAAAGTCGCCTTATTAGGGTTCCGTACCCAATGGATAAAAACGGGACCCTATCACTAAGACTCCGCTGTCCGTCCGTCTGTCTGTCACCAGGCTATATCTCATGAACCGTGATAGTTAGAAAGTTCATCACAGATGATGTATTTCTGTTGCCGCCATAACAACAAACAAGAAACGTGATTTTTTGCTTGATATTATTAATAACGGCAACAGGTAGATGCTTGAAATTTGACATAAGATGTATATTCGTTTCAAAAAATAGATAATAAATAAATAAAGATAAATAATGGGGTGCTCCTATACCGTGCGGGGAACCCTTCGTGCGAAAGTCCGACTCGTACTTGACCTTTTTTGTGTGTCTGTCTGTGAGATTAGCTTAGATCTTCTAAACCACACAACAGATTGAAATGCAATTGTCAAAATCTTTTAGAATATTTATTCCGGAAAGTTCATAGCTGTAATTCATTAGTAACCGGGCTAACCCGAGTCAGCTAGCTAGTTTAAAATAAGCACTATTTTAGATGATGAGAAAATACAGTCAGTAAAACTTCATCTTTGCTCTAACTATGACTAAAATTAATGAACCTACAAACTCAGAGCAAATAAAAAAATCAAGAGGGAACGTCGTTGAACAGTCAAGTGAGGCCGATTTTTTATACATGTGTGAGTGCGTCAGTGTTGCGTCGCCATAGTTCGACTGACAAGCCAAGGCGTAGTTTCGTTGTACGTGGATGTGTGTGTAATTGTCTGTACACGGAGAGGGGTAGTTTTGGTTGGCTTCACTTATTTGTTCACAACATTCTCTCTTGATTTTTTTATTTGCTCTGAGCCTACAAAAAAGAAATTAAAAGATTACTAAAAAGTAAACTAAAAAACACAAAGTAAAAAAACCCAGTCTAAAAGCCCCTCGGTAGAGGGTTACGTGGCCAGAATGCTGGCAGCATTGCCTCGCTGAATAGCAATACTCAGCTTTTGGGCAAATAGATGCCAGCATTCTGGTCACGTGTGTCACCTCTTCGAAACGCCTGGCCAGATCTTTGTATAAATAACCGTCCGGCCCCCACGGACCTGAAGTCTCAACTCCAAACGCTCTAACTTAAAATATTTATTACATTTATTTTTATAGCATTTAAAGAAAATGTTTCAAAAGAGCATCCTAAAACCTTTCGCTCATTATTAAGACTACAAAACTCAAGAAGTACGAAACCTAATCAATGGAGTCAAAAGCACATGGTACCGTGGAAGTGCTCTGCCGACATTCCTAGCGTATGATACATGCAGAGGCGGAAAACTGGCATTGTGTTCTAATCTGGACAATTGGTCTGTTGGCACAGGATTTACAGTAGCCCAACTCTCACTACAACTTTATTAGACAGACTTTTATGTATTGGTATAGCTCTTTCGCAGTCTGCCTGGTGATGGGTCGCTAGTGTCACTACCCCTCACTACCAGGCAGATACTGTGAAAAAGTACCTTATAATGTATTCAGATATAATATAAGGAACTCATTTTGACAAATGAGGTAGGACAATGTAAGTACCACCTCATTTGAGGAGGTTCTCAAATTAATCATTGAAAAGGTTAAATAAAGCCGGAAACATACTATCGTACGCGGCTTACGGACGCGACTGACAGCCGCAACCTAGACTATGAAAGTACAATGAGCCGTGCACACTATCGGACATAAGTAGCGGACGTCACCTTTGAACGACCTTGAGCGTTCGGACGTCCGAGAGCGATCTGGCACACCGGATGTTTTAAGACTGTGCACATTGCTAAGTCGCGGCTGTCAGTCGCGTCCGTAAGCCGCGTCCGATAGTATGTTTCCGGCTTTAGATAGGTGTGCAAAGTTTAAAGAAAATCTGATCGCTCAAAGTAGGTCGAAATCGAGCTTAAAGGGGTTGGTTACAACTTGTTACAACTTAAGCAAACATACAGGTGAAACTAATAAAAGCGTGTTAAAAAAAGAAGACTCTGGTATCCGAAGTAGCCAATGACTGTGCTACGAGAACCAGCGTATTCTTCTCTTAGTAAGTATTTAAGACCAAATGTTACATGAGGTTTGTGTATAGCAAATAAAACTTAAGTTTCAGTACGTACCTAATTTTGCAGTGTTTTGATTTTGGGTGCTCGTTTCATTCATTACAATCATTATTTTTAAGCATGAAAATTATGAACAGAACAAATGAACCGTCTACTTGTGACCGCGGCCGATGCAACTCGGCCGAAACGTCGGGATGAGGAGGTATTTAATAATTTATTTATCTCGTAATTTTAGTGCGCGATTAGTCCCGTAGTATATAATAATAAAGAATTCAAGATTATACGCTCTTACATATTACTAAAATGCGTTATTCCAATGGTCACTCAGTCATACTCATACTTAAAAAAAATAGAAGATGAGAAGTGATAATTGAGCAGTGCGAGTTAAAAAATCCGCGAAAAGAATCACATCACATCGAATCAAAAAAAATAACCTATTTTATTTTATAAAGATTTTTCATTCTAGGTAAGTCTTTAATATAGAGTTAACAGGTATCATTGTGGATCTATTTCTCTTAGTATCTCTCAAAATGTCAATGACACAGTAATTTTATCTATCTTTACATTCACTTTACATTAGTTTATTTTCCGTGATAATACTAGCAAGCATACATAATCCTAAAAACCGCATCTGTATGAACAGTGTATACTAGCCATAGACATAGCATAACCACAAAGCCCAACGAATCAGCAAATTATAGTGTCAGTGGTCAGGGCACATAGTTTTAAAAATGGTCTCAAAGTTCTCTAATGGACACCACAGACCAGCAAGCGCAGCGTAGGACGTCTGTCATCTACCGACTAGGTAGACTGACGATATGATAAAGGTCGCAGGAATGCGCTGGATTCAGGCCGCTTCCAACTGGCGTTATAGGAAACCCATGGGGGAAACCTATGTCCAGCGGGGCAATTCTGTTGACCGATCTCTTTACTGAAGTGATTCGTTCTTGAACCTCACTCGTTTTTCTGACAGGTAGGACAGCTCAAAACTGTCAAAAAAAAACGAGAGAGGTTCTAAAACGTATCACCTCAGCAACTAGATCGGTTAACAGAATCGCCCCGCAGTACTGGACGACCTACGTCTGTTGGATAGATGGATGGATAGATTAATAGTGTAGCCTAGCCAACACAGCCGTACATTGATAAACTGCTTCAATATTTAGAGATATCCTCTCTCAAATCTCAACGCTCGAACCAATCCGACTCTATCATTCTCTCATAGGTTATATCTCCTTGCAAAGCTATAAATAGAGTGTAATCCTTCTCTATTGACAGAGTGATAAGGTCATGAATCGTGTGTGACGACGGTAGGTATACAGTTGTTGATAGTTGAATGTAGATGATAGATCTCGGAAGCGTCGCGTGAGCCCCACACGTGGTATAGACCGAATCATATACCTAAGTTAGTGGACGTGAAGTTAGATACAAGTTACGCGAAACCCAATCAACTCGCAACTTCGTTTCACGCAATATCTTTATAAAGGTGACGTCCACAAGTGGTATATTATTCAGATAATAATTGAACCAAGATGATATATACATAATTTGAAAGCTTGATTCATGGGCTTCTCAAAAATATTTATTTTTGATTTTTTTATCCCTCCATTTTTTTTAAATGTGTAAAAATAATTTGTATGAAAAACAATAATACAGCTATGTATTTTTTCGAGTTTAGCATTAATAAAGTGCTTCTATCGTTATTTTACTTGCATTCGTAGCTGATTCTTTCACAATAGACGTACTGAACAATCCAACTCTATTTGAGCGCTATGACAATGTAAATAAAAGGTCGGCTCCTCAAGTACGTCTCAAACTACCACAACCTAGGCTCGAGATGTTTAGAAAAAATTGTATACACATGGCTGCTTTGATCTTTAATTCGCTTCCAGAGGAGTTGTTCGAACTCCCACACAGGAGATTTTGCTTTCAGTTGAAGAAGTGGTTAGTGACGGAGTGCTTTTACGAAGTTGACGAATTTCTTAATAAAACAGCGTGTCGCTTCCATACATATAATAGAGGCTGTAAACATTAATTTATAGATCATAAAAATAATAAGTAATTATTTAATTTCATTACTTTTCACAGTGACAATTTAAAATGTATTTTAATTTCCAATTATTGAATTTTGCACACTTTTTATGGTTGTTAGTGGATGGATATATATTTGTTTAATTTTAAGATCTTTTGTATACCCACTATCATGCAAATAAATACTTTGACTTTGACTTTGACAATTGTCTCTTAATTTGCTAAAATTAAAAATTATAACCTACCAGTGTGACCAGTTAGTAGGTACAATGTGATAAATAAACACTTAAAAACTGTGTCTAATTGGTAAAAATGCTTCTATTTAACAATTTGGAGGTTACTTAATCAGGGTTGATAGAGATAAACTACCTATTGAGCCAAATATTTTTATTTATCCTAATAGATTCAAAATTAATTTAAAAAACGGAGGGCTCGAAAAATATGAACTTTCTCAAAATGTAACAAGTGTTGTGGTTAGAATTTTTGATTATTATTATACCAGCTTCCAAACATTTTGTGGACATGTCCTTATAGTCTATGTGTTATTTTGATGTTTATCAATGAGACCCGCTCAAAGCCTTCGTATACCTACACGTATAACACCAGAGGCCAGCTGCACTGTGCGTCCTGCAAAACAGGTCTTTCAATAATTATTTATTGCAACATATACAATCCATAACAGAGCTCACAACCGCTAACATTCTAACCAGGGGTCGCCATTGACGGACACCTCGAGAAGGACGATATAATATATTTTTATGTTTATATAACTTGTAAGCAGTACCTACTATTGCAAAGGGATAGCACAAAAATTAAAATGTCTTGCGGGCGAAGCCGCGGGTAAAAACTAGTATCTTAATATTTCACTGACACACGGTGCATTTATAAATTGCCTTATGTAATGTTATTGCCTTATAAATTACCTACTAACAATCATGTTGATCAATTTTTTTTTTGTTTACTCAAAATGTTACTTTTTGCACTTAAGAGATTTTAAATTTGCAACGACGATTTGCTTAAAGAGAACAAAACATAGCTCTGTATGCTGAGTGTGAGTTTTGTCGTAAACATGACGCGCTCTTCGGCGAGCGCGTAAGCATGTAATTTTTATAAACTTGCATTCGCACAAAGTGTTTCAAAAACGCGCCGCTAGTGGCGCTGTACATTTCTTCATACAAATTACATGCTTACGCACTCGTCGAAGAGCGCGTCATGTTTACGACAAAACTCACACTCAGCATACTGTTCGGCTCAATATTACTTTGTTCTCTCTAAGGAAATACAGCACTCACGATTGACAGAGTAACGCTTAGTTATTGAAGAGTATGGGCCCTACACCAAGTGTTAACATTAGATCGCCCTTGAAGTAGATAATAGATAAATAGATTGATAGATCGGATTGAAGATGACAGATGAACAAATGAACAGTTGATATAGATAGATTGATGTAAATAAGATGGAATAGAATAGAAAACTAGAAACCTAATATAACCAGATACCACATTTTACTGGTAAGTGTTAGATTGACAGCGTTAGAACTTTTAAATAAAAACCCCCCATGGAAGTACCACCACATTTGTCAGTTATTCAACCACCAAGCAGCATGCATTACTGTGTTCCATATTAAAAGTCAATGATTCCAAAAGATCTTGCAAAATGGGACCAAACTGTGTACAGTAGCTCAAAAAAACCATTAAAATATGGAAAATAAACGCGCAGAGTAAAACAACCGCATTGAATGCTCAATTTGAATGGAATTTCAAATTTTCTAATTTGATTTTTGTTCATGGCCGCCATTTCGCCGCCATATTTTACAAGCAATGTCAAAAGACAATAAGATCCGAAAATATGATTCCTTAAAATGAAGGTTGTTATGAAAGAAAATAACAGGAAAGTCATTTTTCAAAACACAAAGATATTAATTGATTGTTGTATTGAATTATTTTTGACATGTATTTGGAATAATTGTATATTGACATGAAATAAATTTGTTTAAAAACTTAATTTTACAAAATTAATTGAATACTGTAAAAATTAATGGCTAAAACTCGATTTATTTTTGCATTATTATATTTTTTTCATAATGAGATTTAAGGTCTTGGCGAGCGCAGTGTTGTGCCGCGCAGGACTTTGAACTGGTGTTCAACATTTTGTGTGATGCTGACTAGTCATTAGTAATGACTATGTAGTGACTCATTACATACGCAAAGCAGTGTAAGTATTATTGGCGACTCAATCATATTAACATAGCTATATTTTAGAATAAATTCAAACCTCGAGCACAACAATTATCGAAATCAGTTTTCAATCAAAACTTTTGTTCAAGTTGTTGTCAATTGTACCTATCTATTCTGCCTATTGACTGCCTCGGTGGCTCAGTGGTTAGTGACCCTAACTTCTGGATCAAAGAGGCGTGGGTTCGATCCCCACCCAGGGCAAATATTTATGTCATGAACATAAGTGTTTGCTCTGTGTCTGGGACACAGCAAATGTTATTTAGTTACTATCTATATAAGTATGTATAAATAAGTATATGTAGTATATCAGTCTCTAGCAGCCATATCACAAGCTTTGCTTAGTTTGGGGTCAGAGGCCGTGTGTAAGATGTCCAAAAATATTTATTTATTTATTATTCTTGCTCAAAAATACTTTTTCCTGGGAAAATACAATAACAATCATAATCACTATCAACTGTAGGATCTCCACTGCTGTACACAGGCCTTCCCTATTATAATTTCTAGTGTGTCGTTGCGGTATAATACTATGAGAACAGTGTTTCATTGGGAAATTAAAAATTTAGATGCAGTTTCTTCTCAAATTGTTTATGCATAATAAGTATCTTCTCGTCCGACATACCTCAGTGCCTCAAGTCGAAAGTTTTCGACAAGTATGTGTGTTGCCAGTGATGACCTAAGGCACAGAAACGTGGTCTCTCACTATGGGCCTTATCAGTAAGCTCCAAGTAGCCCAACGAGCTATGGAGAGGGCTATGCTCGGAGTCTCTCTGCGGGATCGAATCAGGAATGAGGAGATCCGTAGAAGAACCAAGATTACCGACATAGCCCAACGGATTAGCAGGTTGAAATGGCAATGGGCAGGGCACATAGCGCGGAGGACTGATGACCGGTGGAGTCGAAAAGTTCTCGAGTGGAGACCACGTACCGGCAAGCGCAGCGTAGGACGTCCACCCACAAGGTGGACGGATGACCTCATTAAGACCGCAGGATCGCGCTGGATGCAAGCCGCTTCCAACCGGTCTTATTCCAGATTCATAGGGGAGGCCTATGTCCAGCAGTGGACGTCCTTTGGCTGATGGATGGATGGATGATAATAAGTATATCGATCCCTAAACCTTTATATTTCTTTTAAATAAAGTTTTGAATTACGATTATTTTTGTAAATATTTTCTATTTACAGGGATTAAAAGAGATTTTGAATAAACAAAAATTACAGTGATTTCGTACACTGAATTCACCATAATACAGTGATGAAGAAATAACACAGTAGATGAAGTAATATAACAGTAAATCTGCTGTAATTACAGAGCATCTGGAAACACTGTATCAGAATAACAATACATAATACCTACAGGTATTATGATGCAATATGATCTATTGTAACAAATAAAAGATTGTAATCATTTTTATCACTCATAGACTCGAAAATGAGTCAAGTTAGAGATCTCTTTATCTCTCCACTTGAAAACGTCGAGATGTTAGCGTGTATCAAAATATCACGTTTTGGCTATAAAATTATACAATGTTACTAAACATCTTGTTTAGAGAACGGGGGTTTTTACTGAGTTTTTTATTACCAGGTTTTCGTCATCACATTTCTTGTATAAGTGTTTACCTACTTATTTATTTGCGAAATTCGGTAGCTAGGCAGATAGGTTCTTTTTGAATTTATTCCGCCTTACCACATAAGATTTAAGCGCGCTTTAATTAAATACTGTTTCACGGTGCATTTTGTACTATTAAACGTTTTCTTAAGCGTGTGTAAACTTTTGTGGTAGATATCTAAAATGGTTATAACGAAAGTTTCAGACGAAAAATATTGTTTACTTTTTGCCGAACTGTCTTGACACTTAAAACAATATCCTTCGTTGGAAGGGTATTATTTTATTTTATAATTAACTAAGGATATCAATGCAAACCGTAATATCAATGTAATACCGAGAGAGGAAAAATTGATATTTCCTTTAAAAAAACCGGACAAGTGCGAGTCAGGCTCGCACACCGAGGGTTCTGTATAAATCCAGAAAATTTAACAAAATTAGGAAGTAAATTGTTAAAATCTTATACTATAACCATAGACTAAAAGTTTTTTTTTTTCACTTTTCTTGTCATACATCGAAAATTACACATTATCAAAATAATTAAAAACCTGTTTTAGCCTGTGCTAATGAAGTTCTTTTATATGATACCTTACATGATACAATTTACTCACTTTGAATTTTGAACCCATATTTTGTGAATTTTGAGGCCTTATTTTTTTGTAATTTATATAAAAATGTACAGTTTTCAGATTTATTCCTATATGTGTACTCTGAGAAAATGCTTCTCGCCAAATTTCATAGTTCTATGTCAACGGGAAGTACTCTGTAGGTTTTGATTTTTGTGAGTGTCGAAATATACGGCTTTTTACGACATAAACGGCTCTAACTTTTTTAAACGATAACTGAGAAGTTTTTTTTTTACACAACTGCAAGAGACTATAGTAAGAGTTTAAATTTCAACTCGATTTCTTTACGCGTTCCCGAGATAAAGAGTCTTGACATACACACAGACGGACAACAAAGTGATCCTATAAGGGTTCCGTTTTTTTTCGTTTGAGGTACGGAACCCTAAAAATGACGTCGAAAATCCTGGTTTACCATCCAACTCTGCTCTGTTTTAGTTACGAGACATTTTTGCTAACTGTATTTTTAAAAATATATATTTTTTGCAATATTTATCCAATTCCAAAAACTTGGATAAATTGGATAATCTTTATAAGGAGGGAGTTATAATAACATATCTCGAGTGAATTTATTTGCAAAATCAGTTTTATATTGTACACATTATTATCTACCCGTGACCACGGTCGAAGCAACTCGGCCGAAACGTCGGGATGAGGAGGTATTTATTTATCTCGTAATTTTAGTGCGCGATTAGTTCCGTAGTATGTAATAATAATATATTGTACAGCAGTGTTACAAAAACAGTACATATTTTTTTATTTCTTAAAATAAGTTCAGTAACTTTCAATTTAATATGACAGGTACGTAAATTTAATTTACTTTACTTTAAAAACAACTTAATATTCGAAAATTTACTAAGAAGCATTCACTGAGGTTTTTGTTTCACACTCTTTATGACCTCTAGTTCGCAAAAACAGTATGTATAATATATACATACACCATCTACGTATAAATCAAGTATCGTTGAACCGGTTTCATTAAAACCGTGACTAAACCCGCAAAATTATTTCAAACTATTCAACACGCTCCAAAACACGTGTTTTCGACCAAATAGGTATCTTTTTTAGTATGGAATATATAACTCACGTGCTTCTTTTTTCATCGCTATGAATTCATAATTTTTGACACGCTAAATTGTAGGTCGCGGTTATTTGAACCATTTAGCCATGTCGGGAGCCTTCAGGCAGACTTAGCATTTTTTATTTTTCCATATTAATGCCCCAGGGTCAACCGACCGACCTATATTAACTTACTTGTATCGCAATGATATTTTCCTTACAAACTACACATATAATCTTTAAACGAGCAATTTATTTATTGTATACTAGTTTTTACCCGCGGCTTCGCCTTTATACGCAATATATCATTATAATTTATAGCCTATGTGTTATTCTGATATATAAACTATATTATTGCAAAGTTTCATGTCAATCCGTTCAGTAGTTTTTGCGTGAAAGAGTAACAAACATCCATACATCCATCCATCCATCCTCACAAACTTTCACGTTTATAATATTAGTATTATATTATATTAAGTATTAATGTATATACCAAGTTCTTCATAAAGTGTGCACTAAGCATAGGCAATTATAATACTAGTATGTACTAATATAATAGGATCTTTTTTGGGGCCTATTCTGTACATCAAAACTAACAACTTATGTTCTACGATTATTGTCAAAACTCCAAAAATATTTATTTTTTATTTTTTTAGTTTATGTCAATACTACACTAGGTACTACTACATAGAAAGCAATTGGATCATCCACAGACCCTTGAAGGTCTGTGAAAGTAAAGTTGTTACAAAGTTGTTAAAGTTGTTTAAAAAAATAAAGTTATTCCATAGAAAAATATCGTTCACCCTTGACAAATTTTATAGAACATCTGTTTTTTTTTTTGAGTTTCAACAAAAGTCGCGGAACAAAAGTTGTTAGTTTTGATGAACAGAATAATCCCCTAAAAGGATGGTAATTGATTAGAAATAACCCTGTATATGATTGTTTTTATACGGGCATATTCCTAAAATAAATTGATTTAATTTTTTTAAGCCGCAAGCGATGATTCATCTCCATGACCAACTTCTACAATGTGGCCGCACTGTGCCCGTAATTTGAGAAAAAAACAGCATACATTTTGTCGATTTACTGAGTCGATCGTTACTTAACTTAAGTGATCGTTAAGAAACACCTAGTCAACCGCTATGAACGCTACAATAGATAATATTATAATAGATACCTATATGTATTTGATTTTTGCAAGATTGCTAGGTTGTAGACCTTTGAAAATTCCCTGTAAAGGGGACTTATAGACGCACTGCATACATTTATTGCTCATGGCTTTTGCACAATGTGCCGATTGAGATGCGGATGAGACATAAATAATAAATATTACAATTAGGGTTTCTCAGGCTAATTGTTTATTTGTTTGTAAAGGCTCCCAAGAAAGCTTGAGGTCCGTTTTTAATCTTTCAGAATAATACCTTTTTGAACAGTTTTTCGAAGTCATGTTTCGGGAACTAAACAAAATATTTCGGTTTTTCTTGTTTTGAACTGCTAAAGCTTGGTTATTTAATAGAGTATTGCGGCGTTTCGCCCCGCAAGCGGTTAGGCCCGCGGGGCAAATCGCCCAAGACTCGGAGAGTAGTATCACAGTAAATACATTATTTTACTGTGGTAGTATCTAAGCTCCGTTTATCCCTTGGAGCTGCTATACAACTGATTATTTTTTCATGTTTTATTTTATGAAACTTAGAACTTTTTAATGTGAAAGTCATCACTTTGCATCACATTGTATTCACATCCATATCTTCCCTTGTCTGCCGTGGCGGTGTAATAAAGTGAATGGAACGGAATGCCGCGGTGTTCCGAACACCTGAGGCACCTAAGGCCTCAGTACAAATTTTATCAAACGTAAACTATACTATCATTGTTTGCGTATAGCTTCCTACATTTTTTTTAATTCGTCATCGTTTCCGACAGGGGCGCTGTGCAAAAATATATCTACTGAAGCTACACGAAAGTTACTGTAGTTTCTGTTTTACGTATAGAGTATGTGCAAAAAGAGAACCGTCGTGGCACTACGGCGAACTAACAATAAGATTTTAATCAGCAGCCAAGGTACCGACTATACTTGGTAGACGCGAGTACTGATGAAAACCGAACTGGTGTCTACCAAGTATCAAACACTTTTTAGTTGTACTAGCAATGACAGAGCAGTGTTGTCAACGTAACAAAAGTTGTAAAAATGCACACGGGCGACCTCATCCACGACGCTTCTCTTTTTGACACCTACTCATATTGACCCCTCGGCTCCATAATGTTTTAGCCTAGCTCCCTTGGCGAAAACGATAAAGAACTGAAAACCTTCGCACACGGTCCTAGGGTAGAAACCAACCAAATCGTGGTCGATATCCAACATTGTTAGTCATAAGTCATAAGTCATTTATTGGTAAAAATGTCAATTTACACGTTATTAATTTACAAGATTACATCATTGTAATGAATGTATACATTCATTACAATGATGTAATCTTTGGATGTAATAGATTAACAATATAAAATTATTCAGATTGTTACAGATTGTCTCGTAAAAAAACCTCCTCATATGCAGCGATGCAACAGATCACGGAGGAAGAGGAATGTTGCCACATATTCCTGGTTACACCTGACACACCTGACCGGTTCTTTCTAGACTCAGATGTAAGTCTCCTTAACTTACAGAATGTATAGGTTACAATAATTATGGTTTTCACATTTTTTTAGGATTTGAGTTTGTTGGTTGGATCTAACCAAAACGGTATGTGTATGAGGATTTTAACAAATATGTATAGAGTTACACAAAAACAAAAATAGTTTTCGGTTACCATACAAACTTATAGTAAACGCTCTTACGACCGGTAATGCAACAGGTCACGAGCAGGAATGCTGGCATTTATTCTTGGTAACATCCGACAGGTACCTACTCTCTAGATTCAAGTTTAGATCTCCCAAAGTACACAATACATAGAGTTTTCACAACTTTTTAGAATTCCAATTTAACGGTTGGCTCTATCTAAAACAGTAGGTGTATGAGGATTTTAACATATATGTATAGATTTACACGAAAACAAAAATAGTTTAAGTTTACCATACAACCTCGTACTAAAACCTCTTCATGTGCGGCAATGCAACAGGTAAAGAGGACGTATGTTGCCGCATACCTATAATTATTCCTGGTTACATATGATAGGTTCCCTTTTGATTCAAGTTTAGATCTCCTAAAGTAGGTAGGGTACACAAAAGAATAGATTGCGTTGTGGTATTAAAAACTATTTAGAATTCTAATTTAACGATTGGCTTTCACCGAATTATTACGCGTAAGAGGGTTTTAACTATTTAATATATAAAGTCACACTAAAACGAGAATAGTTTTCGTTTATCATACAAATTCGTACTAAAACCTTACGTACGGCGGCGATGCAACAGGTCGCCAGCAGGAATGTTGCCACATATTCCTGGTTACACCTGTCAGGTTTTCTCTAGTATCCACTGACTGAGCGTTAGATTATTCAAGAAGTAGTTAGGTATGTGGAAGAAAATCGCACATGACAACGGACATATTTTTTTTGGGTATATGGATAGATTTCACACTGTTTTTAAACCTTTTTTAGGCTAGTTTTTATTGTTATTGGCTGAGTTTTAACAAATTACTTTAGTTTAGATAGGTTACCTTTCATTTAGGATAACTTAGTCTATTTAAATTGTTATATACCTATGTGCTTATTGTTATGTGCTTTGCAGTAAATAAAATGTGTTTTAGGATATTATTGTACCATTTATAACAAACTTCAATAATTTTTTCGAACATTGGTGAACTTTTGTCAAAAGTTCAGTCTTGGTCCCATAGTAAAAGTTAGTCTTTATTGTAAGTGTGACGAGCAAAAATATTTTTATCTAGAAAAAAAAAGAATACTTTACACTCAGGACTCTAACTAACTTCCTCGCAACGTTCAGGGTCCAATATTATGTCACCCATGGCACAAGACATTACTTTGTTCCCTAGGTACATAACCTACAATAGAATAAAAGACATGATGAGTGGGTAAAAATAGTAGATTATATCATATGGGAGCAAAATAATATTTTTACGGAGAGGGCGCTTTTTTTAATCCAGAGCGAAGTGAGGGATTCTAGAGTAGAACCCCGAGCGTAGCGATGGATTCAAAGTACGTCTCCCGAGCCAAAAATATATTTTGCGCCCGAGTGGTACACTCTACTTTTCATCACCTCTATGAGAAAATAAGAGGCGCCTCATATTTTATTGTAGTACTATTATTGAATAAAACGTAGAGCAACTACGAAATTGAAATTAAATGGTATCTAATAATAAAACATATGAAAACTTATATTTACATTCTTTTCATTCATTTTCTTGGCGCTGAACACTAACATTACAAACACTTCCAAATTCAAAAAGTGCGCGGCAGAAATCATTTCGTCGCATTTATTTGTTCCAAATTCAAAAAGTGCGCGGCAAAGATAATTTCGTCGCACTTATAAACTTCCTTACAGAAAACACCACCTTTGGGCGCACTTAAAGGCGAACCAAATAGTCCTTTTCAAATAGACGAAAAATCATTATTATAATTAGACCGGTTAATTGACAGAAGAAAAAATACGTGTCTAATAATGTTTTGATAATCTATCTGACAGAATAATATTTTTTTAAGAATAAGTCACCATGCCTATTATATTGTATACCTAAGTAGGTAGGTAAGTAGACATATATCTTCTTAATATATATAAATCTCGTGTCACAATGTTTGTCCTCAATGGACTCCTAAACCACTTAACCGATTATAATAAAATTCGCACACCATGTGCAGTTCGATCCAACTTGAGAGATAGGATAGTTTAAATCTCAAATTATAGTCGCAATTTTTATTTATTTAGCCACAGCAACGCGTGGCCGGGTCAGCTAGTATTTTTATATAAATGTTATACATATTTCTGCCAATTAGTTTAGTTTACATTTGCTTTCGTACAGCTTTAAAACACCTGTGATATTTAACACACAATCTGCACCCTGATCTAATCTTGTCGACATTTTATCACAAGTACGTTATCAATATTGCAATCTCTATATCTATCCGACATAGGAAGCCAACTGTAACGATACAAGTAAACATGATAAATTATTATACAATCTTATTGATGTTGGTTAGAAACGTAGAATTTCAGTTTTTGATTTTGATTGTAGATCTGATAAGGGAAATATTACCTGGCTACCCGAGAAAAAGGCTAATATTTTTGCCACATTTATACATATACCTAAAACGCATATTAATATTATTTGTGTACAAGGCAAACTGTCCTTGTGTATTCTGGGTTATCTGTTTGTTTATTTATTTATTTAATTCAGCAAAACACATAGGTACAATTAGAGTGTATATGTAATTAGTTACATTTCACCCTGTTACATAGGGCATGGCTGATTTTAATAATTGAGAATACAGTGTACTTAGCAGTATTCTAATAAGGATATAACAATTTCATCATAATGTAAGACTAGGATTATTCAACATTGTCTGAATCATTATTAGATATAAGTATATAAAACAAATAGAATCATGTAAAGAACATTTCCGAAACTTAAACATTTTTACCATGCCTTCCATGTACATATATGAAGTAGCGGTATTTGGTAAAACTCACCTTCACTTATTCAAACTGAAACAGTTCAAAGCCTCTCGCCTACAGCAAATGGATACAAATACTGGAAAGCTATGTCTGCCGCAATGCAAAACGCATCTATATAGTAAAAGCGTATTTGGAATGCTTCCAACAATTTATAATAAAATACCAACAGAAATTAGAGTTGAGAATGACATTAACCTCTTTAAAAAATCTCTTAGATAAATATTATTGGAAAAAGCATACTACTCAATTGATGAATTTTTAAATGACAAAGATCTTAAATCTTAAATATTTAGGTATATCCTAATAAAGAGTTGACATCTAATTATAATTCTAAACTAATTGTATTCATTTGACATTTTATTTTTGACTTATTATTTTAGTTTCATTCTATTTGTAAATTAGCTATAGATTTTAATCTAAAATTGAAAACTGTAAGAAAGAAAATGTATGATAATGAAATATATTTAAAAATTAAGGTGGATTATACACTAACTTGCATGCTAACTAATAGCTGATGTAGAGGACTTAGTTAATAATATTTAAGACCACAATGTAAATTGTTCGACCTACTTCGCAAGAAATAAATGAATTATGAATATATTTTTAAATTTACAGATGTAGAGCTATACTAGAGTAATTTATTTAAAACTAGGTAAACTAATAGCCTAATACAATAATATTTATGCTGTTAGACCTAAGCTGAGATCAGATTTTATCATTTAAAAAGTCACCTATGTCATAATAACATTTTTGTATTAGGAAGTTTCGTTTGAAAGATTTGTCTGAAGTTTCTTTTTTTATTGTATCTGGGATTTTTATTATAAATTTTTATGCTCATATATTGGTCTATACTAAGCCGAAGGGAAACCCTGAATTCGAGAAAAAATCAGCTGTTTCATATAAAAATTGCAACTCAGAATCGACATTGTGAAACAGCTAATTTTTGTTTTGCAAATTCCAGGTGGGCCCCATAGTACTGCCGCACTGCCTAGACGTAGTAGTCAGACAAATTTTTCGCGCCAAAAACCACTGTTGAATTTTTGATGAGATGCTTAAGTAAATCAACATATTTATGAACTATTACCTATTTTCTATCATTTCTGTTAGGATTATGCAGATTTTTACTATTATCTAGAGTCTAAATATGATAAAATCATAACAACGTGTGTATAGTAGAAGCCGTGGTGGTCAAGAGGTAGTAACACCCGCCTTACAATCGTGAGGTCGGGGTTCAAATCCCCGGTCTCGTACCAATGAGTTCTTTGGAATTTATGTACCTACGGAATTTCACACCACTGGCTTTTCAGTGAAGAAAAACATCGTGAGGCAACCTGCATACGTCCTTAGAAGAAATTCGATGGCGTATGTGAATCCACCAACCCGCACTGGGCCAGCGTGGTGGATATGGCCCAATCACCCTTCGTGGGTAGGCCTACGTCCTGCTCTATTAAAAAGTCTGGTACAGTACTAAGCCCGATTATAGAGGCGCCAGCGTAAATTTAATATCAACGTAAAAAGCGTTCTCTTTTTCGAATGCCTAAAGTGAATAAAAAACAGAACTATGCTAATTAGCTATAATAATTACGATGGCGTCTCTGTATTAGGGCTTACTGTTCATTTAAATGATGTAAAAAGAAAAACTTACCAGAATTTTTCTTCAATTATTCAATATGTTTATCCCAATATGGTGACAATTGTGTCGAAATTATTAACACTGGATAGTAAAATAATTATAACAAGAATCGTTCTTAGAACAAACCAAAAAGTATATAAATCACACTAAAACTTTAACACTTAGCTGAAAGCTATCGAAAACCGTAATTTTTTCTTGAAAATTTTCATCTTCCTCATCGCAAACTGCCACTGTATCTTTTTTAGTCTTTTACGACAAAAATTGAAAAAGTTCGTCCTCTCTTCTGAAACTTTTCGAGTTCACGGGCAGAATGCGCGGCGACGGCCGGTGCCAATCATCCCTTGATTAAAGAAAAAAAAACAGAATCTCGCTAAAATTCGTAAATAGAACTCGTGCGTCGACAAAAATGGCGGTCGACTTACGGAAGCCGTTAAGTGGTGGTTATTTTGACCGCTTCTTTGCGTATTATTTATTTTTATTGGAAAATTAGGGTTTAATGGTCAGATAGGCGTCGTATGAGCTGGGAGAGCCCACGCGGTACTGCGCTCGTACTCGACGAATGTCCAGAGGAATAATTTAAGATCGTAGGTACATGGAGGCTGGCATGTCTCGGATGTCAGGATGTCGCATACTTCGTGACGTATGGGGACATTTGGAGAGCTGTCACAACTTTGAAATACGCGAAAAACCCATTGAATTATTGCTGGAATAATTAATTTTTGCAAAAAATAGCATGACCGACTTCACCCGTGTACAGAATCATTACAAAGTATAAAACAAAGTCGTTTTCCGCTGTCTGTCCCCATGTATGCTTATATCTTTAAAACTACGCAACGGATTTTGATGCAGTTTGTTTTAATAGATAGAGTAATTCAAGAGAAATGTTTATATGTATAATACACCTTATACACCTGTGCGAAGCCAGGTCGAATCGCTAGAACGCAAATATTATGCACGGATTGATGTAACATTTTTCACATTATTGTTGATTTATCAAAAATGGCTCAGCCAATTTCGATAAAATTTAAACGGGACCAATTTCAAAGTATATTCTTTCCAATAAAAAATCGGATAACTAAGAAAAAACTTATGCGTGGTTATACATAAAAAATGTAAGTAAGTTTAATGTAAGTAAGTAAGTAAGTAAGCAACTTACAATAAACTTCTTCAGAGAATATATAGCATCAGCACAGCAGCAGTTAAAGTAAATAGCACCGGACCATCGTTTCGTATTACCAAAGGAGTGAAGCAAGGCGATCCACTTTCCCCAAAACTTTTTACAGCTACACTGGAAGAAATTTTCAAAAAACTGCCGGCCAGATGGGAACAAAGGGGAATTGATGTTGGTGGAAAGAAGCTCACTAACCTTCGTTTCGCTGACGACATAGTTCTGTTTTCTTCTTCAGCTGCAGAACTTACAGAAATGCTAGAAGACCTAAGCACAGCTAGCCTCGAGGCGGGCTTGAGAATGAATATGTCAAAGACCAAGATCATGACCAACCGCACTGCACACCGAATCGCCGTTAAGGGGGAGGAGATTGCATACGTCCATGAATACGTATATCTTGGCCAAATAGTTTCTTTCCAAGCGCGACAAGATAAAGAAGTAGCCCGTCGCATCGAAAACGCCTGGAAGAGCTATTGGGCCATGAAACATCTTATGAAAGGCGAATTACCGCTATGTCTAAAACGTAAACTCATGGATGTGTGCATTCTACCCGTTCTCACATACGGCGCCCAGACTTGGTCATTGACTAAAGATCAAAAGACCGCGCTCGGGGTTTGCCAACGAGCAATGGAGAGAAGCATACTAGGAGTCAAATTAACCGATCGAATAGGAACACTATGCTGCGCTCAAAAACCAAAATCGCCGACGCTTGTCAAAAAGCCGGACAATTGAAATGGGATTGGGCGGGACACGTCTGTCGCATGCCGGACGACCACTGGGCAAAGGTCACCACCAACTGGATTCCAAACTCCAAACGACCTTTGGGCCGACCCAGACGCAGGTGGCGCGACGAAGTGAGCTCGCACGACAAGCACTGGACCACCAACGCAGTGAATCGCGCAGTCTGGAAGGAGGGAAGGGAGGCCTTTGCCCAGCAGTGGGACAATACAGGCTCAAAATAATAATAATAATACATAAAAAATATATACGCGTCGAATTGTATACCTCCTCCGGTGGTTCGTCGGTCAAAAACAGCTTGAACGTATTCGGAACTTTGACAGATTGTATAGATAATCAGTAAAGTTGCTTAAAAGCTTCGCCTGTATATACTACACTAAATTATTACATACCTACTTCAGGTTATACTACATACTTAAACTACTAATACATAAAAAGCAATTGGATCATCCACAAACCCTTGAAGGTCTATAGCTTTATGATCAATTATGATCAAAGTGCTCTAGCCCACTGCTAGTTGGCAGCGTGCCCGTATATTGAAATTATAATAATTATTGTTAATAATTCTTAATTTATAAGATTAGATATTAAAGTAGAGGAGTAGGTACCCTACTACACTATCAGGAGCAAAGAGATTAACACGTCTCTGTACTGTACTGTACCAGCCTGTTTAATAGTCCACTGCAGGACGTAGGCCTACCCACGAAGGGTGATTGGGCCATATACACCACGCTGGCCCAGTGCGGGTTAGTGGATTCACATACGCCATCGAATTTCTTCTACGGACGTATGCAGGTTGCCTCACGATGTTTTCCTTCACTGAAAAGCCAGTGTTGTGAAATTCCGTACATAAATTCCAAAGAATTTCGAATTAATAAAATTATAATGTCTGTTTTTTTTTAACTTTTAAGGTAGTTTTAAAACGACATTAAAAACAATCATGCAAAAGAGTAAGATTTTCTTGTTTGTTGCTATCGACTTAACTTTTCTTTTCTAACATTCTATTACCTGAATTTATTTTTTATCTTTTACATATCAACGAAAAAAATTCGACTTGATTTTTTGGGTACAGGGTTATTTCTAATCAATTATTAGCAACCTTCAACTTTTGTCCTGCGGTTATTGTCAAAACTCATAAAAAAATCAGCTGTTCCATACATTTTGTCGCGGGGGAACGAGTTTTTAGTTTTTGAGTTTTGACGAAAGTCGCAGAACAAAAGTTGTTAGTTTTGATGTACAGAATAAGCCCCTAAAAGAATGCTAATTGATTAGAAATAACCCTGTATATTTATAGTTACCTATTTAAAATGCCGAAGAGAGTCAAGGCTATTATTTTTCTTAGGGAAATAAAGGATTCTGTGGGAAACCGCGAATAAAAGTTAATAAAAGACAAAGTGGTTGTACCTTCTCTAAAGATGTTCTCACGTTAGTGTTGATTGTTCCAATAATTTTACTGTGCTCTCCACCGCCTAGTGGCTCATCAATCTCATCGTTTTCCCAGCCCTAACGACAAATTGTAAACCTTATTGATATCAGCACCAAAGCATATGTCTTGTTGGCAAAACAGCATTCAATTAAAGGACTGTAACGATACAATTTCTTAGAAATTCAATACATAAGTAGCATGCATAAGACGCCGAACCCACTTGACTGTGACTGGCTCACTGGCTACTTACTGGCTTATGTAGTGATGATAGTACACCTCGCGCCAGAAAAATAATAACAAGGTAGCACGTTCTGTGCATCTGCAGTACAACGCGAACAAGGAGTACGAGGGATCCTAAGATTTGTATTATCGTCTTGATTTCAAAATCTAATATGCTAGCAAAACTTAAACTATAGGTATAAGTAACATAACATTTTGTGTTATTACTGATTTCTAATGAGGTGTTTTCTAAAAAAATTAATCTTAGTAATGAAAGTATCCAATAGATGGCGACAATAGTTTGAAATCGTCGATCCTATGACTATGGAAATCGTACTGTCATTGTCAATATGTCTTCTTCTTCTTCTTTTATGTTTTGGCGTCGCATTTTGTGCATTTGCCAGTGTCAAGTATTAAGTTTGAATAATTTTGATAATATTTTATCAAAACAGTCACGTCATAGTCCAATAAAGTCGCGGTCAAGTCCAAACGTAGTCCCAAGTCATGCCTCAGTAAAGCATTGGAGAATTTAGTAGGCTTCTCTCTCTCTCTCACCCTATTACAATTGATAATGACAGATCAATTTATAGTTTTGAGAAACAATTTTTTTTTTGAATACGCCTCAATAATATAAGTCATGGCACACTACGATGACGGAGTTTCACAAACGCGTACATAGTTTGAGGTTGTATTAATTATTGTACGAACTCAAACACCTCAAACGAGAGCCACAAGAAAACTATTACGGTTTTTGTGTGGCACGAAAACTATTTTGGATTTTGTGTGGCTTCTTACTTTTTCGTCGGTTCTTCCTGGTTTCCGCTAGGGTCACAATTTAAAAATGTTATAGACATTTTTTTAAGCTACACGGATAGGTAGGTGTACTACTGTAGTTTCCCTGTACAAAAAAAACAAACAAGTGCGAGTCAGGCTCGCACACTGAGGGTTCCGTACAAATCCAGAAAATTTCACAAAATTGGGAAGTAAATTGTTAAAATCTCTGACTATAACCATCGACAAAAAAGTTTTTTTTTTTTCACTTTTAATCATCATACATCGAAAATTACACATTGTTAAAATAATTAAAAAACTGTTTTAGCATATGCTAATGAAGTTCTTTTATATGATACCTTACATGATACTATTTACTCCACTTTGAGTTTTGAACCCATATTTTGTGAATGTTGAGGCCCTATTTTTTTGTGATTCAAATAAAAATGTGCAGTTTTCATATTTATTTCTATATGTGTACTCTGAGACAATGCTTCTCGCCAAATTTCATAGTTCTATGTCAACGGGAAATACCCTGTAGGTTTTGATTTTTGTGAGTGTCGAAATATGCGTTTTTTACGACATAAACGGCTCTAACTTTTTTAAACGATAACTGAGAAGTTTTTCTTTTACACAACTGCAAGAGACCATAAATATACGTATACATTTTAAATTTCAATTCGATATCTTTACGCGTTCCCGAGATAAAGAGTCTTGACATACACACAGACGGACAGACGGACAGACGGGACATACACACAGACGGACAGACGGACAGATATCTTTACGCGTTCCCGAGATAAAGAGTCTTGACATACACACAGACGGACAGACGGACAGATATCTTTACGCGTTCCCGAGATAAAGAGTCTTGACATACACACAGACGGACAACAAAGTATAAGGGTTCTATAAGGGTTCCGTTTTTTCCGTTTGAGGTACGGAAGAAAGAAGCGGAGAAAAACGTTTTGCTAGATCAAATTTTTAAAGAATTAGAGCCGTGGTGGCCTAGTGGTAATGACACCCGCCTTGCAATCGTGAGGTCGTGGGTTCAAATCCCGGACCGAATTTCACACCACTGGATTTTCGGTGAAGGAAAACATCGTGAGGCAACCTGCATACGTCCGTAGAAGAAATTCGATGGCGTATGTGAATCAGCGTGGTGGATATGGCCCAATCACCCTTCGTGGGTAAGCCTACGTCCTGCAGTGGACTATTAAAAAGGCTGGTACAAGTACAAGTAAGTACAAGATCAAATTTTTTAATTTTTAGGTATTTACTACTAAATATCAAAAAAATTTGCAAGACTGATATTATAGCGTATATTTATACGCTATACTTAAGGATATTTTCTAAATAATGTTCTAATTTGTTACACGATAGGGGGTACTTTACTCGATCATAAAAAAATCCAAAAACAGCTTAATGTAAAAGTCTAAACCGAATTAATTTCTGACGTTCCACATCCTTTTTATATGGTAATGTTTGTCTTTAAATACTACAGAGAACTCCTAAAATTTGGGTTCCAATGAATATTTCCCAGCGGTTTGACAAGACGCCGCGCCGCCCGCTACCCCGTCAGTTGCAATCGGGCGCAAGAAAATTTGGCAAAGGTCTAGCGAGATCTTTGCCAAATTTTCTTCGCTCGTTCATACATTCACGCGCGAGAGACTTGTAAAACTTGTGACGTAGTTTTTATCGACATCCCTAAATAAACATTTTTTAATCAATGCCTTTAACCGAAGGAAAAGATACCCCATAGTGTTTAGGCGCGTAATACGTCACTACCACTATCGAACTCGACTGCCAAGATAACTGATAAGAATTTCATAAATCATGATGATAGTCTGCACGTTAATCCTAATACAGCACATAGCTCACTGAAATCTCTCGAAAGGGCTTGGATATCTTGCACTTCACTTGCGGATGAAATGATTATCTACGTCTGATGATATGCGACTCATTTTATCTTTTTAGGGATCCGTACCTCAAAAGGAAAAAACGTAACCCTTATAGGATCACTTTGTTGTCCGTCTGAATACAGGGTAGGTACTAACTCTACACTTGACAAAGCAGCTCATTTTGGCAACAAAGGTACTTTCCAGATTATCCACGTGCAAACTGTATAAGTGCCTAAATATTGACATTAAAACGCGTGAATAAATCGAAACAAATAACAACCTATAAACAAATCTAATTAAGCACAGTTTTCAAACAATAGTTTATTACTAAGAGAGAGATCACGGATTAGTGAAATGCAGAGGGCAAACTTTAAGAGCAAAGATTTCTAAAGGAAGGATGCGCCCGTCTAAGCATTTTGTAAAGAACTTCTTAGTACAAGCAAACACTGCGACATCTGTGATAATTCATAAGAACTACGTGAGTGACGCGTTACTTACATGGACTACGTAACCTTGTAAGCGCGTACATGTTTTTATTTTTTGCATTTTAGCATAGTCAGTAAATTAAGTCAATGGCATATAGGCAGTGGCGGACTAGCAGTCTGAGCCGCTCTAGGCCAGCTTATCTGGTACACCCCCCCCCATCTCCGTTACAATTGCATTTAAAACATTGTCAGTGATCAGGCCAAACAAAACATCAAATAATTCCCATTGTGTAATGAGCCGATTTTTTTGTGTTTCTCTGTAAATGCTAATCAACGTGACGCGAGCGCTTTTACACACGCTACTTCTCTTTTAAAGATATTTTTCCAATAATTAATTTCTTCATAGTACTGAATTGTTAATGTTTGGTCTATGCGACCTAAAGCGTTGCCTCTATTTGTCATTTGAAGAACGGACAATTTATGTGTCGGATAATTTTCATGACTCTTTGATGCGCATATTTCCAGTCACTAAAACCTTTACTTTTGTCAAATGAGCTCGTACCGCCATTAAAAAGAAGACACGGTCCACAAAACACACCCAGTGCTCTTGGAGTATAGTAACCACTTTCTTGAAACTTTTTCACCGTTCAAATGCTGGCGTTCGAACAAACATTTTGTCAATTTCCGCACTTTATCTTTATAAGTACATTCACAAATTTTTTGGAGTGTCTTCGCTGAAGGATACTGATGGAGCATCGTTGGACTTAATAACACGTGGAAGTACTGGTTTTGATCGGTTATGCAGTTCTCAGAATTACTAATTATTAAGTTTTTCTAAAAAAATGTAATTTTGCTGGTTTTCTAATAACATCTTTTTGTTTATCATTATTTTCCTTAGCCCGTTTAAAATACTCAGCTCCACTTAGTCTTATTTTTCCATCAATTGACAAAGACATGTTCAAAAAATATCCACTTCTGTGTTATCGCACTTAGAAAAATTGGCATTATGCATTTTATTGATTAAAGTTATTGACTTATAATTACACGTAAAATTACAATCAGAGGTACATGAAATCTGTACCTCATACTCGGTTCAAAACTGACTGAGATACCTACAACATGGAGCATCGTTGAGCATGCAGTAAAAACCAATGTAATCCCTCTAGGTGGATTTTTTAGAAAACTTTCAAAAGTACATTTTATTTAAAAGACAATCCTTTCCAGAAATATTTCATTTTCAGCTTTATTTCTAGAATCCTAAAGCTTAATTTATGATAACGTGTTTAGGTAAAGCAAATGTTAGACACGTGCTGAAGAACAAGTGCGAGTTATACTGCCCTCTCAAAAAATACAAAATGTTGTAAAACCCTCATAAAATTCACAAAGTGAAAGATTAAGGCAATTGTTAGCAACTCTTATTGTTATATTATGGCTCTCCAATCGTAAATTATGGTAAAACAATTACGTATTGCCATCTTTGGGTATTGTGCAACGAAGCACCCCAAAAATTATAAAGCTTCGTTTCTTGTGTTAAAACATACAGCAAAGTATTTCCGCATACGTGTGTTCCCAACTACAGCAATGAGCAATGAGCATCGAGCTAGAATGTGAACTCTGTATAACTTGCCTTAAAGAACATTTTTGCATTTCAATATGTTGAGTTAACAAGTTTCACTGACCGCCCGCTGATAGGGCAACTAAATCAACTCCACTGTTTTTGTGGAATATTTTTCAAAGGATGGGATAGATGAAACAAATATATTTTGCAGTAATGTGACAGTTTTGTAAGTGTTCTTTTTATAATTCTATTATGGTACACACACATGTTTTTGGCCGCCCCCAAAATCCGGCCGCTCTAGGCCCGGGCCTTGTCGGCCTTTAGGCAAATCCGGCACTGCATATAGGTAGGTACATAACGATGATCTATTTTACCCGACTGATCAAGAAGTTGGGTAATGTTTTTGGGATATAATATGTAAGTATATTATGTTTGTGTGTTTCTATAACGCCTAGTTCTAGACGTTCTAGAGCCTAAACGGCTTGTACGATTTTGGCGAGTCTTGGGTTCATAGGGTCCATTTTATAATAATAATACAAATACCGTTTATGTAGAAACCAGTATAAGTTGAACCGTAACTACGAGAGCTCACTATACCTAACAAGAGCTCAGTTAGTTGATCATGTCATTCGATTTTGACGAGTAACGCTAACGTGACATTGAATTCTTTTTTATATCTAAAGTGCCTAGGCTACATTTCAGTACAGTCATTATTTACATCTGGAAAGACAAATGAACCGAGAAAGCTATATTTTGGTTATTACTTGTGGGCTAGAAAACTTACTACAAATTGTCGACCTGGCTTTGCTTGTACATTTTCCGCACAATTCAGGTGTAATATCCAAATTTAGCTTTCTCTGTTAATTTGCATTTCTAACGAGTTTTATTTTCGACGTAGTGTCCGTACTATTGTTGCATTGATATTTAACAGGGCACAATTAAAACGTAAGTAAAACATAAATGAGTCTCAATCAGCTTTATTTCAAATTGTATTCAACTAATTCTAATATTTTAAAAGCTGTTATAAATTACAAAATAGTTTGCATACTCTTTTACACATAACCAAATTACTGTCCTTTGAATAAAACGATTTTTTAAAATTTTTGTCTCTCAGTTCCTTTCCCCGTGTTTTCCGTGATAGACTCGTGATGCATTCTGACATTTATATATTTCTTAATGATAGCTCGAATAAGATGCAATCTATGATTTCAACAGAGTGCAAGTTTAATGCAGTGAAAGTGTTTTTTCCTACAAACTTTGACAGAGTTTTTGTAGATAGCAACATATAGTCACTTTTTGCCATAAATTGGGGTCTATTATTATGTCTTATATTTTTTTCGGTTTCTAAGCATACCTCAAATAGGTCAGGAGAAGGAAAATAAAGTCTGCCCATATTTGTCAATTCTATCAGCCTATGAAAAAATAATTTTTCGTTACTCACTAGACTGTCTACACAAATTTCACACTTTATGTTTTTTGCTAAACTTCTGGCTACCCATCCAGCAATATACCCAACAATGAGCTCTATATTCTCCAACAAGTGCCCAAAGACGTTTTCGGTTGGATTATCCAATGTATGTGATAATTGAGCACAGTTATTGTAATAAACTTCATCTCTTTCCTCCGTATCCATTGGTGTCTGGTTCATGTTCTTGTCTTCTTCTTCGTGACGATTCATTTCAGTGGTACAATTAATAGCCTTTACAGATGACACAGTTAAAATTGGAAAATTGTCCAAAGGAATGCTGTTTCCAGTAAATGTCGATTTTAATGACAAGTGATTCATGCAACGCCTGTATGCTCCTTTAAGTTGTATAGCATTGGGATTATCATTGTACCCCCCGTGTTTTCTTATCAAGCTAAAAAATAGCTCCAAGTGATCTTGAGACAGGCGGTACGTCGAAATGTACTTCAATTTAGAATTCGTCTCAACTAAATTTTGATAGAGGGTTTTCAAACTCTCCAAGCACACAATCAATCCTAAGAATCCTGTTTTGCTTTTGGACTCCAAAATGCTTTTTTTTTTAATAATCAATACGATTCGTGGTTGTCTGTTGTGTCTTTTAATAAGCCTTTTCACATTAGAGAAAATTTTCAGACTTTTTATGTAAGTAATAGCTTCCTCAATAAAATTAAATATTTTCTCTTTGTTTTTTGGAGAAATGGCTCTCTTGTATCCGTCACATCCATCGAATGTGAGAGCTTCGACATTGACACCGACAGAATGACATTTTTCGAGACAGATATTGACAGTATTTGCTATAAGTTCACTAGTAAAACCGTCCACTAAAAAATAACCGACTGGTATTTTCCAATTTTCAGAGAGACAAACGAGCATCATTACAAAAGCTTTAGTAGCTTTCTTTTCTTTGTCAATTTTACCGTGTCCCATGTCTACGTGACCAACATTTCTTTCGCCTTTCCATAATTTGGCCTGTCGAATGTTCATCTCATCAAAAATCAGACAACATTCAATATTTTCTGGTAAAGTATCCCTTTTGAGTTTCAGCATATCAAACGATTCCTGTGTGAATCCAGGTTCGCCGTTAATAGAGCTATACCTATAACAAAGAGTACAATTAAACCTATGAAGTAAGAAACATACGCATCTGGGATGTAAGTACTGTGTAACTAGTTTATTAGCTTACCATTTGGTCAAGGTTCTTGGGTGAGGAAGACAACAATCAAATTTTCTTCGCACATATTTATAGGCAGATGGCGAGTAAAAATTTAAGGCCATAGCAAACTTTCGAAGGGCGGGTGGATAAGATGGTCGTTTTATTTTTGTTGGTTTGTTTTTATTTCTACTATATTTGTTTTTTAACACTTGTAGTCTGTACAGCTCTTTATTTCGGCATTTGATCCAAGAGCAGACTCAATTTCTTCAGTGATATACTTATTCTGTTTCACATCTTTGATTATGTATAGCAGTGATTTGTTTTTTCTTTTTAACCTAGCATTCTGCTTCTTTAAATTTTTTATCTTCTTTGCTGCAACACTTTGACGGTTTTCTAATCTACGAATCCTTGTTTTTAGTTGTACTTTCCTTGGCGAGTCAAATATTGAGTTGAGATCGCTAATGTCAACATGAATTTCGTCTTCTTGTAAACTTTGTGCTGGCGTTGAAGGCCGGAGTTCTTCATTCTCACAAACCTGTAAATAAATACCCATGTTTAGTAAGTAGATAGGATTTTGAGTATGGAGAATATAGTCGAACCTCTATAAGTTAAAACAAGGGAAACAAAAAATATTTTAGGTTAGTTTTTAGGGTTACGTAAAACGAGGAATCCTTATATTAATTTATCAAGGTTTTACTGTATTTAATTTTAGTAAAGTAGGTATGCGTGAGACCAGTACCTTAATACCAATTTGCGGTATAGCTGACCCTTTTAGCCTCCGAAGTCCGGCTTTTGAAATGTCAACATCTTTGGGACAAAAATGAGCAGAGCATACTCGTGTGTTTTTACCAGGCCTGAAATAAGGCTCTTTTCGTTGTGCCCTAATAATACGACTCCAAATCTCTTTACGCGTTGAATCATTCGGAAATCTGAAATTTTAAAAATTATTCCCATACTAATATTATATATATATATATTATACGTAAGTAACTGTCTATCGTGTTTCCACGAGTTCCACGACTAAACTACCGAACCGATTTCGATGAAATATGGTAATCTTTTAATCCCTACTTTTGAATCGTACCTTACCTTTATCCTACTTGAGGCTCAAGCTTAGTTTCCCCCCGCCCTCCCCATGAAATATCCAAAATGTAGATTTTCTCGGTCCACACGTATTTCTAACCCGATAGATATCGATTGAAAGAGCAAAAAATTTCTTCTACAAAATTTCTTTTTTTTATGTACCTACTCTTTTTGTCATTTTTTATCGAATAAAAAACATATTACTAGATACCAAAATAATAATAAACTTGCAATAAGTTCTTAAGAAAACAACGAAACAAATAAAAATTACGTCCGTACAAGGTTACTTCGTTCACTTCGCGCGTTCAGTAGCGGCCGTGCAATAGCCGCCATTATGGAATTCGTAGAAAAATATTTATCGCTTTATAATTTGTTTATTTAGTAACTTAATGACAACAAAAGTAATATAAGGTTACTTACCGATGATACGATATCCCATGTTTTTTTTTAACCTTCGTATCGTAATTTTTGCAACCTTTAACTACACAACTAGGCATTTTTATGACAAGAAAATACACGCTCACTCTCGCCGACGGACCGCTGTCAACTGAGTCTCGCTGGCCCTAAACTGTAATTTTAGGGCCAGCGTTCTGGTCCCATTTAGTCGCGCGGTTGGCCTCGTCCTTACGCAGTAATATATACGTCTATGTTTAAGAGTCGCACTACCACGCTAAGCTTATGGTAATCAATTCGCATCCTATTAGGAGCTTATTCTTTACATCAAAACTAACAACTTTTGTTCAACGACTTTTATCAAAAGTAAAAAAAATGCTGTTCCATAGAAAAATATCGTACATCCTCGACAAAATGTAATGAATAGCTGTTTTTCTTTTAGTTTTGACAAAAGTCGCAGAACAAAAGTTGTTAGTTTTGATGTATAGAATAAGCCCCTAAAAGGATGCTAGGTAATTAATTACCAATAACCCTGTATCCTACTTCCTATCCTACTAATATTATAAACGCGAAAGTTTGTGAAGATGGATGGATGGATGTATGGATGTTTGTTACTCTTTCACGCAAAAACTACTGAACGGATTGAGATGAAACTTTGCAATAATATACCGTATATATCAGAATAACACATAGGCTATAAATTATAATGATATTGCGTCAAAAATCAAAATATCATGCGGGCGAAGCCGCGGGTAAAAGCTAGTATTATATATTTTCACCAGTTTAATATATTTTTCTCATTAACGTTAACAATAAGTGCGTTTATTAGCTACGACAAAATACATATTTATTTAATTTAACTAAACACTTAGGTACTACTACGAAAGAGCAATTGTATCATCCACAGACTGTTGCGTGTAGACCATTAATCCAAATGCCAGATGACAGACCAAAAACTCAAAACTCAAAATATTGCCTAGAAAGTTACATTCATTCATAAATATTTTAAGCCAATCTAGCCAATAAACCAATACAAGCCGTAGTGGTAATGACACCCGCCTTGCAATCGTGAGGTCGTGGGTTCAAATCCCGGTCCCGTACCATTGAATTCCTTAGAATGTATGTACGGAACTTCACACCACTGGCTTTTCAGTGAAGAAAGACATCGTGAGGCAACCTGCATACGTCAGTAGAATAATTAATTAATTCGATGGCGTATGTGAGTCCACCAACCCGCACTGGGCCAGCGTGGTGGATATGGCCCAATCACCCTTCGTGGGTAGGCCTACGTCCTGCAGTGGACTATTAAAAAGGCTAGTACATTAGTCCATCTGCTTTTTAGGGTTCCGTACCTCAAACGGAAAAAACGGAACCCTTATAAGATCACTTTGTTGTCCGTCTGTCCGTCTGTGTGTATGTCAAGACTCTTTATCTCGGGATATCGAGTTGAAATTTAAACTGTATACGTATATCTATGGTTTCTTGCAGTTGTGTAAAAGAAAAACTTCTCAGTTATCGTATAAAAAAGTTAGAGCCGTTTATGTCGTAAAAAATCGCATATTTCGACACTCACAAAAATCTAAACCTACAGGGTAGTTCCCGTTGACATAGAACTATGAAATTTGGCGAGAAGCATTGTCTTAGAGTACACATATAGGAATAAATCTGAAACCTGTACATTTTTATTTACGTCACAAAAAAATAGGGCCTCAAAATTCACAAAATATGGGTTTAAAATTCAAAGTGAGTAAATCGTATCATGTAAGGTGTCATATAAAAGAACTTCATTAGCACATGCTAAAACAGGTTTTTAATTATTTTAACAATGTGTTTGTACGGAACCCTCGATTTGTGAGCCTGACTCGCACTCGTCCGGTTTTTTTTATTTAATATTATAAGTTTGCTTTTTACTAAACTTTCCGTCTGATGTAGGTTTGGTTTCTGCATGATGCTTGTTCCTAATCTGTGATGATGAAACTATGAAAATCCATTATGGAAAATGAAGTACGAGTACCTTTTCACGGAACAGGAATTTTAAACAAAGTGTGGGTGAGTTTCATCTATAGACCAAGGTGAATAGAGATCTATTAACCAAAACAAAGTACACAATAATTGTCTTTCTACGACCATCGTAACAATTCAAACAAGTCTTACAAGTCGGATTTCTTCACGGCTTTCTGTTAAGACTTTTTAAGGCTTTAGTAACTTATTAAGTGCCTGTTTAGTGCTCATTTAATGTAGATTTTTATATTTTGACTGCCTCGATGGTTCAGTGTTTAGTGACCCTGACTTCTGGTTCGAAGAGGTGTGGGTCCGATTCCCACCCAGGGCAAGCATTTTTGTGATGAACATAGATATTTGCTCTGTGCCTGATGCTGTTATCTATATAAAATACAAAATAATGTACTAATATCAGACTCCAGCGGCCATATTAGAAGCATTGCTTAGCTTGGGGTCAGAGACCGTAAGTAAGATGTCCCTAATAATATAATGGGTATACTGTTTTAGGTGCGATTCCACAGGAGTTACCAACTGTGGTCCACCTTTTATTTTTTGGGTTTGTTTTTAATATACAGTGTTCATCACAAAAAAATGTTTTATCAGTGAAGACGAAAAAAATCTACAACTAAAAATCCTCCCATTGCTAGAGTTTCTGCAAACATGTTTCCGGTGGAACCGCGCCTTAAAACTTCAAAAGTTAAACTTTATCTTTACACTAAGTAAATCTACTTCAAGCTTCATAATACATTTATTTTTATCTGATAAAAAAATAAGATCTTAAGTTATTTTGCAAACTCTTTCTACAAATATTTTATTCATTTCCATTTCTAGAAAAAATCTACTACCTACGCGGCACTCGTATTATATGGTGTGAAGTTAGCAAACTGTCTCCTTAGCCCAAGAGGTAAAACTACCTACAAAGTTCGCGAAAAACATCTCTAGAGCGAGGAAAAATAAACATTTTCCCAAGAAAACCGGCAATAAGAGAGACAAAGGTTTCCTTTGATTTCCTGGCGATGTTTTCTACACCGTTGAGTAAGCGGAAAATCCGGCCCTAAGTCAATAAGATTAATTGAGCAGGCCCCGAACACACACTATTAACCTACTGCCTACTTAGACTCGTAAATTGTACCTGTCTAGGGCCCAAATGGTACGTGTGGAGGGTAAACTTCTAATAGGCATTTTAAGGCGTACTAATACTGCCCAGGTATGTAAAGTTTTATAGAGTGCACATCGACGCTTGAAAGACAAGTAAGTAAGTACATAATTAATTTCCACGCGACATTTCAGCCGATATTGAGTTTTTTTTTACATTACAACTATATTTTCAAGTTTAATACGTCACCCGATGCAATATAGTGCAGCTATACCCTATTTAGCTATCTAATTCGGTGAAATCTGAATAAGAATTTGGTTTCAATGATATTTTTCGGCTGTGAGTACATAATATGCGAATACATAACATGTATTCACGCCGTATTATAGGTTGCTGCAAAATATAAAGCCGTTTATCGACAAGCACACGCGTGCTGTGTACAGACTTATGAGCTGTATTACCGATAGCCCCCTGGTACATTTCGTAAAAACAGGAGAAGGTACCTAAGCGTTGAAATAGATTACATTGCAAATGGGATACCATAGCAGACAATTTAAGAAGTATATAAAAAAATCCCTATTGAGTAGGCAGAAAATCCGGCCCTAAGTCAAAAAGATTAATTGAGCAGGCCCCGAACACACACTATTAACCTAAGTAGGTAGCTTAGACTCATAAATTGTACCTGTCTAGGGCCCAAATAGTGCGTGTGTGCGGTTAACTTCTAATAGGCATTTTAAGGCGTACTAGTAGGTACATACAATGCACAGGGTTATTGGAAATCAATCAGCATCGTTTTAGGCTCTTTTTCTGTACATTAAAACTAACAACTTTTGTTCAACGACTTTTATCAAAACTGAAAAAAATGCTATTTCAAAAAAATTGCTAATATAACTACGATGGCGCCTTTATAATTGGGCCTATTGTAACTAAAGTTTTACAGTGTGCCTGTGCATATCGACGCTTGAAAAACAGTAGGTAATTAATTACCAAGCGACATTTTAGCCGATGTTCAGTTATACATAAGTCTACCTAGAAAATATCATGGAAAGAAGAAAGTTTTTCTGATTTCAGTGATGAAATAGGTACATGGTTTTGTAAAGAGAACTTTGTACGCACTCTGCGAACAAAGTGGGACAGCGAGGGTCGATGGGAGCGCGTCTTCGTATGGTGAAATTAACGATAAAAATTCATATAAAATTATCAAGTCTGCTTTTTAACTGTTTTATGTGTTTTGCTAATAAACATATCGTGTAACAAACATCGTAATATAAAAAATACTACTTATAAAAACTCGTCAAGAAATAAGATGTTCGTTCTAAACAGAGGTGACTTGCGATGTTTTTCGATCGAGCCAAGTTATTCCTTGTACGTATCAGATATGGTTTGCCAACGGAAGATGTACCCCAGAATAATATTTTTTTTTCTTTTAAAAATATTGTTTTAAAACTAAGAAACAAGATTTTAATACCTACCAATAGGGATGTTTACTAAAAAAATATAATTAGTCCGTCAAATAGATTGTCAGAAAATATTAGACACATATTTTTTCTTTTGTCAATTTACTTAACAAAAATTGATGAAGATATATTTAGCCCTTTAAAGTAAAGTAAAGTAATTTATTGGCCTTATAACATCTCGTCATATTGGGCAAGTCATTTACAGTAATTGCTTAAGAACTACTTAATCTTAAACTAACTTAAAAATTCAATGATACAATAAAATGGCAACATTATTTTTAAAATATTACATTAGAAATAAAGTTCCGCGTGACGTCACTAACCGCTATCAAATGTACCGGCTAGTGCCGTCACGACCCCCACTCTCAAACTTTGACAAGGTTAATCTTCGTCACTAATTGTTTGATAACCAAAAGAAAAAATACGTGTACAATATTTTTCATTAATTTAACTGACGGACTAATTATAATAATTATTTTTATACCCAGTAAACATCCCTATTTTAGTAGGTGCTAAAATCTTGTTTCTCGTTAGATATTTCATACACGACACAAAACAAAGGGAACAAAAAAAACTTACCTGCTATTTAATTTTATCTCACTACACAAAATGTAATTATAGAAATTGTAACAGAATCTAACTCCCAAGTATTTCACAAGAACATATAAAGATGTCAACTAAACCTCACGGAGAGATCTCCTCCGTTTGTCTCATATTTTATTTACCATAACGTAATAGATAAGATTATTCTCATAGATCTAAAAGCGCGTAGACTTTTTAAACACGCTCTAAACTCTGTTTAACTCCGCTTTTTGTAATTTTAAGCTTTGTCTAAAGCGTACGTATAACTTTAAGACAGTAAAACTTTTGTTGTAAGACAGTAAAACTAAAAAAAAATAGTTATTCTGTTATCCAATAGTGCAAAGTTGCTTTTTAGCCGCGTCTTCAATTTTGATGACCAAGCCATTAAAGACTTCAAAATTAAATCACGAGCGCAGTGAGTGATTCAAAAATTAGGATCCTAAGCGTTAGCGAGTAGCGACGTAATCAAAAGAGCACAAGGTGAAAAATCTTTGCACTCAGGTGCAATACGTAACTTTTCATCCCACCTCAGCGAGGAAATGACTAAAGTCGTCCACACATCGTACTGTTTCGAATACTTCTCGCGTGATTGTTGAGGGAGAAAGCTCATTTGCGCATTATTAACAGTTTCAGTCAATTCTCAAAAATACTCCCAAACTATGGGTCGCGACCCAACAGTGGGTCGCGACCCATAGTTTGGCGTAGCACACTATTCTGCGTTGCTTGGTATGAAATAACTATTTTTTGACAAAAACGTAACAATTGAGTTTTCAACTCAATATAATTATCATTATATCAATCATCCGAGCTAAGTGGCCTGCCCACCACCACTTCATATAGGTCCATAATTTTAAATATCTTTGACTACATTCCTATGATAGTGATCAAGCAGATTTTTATCGTGTTTGTTCCGATACCTACGCTGTTGATCTTGAAATTCGAAGTTGAATGACAGTTAATCTTAAAGCTGATGATATATTTTATCAGCTTACGTTAGGTGCGCTGTAGTCAAACGCTTAGCCTGGTTCTGCTGTAAAAATCACGTCAAATAACAACAAGATTATTTTTTGCAAAAATTAGCATGACCGACTTCACCCGTGTACAGAATTCGCGAATATTTCGCACGGATCGATGTAGCATTTTTCACATTATTGTTGATTTATCAAAAATGGCTCAGTCGATTTTGATAAAATTTAAATGGGACCAATTTCAAAGTATAATATTTCCAATGAAAAAAGAATTATTGAAATCGGACATCTACGTGGTTATACATAAAAAAATATATATATATTTACGCGTCGAATTGTATACCTCCTCCGGTGGTTCGTCGGTCAAAAATAGGCCTAAGGTAAGTTCTGCGCATCCGTAGTAGGTACGATGAGAACTGCAGGGTATGCGTAGTATAGGCCGAATCATATAAGTCGGCGGATGCGAAGTTAGCTACAAGCTGCGCAATATCCAATCAACGCGCGGCTTTATGTGAGCTTTAGTCAGGATTGGATATTGCGCAGCTTGTAGCTAACTTCACATCCGCCGACTTGTGTGACCCCTTTAAATATTAGGTACTAGTTTTTACCCTGGACTTCGCCCGCATGATATTTTGATTTCTGACGCTTTATCATTATAATTTATAGCTTTTGTGTTATTCTGATATATAAGCTATATTATTGCAAAGTTTCATCACAATCCGTTCAGTAGTTTTTGCGTGAAAGAGTAACAAACATCCATACATCCATCCATCCATCCATCCATCCTCACAAACTTTCGCGCTTATAGTATTAGTAGGATACCTAATTATTCATCATTATTAATTTTTACTATGGAACCAACAACGCAATCGTGTATGTATTTAATCCATATTTAATTTGATACCTTCGAATACCAAACATTCGATTAAAATGTGCACAACAACAATGCAATGACAATGCAATGCAGTGACAATGTGCACAGTCTTAACACATCCGGTGTGCCAGAACGCTCTCGGACGTCCGAACGCTCAAGGTCGTCCGAAGGTGACGTCCGCGACTGATGTCCGATAGTGTGTGATATCAGTCGCGGCTGTCCGTCGCGTCCGTAAGCCGCGTCCGATAGTATGTTTCCAGCTTTACAATTCGCAACCTAAGATAGAGACAAAATCTGGACTAACCACTCGATAGTAAGGCGTAAGATAAAGATTGTGGCCGTGGTGGCATAGAGGTAGTGACACCCGCCTTACAATCATGAGGTCGTGGGTTCAAATCCCGGGCCCGTACCAATGAGTTCTATGGAAATTATGTGCGGAATTTAACACCACTGGCTTTTCGGTGAAGGAAAACATCGTGAGGCAACCTGCATGCGCCCGTAGAAGAAATTCGATGGCGTATGTGAATCCACCAAACGGCACTGGGCCAGCGTGGTGGATATGGCCCAATCACAATTCGTCCTGCAGTGGACTATTAAAAAAGGCTGGTACAGTACAGTAAGATAAAGATTTAGCCCTAAGAGATTTACCAAGCTAAAATAAGATATTTAATAGTTTTAATACAGCTATGACGTCGCTCCTATATTTCCATCAGGCGCGACATGTTGTTACAATTATCATAAAGTTTAATTGAACTGTGTAACTCGTCAGCTGCTGCACAATAGGGTGGGCCGCGTTAGTATGGTGAAAAAAAAAATCTCGTATATCAAAATGTTCTAGTGCGGAAAAGTTGTGTATAGCCTTCAATGTAATAGACATACAAAAAACAATTTTTAAAAATACCCTTTTCAGGTTCCGCAAGCCGATTGAAATTTTAAAAGTTAATGCGAAATCTGTAAGTTTGGTGGTGGGATTATAAAGAAAACTAAAATAGTTATTATAATTTTTATTACAATAAAATATTGGCAGACACATACTTATAAAAATATTTCCAAAAATTATATAGAACACCTGAAACATAAACATCTAAAACATTATTATTCAGGTACAATAATCCTGTTTTGTTTCCATCTTAGGCATAGTTTCCTTCGAACATAAGGTGCAATAAGTCCTTCTCTGTTATTTTTACCACATACTTTTGCAGCAGCTTCAGTAACAACCTTCACACAACGTTCTACTGCTTGAGTGTGGTAGTGGAACGGGTCAAATTTTATGAGCATTGTGCTGATGTCCGACAACAAGCACGCTTCGAGCTCTTCTCTTTCGTCAAGTCTTCTAATACAGGTGGGTAAGTGACCCCTCACTTACCCGCCGCAGGTATGTCTTGCCATGCAATCATGTCAATGTAAGACATAGGTTCAAAGTTTAATTTTGGAATTTTGAACAATCGTGGCTGCTCTCTGGTTAACTCTTCCAATTTTTTGTCGATGGCCATGGATCGGTTATCATTGTTAGCAATATGTTTTCAGGATGCGCAAAATATGCATTTCGTTGTATTACCGGGTCAATAACGGATTTTAGTTGACTAGGCAGACGTCGAAAAAGCGGGAACTATCTTTTCCTGAAACGATGCAGTATTTTGTCTATTTTTAACTGATTTTATCAAGTTTTTGTACATAATATGATACGCTTTAATCATTGTAGTTATCCCGATTTTTGAAACTGTTGGTAAAGAAGCTTTTTTCCATATTTTAATAATCTTTTCAGTTACCTTCTAGAGAAGGTATTGTAGACAATATCACGTAGTGAAGGATCTTTGGCGCCATGAATCAACTTCCATTCCAATCGTTCCCACTCACAACATTTTAGGACATCTTCGTATGTTGGCAATACGTTCTCTTGATGTACGGTAAAAATACCGATGATAGAGCACGTATTTAAGTCTAGTTTTAATTTTACTCATATTTGCGACACAACAAACGTTTATTAAACTTGCGCGACCTCTCCATACAAAATTTGTTTTCACACTGATGCGCTATGTCTCTTTCAAGGTCATGTAATGTAAAGCTACACACGGTTTCGTCAACAATATTGTAAGAAAACATCAGAAAAATATTATAAAATTCAGTATATCAATGGATGAAAACTAGCAAAATATTACTAATATTTTAAAACTTTAAAGTACTTGCGGAACCTAAAGGTCTGCTTTCTATAGCAAAAAACTAGTAAATATTGAATCTTTAAATGCAAACACAACTTTTTACTACTAGCACTAATTAAATTTGTAAAAAAAAAAATTCGGCCCACCCTACTGCACAATGGCTCGGTTGGTAACAGTGGCATCGCAATTTCAGAATAATTATATAGACTCGTACCTACTTTGCACATAGGCTTTTGGACAAAGGTCATACCCAGTGCCGGATTTGCCTTAAGGCCGACTAGGCCCAGGCCTAGAGCGGCTAGGTTTTAGGGGCGGCCAGTTATAGAATAACTTACACATCACATCTAACGCAGCTCTTACAAATTACAACAGTTTTTAAATATTTGTTTTCTCCTACACGTACCGTAACTACACTGATCCTACAAAAATATGCCAAAAAAGTGCAATCGGTTCAACCATCCCAATCAGCGGGAGGTAATGAACAATCTTATCTTCTACACGAAGAAAACGTAAAATGGCATTTATGCCACAAATTATAGGTTTACGTCCCAGTAGACAAAACATTATTCTGGTCAAGGAATGCACATGTGGCATAATACAAAAATATCCTTTTTGGAAGTTGCATTGTGCAATTCCCCAAGTTCACAACTTATTGTTTTAGGATGTTTTACGATATGCCCGGTTAGCAATAACAATGAACTTCGCTCAAAATTGTGTTTCTTTTGCACCTCGAGTTCATTCATATTCATATTCATTTATTTGCCACTAAGTGTTACATAGGTCTTATATTAAAAAATTGCACTTACAGACTTAGTCGCCCTTTCCGAGCATTGCAAATGTTTTATGGCGATATAGCGCTTCTTATCAATAAGATACAATAAAATTTAATGTGTTACTAAACTAACTTAATACTATGGATAATAAAGGTGTCGTAATCTAATATTAGAGGGAAGCATCTCAATGAAGTTAAATAATAATATGTCTACTGAACTAACTTAATACTATGGATACAGGGTATCCTAATTTATTGTCATCATAGAGTAGCGTCACGTAGTTTTCTTGTGGCCTACGTAGCTGGTGGCTTCAATGAATTCTTTTACTGAGTAAAAGTTTTTTTCCCTTAAGTATCTTTTTAATTTTATTTTAAATTTGTTAATTTTATCTTCATTTTTTATAATTGATGGTAACCTGTTAAAAATTTTGATTGCCATGTAATATGGGCTTTCATTCAGCATTTTGGTTCGGGAATAAGGTAGGCTTAAGTTGTCTTTATTTCGGGTGTTTTTGCTATGGGTGTCTTTTGTTTTAGTGAAGTTAGTAATATTTTTAAAAACAAATAAACATAATTCCTGAATGTAGAGAGAGGGTAAAGGCAGTATGTCATATTTTGCGAAATAGGGCCGGCAGCTTACGGTGTTATTTATATAAGCGATTATTCTTAAGCATTTCTTCTGCATGATAAATAGTTCTTCTGCATTGACACTATTGCCCCATAACATCAATCCGTATTTTAGCCATGAGTGGGCATATCCGTAATATGCGGATATTGCTGTTTTTGTATCTGTGCTGACTTTAATTTCGTGAAGTGCGTACGTAAACTTGGATAGCTTATTTTTAATGTGCTCAATGTGGGTTTTCCAGTTAATATGTGAGTCTACAATCATACCTAGCAAATTGAATGACTCTACTTTTTCCAGAGTAACAATTTGATAATTCAAGTTTAGGTTCAGTGGGGTGCTATTGTAAGATTTATATTGCATGATTTTTGTTTTCTTATAATTTATTTCTAAGTTATGATTGTTGAGCCAATTTGTCACTTTTTCCAAGATTTGTAGTAGTATTTGATTTGGGTTTTGGGTTTTTTCACATTTTACTAATATTGAAACATCATCTGCAAAAAGTATTGGTAGTACTGTGTCTTTTTTGAAAATTTTTGGTATGTCGTTGATGTATATAAGGAACAATATACATGCTAATACGCTTCCTTGAGGAATGGAGCAGGTTAAAGTCTTTTCTTCTGATTGTACTGATTTGATTTCGTTTGTTTTGTTATTAAAGTGCTGAATTTGTACTATTTGTTTCCTGTTTTGTAGAAATGATTTTAACCAATGGTAGGCTGGGCCCCGTATACCAGAGCCATAAACTTTGGAAAGTAGTATACTATGTGCTACCTTATCGTAAGCTACCTTAGTTAGTTAAGCTACATAATTACCTTAGAGTTTTGAGTGTATTTGAGAAGTTTATACATTGAGTTTCTTTGAAACTGTCGTTGGGTTAATCCGTCTCTCCGTTTCTGCAAGGTCAAGAAACAAACAAACTGACAAACACACTTTCGGATTTATAATATTAGTACTCGTAACTAAAGATTCGAGTAGTTTTGTCACTAACAAAAAATGTAACGAGCTAACGAACGTTAGAAAGTGTTTTGGATACAAAGGTTTTAAAGGGGGAAAACAAAGACGGTTTCATAATCATTGTTTAAAACTATCAATATGATTAAATTGCCAAATTTCCAAAAAAAAATTGTCGATATTCAAAACCATCAATAAAATTAATAAAATATATTATTATCTACAAACACAAATTTGTCTATTTTGTCTATTGACAAATTTCAGAAGCATTTATTGATTGGTTCAGACAATTAAATAGATTATAATTAGTTAATTAGGTAGGTAAACTAAAATTTTTGATTATTAAAAAATACAGAGCCCGTTTTCTTGGATGTTTAAATAATTATGTTCCCGTGTTATATCTATCTAATTTAATGTTTACTCACCCTAACGGCAATCAAAAATCTGTTTTTTTAATTGACAAATAATGTTGAACGGCAGACTGATATCTCACTAGAGTCACCATGATCTAGAGTCCTCTTCATCAAAAAGGCCCCATGGAAATTAATGGCTGATCGGCCATGCGACTGTGTGCTGCGTCTTCGGGCTCCTTTAGAGAATCGGACTCTAAAAAGATTCTTATCAGTTCTCCGAGAACGGAACTTAGGTACTTACTCCGTCACTCTAAAATTAGTGCAGCAGCTAAATCTGTGTAAGAAGAGGTATAAACATACCTGATACTACTTACCTATACGTTTCTACAATAATCTACATAATTACATTTTTAACAAAATCCTTACTCCTCTTTTTAGACGGTTGGATTAAAACGTAGGACTCGTCAAAACGTAAAAAAAAGATTGCGGCCGCTGGCCGCACTCGCGCAAATTGTTTATGGTAGTATTCCATCCTTACTTCTGGCTTTCCTAGTAACCATCGAAAATTCTTTGCTACGACTTGATAACATCCTTCCCTTTCACCCTTGAGGGAATCCTAGAAGGGAGAAAGAAAGGGGGCGGCTGAACTAACTGGCCTATGGCGGCCCAATGTGCTAGTCCGCCTCTGGTCATACCTACTTACCTACATAATCATCACCATGAATAGCAGTGGCACATTTACCAGCAGGCTGCGTAGGTTGGATCCAGTGTTTGACAGCCCCAGAAAACTAAAAAACAGCAACTCACCAATAAATAATCGGCCAAGTGCGAGTGATAGCGTGATAGCTAGAAAACTGAAATATTCACAGATGCTGTGCGCGAGTTCGCGCACGAAGAGTTCCGTACTATATATAGGAGCCCCCCTTAATTATTTATTTTGATTCAATATTTAATGATTGAAGTAAACATGCAACTAAATATTCTATGATTATTTTAAGCTGCTAGAAACTACTCCAAACGGCTAATAATTCAAGTTTGTTGTATGGGAGCCCCCCTTAAATATTTATTTCATTTTATTTTTAGTATTTGTTATAGCGACGATAGAAATACAGCATCTGTGAAAATTTCAGTTTTCTAGCTATCACGGTTCTTTAGATACAGCCTGGTGAGGTGACAGACAGACAGACGGACGGACCGCGGAGACTTGTAATAGGGTCCCGTTTTTACCGCTTTGGTACGGAACCCTAAAAAGGATCGTCTCGCACAGTACTTATCGCCAAATACAGTTGACTATAGCAGACTTGCTGACTACCACAAAAACCATACGTGAGTATCACCTGTGTAATATTCTCATTAAAATGTGCATAAACTAAGCTAGTTTCCATAACCGTGAAGTACCTAGGTATAGAACAGTATTCATTGTTAGGTATTAATTAAATTCGTGAAACAATTGAAAATTACATAATTATATTTAGTGCAATTTCTTTGTAGATATAACAATTAATCAATCGTTATCATTGACGTTACAACTATGTGCATATCATTCTAGCTCCATTCTAGGTGTAAATGTGCGAATGAGATAGTTATGGGCGGTTGTTCAATTATCCGCGAAGCCGTGGTGGCTTAGAGGTAGTGACACCCGCCTTACAATCGTGAGGTCGTGGGTTCAAATCCCGGTCCCGTACCAATGAGTTCTTTGGAATTTATGTACGGAATTTCACACTACTGGCTTTTCGGTGAAGGAAAACATCGTGAGGCAACCTGCATATGTCCGTAGAAGAAATTCGATGGCGTATGTGAATCCACCAACCCGCACTGGGCCAGCGTGGTGGATATGGCCCAATCACCCTTCGTGGGTAGGCCTACGTCCTGCAGTGGACTATTAAAAAAGGCACAGCACAGTTCAATTATCAGTTTATTCATTTTACCAAACGGGTGTTAAAAGACTCAGATAGCTTAAAACAGTGGTATGCTTTTTCTTTTTTCTCAGTTCAAACGCACTTGTTCAGCAATCAGCAGGGCCTTTGAAATCCAACACTTCAATTTACAGCTCGACTACTTTACAGTGCCGGATTAAACATGTAGCGGGCCCCGCGTAGAATGAAGGACCCACACAAAACGGGGACCCACGTAGAACGAGGCTTAACTGGACTCGCATTCTCCTACGTGTATTTTTTTGAGCGCAACTTGTTTAAGTTATCGTACGTTTAGTTTTTCTGGAAAAGGCACTTTTAGTGGTTTATAATTAACTGTAGGTACCTACTACAATTTTTCTACGGGTTCAATCCGTAAACTGCGAAAAATTACTAAAATATACAAAAAGGTAATTTGTCTCTCAACAGAAAGTGTGAAACAGCTGAATTTTCTTAGCGGTTTCGGGGTCGTAGGATTGTTTTTGTAGTTTGTACTTTTTAGGATATATATACCTACTCGAAAAGTTCCTAACAACGCCTCCTTAAATAAATGTATATTAACCGACTTCAAAAAAGAAGGTTCTCAATTCGTCTGTATATTTGTTTGTATGTGTTACGCTATTACTCCACCAATTTTATTCTAAACCGATTTTGATGATCTTTTTTGTTTAGTAGACCATTCTTCAGAGGTAGTCCCATTTAAATTTTACTGAAATCAGTTGTCGTTTTTGAAAAATCAACAATAATGTGAAAATTAAAACTTCTATGACACATTGATCCGGTTGAACTATTCCATTTATTACACGATTAAGTCGGAATGCCATTGTTGGCAAAAAATAATTATATCTCACTAAAATGTGGAAAGCTATACTTACCTCTTAAATCAAAATACCACTTTTATACTCAAGAACATTTCCAACGGCCACAACAGACCAGGGCCCCCTCATAAAATTTCCTACGGGCCCCGCACTTAATCCAGCAGCCCTACGCCATATAATACCGCCAAATGAAGGGCCCTCAGAACTGACTGCAATTAGCGAGGCACGCTGAAAATGGGACAAAAAGGAAAAGAATAGCACACATGCGGCAGAAGGGTGGAAAAGTTGGAGATTTTTCACCAACACATATTCAACTTTAGTAGGTTGGTTGGTAGGAAAAGTTCGAATTATAGAATTAGTTAGGTACCTACCTACCTGGTGTTGAGTTTTTTTTGGAAGTACTGTAACAGCCTTTTTTACTGTCCACTGCAGGACGTAGGCCTGCCCACGAAGGGTCGTAGGCTTAGAGAATAAATAACTAAGTCGTAGGTATGTAAGTATTTATATACTGAGTTTATATTTGTAGAAAAGTTCGAATTATAGAATTAGTTACCTGGTGTTGAGGTTTTTTGGAAATGCTGTACTGTACTATAACGGCCTTTTCAATATTCCACTGCAGGACGTAGGCCTACCCACAAAGGGAGATTGGGCCATATCCACGTTGGCCCAGTGCGGATTGCTGGATTCAAATACTCCATCGAATTTCTTCTGCGGTCGGCTTTACGATGTTTCCCTTCACCAAAAAACCAGTGGTGTAAAATTCCGTACATAAATTTCAAAGAATTCATTGGCGAGTGTCATTACCGCTCTACCACCACGGCTAAATTTAAATCTATATTTTGGAATTATTTTAATGCAATTCTTTAGACTCAGTAGGTATCTTATAATTATTGAACACTCGGTTGATTTGAATTTGGCATTGCGTTTATCAGCATACTATATACATACTGCATAGCTCCATTTTATATTGTTGGTTATATTATGTGTAGGTACCTAGATGTAGTAAGCCTGAAAATAATTCCGACGGCGCCCATGAACATAAACTTGTTTATTGCTTTGAAATCAAAACATCTTCTAAATTTTCAAGCTTTATTGTACAAAACGTGACTTCCAGTATACTCTAGTATATTTTCTTGCTGAACTTCTTTGTTGATTGTGGTGTATGTAGGGTTGAATGGATGAAGAATGCCGACAGCGGTGACTGCTGCCCGCGCCTCGTCGGTACCGAACTGGTAGTGGGTCCCGTCTCCCGTCCTGAAGATACGCTTTTCCACCTGGATATCAACAAATCTAATAAATATACTGAATCACTTTCTAGTAGGTAGGTAGAACCTATCGCGTAGTGTCTTCTCGTCCGACATACCTCAGTGTCTCAAGTCGACCTGTGTGGACTTATGGCACTGAAACGTGGTCTCTTACCATAGGCCTTATTAATAAGCTCCAAGTAGCCCGACGAGCTATGGAGAAGGCTATACTCGGAGTCTCTCAGCGAGATTGAATCAGAGATGAGGAGATCCGTAGAAGAACCAAAGTTACCGATATAACGTAACGGATCGGCAAGTAGAAATGGCAATGGGCAAGTCACATATCGCAAAGAACTTATAACCAATGAGATCGAAAAGTTCTCGAGTAGACAACACGTACGTACCGACAAGTGCAAAGCAGGAAGTCCACCCACAAGGTGGATGGATGACCTCATGAAGACCGCAGGATCACACTGGATGCAAGCTTCTTCCAACCGGTTTTATTGGAGATCCGTAGGACTCCCCTCCCCAATAAAACCTTATATCTACACTAATATTATAAAGAGGAAAAGTTTGTATTTTTGTGTGTGTGTGTATGTTTGTAATGAATAAACTCGAAAACTACTGTGCCGATTTCAAAAATTCTTTCACCATTGGAAAGCTACATTCACCTTGAGTAATATAGGCTAAATTACCCGTGCGAAGCCGGGACGGGTCGCTAGTTTCTAATAAGACAATACACAATACAAAGAAACCGATGGTGAAATCATACAAATTACATCATTGCGCTAGGACGACCTCTCCGAGGCCTCCACACCTCTTAACTACTGAAGAACATTAAAGGGAACCAGATTATATCCTTCGAAAGTTACCAATATCAGAAACGTAAGCCCGAAGTAAAAAATTGGCAAAAGAACAGGCGGCCAATGGAGCAGCAATTTCCCGTCTTCTTCTTCGTCGTGTCGATGATCCTCAGTTTTAAATTATTTTCTCCCAGTGTTTAGCTAAGTTCTTCCAGTTCAGTGCGATTACGGAGCGCAAGTGCAAACCATGCAGCACCTCTTTCGTGCCTCCAATGCCCAAATGTGAGCTCTATGCAAGATACGAGACTATCCCCCGAGGGAAGAACTTAGGAAGTTATAAAAAATGCAGAACCTACCATTTCTGGTGAAGCAGTTTTTAAATCCCAAGCAAGTCCAACTGTTTCCAAGAATCTGATGACTGTAGCAGACAGATTCATGTGCATGGTGAGTTCGGCCGCCTTGTAGTCCCACGGAAAGGCGTGGTGGTAGTTGTGCCAGCCTTCACCATATGTGATGAAGGACACAAACCAGGACTCTACAGGCTTTAGTTTCCTGAAAGAGATGATATAACCGAAATTAGCAATTCGAATTCGAATCAAAATCGAATTCAAACTGGTATTGTGTGAAGATACGCAACTGTATTGTACCAGCCTTTTTAATAGTCCACTGCAGGACATATGCCTACCCACGAAGGGTGATTGGGCCATATCCACCACGCTGGTCCAGTGCGGGTTGGTGGGTTCACATACGCCATCGAATTTCTTGTACGGACGCATGCAGGTTGCCTCACGATGTTTTCCTTCACCGAAAAGCCCGTGGTTTGAAATTCCGTACATAAATTCCAAGGAATGCATTGGTACGGGACCGGTATTTGAACCCACGACCTCACGATTGTAAGGCGGGTGTTATTACCACTAGACGACCACGGCTTTAATGCTACGCAAGCTTTGGTAAAATAGTATTTGATATTGTGTTCGAAATGTGTAAGCATGATAAAAACTATTCAGTCGTTCGTTAATTAATTTTGTATAAAAATTTAGGCATTGGTAGGTATAGCTTGATATATTATATTTTCTCTAGAGAGGCAGATTTTGTCCACCCCAGAAAAAAAATATAGTTGTTGGTTTTGAAGTTTTCAAGTTTTTAGGAAGAGCAATGCCCACCGCTTCCCCCTTCTTTAACTACGCCCAAACAGGAGGTAAACTAAATAATTTCAAACCAAAAAAATTGTCATCATGATGGTAAACCATAATTTTAATATAGTAAGTCTAATTAAATAAAATATTAATATTACTTACGCGTCGTAAGGTCTAGTGCCGTATAAATGAGCAGCGCTGTTTACGAGCCAAGTGCCATTCAGTTGGTAAACATAGCGAAATATGTAGCAAATGAAAAAAGCATTTTTCAATGACTCTCCGAAACAATACACTGGTACTACTATGAATATTGGCACTACCAGGGCTAAATACAGGGGAAGGTAGTATCTGGAAAGAATTACAATCATTAAAAATGTTGTTACCGAATTTATAAAAAATAGATATACATACTCCGATGTAAGATTTCATATACTAAGCGCCATACAAATCGGCGGATGGGAAGTTATGCGCAGAACGCTGCGCAAAAGTCGAAATATAGGTATACGCGGGAGCCAGAGGGATAGGACGCCGGGGCATACCCGCCCGCCAACCTCGTGCCTCCCGCGCGCTCCGTACGCACTACGACACGCGGCGTCGGAATTGTGCACACATTCGCAATAATTAGCCAATCACGGCGAAGTGTCATCTGCGGCTAACTTCTCATCCGCCGATTTGTGTGGCGCTTAGTATACAAGAAATTGATAGGAAAAAAATCACGAGTAATCAAGCGTTTATACAACGTGTAACGGAAAGGCTGTATACATAAAAAGTGGGTTGATACTATACCTTATATAGATGCTGTATTCGAAATTCTGAGTCAAAATAACAACATAACAACAGCAACATTCACTTTTAAAAAAGAATTAAAAATGACTGACTAGAAAAATCTTTTGCACGTAAACAAACATGTCACAACAAGGAGGTGTGGTCTGATTTTGATGGGCAAGGTCGTGTTGTTGACCTCACAGCTGTTTAGTGTGATAGTGCTGTGCAAATGTGAATTAGTCATAAAATTACTAGTTTTTCAAAAAAAATTAAAAATCAGCAAACGAACTTACACGGCTAAACATGCCCCCATCTAGTTTGTTACCGTTATCTGATTTGGTACTTTCAGTATGTATACAGTCTTTCCGTTACACGTTGTATAGCATCAGAAAGAAAAAACTATTGATATTGTATGGCATAATTTCGATTCACATCAATATTAATGCCTAAAAACTTATTAAATACTTTTTAAAACTCAAAATTGGCTAATTCTGTACACCCTATGGCACACAATGAGCACGGAGGGGTAGTACTCTATTGGCCAATGGGTACACGATAAGGAAGATTCCCATTTTCCAGTTTTATTTATAATTATGGTGGTTTTAATCTTCAAAAATGATGCAGTTATAAATTTTTAAACATGTAGATATAGCAGTGCAGCTGCAGTTCATTGCGAGACGGCTCCGCGTGCTAGCACTCGCCAACTTGAGAAAGGTCGCCGAATGCGACCGAAACTATAGTCGTTACGACTATCCCCACACGTGAGTTCAGTCCCGTTATATATAGTATAAAATGTAGATATAGTTAAATCTAAAACAGAAAATGCTCTAGTTGATGGGTAAAACCATAGTAAAAGTTGGTCAAAATATACAATGATATCCTAGGACAGACCCTTACCATTATTGTGACTAAGAATATGTTTGCTTGTGCAAGATGTGCATTTTTGAGAACTGATACCTAGAAAGTTTTTACTAAAATGTATACTTGTGAGGTTTACTGTTCGGAGAACTACTAGTTAATGGTGTAAAAATCGCTGTACACACCAATTCTTATTACATTTAGATACAAAGTTCATTTACTAACGACAAAACCTATGGAAATACTGAGTTTTAATTCGAAATATTGGGGGGTCAGTCTCATGGTAAATGTAGATCATGACATACTGATGAGTACCATGATATTCTGGAACGTAGCCGTGGCTTAAAAAAATACCCAGTATAGAATGAAACACTTTGTCCTTTGTTCCTTACTCCCGCTTCATCCACGGCGCGGGGCGCTTCAGGGTCTTATGACGTCACACGTCCCGGGGCTTATTAGTTTAGTGCAGTGATGTTTAAACATCCAGAACTCTGTCATTTATTAAGATATTCGAGTAAATAGTTCTAATTAAACGTAATTTAATTATTTTTAATATTTATGAGATGGGAATCTTCTTTATTGACCAAGTCAAGTACAAAAATAGGTAGTTTTCATATTTTTCAAGCGAAAATATTTTGCAAATCACCTTGCTTATTTATCTTATTGTTCTTTTAGAAGTAAAACTTCAGGTGTCACAAAGAATAGGTACTAGGTAGTCCGGTACCTAGGCCTAGGTACCTATCTTTAGGGTATTTGACTAGTTTTTGGAAATTATTTTAAATTATTCGTTAGTACATACTAAGCACACTACATTTATATTTCCGAGAGATCTACTGTATTAACAATGAAAATCAGTGTTAAAGAATAGATATTAAAGATCCCACCAAAAACGACATTCTGTAATGGCGCTGGTCTTTGACGTCACTCACGAGTAAATAACGTTAGTTAATACTGGTAAATACGCTAGTTCACATCTAAAAATTGACAAAAAATACTTTAAAAGTAACTTAAACATCGAATAATATTACTCCGAAATCACAAAACACAAATTACACAAACAACAGTCAATCGAGAAATTCTCGTTTACTAGCACGTGACGTCACCAGAGTTGCTGCCCTTCTTAGAGCGTTTACGTCACAGATAAAATATCAAAAAAATGTCTTATTTTATTTCGTTCGATTTGCGAAAATTAGACATATTTTAGTTTAAATAAAGTGAAATATGTCTTTTTCAGGCTGTTATCTGGATTACCACAATTAATAGAATATTTTCAATGTTGTCAAATGGCCTTGTTAACATACAAACTTATCGTATGAAAACAAAAACAAATCATGTATTTTTTACTCTAAATTTAACTTAGAGTTAATAATAACGTTACGTAAATAATGACTCCTTACAGAAAGTATTTTGTTTTTGTGTATAATAGGTAGGTACCTAAACTACCTAATTGCGTAGGTACTCTTCTGTTGCTCATACATAAGTTTTGTTATTTGTGGTATTATAATTAAAAATTATTGAGGGTTTTTAGGTTCTTATTCATTAATAATTGGTCATAGCTTATGTTCTTCAGGTATATTTTGTTTGGCTAATACCTAAAAACTGAAAAACAATGTTGCAAAATATTGTGCTCGAAGATTTTAAAACGCGCTCATTAAATACGTATATTAATTTATCATTTATAAGGTTTGCCCCTTTCAACATCCTATGGTACATAATGAGACAGTGGCCCATTGAAGACGTACAAAAAACCTCTCATGTGTACCCCAGCATAAAAAAAGTGTTTATAATATGACCGTTTAACTTAGTCTCGTCTACCCTCGCGCTCCTGTACCACGCAGCAGGCGAGGACTGAGTTAAGCATATATATATAGCATCGGACTATAGGTCGGTATAGCTTAGGTAGATTTAAACAGCAAAGCCTGGCAGTAAGAAAAGTAATTCCCAAAACAGCTGTAATAAAAAAATACACTGTTAACAGACAAGTAAAACATTGTAGTATAATTGACCGACGAAACCGAAGAGGTACTCAATTTTACGCGTATATTATCAATTCGATGCGTATACGCATAACTTTTTACATAGTAGTCCGATATCGATAATTTTTTTTATTAGTAAGAGTACACTTCGAAGTTGTTTCCAATTAAATTTCATAGAAATCGGCTGAGCCATTTTTGATAAATCAACAAAAATGAAAAATGCTACATCGATCCGTGTTAAATATTCGCGAAATGTTAGTGGACAAATTTTATTTACCACGACCATTACTAACCAGTTTTCAACCGCATATTATTTGACCTTTAGAATATTTTCAAGTTTTCAACTATCGAGCACATCACTACCTACTTAATATTTAGTCAAGCACGATCCTTATAAAGTAGTGTAACCACGAGTAAAAAAGTTTACTTTTGGTCAGACTGGTGTAAAAAAGCGGTGTAACCACTAGTCCGGACCCGAATTCTGTATACGGTTGAAGTAGGTCATGCTATTTTTTGAAAAATAATTGTTTGAATTAAAATTATGAGAACAAAAACATGCTCAATGTTTTATTGGTCACTTTTCTAACGCAAAATCAAACAAATATCCCTGTAGGTATATTATAACATGCAAGCGGAGCAGCAACGACGCGTTAAGACTTAGATAGGGTGGTACATTCTGTACTGTTGACCCATTGATAACTACCTACCCCACCCTAAGCAAGATGTTGACCAATGTAGGTAAGGTAACCTAATACTAATATCTTTACTAAGTCTTTTTACTCACTTCTTTTGAAACATTATCATCCAATCTGCTTCCAGATCGCTCATGTTGATATTTTTCCCATATTTCTTGATGGAGGGATGCTTTTTAGTGAGTAGCCAACCGACGTGGCTGAAGAAAAAACCACGTTGCGCATTGTGCGGGTCTGCGTCCGTGTCGGAGTAGCGGTGGTGCAAACGGTGGTCACGGCACCAATCATACATTGGATTCTGAAACATTGATCTTAAATTAACCACGTCAAGCTAATACTGGAATATACAACTTCTACAAGGTCATCATCTTGTCACCAAAATTATTTCTGAGCGTCTGGTGGACGCGACGCGAACACCAAAATACTGGTGTTTATTTGGCTCAACGTATAAGCATTGCCATTCAGCGTGGCAATGCAGCCAGCATGTTGGGCACGCTGCCAACTGGCAGTGGGCTTGAGCATTTGGATTATCTTTAGACCTTCAAGGGTCTTTGGATGATCCAATTGCTTCTTATGTACCTAGTAGTCGTCATTTCCGCCGTAGGACGAAATTATATCGAAAGTATATAATATAAGTATACATCCGAGGTGGTCCCATTTTAATTTTATCTAAATAAGCTATGCTGTTTTTGATAAATCAACAAAAATGTATTCGTGCAAATCGGTTAAAAAGTCGGTATTGCGATTTTCAGCGAAAAATTATTATTTCATTTCCTAAGGCGGATATTTCTCAGTGCAGATTTTCCTGATCTAAGTGAAATTTGTCTCACAGAAAAACCTTTTCACGTCAAAAGGGGTAGTTTACTTACTTGACCAGAAATAGTCTGGAGGATTATGAAAAGCGCTCTCAGAGCAGGCTTGGCTTGGAACGTCCTATGCGTGTAGTATCGATGTGCTCCCACCGTGATGCCTTCCGAAGCAAGCATGTGTACGAATAATACTGAAATAAAAAAGTATAATTATACATTTCGACTAAGACCCTCTTTTCATTAGGCGTTCTTAAATCTGGGGTCGTTTTTAGGGTTCCGTACCCAAAGGGTAACCGGAACCCTTATTACTAAGACTCCGCCGTCCGTTTGTCCGTCTGTCATTCTGTCTGTCACCATGCTGTCTCTCATGAACCGTGATAAGGGGGCGTCCATAAATTACGTGAGATGATTTAGGGAGGGGAGGGGGTCGAGTCAAATCTCATATAATATCACGTTAGGGAGAGGGAGGGTCTCGACAAATATCACGCAATTTTTGTTCTGATTGAAACAAAAAAAAATATACTATTTTGGTCCATTCAATCCAAATTGTAAGTACATGCTTAAGATTTAATCTTGAGCGTCATCGTAATACGATTAAGATTATTCTCACGTAATTTATGGACGCCCCCTAACTAGAACGTTGAAATTTTCACAGATTAGGTATGTATTTATGTTGCCGCTATAACAACAAATACTAAAAATAGAAAAAAATATTTAAGGGGGCTCCTATACAACAAACCCGAATTTTTCACTTGATATTAATAACGGTGAAAGGTAGGGGTACATTCTTGAAATATTCACAGATATTTACATCAAAAATAAATAATGAAATGAAAATAAAATAAATATTAGAAGGGGGCAAATAAAATAAACCTGATTTTTTGCTTGATATTAATAACAACAACAGGAAGATGCTTCAAATATTCACAGAATAATTAATCGCACTTTGCAGACATTGACATTCTTTGCACCAGAAATGAGGCAGAACGGGAATCACCTTGTCTTTCCCGAATCCTGCGCCCTATTAGGCCTCAGGTCCAACTGACCATGAACCCTGGCCGTACATAATAGCTGGGTACAATGGCCGAGTACTTCAACCGCTTTCTTATAGGTATAGATAGTAAGGGTGTTTCCTTGTTAACAGATAGAGTGGGTGTAAATACCTAGAGCGCCTGCCAGGACAAACGGCGTCTTAGCACCCTCATAGGCACTAGGCAGGATAGACATATAGGTCTCATGGCATTGTAGAGACTTTAGCCTTGGCTTTAAGCTAGGTTGTCTGCTTTTTTGTAAGCCGTGGTAGTCTAGAAATAGTGACACCCGCCTTACAATCGTGAGGTCGTGGGTTCAAATTCCCGGTCCCGTACCAATGAGTTCTTGGTAATTTATGTACGGAATTTCACACCACTGGCTTTTTGGTGAAGGAAAACATCGCGAGGCAACCTGCATACGTCCGTAGAAGAAATTCGATGGCGTATGTGAATCCACCAACCCGCACTGGGCCAGCGTGGTTGATATGGCCCAAACACCCTTCGTGGGTAGGCCTACATCCTGCAGTGGACTATTAAAAAGGCTGGTACAGTACAGTCCAGTTCAGTTTTTAACCCATCTCTCTCGCCATTTTACTTTATTGAACATATCTCGATCAAGCCTTTCTCTATCGCAATTTCACTTTATCCATAAATATGTATTTACAAAAATTATCTTTCAATCGATAATCATAAAATTATTCATGTTTTGTAGCCACGACTGCGCACTTTTTCTGTTTTAATTTGTAGCATAATAATTTCGCTTATAAATCTTTTTGACATAACATAACATTATATTACAATTTAAGGGGTGAAAAGAGTTTTCTCCCAAAACGTAAATTTTAACAAAAGTAAACTGAAAGTTGAACTATAGAAAACGCGAAAAAGTTGTAACGTTGCACTCCTCTTAAATTTCCTGACCAGACAAAATGCAATTCACTTACAATAGACGACCGTGTAGAACTCCATAGGTTTTCCCATAAAAATTAAAAATAATCCATAGCTTGCTAATAAATGCAAGATAAAAAATCCCATTGCGTTTCTCCAGACAACTTCATGTTTATAATTATAATCAGTTCCTATAGAATCCTTATGAGTGTAGTGTGTTTCAAAATTTACATTTTTCACTTCACTATCCCCTAATTTTATTCGATTTTCTGTTAAAATTATATCTTCACCAGCCATTGTAGGTGCTTGCTTTAAATACTGATGAAAAATGAATTTGATTTCTGATTTTACATGTTTAAGTACCCATTTACGTGCATTCGGTGAACTGTAGGTATTAAATTAAATAATACAATAACAAGTGTAGTTTTAAGGGTTCCGCAGTAAAAAAAAGAACCCTTAGGTTGTGTCTCTTCGTCTATTGGCCTGTCTCGTATGTCTGTCCTTAAAAGAACCCTTATGAACTAACTTAATAAAAAGAACCCTTAGGTTGTGTCTGTTCGTTCTGCCCGCCTCGTATGTCTGTCTGTCCCCATATCACAAAGCCTCATGATTCCTACATTCATAAACTGAGTTGCATAGATATTATGATAGGTTCATTACATAATAATCTAAATTTAGAATACTTATTTTTAAAATTAGTATAAAAGGCTTCGGGAAAACATTTAAAATGGAGGTGAAATCTGTTAAAAGCTAAATAGATTTTTTTTAAATGGATGAAAGGAAGTGTCATCGTTATCCATCCAACCATTTGCCACAAAACCTCCACTGCTGGATAGAGGCCTCCCCTATGGTTCTCCAATAAGACCGGTTGTAAACGGATCCATCGCATCCAATAATCCTGCTGTCATCTGTCCACCTCGTGGGTGAACGTCCTACACTCCCAAATGGGTGATCGCCCAAAGTTGTAATAAGTTGTCAAGTGCAAGTCGAGACACGCGTAAACCAATTTTTATTATAAATGCACGGTTGATGACTAGAAAAACGTAATTAGGTATAAAATATGTTTCTCACAGATTTCCATAAAAAAGGATATTTCTATGCTCAATGACCTCTGAACTGTGTACATGTTTAAAAACTTAAATTTTCCTTTATAAATCAAAACGTGTAATTCCACAGTGTTCAAAATAATTTTGAGAAGTTTTTAGTATGGTCTATAAGCCCAGAAAGTTAAAAGATTCTATCTTGTATAGGTAATTTATTAATTAATAGAGAACAGCACACTCATTGATTCTTCTTCGTCGTGTCAATGGTTCAAATATGTTATTTTGTCTTCTCCCAGTATTTGGCCGCTGCGACCCCGCAGGGTGTAGCCTGGTGTAGATCTTCCATCGTGCAGGGGCTCGGACACTGTGGGCACGTAAGCAGATGATCCATGCTCTGCTCAGGGGCTCCGCAATCACACTCATTGATGAAAAAATGTTACATGAAACTACATTAATTAATATTAATAATTCTTTTTAACACACGAAGGGGTAGGGTGAAAAAAATTTTCCAATACTACTTTATATGTATAGGAGCTACCCCCTAGATACGAGTACATACTATACCTTGTAAAATATAGCTTGATACGCGAGACATTGACATTGACATACGCGTAATGATTCACGCACTTCAAGTACCATATTTTTTATGGTCAAAATGTTCGGTTCACAATGTTGTACTTCATGCACGTGCATCTCGACCATGAAGTACAGCATTGTGTACCGGACATTTTGATTATAAAAATACAGTACTTGATGTGCGTGAGTCATTAGGCGTATGTCAATGTCAATGTCTCGCGTATCAAGCTATATTTTACAAGGTATAGGTACCTATAATTGAAATATCTACTAGTTATAGGTACCTATTGAAAGTTGTGTTGAAAATTGAGATCAATACCTACTCAAAACTATACCTATGTAGTACGATCACAGCTGCTTTCGATAAAAAAAATGGGACCGCCTCGGAAGTAGGTAGGTATATTTTCGATCTATAAATTTTTTTTTTGATGGCGAAAATATCAATGAATATACACAAAAAATATACGTACAGACGAACATAGAACCTCCTCCTTTATGGAAGTATGTTAAAGAACAATAACCATTTAAAGGAGATGTCCACAAAATGTATGGAGGCTGGTATAATAATAATCAAAAATTCGAACCACAACACTCGTTACATTTCGAGAAAGTTCATATTTTCCTGAGTCTATTACAACTGTTAAAAGCAAAAAAGAGCCCTCCGATATTTTTAAAATTAATTTTGAATTTATTAGGATAAATAAATATATTTGGCTCAATAGGTAGTTTATTTCTATCAACCCTGATTAAGTAACCTTCAAATAGTTGAATAAAAGCATTTTTACCCATTAGACACACTTCTTAAGTGTTTTTTTGTCACATTGTACCTACTAACTGGTCACACTGGTAGGTTATAATTATTAATTTTAGCAAATTAAGATATGAATGTGGAAGAATCAGCTACGAATGCAAGTAAAATAACGATAGGAACACTTTATTATTTCTAAACTAGAAAAAATAATAAGCTGTAAGTATTGTTATTTTTCATACAATTTATTCTTCGCATTTAAAAAAAATGGAGGGGTGAAAAAATCTAAATTTAATATTTTTGGGAAGCCCATAAAACAAGCTTTCAAATGATGTATATATCATCTTGGTTCGATTTTTTTCTGAATAATATACCACTTGTGGACGTCACCTTTCATTTTATTTTTAACGCTATGGGAATGCGAAAAGAAAGGTATTCATGACGCGCAGGGGCGTAGTTACCGCCGTATCTGCATACAGGGCCCCCAGGCACAGCCCGGACACTCCGCGATTCTTCATACAAAATCTGCTGTCTTACGCACACAACAGTACATTTTACTCACAGACACTACACATACGCACGAACGCTACACAGATATTTGTGTGTAGAACGCCTATGGTTGTCAACGACCCATGTCGACCGTATGAATTGTAATTCTGACTTACCAAGAAGTTTTGTGAGTACTGATACGATGTACTAGCCGCTGCAGGTTTCACATACAATCGTACTTACACTTATTTCGATAAAATCACTCATTTACCTACGTAGAACATAACCAAAACACGGCACTGTTACGAAATTCCCTTAATTTTCTCACATATTGTTGAAGTATCCAGTAATATGAACATGCACACACACGATTATGTATATTTGTCAAATCATCCCATAATTTAAACAAAAGATATACCTAGTAATTAACGATTAAGTAAATCACGCGCGAAACGCACCGACCGATGGCCAACTGAGGGAAGTCCCTAATTTCATATTTCATACACCTACGCTAGTGAGGCCCCTCACTGGTTAAATAGCGGTTGCGGGATCGTTGCTGGTTTTTATAACTGTTTCTGACAATGTTTCCGAATAATTGCAAAAAAATATTTTTAACCCTTGACGCAAAAAAGGAGGTTCTAAAAGTTTACCACAATATTCTTAGTAGCTTAACATGTATCAAAGAAGATATAATAATACTACGTACAGTACACACACATACAACATGCACACACACGATTATGTATATTTGTCAAATCATCCCATAATTTAAACAAAAGATATACCTAGTAATTAACGATTAAGTAAATCACGCGCGAAACGCACCGACCGATGGCCAACTGAGGGAAGTCCCTAATTTCATATTTCATACACCTACGCTAGTGAGGCCCCTCACTGGTTAAATAGCGGTTGCGGGATCGTTGCTGGTTTTTATAACTGTTTCTGACAATGTTTCCGAATAATTGCAAAAAAATATTTTTAACCCTTGACGCAAAAAAGGAGGTTCTAAAAGTTTACCACAATATTCTTAGTAGCTTAACATGTATCAAAGAAGATATAATAATACTACGTACAGTACATGTATTGTGTCAGTGTGATGAGAATCCAGAATTTTAAACGGTATTTTTTCGGTGTCTCTGTCGACTTTTTAGAATATAATATCAGAATTTTAGGCATATTTGCAGAGGTCGTTTTTTTCAATATATATTGATATTTTGGGAAAAATCTTAGTAAAAAGATTTTTTGAGAATGTCTAGAAGATTTTTTTGTAAAAGGTATAATTGGCTTGATGACAAAAAAATATAATTAGTCCGTTAGATAGATAATTATTAAATAATATTTGACACGATTTTTTTCTGATGTCAATTAAGTAGCACTAAATATTTATTCAAAACAATGATTTAAAAATTGTTAATGATATAGCTCGTTGAGGTATGATTAAGGACAGGACGGGCGCGGACGTGGGCCCGTACAACGCACGTTCCAAACATTTTGTCTTATGTAAATCATCTCCGCGAAAAGCAAAAATAAAAAAGAAAAGTATAACTCCCTACTCCCGAACTTTGACAAGGTTTATCTTTGTCATTTATTGTGAGATTAACAAAATGTAATTCTTTATGTATGAAAAAATATTTAGTGTTAGTATTTATGTAGAAAAAATAACTACAAATTATAGGACTGTAGGGTAAGTGCGCCAGTGAATGAAACCTTAAGGAAATTCTCAACTTTGAAACTCGGTAAAAAATACATTTTCAGCATTCTTACATTTTTTCGTCTACTATGACCTCCGTAAAGCATTCTAAAATTATTTTAACGATTGTCTATACCGGTAATTAGCATAGTTACCAAAATATTTTATAATTTATCGGAAAATACCCTAAAACTCCAGTAAATGAACGGCATTTTCCAGTAAATGAACGCAATAAAATCCAGTAAATGAACACTTATATTTTATTTTATTAAGTATCAAAAATCAGACATTTAACAGTAACTAACACATTTTTTAATTCTTATGACTTAGCTACTAATTCAAGGTATACAAATACCTAAAAAATAAACAATTTACTTACAATATAACTCAATTAGCGTTCACAATTAGGTCAGTAATCCTTAACATCACGATCCATCCAGCCTGTTAACAGCGCGACCAAAGACCCATGAGCTAAGCTGACCCGACACTTTACCGAAGATATCCCGGACATCAGTCTGTACGAGATCAGAATGGCCCTAAATCAGCTTAATAACAAGAGACAACGGGCAATGGCGGTATCACATCAGAGCTTCTGTATGCGGGTGGAACACCGGCACCAAAAGTCCTTCAGAAACTTTTCAACACCATCGTCCTCGAGCGCATCACGCCAGAAGCGATGTGGTATTGTTCTGCAAAAAAGTGGCAATGGTTTATTGAAGAACTACAGACCCATCTCGCTTCTGAACCATGTTTAAAAGCTTTCAAGGGTCATTACGGACCGTCTCGAACGCAGGCTTGATGACTTCTAGAACTTCCTGAACAGGCCGGTTTCTGAAAAGGTTTTAGTACCATGAATCACATACATACGCTTCGGCAAGTCATACAGAAGACCAAAGACCCATCTCGCTTCTGAACCATGTTTAAAAGCTTTCACGGGTCTTTACGAACCGTCTCGAACGCAGGCTTAATGACTTCCAGAACTTCCTGAACAAGCCGGTTTCCGAAAAGGTTTTTGTGCCATAAATCACATACATACGCTTCGGCAAGTCATAAGTATAACTTGCATCTGACTCTGACTTAGCGTTTGTGAACTATGAGAAAGCCTTTGACTCGGTCGAAACTAGGGCGGTGGCCGGTGCTAGAGTATCTCCAGCGATGCCGGATTGACTATCGGAATATCGAAGTGTTGAAGTGTTTGCATAATAATGCCACCATGTCGGTCCTAGTACAAGAAGAGAGCTTGAAGGCAATCCGTTAAGGAAGAGGCGTAAGACAGGGAGACGTCATTTCTGCGAAACTGTTTACGGCTACTTTAGAAAACGCCTTCATGCTCCTGGAATGGAAAGGATTCAGCGTCAATTGCCTTTGGCCTATGTCTAGCACTCAAAGTTTAATGGCTGATGGAGTTATGGAAGCTTTCTTCAGTAAGTTTTGATATGATTTCGGCATTCCTTTTTGTTACATTTTCTCTTCAGATAAAGATATCAAATATGTCGTTGGTTTAGCATGATAAAAAACCGGCCCATTGAAATAGTAAATAAGTACTTATTTTATTGATTTAGAATGACTAATTTACATTACGTTTAATAAGTGGTCCAATAAGAGTAAAGAACACGTCGGTTTTTTCATGGTTCGTTCACTGGTTCTTAAAATCCAGTGAATGAACTATGAAAAAACCTATGTTCCAACACTGGCCAAAAGAAAAAACCTATGTTCCAACACTGGCCAAAAGATATAAAATCGTTTTTGAAACGTATATTGCAAAATTGAACTTTGTATAGTCAGCCTAACTTAGTTTATTAATGAATCTTTAAAAAAGCCTCAGTCCCAGTAAATGAACAGTCGTTCATTCACTAGCATATTTGTATTTTTTTGAGCCAATGCATAAACACTTGTTTTATTTAGTATTTACATTAAAAAATGTCATCAATTGTCTCATAGTGCAAGCATCGATCCATCTATGATCGTTATTTCAAGAAAAAATGTCGTAAAAACTTTATTTATGACTACAAATCTACGATAACAAGGGCACCGTCTTACCTAGTTCCTAAATTCCTGCTCATACAAAATATTTTTTCCTGACACGTGTGAACTTTACTTCACCGCTATTTTGCACATGAGCTGTATTCGTCACCAGAATTAGTATTGTCAATTTCAAAATTGTGTTTCCTTTAAAAAAGATAAAAGTTCTTATAGTAGAATTTGCCTATTTTCTTATTTTGGAGAAAAAACCATGTTTTGTTCATTCACTGGGGAGTGTTCATTCACTGGCGCACTTACCTACATATTAACTCAATGTTATATACATGTTCGTTTATTTACAGAAAATATACAAATACAAATTAGCACTTATCTACTAGGTATGTATGTGTTAACGCGAAACAATACATTGCATATCGATACCGATATTCTGTAACAGTTGCGTTACGATGATAACTAGTATTTTCACGCCCATGGCAACTCTATCTGTGATCAGCACGACGAGCGAACGAGAGATTATGCGCGCGAGTAGCGGCGCTACGTACGTTATGTTGGTAGCATTACGAATTCTCTATCAGCATTGAATTAGTTCCCAATTTTGGCCGCGCGCAGAATTATCTTGGCGTACTCTACGACCGATCCGCCATATTTTCATGCGGAAGTGAGCTAGATGCGAAATTTTACAAAAATGAATATCATTCTAGTGCTTATAAAGTATAATGAATTTATAATAATTTGACAGCACTGTAACTAAAAGTAAGCGATTTATTTTACTCGTATTTGAAACAAATTATCAAGAGAAAGGAACTAAATTTGAATGACATAATTTTTATAACAATATTATTTACTTACCTACTAAAAGTAAATAAGGTACCTTATTTTATCTTTAGGGAAATAATGAAATGATATCTTGTCGCGAATTGTTGTAAAACAGCCATAAACAGCACACGTCTTCCCCATTGTAAGTCTGTGTTTTTTGTAGTCGAAATCACAGGCCTGTGCAACCCGCGCGCAGAGTGAATTTTACGAGTCCTGACGCGGGGTGGAAGTGAGGAAGACTCAAACGGGTGGGGGGTAACGAGTGGCCGTTCTATACGTAGTATTATTATATCTTCTTTGCCCCAGGTCACGGAGGCCCTCGACGAACGTAAGCAAAAATTAATAAAAACAGCCCAATCTTTTTTTATTTACTTGTGCAAGTTTAGTAGTATTAGGAGATTTAATAAATCAGTTTGCCGAAAAACAGGCAAGGAGAATGTATATTGAATTTGAATTGTTTGTAAATATTTCTTTTAA